>JAWWTY010000156.1:35622137-35704919 GCA_035222235.1 Margarornis squamiger
CCGGCCCCCCTTTTTTTTTTTTTTTTTTTTTTTTTTTTTTTTTTTTTTTTTGTAATTTTACACATGTGTTACAAGGCAGTTAATTTAGAGCTTAATTAAAAAGGACCTTATCCTTTTGCAAAGGTAACTAAGAAGAAACTTCTGACCCTTTGAAGTCTCCTGTAAACTCCTGTATTAATAAGTGACACTTTTTCATTCTGAACTTCTTTGGTACCTTAAATTCTTGGTGCATGTGTAGCTAGAGGAGCTAAGAAAAAATTTCACAATACTCTAATAAAAAATGAGAGGTATCTACAAGCTAATTGGTTTTAAATAGTTTGATTCTGTAACTGTACTCTGGATCAAACTATGTGCAAAATACAATGGTGAACATTTTTTTATAATAGACACTTTCTCCATTTATTTTGGTACAACTGCTTTTTCCTGTTCATTCCCCCACTTCATAAACAATACTACTCTTCCTAAGGCTGTGCAATTGACCTTATAGATGGCTTAAATTCAATTCTGACCCATAAAGTATTTTGGGGTAACTAATTTTCGAATCACTAGGTATATTTTCAGTCCCAGCTAGGTTGACGCATGTAGCAATGATCCTCTGAAGATGGAGAAAGCTAACCATAATGCTTTGAAAACAGGCTTTTACTCTGTTGTAAAATGGTGTCTGCCCTGTCTGTGTGTTACCCTTCTTGTTCCCAGGACCCCCTGGGAACACCCTTATTAGTATGCAAGAATGTACCTGGGCAGGTTTATGGTAAAAAGTCGCCTCATTGGTCATTTGTTAACCCCTTCCCTATTTGCTGTTAACCCTCGGTTTTGATTGGTTGTGACTCACTTCCCCTAAAAATGCCATAAATACCCTGAGCGTGGGAATAGACTGCTCTCTGCTTCCTCTCCTGTGGCCGTGTGTGTCTCTGTCCTGGGACATCTTGGAGACCTTGTGGCAAGGAGGGAGAGGGGAAGGGGGAGCGATCCACCACGCTGTCGCAGACACAGAAATGCAGTGACTTCATATGACTAATTTTGATGTGATCTGTTTATGAGCTGTAAAGAAATGAATGCTAACATAAACCTCAGGTAAGTATGTAGTACCACAGGCTCCAAGCTGCAAGCTCACTGAAGGGATTTTACTTTAAAAATATACAAGGCTCCAAAAAATTGCCCACCAAATTTATTAGAAGAACATTTGGGTCTTCTAAAACCTTAAGAGAGAGCACAAAGGAGAAATGCTGCACACATTTTCTGCTGATGTACTTTTACCAGTAAACTTTAGAAAATAAGAGAACTTGGCAAAAATTCAAAGGGTAACATTCAACCAAACTAGAGCATTACACAAAGCAAGGAGATTAGGAGAAAAAGTGAAGAAAGAGGGACAAAAAAATAAAATTATAGCTACCACCAGAGTCCTATGCTACTCCAGCTTGCAAATGTCCAGGTGGCAGGGTTCAAACCACAGTGGAGAACACATGTTGCTGCTTTTGTCTTTGGCCCCCCTGTGGTCACACCCACTCCTGCACCCAGGAAAGACTTCAGGTTTGCTGTCCATTCTGGAGCTCTGAGGAAGGGTAAGGAGCAGTGGTCCTGGTGTGCCAGCCATTCTGGGACTGGATTAGGGATTCTAAGGTATGTGATGTAGACAGTGCTCCCAGGCTGCTTTTGATGGACAGCTGCTCCATAGCTGCCCAAGGAGGCTCACAGGGCCTGGTGTGTGGGACAGGGCATCACCTCACCTTTCTGAGATACCTCAGGCCAAAAATTTTAGAGATCATCTGAAAGGTAGCAAGTGATCTTTCTTTTTTGGACTTGCACCTGGGGTTAGTTGGAGTATTTATGGATCTCATCCTTCATTCTTTTGTGCTAGACATACCCCCAAAGTATTTTATATGAAAACAAAATTGCATCAACTAGGAGATCCAAGTTTTTTTGTCTCTTTCCCCAAGCAAGACAAAGAGGTTTTGACCCATTTTATAAAAATAACTATTATGATGTTGCAAGGGGGAATAAAAATAACTGTTGAGACAGGGAACAAAATGAACGCTCCTCAAAGGACTCACAGGACTCAACAGGACTCCTCAACAGGACTACCTCCTCTCACCCCAACCAATCCCAGTAGTTGCTTGGTGTTACTAGAGCTTTATGTTGTGTGCTGTGGGTCAGACTCTGAACTGGACTGAAGTGTTTTAGTTCAAGGGACTTCTCTTAATGTATAATGTTTTGTGTTCTCTCAAGATTGGCCCCTATTATTATTTAATAATATACCATTTTTGGATGCTGGAGACCCTTAACTTAGCTTTATACCTGACTTTATATCCAAATTGTACTGATGGCTCTAGCAACACTACTTCCTTGTCTCATTGCCAGCAAAGTAATAGATTAAATCAACTTAATAAAAATTTAACCATCTATATTTACATTTTTTTCATTTTTAAAATATGTTCTAAAATTTAATAAACCACAACAATAAATTTATAGATGAGTAAAATTTACAGGTTACTAGGGTTTCTTTCATGTCTAATCGAAACTTGTATTTCAAAGTTGTCCTCACTCATTTTTTTTTTTTTTTCCTACTTCTCTTTAAGAAATATAATAGAAAGTAGACAAAGAAAACATTCTAGTGAAAAATGCTGTGTCCTGTGTTGGGCAACTCTTTTGACAGCCAAGTTCACCACATTTTCTGTACTTTTAATAAATATTATTGCATACTTATTTCTTTCCAGTCATTATGTCTTTTCTGTAAACTGATTTATTTTTCAGCTTGCAGTAAAATGGATTGTGCATGTAGTTGCCTGAACAGCAATGTTTGCAGAAATATAACAGCTTCCTGTAAAATTATATTAATGTCATGCATCTACATTACATAACATAAATTCAGATTTTGTTTGGGTTGATAAAATGTTTTCCTCTTCTTAGGTGCACTTAATTATTGCACAATTTTTCTCAGCCACAGAAGTACCTGCTTTGGTTTTGTGTCTTGGAAATAAAATGAAAACTAAATAAAGTGGAAAACTGCAGGGCACTATTAAAAATGAATGCTCCAAAAATGGGAAATGTTGATTAAGGATAAAATAGTAGGCAAATTAATTTCCCATGAGCTGTATAATCATTTCTAAACTTCATCCATTTAAAGAAAAAACTAAGTTTCTAAACTTACTTTTAATTGATTTTTACTTACAAAATTTTAATGAATGCATGCAATAAAGAGAAAAGAAATTTTAAGATTTCCAGCAGAGGTTTTACGCCTCCCACATTAGACTTATTCGAAGGAAAATATTGAACACTGAATTTCTGATAATTTTACTCTCTCAAAATTAGGAGACCATCAAATTTACTTAGTAAAAAGGTGACTAAGGAGATAAAGATACATAACAACATCATTGGTTTCAACATTGAAAATGTTGAGCAAAACAGTAGTATTTTTCAATATTATTGAAAAATATTTCAGTACTACTACCATAAAGGGGAAATTACTGAATTAAAAGGCTGTGTGGACAAGAATATTCTAAGGAATACTGAGATAAAATACTTAACATCATAGATTGAGACTTAGAGGGAAATAATCAAAATTAATTTTATTTATTTCCATCTTCCTTTTTTTGAGCAGGTAAAAATGCATTTCAAAGAAGGAAACCACTCTAAAAATATATTTTGAAAAATGTAATTTTTTTCCTTAGGTGATAAGATATTGTTAATGTGCCACTCATTAAAAGTTTTAACTGTTTCTTAGTAAATTTAATTCTTAGTAAGAATCCCATTTACTTGATTATATAGATTTTGTCTTTTCATGGGATACAGATTAATTTAAGCAATTGGTTGTTCCTATACAACACCAAAAGAAGTGAAATATTTTTGAAAGAGGATCCTAAAATTTAAGTTGTACTGCATTACACTTTTACCTTCCTGAGTAAGATCAAAATTTGAGAGAGATCTGCACTTGTTCTAACCAGAGATTATTTCATATAGTTTTAAGGCAACAGCTCAGTAAAACCTTGCAACTTTAAGTCATTGGCTGTCACTAAATAAAAAAGTTTCAGCATTACTGTTTTAATCAGTAATATTTGCATTATTTACAAATTACATTTACATTTACATTACGTTTTTTACATTTACATTCGTAGTTGTCAGTACTTTTCATCAACAATTGCTCACTAACAGAGATTAATCTTTACTGTCCAAGAAAATTCCTAGTCTAAAATGACATAGTGTTTCACAGCCATTGAATGCCAAGATGGGCAAGACTAGTGAACAAAAGCAAATACAAATATTGATAAAGCTTCCTTACAGATAAACATCCCTTAGCATTCTCAGTGTAGATATATGATAAATTGTCCTAAATGAATCACAAACATGGATGCACTGGGGTATTTTAGATAGTCATCAGTGTTTCCTTCTTAGAAATGCCTCCCCAGCAGATACTTGCTATCAAAAGGAGTAAATCTGTGTCTGTATATAAGGGCCAGTTCCTGAATTTCCCTTCCTTTTCAAAAACAAACACTCTATCAGTCAAATCATTTGAAGCATCACATAAACATTTTACACTGTCATTTCATCAAATCAGTATTTTCAAAATATCATGAAGGAATGCTTGACTAGCTGAAAGCGACTTGCATTATTGCAAAGATCCTGATTGAAATTTTGGCCCTACTGAAATCAGTAAGAGTTTTGCTACTGAGCCCAGTGCGGCCATTATTTCATCATAGTCCAGGATGCCTGGCTGACAAAAAATGCAAACTAGAATAGCAAATTTATAGTACCAGATGTTGTAAAAGAAATGTTGAGTCACCCTTAACAACCTATAATGCACCAAATGCTACTATAATGATAGCACTTTGCTATCTGTTCCTCATTGTGACTATGGCAAGATGAGGAAAGGGCTATCTAGTGCACGTGCCATCAGAGACAGGGGACTTGAACATATATTTGATTCTCCCTCATGCAGTGCCATTCCTATTCCTGGGTTTCTTTCAACCAACATATTTTTATTTTTTTTTAATTGCAAAGTGAAATAGATATTACTTTAATTTTAAATTAAGACTTTATGTATTAAAAAGGTGGCACAGGTACATTCAAGATGATTCCTGTGCATATTAACTATTTTGTTTATGCAGATAAAAATGCCAAACTTCAATTCACTTCTAATGGGCCATGTGTAATATCAGGGTCTCTTCTGTCTGCAGAAATGCCATAGAAAATGCCTGACTTTATAATGAGCCAAACAGTTGTCTCTTCATACTCTCAATATAGCCTTCTGTTAGGTATCTATTTCCAAATTTTACAGCACTGTAGTGGAGGTTATGTGCTTTCATGGCTAAAATCCAGTTGAAGATGTACTTGGTCTGAAATCTCTTGCATTTTGTCAAAATTATTGGCAAGCAGTTGCCTTCATATCCTTTACAGTGAAAATGTTTGACCTTACAGGGTCCAAATGGCTTATTGCCTAGTTTTGATCTACTTTGTACACTATTGGGGAAGAGATCAAAACCAGATGACAGACACCAAGGCAAATGGCCAGTGGCAGACTGGTAGGCCTGTAGGCAGAAAACTGAAATAAACCTGCCAAGTACTATTTATCTCAAGGGAAAACTATCTGAAGCTGACCGCTTTTATGATTAACTTCTAAATGGTTACTGAGAACCACCAACAAAATTTATTGTGAAATTTGACAGCTTGAACCTTTATTCCTCTTCTAAAATGGATTTGCTTGCATTGATTTTAGAAAGAAACCATGGTTTGATAGCAGCACATAAAGACAGACAGATTTTCAGAAAATACAAACATGGATGCATAAAGGATATGGTAATAAAAAGAAGTAATTTTCCCATCTTTTTCTTCAGGCAAAGACAATGTTAAACAATTTCAGTTTCATGGCACTTTAATCATGTAGGTTGGTAGTATCTGCTCTATTATTCTCCCTAATACAACCTCAAGTAGCAACCCCTTCTAGGAAGCTTCATTATAACCTATGGAAACTGTTCTTGCAGTGTATGTAGGGAATGTCTGACTGTTTAAACTTGTGATATACACAAAACAAATCATAGAATCATAGAATGGGTTGGGTTGGTAGACCTTAAAGATCATCTAATCCAACCCCTCCGCCACGAGTAGGGCCACATATGTTACTAGGTTACTCGTTCAACCAGAACTTCCAGACAGGGGGCATCCACAACTTCTCTGGGCAACTTTTTCTGGTGCCTCACCACTTTAAGTAAAAAATTTCTTCCTAATATCTAATCTGAAATTACCCTCCTTCATTTTAAAGCCATTTTCTTTCCTTTCTTTCCATCACTACTTGCTCTTGCAAAAGTCCCTCTCCAGCCTTCTTGCCTGCCACCTTTATGTACTGGAGGGCTGCTATAAGGTCTCCTCAACACCTTGTGTTATAGTTCAAAATCTTTCGTGGATTTTTTGGGTTTTGTGTGTGTGTGAGGTTGTTTTTTTCCACTGGATGGAGCAAAGGAGAAGAGAAACATGGGAAATCTTGGAGATGATAAGTGCTGCTGCTGGAAAATGTTGTCTCTTGTTCCACTCTCAGAAACCAGTCTGTCTTTCCAGAACTCTCACCACAAGATTTACTTTTCACCATCTTTAGTGGTTCAATGGTCTCTGTGACTCTTCTCCTCTTTATCTATATCCCGCCTTGCTCAATTCCTGTGAAATTCCATGAGAAAATTAAAAAGCAATTCAAATTTAACCTCATTTTCTCATACATTATACATGCTGTGCCTTTGCAAGCCGTGCAAAAGACAGAGGGCAAAAGACCAAGCTGAAACTTTTAAGTAAAAGAATTTGGTAGTGAGTAACAGTCGGCTTGTGAGCAAAGATGAACAGCCTCACTGAAAAGGTTAGATATTCGAATATTGCACAAACATAGCCTATATGTACTCCAGGGCTGCCTGCAACAAGACAATATATAGGCACATCCTTGTCATCTCTAATCTAATACAGTCAGCTTGTAATATCTCTAAAGCTAATTACATGAAAACCTATTTTCAAGAACATTTTTTACCATCTTTTTTTGACCTGATCGGGTCACAGAGTGCCAAATTGATTTCAGAGCATACACCATATCTGTGAGACTTGAACAGTATACCAAAGCTTAAAAATTGAAGGCTATTCTGTGGCATTTTTATGTAAAAGCACGTAAAGTAGAGAATGCCACCCAGTTATAAGTCTGTCATTTATGAAATGATCCAGTGAAGATCAAGAGAGCTCCTAAGTGCATTCATCCCTGGACTCTGATATCAGAGAATGGTTAGAGAATCTAAGTCTGTACCTCGTTCCTTTATTTCTGACAGTGAGTCAAAAATACCCCGTAATACTATTTATTTCCTGTGGATTGATTAAACAGTCTTGTGAACTCCAAGATGGGTCCCTTCCAACTCGGCATGTTCCGTGATTCAGTGATTCTGTGATTATGCTAGTATAGCAAAAAGTTTGCAGAACTTTTTTTAGGGATAGTACATAGAAATTCTCTTTTTTCTAGAAATCTGACATTGCTTTAAAAAAAAAAAAAAAGCTGTCTCTAGGATGAGAAACAAACAACGCTAATAATTACTATCTCTAGTCAACAACTTACGTTTTTTCCTTTGTACACTGATGAATGTAATAAAAGTTCAGTATATTGAAATTTGTCTTCCTTTTTCTATTCATAGTTTCCATTTTGTTCTAGCAATTTTTCTAAATCCATTCAAGTGTCATGCAACCTTTTCCCTTTGAGATGTTAGTGTTTAAAATGTCCATTCTAAGATTTTTAAATTATTCGCTCTTATAGTTCATCTTTTGAATATGTCTTAATATCACATAAATACTCCTATTTCTCTACTTAAATACAGGATTAAATATAAGTATCTAAAAGGCCAGAAAATATTTATTTAAATGAAGGAAATTACTGTCACTGAGAGCTATGATAACTGAATTAAATAGAGAATTAAAATATATAATTTATTATATATGTACAAGTACATGAAAAGCCTTCCATCTATGGTATGTAATAACTTAAAGACAACTTCTTACTCATATATATGTTTTAATCTCCTTTGTAGTTCTTTTCATATTGTTGTGAAGAAAACAGTTTCTAATCAAAACTTGGCACTATACTTCAGAATTCTGGGTATTCCATTTTTGTAGAGATGCTCAAGCGATATCTGCGTTAGTTTTCAGATAAATCTGGAATAGATGAGAAAATCTTTTAAAATATGAATTGCTGTAAATATGACTCATGTAACAATCAGAATAGAATGAGAAGACTGCTTGATGTGAAAATAAGACTGCATGATATTTGTAGTACAAACTTATATTTGCATCTGGCAACTACTCTAAGAGGGCATTGAGAAAATGCTAGGGATGACATTAAATTTTACTAGGTGGGCCATTTACACCAGCACATTGCAAAATGTATGTTTTCTGCTGATCACTCCAGGAAATACTTGTGCTATTTATAAGGGTTCCAAAGAAAACTGAATTCCACTGTGGTATATTACTCCCCAAAACTTAAATAAAAGTGATGACAACTAAACCTTTCTTTTCCTAAAGCTCTTGCCTCCCAGAATTCCATGCTAATAACTTACCTTCTTTCCTTTGTCAAACATCTCTGTGACCTACTTTCTTATTATTAACTACACCTTATTCTGTTACTGGGGTTTGGTAGTTATACAGTACAGGAACAATCTATTTAAGATAAAAACCTACTGTTGAATTCAATGTCACAGCAGAGTTTCATAGCAGTCAGGAACTGCCTTGATAAATGACCCTGACATTAGTGTTTTCGTGATTCTACCTTCAATGTCATCACATCACAATGCAGAGTGCTAAAGTAAGACCACTGCTACCTTCCAACAACATATTAAGTTGAAGCTCACTCTATCTCTGGATCCCATAGGCACAATAAATGGAGAAAATAACACATTTACAAACTGATAAAACCCAGCAAAACTAATAAAATCAGACATTTTATAGCTTGGCTAATAGTGTTCCTTGAAGGGCATCAAATAACACATCATGTACTGCTCTGAGGGAAATCAATTTGGGTACAGCAATACCTCCTCTGAGTGATGCATTTGAATACATGGAAGATACTAAACCTTATCAACCATAATGATCAAAATTTTACAATTAATGCCTTGTTTTTGTTAATGCAGATGTATACTGGTTTGATAGGAGCAGCAACCACCTATTAAATTGTTCCAATTTCAATAAGAATATTATTTCAAAATTCTAGAAATATTTCAGCTACTCCATTCTCTTTCCTATTGTTGTGTGTGTCTACTGGAAGGACATCATTATGTCACCTTAGCAAAAAGGACTTTTTTTCTTATTGTCAGACAACTGCAACAATAACTGCATTATTCATTTGTTCAGAATCAAAGGTTATTAGAAATACTTTTTATTTTCTGATAGCACATTCTAAGCAGCTATTACCAATACACTGATTACCTTTGTTCTCATGTTGCAGTTTAAATTAATACTTCAATCCCCTTTCCTTTTACTCTGACAGAGCTGGATTCCACTGTATTGATCTTAAGTACAAAGCATCAGATCTAGTCTGTGTTGAGGTTTATCCATTCTTGATCTCTGACCACATAGCTCGTTTTAACAATGTTTAGTCTTCCAGAAGTTCAAAAATAAACTTGCTAAGTAGTACAGAAATGTGGTCCATGGTGCCTTGAAAGGCAGTAACACTCCTTTGTGCTCTGATTCTATGAGATCTGACAATATAATAAAGATTAAGCCTGGAGAGTAAAAATTAAGGAAATTTCCAAGGATGAACTGGAGTAAGAAAGAAAGGTAATACTCTTCCATTGTTATCCTTATCTAAAAGATTATGAAGAGAATGTCAGTCTACTTTAGATGAGAGACTTTTTTATTTTTAGTCACATAGTGCAAAACACTGAGACCTGAAGACTTGGTGGCTGCCATTGTTAAAGAATACCACGGCATATCAAACACTTAAAACAGATAGCATGTGTTCTTGATCCAAGAACTCGAAATAGAAAGGCACAGCAGTATTTCTGTAGGGCACAAGTAATTAGCACAGCACAAGTAATTAAAAATAAGTAATTTTTAAAATGTAAACCCACAAAATGGTGTTTGTGAGCAATGTATCTGAAAATCATAAAGGGTAGGAGTTAACTTACATGGAGAACCCATTGCCCTTTCTAGAATCCTGGGCTCATATGTTGTTAGTATATTCAAGCAACATCTGAAGATCTGTCAGCTACAGTTTAATTTCATTTCCTGTGAGAAATGGTGATCACTGTTAAGAACTCCTGAAAAATTGCTAAAAATTTCCATACTACTCAATCACATATACAAGAAAAACACATTATAATGAGACTGAACAAATAACTTCCTGTTTTCTTTTATATTAGGTTGCATATGAATAATTAGGTATTTATATTTTCAGGTATAGTCCTAACTCCCAATTAGCTGTAGTGCAATTGCTGTTTGTTCTTGTTCAGTAATTGTGTCTTTGCTGAAATAGCTGCATATCTCTGATATGTAAAATAATATTTATTTATATGAAATTCGATACTTTTTCAAGGAAACTAATATATACATGCACATATATATGAACAAATAGAAACAAAGATCTTCGAAGAACATGGAACAATACCCTATGCATGGTAGAGGGTTTTTCATGAGATTTCCTGTCAAGGAAGTATTTGGTATTGAAGAAAACAGACCCAATGACAACAGTAGGTTGACTCAGTAATAAGTCCATAACATTAGAAATTGTCTTGGAGGGGACTTACCTGAATTGACTTAGATATATTGGAACTTTTAAATAAACATTTCTTGACTAGTAAGAGATCTTCCAATAATCTAAATAGTCCTGGTGAAATGCTTCATACATTTTTTTCATATTAAAAAAACCATAAATAAAAAAAAAATAGTATGACATTGTTTCTTAATCGGGAGGTCTTTTCACCTTTTGAACTCTTATGAATTCTTCCTATATATTAGGCACTGGCACATCTACCCTAAACAAACAGTTGGATTTGTCACATGAATTCAATAGTTCTGGCATGGTTTTATGAGATCACAGCATGTCTTGTTTTACCAGAAAGATAGCTGCATGCTCTATGGTTTTGTACTTTCTAGGTCAATGTATTTCTTATAGAGCTGATCAAAGAGTGACTGACATGCCTTGGAAGACAGGAATAAGCATTTCAGGAACTCTTATTATCCCATCTAAGCATATGTCTGTTACAGTCTCACTCATCCAAATTAAATGTTCATGTATTCTGTATTAATGTCTGATACTGATATAATGTAATCAGTCATTCGTGTTCACAGTTGTTTATATATTCTCTAATTAAGGATAGAAAACATGGTTTGGGTGAAATACAAGCTGAGAATTTTCATTCTGTACTGAGGCAACTGACTATTTAAAAATCTTGTGATTTTGACTAATGGTGACTGTCATCTCATGTACTGTGAAGAGCCAGGAAACCTAGGTCCAATCTCAATCCTTCAGGAATGGAAAACTTTTAAGATTTAATATATTAATGTTGCCTTTTTCCCAGCCTGTAAAATGATGATAGCCATACAATCTCAGCAGTTTCTTCTGGCACTTTGTAACAAGTTATAGCATACCTCAACATTTGGGAAAAAAAAAACAACATGCATAAATATACATTACCTTTCTCTGTTCTTTGTGCAGTAACTGTTCCCTTCTTCCATGTTTTTTTTTTTTTTGACTTCCCTTTTGCTCTTTGAATATATCACCTTTGTGAGATGATTTGAATGATGCAGATCTTTTTTTTTTTTTCTGTATGTTATGTAGATAGACAAATAATAAATACATGAAATCTGCCTAAATATTCATGTAATGTAATGATGTAATCAATAACAGTCTAAATGACATCTAGCTTAACAATTGCCTCTAACGTATATTTAAGTATTTTCTCACCACAAAAAGAAAAATAAAACAAAACAAAAAAACCCCAATCAACAACAAAAACCAACAAACAGACAAAAGACTGAAGGTATTAATGCAATACAAAAAACTATTATTACCAAAGTTCTTATGCCATCAGAGCTCCAAAAAGATCGTAACTAATTAAATACTAAATATCTAGGGCACTTCTTTTCAGAAGTACTCAGCAGTGTTTGTTACAGTTTAGACGAAATAATTCAATTTCCCATTAATCTTTATTTTTGCAAAATCTCTTTTGAACATTGTATTCAATATTTTACCTCCTTTATGGAGTGTTTCATGTACTGTGCTAGGAAAACTAACACAAGACAATCACAAACTTCTAAAACAAAAATTAATTTTTCAGGAAAGTGAAAAGAAATTAATTTTCTGGAAGCTTCTGTAAATTATTCTTTTCGATGTTTTTTGTCTTTTTTTTCAGGTTCTGTGTTTTCTAAATGTATTATAACAATAACTAGGACTGCATCTTTTGTACAACATTTCTGACTTGCTACAGACAGAGGTTCTTATCTATGGTTCCTGGTATTAACAATGGCTATTTAACAAGTGAATATGACTTGTTAGGCCTCGAGGTTCTTCAAGTATTCTAACATTATAACTTCAGTGTCACTTCTAATTTATCCTGTCTGTTTCTTTGGATCTCTCTTCAATAAACCAAACAATTATTAAGGGGCATAATGGCCTCCTTATTCTGGCCTGTGGTCAGCATGTTTTAGTGTGCCAATGCAGGGTTACTACTTGGCAGCTAGTTTTAGTTTCACTTGTCTGTGTCTGTTCTCATCTGACCTGTGTTTTGACACACCTCTGTTTGTTGCCTTTTTACATTACATTTGTGCAAAAAACTCTAGACCTGCTCACCTATTCCTAGTGAACTGTAATCCTCTTCTCTGTTATTCCAGTCTCCTGCCCAAGCATTTCCATACCCTGTCTGTTTTTCCAGGCAGCAGAAGTTAATATCTCACGAGAAACTTGTATGTCATTTAAGTATTTTTAGTGAATAGGACAAAAAAATGAACTTGAGCTTTTGATTCCTATAAGGCAGACATTATTAACCAAGAGGAAATAAATTGTTCTATCATTTATTTGAATTCTGGTCTGTATTTTCTGACCATATGTCAAACAAAATAAACCACGTGTAATTTTCATTCTATGTGAACAAAAGAATATATCAGACTAGCTTGTCCTTTAATTTTACATGATGTTCAACAGCAGGATATTTCTTGCAAAAAGTAAAAAAATAATTATTAAAGACTAGGTAAGATGCCCTGAGTTTGACTTGTATCCTGAATGTTCACACTGCTAAACAGTGTGATAAAGTTTATGTTCCATCAATGTGTGAATGTGCTCTTTGCAAATGGCTTTTCTTCATGCCTGAAGAATAGGCAATGAAAAGAAGAGACACAGCATGTGAAGCAGATCCCATCCAGGTGCACTCTGATGTCCTTTTTCTGCTCTGTGTCAGATAATGGATGGGATTGTTACCAGTGATTATCTACTCAACTCAGTTTTGTGTTCAATGAAAATGACAGTGAAAATCACCTCTCTTATTATACAGACTATCTTTTTTTTTTTATTATTATTTTTTTTTTTTGGGGTGGTTGTGGGGTTTTTGTGGTTTTTGTTTTGTTTTGTTTTGTTAAGAAGAAGAAACTAGTAGGCAGACACTAGAGGCAGAACTTCATCATCAAGCAACACCACAAAACATGACATAAAACACAAAGTGACTGAGTGTGAACTTTGCTTAGTGAGAATTCACAGATTATTTGAATACCGTTTGCTAGTGTCCATGCCTAACACAGCAGCTTTAAAATTACCAGGATATGATTTCAATGTTTAAATTATAAATTCAATGTATGACAAAGTGGTACACTGAAGACAACATCTTGTATCAGTATGTTTTTCCAGAAAGGTCAAAAGGAGCAGGTTTTCATTAATCAGAACCACTAAAATTAGCTGAATTCCTCTCCCTCCACTTTACAACAGGTCTGTGGTCACAAGCCCTTGCTGGATGCAGTTAGAGTCTGAGAAGAGGCCTATCCAAATAGCCTTGATCGTAGCTGCTCAGTGTAAATATCTGATGTTATCTTCGGTGTTTGTGTTCCACGTTCACATTACGGAACACAGAAGATTACTTCACCCCCTCTTGCCTCCCCCCAAACTAGATAAATTTAGGTTTTATGAAAGCAACATTGTGTGACCTGCATCAAAACATAAAGGCTGATTATGACTTTGGAGTATTCTGTTGTTAAGAAAAGGATCTTCCTGGCTGATACGTGAAAATAGTGCAATTCTAAAACAATTGCTCTGCTTTTTCTGTGTGAAAAGGTATGGACAGGATTTCCTTCTGGCCATGTCTCCCTGCCCTTACCTGTAAGCACAGACTTGAGGGAAGAGTCATACAAGGAATATTACTTGCTTAAATGAACTTTTTTGTCATCTTTCTCAAAGTGTCTCTCCTGGAATGAAATCTGGTAGAGCTTCTTGATTTTGGAGGATTTTCAGCGATAATAGATCATTTGGCTGTATCCATGACAAACTTTATGTAGAGATTTGTGAGTTCAGCCAAAAATGACAAGATTCACTCAATTTTTGCTAGATGACCACTTACTTTTGAAGCAATTTGGGGGTTTTTGGGTTCTTTTGTTTGTTTGTTTGTTTCAGGAGAAACAGATGTTAATTCACTCACCCAGCTAGAGATATATGAATTGCAGATAAGCAGAAACTTGAAGTTCTTGAACATAGTAAAGTGATGTTGGTCTCAAAAGTATATTCAGACACTGCGTCATTCATTTGATTGTAATAAGTCTCTTTCTTTAGTAGAAAGCTAATACCTGATCAAATCTCATGAACACGTAGGAAAGTTCAGTAAAGTCTTGAATGCAGATCAAATACAAAAGGGGTGAAGCAAATGAACAAAAAAATGTGATAAGAGTTATTAAGGACCCAAGAATCCCTTGTGCACTTTTGTACAGATCACTGGTGCCTTGACTGGTGACTTTGGAGCTGCAGTAAGCAATTATTTTTCAGCAGAAAAAAAACTAGTCTGCAGGTAAAGTCCTCAAGGGTATTTTCGAATCCCTATGTAAGTTAGCATCTACATAGATGTAGTATACCTATAAATAACTCTTTAGGATTGAGGGGCTATGCTGTAAAAACAAAAACCTTGATTCTTGAAATTTTTATATAATATAAATAGAGAGAATAGAATAATAGCTGCAGTATAGAAGAGAATATTTTGTTATGAAATTTGAACCCATGACTCTAATAGCTGGACTGGGGACTCATACATAACAGAGGCTAAGAAACCAATAATGTTCCATTGTTAATCATGGAGTCGGAATGCAATATTACATTGGTTTCATTTGGAAACATTTCTGTCATTCATGTAGTTAGAAACATGAAGTCAAGTTGAATAAAGTTTTACCTCATTTTATGATTAAGTCTGAAGATATTTCGGGTAGAATATGAATCAGGGTTAAAATTTGCAGTGCTCCTTGTGCTTGGATATTGCAAATCCTCATACAGTGAAAAATAAGAACTCTCTAAAAAACCTTAGTGGACTCAGAAACTGCAGAGTTTTTCCTAACAAGAAAAGAAATTCTTCTTCTGATTGTGCTTGATGACACAAGTCAGTGGCCATCCTGAAAATATCAGAAACCTAAGAGACTCTTCTCCAACTGTAGTCAAATCCTAAGGTATCAGTACAGAAAGTCACAGTGACAGATAAGCAGAATCCCACAAAATGTTTGGTTTGATTTGGTTAGTTTTTTGAACTCTAGAGACTTTATACCTCAAAATGTTCACTGAATATGAATAATTATTATTAGATTGGAATACAGGCAAAAATTCATAACACAATTGTAGATGGACTTATTGTAAATGGTGCTATTTAAACACTATATAAAACTGATTGCTTTTGTATAAATTACAATAGCAGGGAGGTATAGATAGGAGAAAGCAGGAAGAAAGAGAGAGATAAAAAGGTCAATATGCAAACTGTGATGCCTAGCACTTGCCTAATTACATTGATTCCAAACAGTTTTGTTCTTTAGTTAAAGTCATTAAGTAAATCTAGCTCTTCTTTGCAAATATGAGACACATGTCCAAGTATCATGATCCAGGAGCTGATCCTAAAAAAAAAAAAAAGTGGTTTGAAGAGAGTTTAGGCCCTGAATAATTAAAAATAATTCTAAATATGCAAAGGGAGCAGATTTCCATATGCAAGTAAAAGATTCTGGGAATGAGGGAACTGCAAAAAGTGATACATCACATCCTCTTAGTCTAACTTTCCTTTTCACTCAAGCATAGTGTCTTAAAAAAAATCCACCTTTAACTGAAGTCATGTGTAGATTCTTTTTCTCTAACAACCATCATCCATATTCATAAGAACCAATTGCTCTGGGGAACATGGTTTCTACTGGAACCCAATGGCTCTGCACATCTTACTCTCAGATGTATAGTATCATGTATCTTCAATTGTTATGACACTGTGTTGTTTAATTCATCTCATGCTACCATGCAAGTTGAATTATTGCCTAGTTAAATAATCTAAGCTTGTCAAAAGAATTAGGTAAACGTGGCTTTCCTGAACAGTAATTGGTTAAGTGCCTATCAGGCAGATTCTGGTTTCTGAAGTCATGTATTACACAGGGAATAGAGTATAGCTCTCTAAGTTTTTGTTCCAACTCTGTAAATGTACTGGGACTGGATTAGAATAGTCATTAGCATAAATTCTCCTTGAAAATGTATGAGGGTTTTCATCTAGAAAATTATGTGGAATGACAATGTAGAACAGCCTTTTTTTTTTTAGAAAACTGACTTTTTAAAGATTTTTTTTTTGTAAAATCAGTTTTCAAATCTTTTGAACCTGTTCTGTTGTATGTGCAAATCCTAATTCTGCCAGTTCTGTAGTCCTGTTACTTTCTTATATTGATGGAATAATATTCTATAAATCCATGGGATATTAATGTTTGTGTTCATGCAAATAAAATAAATTAGTATTAATATGACTTCAGAAGCAGATCTAGGTAATAATAGTTTAGCTATCTCACAGTTTCCATTACAAGACTTTCTCAGAAAGCTGCTTGAACATTTAGAATGGATTATTTTCAAAGTTTCATCAACAACTGCTCCAACAAATCCTGAAAATAAATTAATGAAAACTGTTTTTTTTTCTTTTTTTTTTTTTTCTATCTCCTGTTAAAAGTGATTGTTACAAAAGTTTGAAAAAGACATTGTAGCAGCCCCATAGTTTAGGATAGGAATCTGAAATCTACCAAAACACACACCTTCACTCTCAGGATTATAATGTATACTTTTTCTAGCAGCTGGAGACACAATGAGAAGGTGGAATTCTTTAAAGAGCTCTCATTTACCTACACCTGGTAGAAACCTATTAGAGTGTCGCAGGTAAGTTCACCTATAACTTCATTTTTACTGAGCATAGTCTGGTGTTATAGCACTTTCTGGTGGTCTCAGTTCTGCTACATCAGGTAGAATGGAGCATAATGCTGCATAGCTTGAAATAACTATGTTTGGATGCGCAGCTATGGTGAGCAAAAAGTGCAAGTTTAAAAAGGCACATATGAAAAGTAAAAATAAATGTTGTTTTGTAGTTTGGTGAAACTAACCTGCAGAAAAAACCCTCTGACAGCCCCCAGGTGTGATGTCATGTGAAGACCCTGATATTTTTCAACTTCATTCACTTCAGCCTTAGCAAAACTAATTAATTACAACCCTCTACAGAAATGAGCAAAACTCACCAAATTACAATTTGAAAATTAAAATTTCAGTATTATATCTTTTAATTATATTTACCTTATGACTTTAACAAATTATTTTAATTTTTACATAAAAATTTACTTACATATGATGTGAGAAACACACACTTAATATGTGATAAATCTTACCTACAGTGTGAGAAATTTCATAAATTTCCTCCTCTAAATAGAATAATTCTGTCTATAACAAACCTTCACTAACTCAAGAGAAGTTTTCCATGAAATTATTATTCTCATGTCTTTCACCTGTACCACTGACTTTTGATACATTGTTTTTGCAGAAAATGTCACTAACAATAACAAGAGATACCATTTCTCTCATCTGCCCCAAAAAAAGTTTTACCTTTTTAATAGATCACTTTTTCATTCTATTCCTGATACAGAGAAACACCACGCTTTTCAGTATTAAATCCTTAATTCCTCATCCTCTTATGAGCTTCCCCTGTTTAAAGTGAGTCAATGACCTAATGTTGTACAGCGACTAAGAGTGAAAACAAAAGCCTCTGATGCTATTCATTATGTCAAAAGCCAATAGTTACTTTCTTCTGCTTACTTATGAAATGGGGCTCATTTAATTTGTGAGCTGATTTTTCCACAATTTAATTTGACTTCTTCAATACTGCCAATTTTCTGCATGCTTTGTTTTTTGTTTGTTTGGTTTGTTTGTTTGTTTGTTTTGTGGGGGTTTTTTTGTGTTTTTGTTGGGGTTTTTTGTTTGTGTTTTGTTGTTCTTCTTTTTTTTTTTTTTTTTTGTCTTTTTTCATTTTGATTTCACTCCTTCACTATTCAGTTTTCTGTTCTTGTAAGTGTAACAAAAATATGAAATGTCCCCTGATATTTACTCTTCAAAATTTCTTATGGCAGAGGGAATTTGAAATGACAGCTGTGCAACTGGAATTTTTCATCTGACTTATAGTTTGGTAAAACATTGTCTCTTTTCTAAGTAGCTGGTCATACTGCTGTATCTACCTATCTTTAGATTTTTTTGTAGAATATCTCATAGTGTCTCATATAGTATTGTATAAATTTCATTATTTGGACAGAAAAAAGAGACTGTTCGTCCCACTTAAATCACAGAATCATAGGATGGTTTGGGTTGAAAGGGATCTCGAAGATCACCCATTTCCAGCCCCACCCCTGCCATGGGCAGGGACATCTTCCACTAGACCAAGTTGTTCAAAGCCTCATCCAGCCTGGCCTTGAACACCCCTTGGATGGGGCATCCAGAACTTCTCTGGGCAACCTGTGCCAGTGCTCTCATAGTAAAAATTTCTTCCTAATATCCAATCTTATTTTCAATTATTTTCAATTTCAAACCATTCCCATTTGTCCTATTACTACATGGCCCTGTAAAAAGTGACTCTCTATCTTTCTTGTAGGCTCCCTATTTGTCCCAGAAGCCTGATATAAGGTCACCTCAAAGCCTTCTCTTCTCCAGGCTGAACAATCCTAACTCTCTCAGCCTTTCCTCACAGGAAAGATTTTCCATTTCTCTAGCCGTTGTCATGATCCTCCTCTAGACTCACTCCATCGGGTGCTGTGCAACCCAGATCTGAATACAGCACTCTACGTGGGGCCTCAGAAGAGCAGAGTGAAATGATATGAATAATCATCTGTTCCTGTGAGACCTTTTAGGAAAAAAAAAATAAAAAAAAAAAAATTAGTCAAAGTTGAGAAACATAATTCAGATGACATCTTTGATTGACCAAAAAATCTCATTCCATTCCAATTAGTGCATATATTAATGTTAAAAATATTTTCACAGAAAAAAAAAAGAGAAAACTGTTCAATAAAAAAGGGTTGTGCATCATGATTTAAACATTTGCATTAAAATTGTTTTAATTTTCAAATTACTGATGCAAAAAAACCAAAACCAACCAAACAAAAACTTCTGTAATGGAAAGTATTAGAAATTTATTTTTCATGAGTTGTAATAATTCTATTGTATAGCCTTTGAATTAGCACAATATACACATTAAGAAAAAGTAGAAAACATGCACTCACAAATTTGTTATTACCTTAATTCTCAATTCTTATTCTATGTTTGAGATATATTTAAACTTTTATATTGTACAATAAAAAATTAATTGTAATACAAGTTTAATTTTTTTCCTCTCATAACAAACTTCTCATTCACAAAGTCAGCTAAAGATGTTTGACGAATTATATGTTCTAGTTCAGTAACCTTGATTTTCTGTTGGACTGGTCCTCTGCAATTTGGAAGACAGTGGCAGCCCAGGGGCACAGTATAAAAATAGATTTCATATGGTTTGCATTTCTTTTCAACTTTTATTATTTTACTGCTAATGCAATATTTTCCTAAGAAAAAGGAAAAGAAGATTTTTTTCCTATTCATTCTTTGCAGCCCTACGTTTCTTGGGACTTATTTGAAATAATGGTATTTAAAATTAAATTCAGGGCTGTTGTAATTTCCTAAAGCAAAATCTTTTAAGATTTTTAAAAAGCCCCTTGGGAACCAAGTTTTTTTTTAAAAAAAAATAAATCTACCATCAACGTTCTTTTTCCTGTCTCAAGCAGTATTATCTCCAACTTCTGCATATGTAAAAACTTGTAGAATTAGCTCTGAATTTTCAAAGGGATCAGTTACACAGTAATAAAAGTGTATTTTCTCATGAGCACAACATTCTTAATACCCTTCTGAAAACAGGTCTCAGAATAGGCAAAATATAACTTTCTTTTGAAAGTTTCATTTTCACTCCTAAAGCCTAGATCTGTGTTGCAGAAAGAGAAGAGGAAAATTAAGGTAGTATTTATAAGATAGAAATAGAGAACAGCCTCTATTCATAACAGACAATTGAATGATACATATTAAATAGAGGGTTAGTTTCTAATTATAAAACTTTTTAAATTTTCATCAAATATAGCTATCTGGAAAGGTATTATTAAAAGCTCTAAGAAGCATGTCTGTTGTAAGCAGAAGATAATTCAGACTAACACCCTAAGAACACCGTGTGAGCCACAGTTGAATTCAGATAAGTACTATTGATGACACTATCAATCATAGAGGCAGAAATGTCTCTTCCATCTCTATTGATGTTTACGGCTCTCTTATTTTCCCACTTACCATGACATCAAACCCATAACCTTCAGTAAGACACAACCTTACTGGAACACATTGCTCTCCACTGAAAGTCCTCCACAGCTTCCTGACCTTCTTTCAGTGTACTTTTATCATCTGAACTAAGGGTCTATGACCAGGTCCTACACCATGGTTTTCTTTCACCTCTGTGCATTCAGTTATATCTCCTCAAGCTATAGCCTTGTCTCTCAGGCTTCACCTACATGTTCTCTCCTAAAACAACACCAGTTCACTTAAACCAGAACCCAGCTATGTTCCACTTATTTGTAGATAAATGATCTCAGTAAGCTAATCTTCCATAGCCACCTGTTCCAGGGCTATGCAGAGCCTTGGTAGGACTCAGCCTTTTCTGTAAGTTAGAGTCACTTAATAGGGACCTTCACAACTGTTTTGTTGTATCAGCGTATACTAAAGCATATCTTGCTGGATGTTCAAAACCCATCTGCATGCATTCTTGTGTAACCTGCTCTAGGCAGCCCTGCTTTGGCAGAGAGGCTGGACTAGATAATCTTCAGAGGCCCCTTCCAACCCTAGCAATTCTGTAATTCATGAGACAAATGTGACTGATTTACCAAGGTATGATTCTATATTGCAAAGATAGTTTAAGAGTCTTACAATCTCTCTGTTTCCTCTCTGCTTGCCACTTTCCTCCCAAAGCAATTGACTATCCTGTCAGTTGTGTGGATACTGCCTCCAGCTAGTATAGTTTCCTCTGCTATCATGGCACCTGAAGGCTGACATAGTTATTTAAATTGTAAAAGTATAGAAAAGTCTATTTTAAAGATCCAATCTGGTTAACATCAGGCTAGTTTTTCAGACCGTAGGTGTCTGACTGCTGTATTATGCAGCTAAGCAGTATCATAGTAGTTTACTGTGATCTTTGATTTCTAATAGAAGTGTCCTAAGTGCAATACTGTTAAAAAATGGACAGAGAAATATGCAGAACAATAGACATAAAATTTCTTGGTCTCCTTAATTGCTAGTAAGCTACAGCAAAAGGAAAATTATATCTTATTGCTAGGTATAAGGAGATCACATATCTGTGCTGCCTGATATTTTGCAGTCTTTACACCTTGAACGATATT
The DNA here is from genome assembly GCA_035222235.1 of Margarornis squamiger. Classification (NCBI taxonomy): domain Eukaryota; kingdom Metazoa; phylum Chordata; class Aves; order Passeriformes; family Furnariidae; genus Margarornis; species Margarornis squamiger. The sequence goes on from JAWWTY010000156.1 coordinate 35,644,035, forward strand.
TCATGTATCGTTAAAAAGTTAAAAGAATGGGTTTACATCTATTAAAGTATTTCTTCAAGTATTTTATTTCAGTGATGTGACTGTTCACTCAACTCAGTGATGTGACTGTTCACTCAACTCTTGCTTAGATTTTGTCTACCCCAACTCATGCTGCTGGAAGCTGCACCATTAGGTCAAAGCAAGAGCACCAGGTAGGAAGGAGAGGTGGCCAGGAAGAGCTGAAGGGCCATTATGTAGCCATGGTCACCTGAAGACTGATGTCTCCTGCATCCTTTATCTTTCTGCCAGTTTCCTCGGAATCTACTAATGCATGGAAATGGTTTAGACCAAAGCTTCAAGCTGCAGGGTATGAAATGCCAGATTACCCAAAAGATCTTTTGAAGCAGATGTACCTTTGAGTCTTCCCTGCTTCCCAATGGGATACTGGAGACACCTGCACTAAGATGGAGGAAGAAGAATGAGCACACTCAACATCAGCTAGCTAAAAATTCTTTTCTTTTGGTCACAGGTGCATGATATTAAGAGTTGCAGGTTATATATTATGAAATCTTAATACTTGACTGCTTAATAAGTGAATTAATGTGGCAGGATAGTCTAGGCAAAAAGGGAACTGAGCCCTTGCTTGTCATGTTTGTTTATTAGATTTTGTAATGTGCTCATTCCCTACAAATGTCTTGTTTTCTCTGGTGTTTTCACAGGTTCATTCTAATGTAGACACATAAATCATAGATCTGGTCAAGTGGTAGATCAGGAAGGCTCACGACAGTGTAATTTTCTGCCTGCAAAGCAGTCTTAGTGGGATCACATTGACAAACTGTGACTGTGATTGTTTGTCAATCAGAAGCCCAACCATCCTAAAGTTTGTGCACCAAAGACTACCTTTCTCACCTGAGACTGAAAAAGAATCACAGAGTTATTGACTCTTGAGGTATTCCCCTACTTTGGTTCTCACTGCAGAACAATTTCCTTTTACAAAAATTAGGCTTCTTTAGTCCAGTTTGGGTTCTGGAACTAAACCAGATGTGTTTCAGAAGCACACATAATACTTGTCAATGTTTCATTAGTCCATGAAATGATTATGTAGATAGTCTAAAGCAAATTTTTCATACCAGATGTATTGTGTGTTGGGTCTTCCTACTGATTTCTTTTATTATTCCACTGCCATTGCATCATAATACTTGCTAATGTATATCCAGTCTTAAAAATATGAAGGAAAATTAACAATTGGACACTTCTGGGTTCTGAGAAAAGGGAAGAGATTGAAAGCATTTTTAGTTATAGTCCAAAATATATATTTTTATGGATTAAAATTACTTTGTGAAAACGTAGTTCAACACAACTTTTGAAGCTTAGCTAATTTTAAATCTTTATTAAATGATTTCTAGGGTATTTGTAAGGTACACAGTATAGAGGCATTTTAGTATTTTTATAGAGTACTTTAGGTTCACAGGTAGAGTCGGACTGAGTAATGATTAACTATTAAAAGGTTTAGGGAGCAGATAAATGTTTTTGTAATCACTAGTCTTTACATAAGGGCTTTTTGTTGGTGTTTTAACTGCTTTGTTTGCACTTGCTCCTTTGCAAGTTTATGTACACAGTGATAATGTGATGTATCTATTTATATGCTGAAGTTCAATTTAACTGACATATTATTTCCACATTATTATAATAGTCATGTTTTCCCAATTGCTACAGCTAGATTTTTAGAGAAATGTTCCACGCACCATGACAACATAGCTTACTAAACTGATCTCCTGTTATTTTAACTAAGACTATGGTGGCTTGTTTCAAGCATCACTTAATTGCATTAGACACCATCAAGTAGTTCCATACAGGTTGAGATTTCTTTGTTTTGTGGGGATTTTCCCCCAGTTTATCTGGCCTCTCTCTGGCCATGATCCTTGGTAATTATACGGGTATTCTTAGATCAAACATTTATTATTTCGTTTCTCTTACGTATCTTATGACTTCACCGAGAACAGATTCTCAGAACCTTGTTATTTCTGCTATATTTGAGCAGAATATAGACCTATACATAGGCATATTAACATGCAGACATAATACACATTGTCTGCATATACATACACTTTAGAAAAGTCTCCCTGAAGTACTTTCATAAGGAAAACATTGCTCTTTGAATGGTTTCATGTGAACTCTGCAACTGCTAAAAATCCTATCCTAACAAGCAAGGTAGAAAATGTATGACTCACTTGGTTCATTAATTCTTATTGTATATTAAATGTTTGGGTCAGGTTTTTACTGATCAGTAGTTTAGTGGCTTGCAGTGAAAAATACGTTTAGACATGCCACTACTGGTCCCCATGTCTTGGAAGAAAAGAGTGTCAAAATGATAAAGTGCTCACTACACAGGCTTTTGGATTTTCAGCAATATATAGTACTGCTCAATTAGATTATGCCAGCAGTAAAATTTGGATTGTCACCCAATGGCATTTGTTCAACATAAAATTCAAAGTAAGAGTGCCTGCTCTCTCAGATGCTGATGCATTAATGATTTTATGTGTCTAAAAAGAAAAAAAAAAATAGAGTAAGAATATAAAAAAAATATGTATATTGTTGAGAAATGCTTCAACTTCAGAAGAATACAGGTATTCTTAAAACCACCATTATTTTATGAGGATTAATTTATTTGAGCTTGTTCTAGAGTCAGTGGATACCCTAAAGAGGATAATTCAGAACATGTAAGTTGGATACTTTTATGCAGCATTTCAACTAATTTTTTATTTTTTTTTTTTTTAAGTTGTTTCTTTTTACCAGGCAGCCAAGGAAGACCATTATTTGTACACTGGAATATTTTGTACTTTCATGGTAAGAAATTTCAGTTGTAATGTAAAAGTACATAAAGATATATAATTTAAAGGAATAAACACTGACTGGGTGAGGACATACCATGAAATATTTTAAAGTTCTCAGAGAACGGGTTATTGGAATCCTTAATGTCTCTGCACAGAAAGAATCCAAGTATGCTTTATTTGCAAATATTTCTCAAAAATATAAATAGTAAAAATGAGCATGTAGACCAAGAACATTCACTTCTGTTCCTTAGAGATCTTAATCTTCACAAATCAGTGAAAAAATAAGTCAAGTTTAAAAGACATAATTAAGCCTCTGTAGTTTTTTATCAAAAAGACCTCTAAGATCATGAGTTCCAGCCATTAACCTGGCACTGCCATGTTCACCATGACTGAATAACAACAAAAAAGTTGGAAGAAGGATCAACCAAATCCTTCTCTGGATCCCTCATATAAACAGTCAAAACACCAAAGCATCTAGCCTTACTCTTATTGTGCTAATCATCTTCGTAACACTAAAGTAATGGCAAAAACACAATAGCAAATTTAGAACTCCCAGATTCCCTGTCTGTTCTGCTTGCAAAAATTCCTGTATTTTATTGAAGGTTTAATACTTGTAAGGCCTAGACTCATTCTCAGCTATGCCTTGAAAATTTCAGGACATTAAATAAAAATAGTTTTTTCTGATGTCTGCCTTGGTACAACTTCCTCCTCTCACGATCACCAGCACAGAAGGATTCAAATCTGCAGGCCAGTCAATGACTACTTGTTATTCTTGCAGGATGTGTTTGTTTATAGAGTGTATTAAAAATTTCATCCTTTGCATAATTCTATAACTATGCAAGTTGGTTGTTTTATCAACATTAATCATGATATTACAAAAGTACTGTATAAAAAGGTATAATAAAGGAAACTGCTGAGACAAAAAAAAAAAAAAATAGTTACTAAAAAACTTCTGTAGATCTTTCTATTGAATTCTACTAATCTGACCTGTTAGATATAGTATTGTTTCCTAGTTACAGTGCCCAGACCAGCTTATCACTGTGTGGGTGTAACTAAAACTGTGTATTCTACGCCCTCTGTGTCATTTCTGATAAACTGTTAATAATGGACTGTTTGTAGCAGCTGCCCAGGGCACACCTGATACCTCAGGCTACAAGCTGCATGTTAAGGAACCCAGAGATAGCAAGTGTTCTTGTCTTCACACCAATAATTTCCCTCTGGGGAGATATTAGCACCTTCACATCCAGCCTGAAACTGTCATGTCTGCTAATGGGCCATCAAGGATTCCAAAAATATCCTACAGGTCACAGAGCTAAATCACCCATTGTGAAACTCCTTGCCCGGGGGAGATACTGGGCATTCCCATCTGAATCTGAGCATACATAAACTTCAGGTTTTGGGACTTCTGGTACCACTCATCAGATCCAGAGGAGGACCAGAACCTCATCAGGACCGAAATTTCCGCTCTCGACCAGACTTCAACCACAATCCTCACCAAGAGGTTTTCCTTTCCTTTTGCTTTGTATTCAGGGGGACCATGTTGTGCTCAGCACAGGGGCTAACGAACTCCATTCTGGTTGCGCTCCAGGGTGCTCCGTTATACTTCTGTTTTTTTGTGGGATAAAGACATTTTTTCTTTGTATCATTGCATTTATTGTAATATTTTAAAGTAAATTTTAATTCTGACTTGTAATCTCTCTTGAGTTGGGTTCATGCCTTCTGCTGGTTTACCTTTAAACCAACACATCTTTTCAAGGACATCTTGAGTTTTTCACTTTTTTATTTTATGGCTTTCAAGCACTAGCTCAGTTATTTCATTTATTTAATCAGGAATGCATTTATTATAAACTTTTCATTCTATTAATGCACTTTAGGTTGAAAAACTTTTTTGTTCGGAGATAGCTCCTCGATACTTTGTTTGTTAGTTCATCATTTCAGCTGAAATTATGAAAGATATTTCACTTACCTTTACACAGAAAAATTCCTCATTTTCATGTCTTGAAAAGATACAATTTTTCCTGTTTTTTTAAGTAGCTAAACTATTGGCAAAAAAGGTTAGTTATTACACAAATAAAAAAAAAAAAAAAAAAAAAAAAAAAAGCGCCCTGACTACTGTTGCATTCATAACAGAACACCTTGATTATGAAATATCTTATTCATTGAAATTGAAGGTAGCTGTTGAGTTTGAATAAGTATAATATAAAGTTAAATATGAGAAGGAAAAAATAAAGTTGACTTTAATTGTAAAGAAATTACTTCTGAATCCCAGGTTTGTAATACCAAAACTTTGAGCAAGACTACACAGAATCAGTTAATGTAAAGTATTCTTGGGGTAAGTTCACTTCTTCGTTTGATGAAAATGAGCCCATGTGGTGTACTTTACTGTGCTCATGAGAAGCTGGGAGCTTATCACCTCTGAATTTCATTTGGATTAGGTGTTAAAAGAGTATCAAAGAACCTGGAGATTTATATACAATATCAAAACCTCAGCATTTCATGGGTAATGCTTCTGCTACAAGAGTTCTAATTTCATGTGTAACAGATTAAATGCAGGCCTATCAGTAACAGACAAATTTATTTTAATATTTGAAATTGTGATAAATGACATTTCAGAACAGTAGAACACATTTCGACACTGTACTACAGAATGCTGCATGTTATAAGGACATTTTTCTTTTTCCTTTTTTTTTTTTTTTTTTTTTTTTGCTGGGAATAGCAATTTGCACTTGTTTCAAGAGTTACATATTGGTGGAAAAACTTGATTTATAGTAGAACATATTGCTATTCCTGTAGGCCTGAGAGATTTGTTTCCTTCAAGGGTGAGTAATTTGTTTCCAACAGGTAGAAAACGCACAACCAGGGGGTAGAAGGTGACACATAATTTGAACCAACAGCTTTACTGTAGGAAGAACTATGGTACAGAAATATCCTCTCATGCTCACATTAACAAACTTTCAGTTATTCTCCCTTATCTGGGACTAAGACTGTGGAGGCGTTTATGTGGACAGTAAATGGAGACTATTTCGCACCTGCATCACAAACCTGCTGATGGATAATGCCACTCAGAGTAGATTCCTAGCACCTTTCATAAGTGTGAAATCCAGTTTAAGGTTTAGTAAATGAAATATTTTTTTTTATTCATACTAATGTCCATTTTTTTTATCTCAATACATATTTGTTTACGTAAAATAGTTTTTTATTAATTGAAAAATTTACATTATTTTGGTGGACTTTCCCTGTAGTATGGACTTCATTCGACTTAAGCAATAACAATATAATCAAATTAATTGGCAAATTTTTGAAAATGTTTGATGTTAGATATGGACTATCTGGAATCACTACTAAACAGCAGAGTCAGAAGGATCCAGGCATTAGATTTGTGATATTTCCTTATTTTGAACATATCTTGCAATACCACCTGTTTTGAGACTCATGACTTACTTGTAAGTCTTTCTGAAGTGTGATGCTGAAGGACAATTGTATGGATATTTTAAGGGTATCTAAACAAGTTCAAGAATAATACTTACATCAAAAATTGAGGGCTGCACTTTCTGATGTTCTTTATAAAATATTACACCTTATTCAATAAATAGTATTATTTTCATATGATTGAAATAATTAAAATGTAGATAATGAGGAAAAATACTTTGTTTTATATGAAATGCAGAAAAATATGCGGTCTAAATAATATCAGAGTTTAACTGCATACCATAGTATTGATTGGATTACCCCTGTAGCCTGGTTTTAAAAAATACTGGCAACCTTAGCTGATTGGGAGAGTACAGCACACTTTTTGTGCTATAAGAAAGAAAAGGTTCCCAATACTGTAAACATGCACAGTAGGTTTTATTTAATATGTTAGAAAAGGCATTAAATTTTCATACAAAATATTCTGCATAAAAAAAATATTTCTGTGGATAAACCTCTTTCTTAACAATTTTACCATGAATGGTTCTATCAATAATGAACAAATACTGTGGTAACATTTAGAATAACAACCTCAAAAAGAAATTTAAATTTTACAATTGTCTATATATTGACAAAAACATAAATTATGTTTCTTTCTTTGACCTACAGAGATTTTCCTCTTTCAGTTTAATCATAATGCCAAAAAGGTTTGGTTCATCCAGATGTAGAAGCCCAGAAGATAAGACGCTAATATGTGTGTCTCAAACACCAGTAGGCAGAAAGCCATGGACCCAGCCAAGGACTGTTGATAAGAATACACTGTGAGAAAGAACAAGATGTGCCTTTGGAAGGGGGCCATACAGAGGTAGGGCAGTGTGTTTCTGGGACAAACGTCCTCATTCTGGCTTCTGGAAAAAAGCACCATGGAGTACGGTGCAAGCACAGGAATGGGGCTGAAAACCAGGCAAGGATTGTCAACAAAAGATCAGTGTGGAGGCAGGGGATTGCCAAAACCTCCTGAGGTCCTCTGGCCCATTTCCAGAAAGGTCTCGTAGATAAAACTCTGCTTGAAAACTAATTTGCATAGGAAGAGATATACTTTCCTCCCAGAGCAGGAAAACTTACCTAAAAAAAGACACCCCCGCAAAATGCAGGTAGTATGCCCCCAGGACCCTGGGCACCACATCACCTGGATGCAGCTTTAATCAGACAAAAAAGTGACAGATGGACAAATGTTCATAGATGAATGCAAGTCACTTATTTTGCCTTCTTTTCCAAATAAAAGGGCAGTATATTCCAGTTACAACTTTTAAAGCCCCTGGAATAGCAGTCACCAGGAGTAAAACAATCCTTCATTGTATTCTGAAGGGAAAAAAAAAAAAAATAAAAAAAATCTGACTTTCTGTTTGTTTTGAAAATATAATTCAGTGAGGGATATATCTGTTTCATCAAAGGATTCTCTAGCTGTCCAAAAAACTCAAATTAAAATCATCAGTATTCAAAATACATTTAAAAAATTTAAAGATGCTAATCATAATTTGAAAAACCTAAATTAAGTAAAATTAGAGCAACTACAGAGAAGGCCTAGGCTTTTTAAAATATGTGCTTGTTTCTTTGCATTTTTGATGTGGTAATTCTTACCATGGTTTGGATCTCTTCTGACTATATTGGATAATATGTATGTCCTGAGCAAGTCAATTCAAACCTCCCTTTTCTTAAGACACATTCCAGTTTTGTATTCTCAACCCCTTGGAATAATCATTGTTTTTTAGAAAAAGAAGTGTTTTACAGAGCTCTGAAATGCCTCTAGGTGACCAGATTAGAAGTGTAGTTTGATCTAAGAGTTTATCAAAGAAAGCTACTTAATTTTCTTTCCTTGATTTATGTTACACTACTTGAGATGTTTCTGTTTCCTCACAAAACTGGCAATTGACAAATCCACTGGAATTAACAGTTACATTTTATGGTTGCAAGAAAGAAAAAGAGTAAGAAGACTTAAACTTGTTTTGAAATTACCAAGTTTGTATTCTTTGCTACTCATTTTATTCAAATGTATGTGGTGGCAGTGGTCAAACTAAATAGCAAAATTTTACCTGGAGTTCAAGATTTCATTCCTTCCAGCTGCATGCTAAGGCTTGCTATCATCCCCCACTCAACACGGCAGCACAAAATGGGAGTTACTGCACAGTTAGAGCTCTTCTTGTTTGGTTAAAATATAACCTATGTGATTGTCACTTTTCTGTACAGCGGGAATATTATTTATAGTGGAGTTCTCAATTGAATTCTGACTATTTTGAATGATGTATTTCTAGGGCAGCAACTCAAATGCCAGGGGAGAAATGAAGCAAATAGATCTAAAGAGATTTAGTGTTAATCAATGCATGGAGGGAAATCTATTCAACTGTTTAGAGATTAGATATTTTCCTCTCTAACAGAGAGAAAGTTTACCTTCAAATTCACAAATTCCTCCAGAGATTCCAGGATCATTGATTTGGAAGGACTGGCAGCCCTCAGCCTATTTCCATGACAGTGCCACAGATGGTAAAATGATTGAAAAATTGCAGAGAATCTTTTGAGTTTTTACTTATTAGTCATAACTGAAAATTACCACCTATCTGAGTACAACATAAGTTGCGACAAAATAGTAAGTAGTGAAGGTTTCATAACAAAACATATGCAACAGGACATTCACACAGTACAAATCTTTTTCAAAACAATATGAAGCTTTCAGCCCATAGCATTTGGATTCTTCCATTGATACCTCCCTGTGCTGGTTTTAGCTGGGGTTGAGTCAATTTTCCTCACAGTGGCTAGGATGGGGTTGTGTTTTGGATTTATGCTGAACACAATGATAAAAATGGAGATGCTTTTGTTATTGCTGAGCAGTGCTTGCACAGAACCAAGGCCTTTTCTCTTTCTATACTGCCATGCTGGCAAGAAGGCTGGGGGTGCATGGGAGCCTGGGAGAGGACAGAGCCAGGATAGGTGACTCAAAGTGACCCAAGGGAAATTCCGTGCCATATGACATCATGCCTAGAGTATAAAGCTATCCATGATGGAGCCCTGTTGTCCTGGAGATGGCTGAACATGTGCCTGCCCATGGAAAGCAGTGAGTTAATACTCTGTTTTGCTTTGCTTGTGTGCATGGCTTTTGCATTCCTTATTGAACTCTCTTTATCTCAACTCCCAAGTTCTCTGGTTTTCACCCTTCCAGTTCTCTCACTGATCCTTAGCGGTGGGGGAGCGAGTGAGCAGCTGCACAGTTGCTGGCTGGGGTTAAACTGACACCACCCTCCATGCCCTACTCTGGGAATATAAGTTAAAAAGATCAAACTAATGTCTGTGACTTCTGTGCTCAACAATTTTATGGGATTAGGAAATTTATTTTTATTTGGTCCTCAGTAATAAGTATATAAAAAATTATAGCAAAACACAGGCAGTGTAATTTTCCAGTGAGGAAATGAAAGCCCTGCATCCTCCTAGATGACTTTCCTTGGATGTGGTCAAGATGTATGCATAGGACAATAAGGAGGACAATAGGAAAGACAATAAGGGTGTGTGAAAGATATTCCACTACGTTGTTGACTCTGTAATCTTCATTCTATGCCAGGTTTGCCAGTTTGATAAAACATTACTCATAATGAAGTAAATGCTTCAGTCAAGACCTATACAGCCTTATATTATTTTCAGTCTTTATTATCACAAAATGAGCTTGAAGAGAGTACTGTGAATTAGAAATGACAGGACTGTGGGAATCTCTCTCCTACAGTATGGCCCACTATGAAAATCTAAAATTGTTATCCATATCATTTCTATTTTTACATATTTTTGACATTTTTCATTATTCTGGCTTGTTTTTTTTCATCTTAAGTTCATTGGAAGATACAATCAGAAATAATTTCTTTTTCTCTGTTACATATACTACTATCTTAACACACGCTGTGGAAGTACTGCTCGCAGTTCCAGAGTTAAGAATAATCTAAGTTTTGAATCCAAAGCAAATATCAAATGACCTTATTTTGTTACACAGCTACATTCTTCATTTGTTTTTCTGAAAATTTCAAAGTAAGCTTTCATGGACAAATTTTAAAAATCGATCACATATTACTTGGGCTTAATATATACTGCTCCTCCATCTTCAATTATCCTCAGAATGAAAGAGGTGTAAAGATTTTCCATGTTCCTTGGTTGAAACTAGGATTCTTTGGTACAGCTTGTACTTCATGTCAAAAAGGATAAAAGGATTTTTCCCCTCATAGTTCTGTTGAAGTTGGTTCTTTCACGGGATGGATGAATACTGCAAATATTCTACACAGCACTATTTCTTTCAAAGCTTGCCAACTTCTAGGTGATTATGCTGAAATGGTTATCTTCCCCCCATTGTTTTCAATTTGTTCTTAAGAAAGATATCTGCTGCCTTTTCTCTCTGGAAACAATCAGAATTTTGAAAGAGAGTACCTCACCTTAACTGAATCTTATTTAGAATAATGGGTAATGGAACCATTTGAAAGGGAGTGATGGATAAATTTCTTTAAGGATTTTACCTCTGAAGGTAGAAATACCTATACTTAAGCATTTTCAAAGTTTGAAAAGAATACCCTCCGTTATTTTTTTTTTCTCCTAAGGTTGCATTGATTAACCTCTCCCTGATAGGTTTATTGAATTTGGTTTTATATACTACCAAGAAGAGGGATTTCACAAGCTTGCTCATTAACTAGTTTGTATATTTAGCTATCCTTATAGTAAGGAAGCCTTTCTGTAAACTAAGATCATTACTTATTCCCCTATCCAGTAGAGCAGAGAGTACTGCTGTCTTTACAAAATCTGTTTATTTGATATTGAAGAACTTTTATGTCTTTTCTAACCCAAAAAATCAGTTCTTTCAAGCTCTTTCTCAGTCATATTTAATAAATAGCTTGTCCTCCTAATTAGTTTCCTCAAAACTGACCGCAGTTATTCTATATCGAAAAACATTATTCCCAAAAGTGGTCAAAACACCCTATGACACCTTCTCAATGTCAAATAAAGCAGAAGAATGACTTGTATGCATGTTCCATTGGCCCACAGTGAATGTCTCCCTAAATGTGTTTCACAAGGAATTTATTCTTCCAGGATTATTTCCTATTTCCAGCTACTTATTTCCCATCTTATATGCATTTGCTTTCCTTTATCTAAGAGGAGTACTTTGTTCTCCTGACTGAGTGCCATTGTCTTGATTTTACATGATTTCTCTGGTCTATCAAGATTACTTTGAATTCCAGTCTTCTTTTCAGTCGTGTGTCAGCTGTGCTATTCTGGGTGTCTGCAGTTCATAAGAACTTCTCAAAGAATCCCAGTGAACCCCAGAATGTTCTGAGCTGGAAGGGACCCAGAAGGATTGAGTCCAACTCTTAAGTGAATAGACCGTACAGGAAAAGATGTATGCCACAACCTTGGCATTATTAGCATCATATTGTAGCCAACTGAGCTAATTATGTTTTATTTCATCATTCAAACTAGTGATGAAAATGCTGACCAGAACAGGATGGAAGACAGGCTCTCTAGTCCAACAGTGAATCTGTGCTAATTAATCTGAGTATGATTTTTAATTGGTTTGGTGCCTATGTGGTGATTCAATTCAAATATTTGCCTGCACAAGTGCTAAGTGGAAGTTTTCATTCCACAATCAAAATATGCCCCATTTATTGCTTTCTGCCTTATCTACTAGACCAGTCACCCTTTCAGGAAAGGAAATTTGGCTGGCTTGACTCAATTTCTTTTTGATAAATCTGTTTTGGCTATTTCTCACCATCACGTTTTCCTCTAGGTTTTTAAAAAAATGATTGTTTAGTAATTTACTCTACTGCTTTTGGAGTGTCAAAGTTAGTCTGCATGGTCTGCAAACTTCTATTTTTATTCTTTTAAATTAATATAATAAGACACTGAACAAACACTGCTTGTCAGGGTGTTAGTATTTTTTGCCAAAAATTATTTTTAAATACCTGGCTTTGTTATTTTAAATTGATGGAGTATAGTGTATTCTATGGACATAGTGTTAACAGGAAATTGCTTTCTATATCAAATGTTTCCTAGATATATATCAGAGACTGAAGGAGAAAACAGGGGATTGGCCAAAGTTTACTCTAAGCAGTAGAAAGCCTCCCAGCTGAGGCTTCAGTCTTTGGATAAAGCTCTTAGTATGTGTCTGGCACTTGCATCAGTCTGGCACCTGCATCACTTTGACAGACAGATCAATTTGTGAGCCTGGCTATGCAAACTAAAAAGTCTTTAAAAAGGCTTTGCTGCTATATAAAATGGGAAGTAATGACATACTGACCATAATTTCATTGATAAATGTAGCACTGCATACTCTGCGGGAGTCCCCACTGTACTGGTGTTTTGTGTTTCAGTAATTAGAGATTTAATAAGAAGAATAGAACTTCAATGTTTTCCAATGGAGAAAGGAAAAGTGACAAATTTAAGGAATTCATTCTAACGAAATTCTCTGAGAATTCACTTCAAAGAATATGTACTAATAAAGTGTTTTGTCTTGCTCAAAAAAACCCCAAAGCAAAAACATCCCCACTAATTAGAAATCAATCCACAGTCCTGTTTTTCATTTATGCAGTTGTAAGGTCGCCATCTGGTGGTTGTTTCAACATAAAAAAACCCTGAATGGTTTTTGAACAGCTGTTGCTAAATAGAACATGGTACGACAAAAAAGATCAACATATGAGCAATAATTATACTCATGAAATGTAGGGAATAGAGGTTGCTATAATGACTTAAGCCAGGATGCTTTATGGATTGGAGTGGTGATAGGTTTGGATGCCTACATAAAAACTCACATTCAGGAAAATTAATTTAATCAATAAAAATACTGCCAAATAATATATTTGAGGTTCCAAAATTAAAGACGGGATTTATCTTACTTCAACAACTAAAAAATTACATCAGCAAGTTGTCTGGCATACCTCTGTTGTCAGTGAAGAAATAGAGATCCCTTTGAAGAGCAATTCATCTTCACCTATTAAAGGCCTGCAACATATATATGATGAAACACTTTCTAGAAGGAATCGTCTCTGTCTCTAGTCTACTAGCTTAGTGACAAGTAAAGTGACTTTGGACAAGTAAAGTTATGAAAAATGGAATCCAGTTGGTCAAGTATTGGAAATTCCCTGTTGCCCAGAAAATCTTTCTGGTCCTTATACATCAAACAAACCAGTTGACTGTGAGCTGTTGAGGCCACAATTCTTAATTGCTGAGGCCGAAAGGGTGGTAACAGGGTAGGCACTGAACTTGTTCTGTTTCCAGTCATATTTCATGTGCAGATATCCATGCACTATATCAAGGCATTGTGAGATTAACTATGACTTCCTTATTCATGAGCTTTTAATTTAACTTAGGACATCACTTCTGGTTTTTGTTTGTTTCCCCATTGGCGAGAAAAAGTGAGTCAGCTTAACAGAAAATTAACAACTTCTCAATCAGTGCCTGTAACTGTGCATCCTGGCTACAAAGTAGAGATCATTTAACAAATTATTAAGATGCATGACACTTATTTCAGGTTATTTTATGCTGTAACATAACTGTATGTGTATAGCTATATAATCCGTTGTTAAAGAACATTTTCAATTGGCAAAAAGATGCTTCAAAAATATGCTTCAGTAATGTCTCAGCCACTCCAGCCATTAATAACCATATTAAAATATCACCTTTCTTTAAAAACCTTGATGCAATATGTACCTGACGTATTGGCTAACTACTGGAATGGGGCCTTGAGAGGTATCATGAAAATCCTCAAAGTTTGACAAGGCCTTCCTTGTTCTAGTGCAGAAAATCAAGGTAAGGTATAACATTGCAGACTACTGTGTAGTAACTATGACTTTATGGTATGTTTGTAAAATAAGATTTTTTTTCTGTTTTTTTGGGGGACTTTTTTTCTTTTGTTTGTTTAAGAGATAAGCATTTTTTTATTTTTTTTCCTACATTGTTACCTCAAGCTCTTGGTATAAATGTGCACAAGTGTACACCAACACAGCACTACAACCATCATGCATTTGTTAACCATCAATACAAACTACACTTCTTTGGTTGTAAAACCAGGTTTTACACCATAATGTGAGAAATTAATATTTTATGAAATGTGTTTCATTGCAAGATGCAGCTCTGATGCAGTGGTTGATGTGTAGTGTCTCTTCTCTATGGGAACATACTCAGTGGGCACCAAGTTCAAGCTATGCATGTCCTGGAATCATATTTTGGAGATTTGATCAATGAGCTTGTCATAGACAGGCAAACAACCTAATTAAATTTGTCATTATTGTTGCCTATAGAATTATCTAAGCATAACCAATTAAACATGGACCTTGAAACAGTGCAGAAGCTATTTAGCTCAGCATTCTATTTACATAAGCTCAGAACGACTTTTGACAAGTAGCATCAGAGTTATTTGAGATTTAAGCCAACAGTACTTTGCACTTCAAAGAGCATACATACGAAGTGCAAGACAACTCTAGAATTAGATACCTCCTTGATGCTGCTGAATCATATATGAAAGTTCATGTTCTGAAAAACATGTGTTCACAAAAGTATTGAAATAAATAACTTCACTTGCAAAGAGTGAAGGAAAGAATATTCACTATTTCTGGGTGACATGTTGTATCTGTCTTGTTTATTTTGACATGACATGGCATGACTCTGTTGACTAAAACCTTACATTTCTTCTGTTGAGCAAATGGTGGTCACTAGCAAATGCATAATGCAACGAAAACAAATTATCTTTCCCAAATAAAAAGACATTTGTGGCTCTTTGAAATGAAACACTTCAAGTCAGTTATGTATTCAATTCATTAGGTCAATCCACCACCAAACTTCAGGTTGGAGAAAAATAAACCATGAATTTATGGCGTGTTGGTCATCTTTCTTTTTCCTGAAATGTTCTAGTTCAGAGAATTGCCATTTCTATTATAGTAAATAAACTGAGATAGAATTAAGAAAAATAGTCAACTCAAAATTATTTTTTTTTTTAATCTCCAAATAAATTATGGGAATAAGTCAAAGCTCTATGTGTCATGTTCAGATGCAGCTAATTGCAGATTAGGGAATGAAGATATTTCAGACTAAATCAAGCTAAAAAAAGCATTTGGTGTTTAGGCCAAGACTATCTAGCTTGCAAATTTTGTGACTAACTCAGTAATGAGTTTGGCTTAAGCAATTTGCAATAAGATAATTGTGTAGTACTTGGCTTTGACCTCAAGATTCTGGAGTGGGAAGAGAAAAGAAAGCATGCACGTTTCTTCAGAAAAATAAATATTACTTGCTAGAAACGTATAAATAGGACAGTCACTACTTTAGCCAATTCAATTGTTAGAATTTACAGCTGGGCAGTATTTTTCTACTTCTTTTTTTTTTTTTTTTTTTTGATGAATTTGAATTAACTTAGTAAAATTCTGTACTTGAGAGAGACTGAAGCTATTTACATTTGAAAACTGTCAAAATATTTCCTTTAAAGCTTTTTGCGTTCAGAAAGGCATTTTGTTGAATATCCTCTCAGAAAAGAATTAAGCAAACAGATGAAGTAAGTAGAGAATGAAATAATGAATGATCATCTCAGGCTGATCATCGTGCTTATGAATTGTTTGGGGTTTGTATCACATAAAGAAATAATTAAATATTAAACACCTAAATAAATATTTAAATATTTTAAATGTTTTTCAAGTTGGCCTGAGCAGAACTTTTTCCAAATTTTCTATTAAACTACAAGTTCTTTGGTTTAAGCTTTGGAATTTCTGTCAATGTACATATGATGTGAAAATTATGTCTGTGCCACTGCAAAGAAAAAAATTATAGAAGAGTATTTGTATAGATATTATTTAATTACCCGATTGAAACAGAATGTAGGATTTGAAGAATCCTTTCACAACAAAGCACCATGGCACAAAGGAAAGATGACACTGAAATACTCCGGAGAAATAGTGACATCACCTAGTTCCTTTTTCCACTCATTTCCTCCTAAGAATATCTCAAGCCTTCAATAAAAGGATGAAGGGAATGGTATTGTGTGAATCAACATATAAGGTAAGGACACTATGTATCTAATAACAGAGGAAAAATATTTACTCAGGACTTTACTTTCCTTTGGCAGCCAGCTCCAATATTTTTAAAGCTTTCCACATATTATTTACTCAATCACTATTACTAGGAAGCAAAAATGATTAGTGCTCTTCCTCTGTAAACAGGATATCATCAGAGAAAGATTATATCATGCCCAACATATTTATGTCAGGAGAACTAGTTTTCAACATTGCTTCCAAAATCTTGATTACAAAACTCATTTTAGAATAATGATTTGAATATTTTGAAATTATGTCTTTGAAAATATTTTTCAATTTACTTTGAATTTTCAACTCAATTTTAAACAATATGATTTTTTGACAACTGAATTTTTCATGTGACTGTAAATGAAAACACTAAAGAAAAGTAAATAAAAATTATGTTCCTTCTTTTTGTGAAATGCTGGGGAAAAGGACCTTTCCAGTTACTTCTGAAAGTCATAAAACAGTCCTGATGATAAGAGGATTTCTGTCTTCCAGGAATCCTAACTCTCCTTTACTCTGTTGCTCATAAACTCTGTTACCAGAAAATCATGCCAGAGTTCTGAAATTGCTCTGAATTGCTGCTTTAAATGGAAGTCGTGGTTTAGCCAATCCTGACAGAAGGAATATTAATTTTCCATCATGCAAATATTGCATTTTATTTTGATAAAACAAAAAAATTCACAACACTTTCAGGCTCCAAGTAACATAGGGTGTCATATGCATGATTTTGGTACATTAAAACATCCATATCTAAAGAGTCACATATAAATATGAATAGTACATATGAATTTCACATTCTTTGAGATTGCATTTTTAAAGCATGAGCACCTATTTTTAATCTGCGATATATTATTATGAACATACATTTATATAATATGTGTTATATTACATACTTTATAACATATATATATATTATATATATGATATATTCTACCATATTTGTACATATTTTAGCAATAAATTTATGCAGGCCATTTAAAAATGTATAATTTTCACAGTATTTCTCATAGCATTAACTTACTGTTTACATTGGCTTGCATTATCCTTTTTGTACTTATCTTGGTTTTGCGGAACAAAACAAATTTAAAATGCACACCAACATATCATACTTCCAGTAAATCTGTATCAGCCTAGCTGGCATTGTTTACATAGAAATAAAGTGCAATACAGTAAAAGATTACAGAAATGAAATGTATACAAATAAACCGCAAATAAACTAAGTGCTATCTTAAAGTATAATGAACTATTGATTAATAATGCATTAGAAGTTAACACAGAAATCAAATTAGTCATCTCAGGAAGTTTGCATGCAATTTTTTTTCCTTGTCACTGATGTTGTGGTATTAGTTTTTAAAGCAAGTATGATTCTATGATGAGTTCATTTAGTATTCAACATAATAGCACTGATAATAATGAGCTCAATTTGGCTTCCATTATATAAGCATTAGATAATGGATATCTATATTAAAGTGTTACTGTTATGGTAGTTTTTTGTTTTGTTTTTTTTTTCCTTCATTTGGTACACAGTGCTAAATCTTTAAAGGAAATATTTTATGCAAATTGTTGATGTTTTTATATTTGAATCATGACTAATCTTATGGTCTCCGGAGTACCATTATTGTCAAAGTTCCTTTTGACATTACACTCTCAGTAATTTGACTTGCCACTAGTTTTATTATCATTACTTATATCACAGCTTTTTACTTTCATCTTTTCTCCCTTTGTCAGCTTTTTAGATCCTGTGACCTGTAGTATCATCCAACAAAAACATACAGACACACTTCTGGCAATGCTCTGCTAATGTTACCATGCTAATGTTAAGACAGTTAAAGTGTCATAGACCAGTATGCTGGCTTCCTCTTTAGTCAATGACCTGTTTGGCTTACAGTGTACTAGAACTTCCCCTGACAGTTGCTGATGCAGTGCTTCTCTGTCTTTAGTGGGGAAGATATTTATATTAAAGATTAAGAGATTTAAGTTCTAGGAAAGCACAGGATGAGGTTTTATTTTATTTAAGGCTTATCATACTCCAAGATCCTTCAGAGTAGATGCTGTGGAAGTTTATTCATAGTCATTTAACTATGAGGATATTTTAAGACACTTAAGACACTCAAAATGCAGAATGTTATCAGATCACTATTTTTTTTTTTTTTCCTACTGTGAGCAAGTGTCATAGAAAGAAATAGGAGTTACAGTTCTAATTATCTCAGCTTTCTGTATGCATCCTGATTGATTTTTTCCATCTACTCTGCTTGATAGGTATTTGTTCCTACAGCAGGACAAAACAGTGACTGCTTCCTGATCTGTCTATTCATGTGGCCATCATCCTAGGGCAGTAGATACATACTTTTTCCAATAGATCAAAACTCATCAAGACCATACTGTTGCTCTCTCGTATGTGTACCACTAGATACTTTTAGGAAGGATGTCAGGTCTGATTTCCCTAGCCATGTCAGCACCATGGCACCACAGCAAAACATGATCGGTAGCCTCAAGCCAAATGTGTCCTTCTTGTCAATATTGCACGTGGCCACACAAGGTCTGAGCTGGTATTAAAAGACTGAATTTTTCTTTGCTGCACTCAAGATTATACTCAAACCATCTTGCATACATGCAGTTAGGACACTGCAGTTCAGGTTTTATGCCAGGTTTGGCTTTAGGTTAGAGATACCCTCTGCAACTGTTTCACCAAAATGGGAACCAAGGTATTGCCCCACAAAAAGGGGTCTGAAAGGGTAAAACACTGAAAAATGTGAAATAATGGATATATATCATTATCAAAGATTCCTGGTAAATCCAATGATCAGTACCTACTGATTTATAACCTATGAGGCTGAGGACAATTTTTTTTTTAACAAAAATGTATCTGAGGAGTAATTACAACAATCTGTCATTCTATGTCAACTAGGGGAATACACTGTCCAGACAGGCATTACTGCTGGTTTTGTTTGTATTTTTTTTAAGGGGCAAGGATAGTTCTGTTTGTAAGACAGACAACTGAGAATGAAAGGATCCACATTTCTGGTTGATCCACAGACAGAGCTTGCAGTTATAAGCACACTGTTTACATTTCTACATTCTGCAGCGAAACAAAGAATCAAACCCAATGACAGAGAGTCATTGAATGGGACATTCCTTTTATTTAGTTAACTGGGGACATAGGGAATTATTCACCATGTATGTTCGACTGTGTTACAATCTTTTGGGGTATTTATACAGGGTAACTTTCAAAAGCTCCACCCAAAGAATTACCCACCACCACCACCACCACTGCATCATGGGTGTCTTCATGTATCTTCTTGCTGTTCTTTCATGGAGCAAGATTGCCATCTAGTGTCCCATTTTTCGGTAGAAGAATGTGGGAAAGGGGCATCAGGGGGCTCTTTGCATCTTGCTAGTTGCAGTCTTCCTTACATTAGAGGTTTCCTGTCATGTGTGATTAATTCTTGATGACCTCTAACCTCCTATCTGATTGTTCTAGCTCCTACTAAGACACCTTTATTTTTCATTGGTTAGTATAAATCTACGTTGTTCGTGATTTAAACAATTCTTTACTGAATTGACTTCTTAGAAAAAGCAATCTCTATTGACTAAGTTCTGTGAAGTGTATGACTTTTGTAAATAAACTTCTTGCAGGTGCACTACTCCAGTATTCTTTGATTAGCTCAAGATTTCGATCTTCATTTTACAATATTAAATGGATAAAGGAAAAAATCAACTAAAATTATTAAAATACAATTTTCTACAAGGGCCAGAGTCCTCAAAATTCCTAAACTATTTGAGAAAAAAGCATATCTCTCTTTCAGTAGAATTACTGAATTTAATAAATGAAGTTGAAACTGAAGTAAATAACTAAAGATATTAGTTAAATGAGCTACAGATCATATAATTTTTCTTGAAATAAGCCCTTTATCATTTAAAGGCAAGGGGGAACAGACATTTGAAATAGCTAGTCTAACCATCTGTCCTGAATCTATGTTCTCTGACAGATGCTTGTCTAATACATTGTGAAGATATGACTTAGGAACCTTCTGTGCTTATATCTATCCTTACTGTTAAATTAACTTTTTTTTTTCTTTTCTTTTTCTTTTTTTTTTTTTTTCTCTTTTTTTTTTTTTTTTTCTTTTACAGAGGTCTGTGAAATGATGGTATTATCTGGTAGGACATAGAAACATAATGAAAGCAGAACTAGATCCAGCTAAAGGTCCACCAAGCACTTTATCCTATTCTATATTGAAGGTAGATTAAAAGTCCAGGAAGAGAAGAATGGGCAAGCATAAATTATATGTTCTGCTGAGTACTCTCTGAGTCTCCACTTGTTTTTGTCTCAGAGATTTCCTGAGCTGGATGTAGTTTCTGTGTATTCATGACCCCAACTGTCTACTCTTCAGTGAATGTGACCAGTTTCCTCTTAAGCTGGTGCAGGTTTTTCACATACATGTTATCTGAATGACATGGGCATCCAAAGTTACAATATTCAATTTATTAAAACTGTCTGCCTTTAGAAGATTTACTACCTGATGTCAACAAGCTACAAGGTTCACAAAATTTATAACTACTGCAGTCAGTTTAGGTATTGACAGTGGTGATTCTGAAGTAAAATGAAAAATAAGCAGTTGTGCAAGGTTTTGGCAACTTCTGTTCATTTAACATTTAAAGTTTTAAAAGTGTATATTTGTTTGATATCTGTTCACACCAGATATGGATAATCTTTATTTATACTACGCTTAGTAAAACTCAACAAAATATGAGAAAGATAAAATATATATATTTTTTTTTATTAAAAATCCAGTCTTGTCATACTTGTCACATAAAACTTTAATGTTTCTTTGAAATTCTCATATATGCAATGGATGCTCCTCTTGAATATCCAGACATCTAAGTAATAGGAGAAGAACTGAAGTCTTTTAAAAGGTTCTAAACATCTTCAAGGTTACAAACATATTAATGTTCTAATGCCTTCAGTTTGCTAAGCACCAGATCACGAAGGCTACCTAGAGCGGATTTAAAATTGCTTGCAATAAATATGTGTCTAAACCATAATATATGTGCTCTGGATTCATTGAATGTATTGTTTAACAAGTTTAAACAAGTGGATAAAAGAAGATAAATTATCTTTTTGTCTTAAGACAGTCTTTTGTTATTATAGAAACATTGTATGGACATGGACCTCAGCTGAGGTTGTTCTGTTGGGTTTCTCTCATATGAGTAAAAGCTGTTATCCTCACCCTGCCCATGGCCCGGGCAGTCCCTTTGAGCAGATATGAGTCACTGGCGGCATTGATCCTGATCTTGGTTTCTTGGGATCTACCAGTTGTACTATTTATTTTATAAAAAGACTTTTCCCATGTTAGATTAAAGACAGGTAGAAAATTTTGGTCAATCTTAAGCGATATTTGTAGAGACTGCAGAAAAATCAAACCGAGAGAAAAAATTCTCAGTACTGGTGATAGGAAATGATGAGAGATAGATGAGAATGGTTTTCTGATTTCTAACAGTAAGGTGTTGAGCTACTGTCCTAAGGAAAAGAAAATCTCATGTTTTCTATGCTTTCTTCTCGTGAACTATGAAACCCTGTTCGAGAAGGCAACTTTGACTGCTAAAACTAAGAGTCAGAAAAAGATCTTAAAAATAACAGAACAGACTTCAAAAGATTCAGGTGATGAACACTGGTGAACTGATGAACTTATGAATGGACAAATAAAAATACCTGTCTCTAGCTTACCTTCAGGGTTCTTTTTCTGCTTCATTCAGTTCTTGATCTCTTTCTTTTGAAATATAACAGATTGATTAGATTACTTTCTCCTTAGCAGAACATGAAAACAGTTTACCATTCTCAGGAAACTTCATATGATAACCTTCTTAATTAGCCAACAGCATGCATAAAAACTGAATTGTTGAACGTGAATTGTTGAACGTGCAATTCAGCATAATTTTTTCCTTAGATTTGTTCTTTAATTACTTTTAATGGAGAATTTCACTAATTTGATCTGAAAGGACCACACTGTAACTGCTTCATCTTCTCAAGCAGGCTACACAATGTTTCAATTTAATCTTCCTCTCTTGGGAAAGAAGTCAAGGTTCAATTGTGGAAAGAAGGGAACAGCTCATCAGTGTCAGAGTGGTCCCTAATAACAGGCTCTTGAAGTCTTATGACTAAGGGAAGAGCTCAGAGGGAGCCTAGATCACATCTGACGAGATAAATAGTTTGTCTGAGTTCTGCACAGACAACATTTTTAGGGATTTATACCAATTTCAGGGCAAGGCAGTAATTAACTCTTGGAAAAACAAACCAAACCAAACCAAACCAAAACAATGACAGAATACCTTCCCTTCCTCTCTTGCAATTTCAGAAAACGCTGGTTAAACTAGAAGTCTCTGAAACTTATGAAAATTATTTCTTTTTTCTTTTGCCTGGAATGACAACACAGATAAATACAAAAGAGGATTAAAGTACCTCTCCCCCATTGACATTTGCTTGCTTACCTGCAGCAGAGCACTACAGGGAGACTCTGTCATTGTAATGGACATTGGGCTGAGTGAGCATCTCTCAGTAAGCATCCATGTGCATAATTTTGAGGACTGTGACTTCTCCAGTGCAATTTCTCTAACTGACCTCCATGGGTCATTCAAGACTTGTACCCTCATCTGTGCACATCTGAAAGCCTAATGGCAACAGATTATCCAGCCAGAGAGAGAACAGGATTTTTTTTCATACCCTTTTAAAATGAAAGTCAAAGAAAAATCTTTTTGGCTCCTCATAAAACCGTTTTTAATTTCATTGGGTTTTGAATAAGGGAAACAGTTAAATCATACTGGCAGGAATGTGTGTTTCCCTGAAATACCTTACAGACTGCTTAATCCATATGAATGTTAGAACTGACTCCTCGTCTTCACCAAGTAGTATTGGAATGTTTCCCTGATTAAGTGTTAATACAAAATCTCAAAGTATAGTGGGTTGGGGGTTTTATGTTTTGTTTGTTTGTTTGTTTGTTTTGTGCATTTTTTGGGTTTTTTTGTTTGTTTGTTTTTTTTTAACTACAGAAGAATACTTTGAAGTTATATAGAAGCACAGACTTTGCTCCAGAAATCATCAAATATGCTTCCTACTTGTCTGTTGGTTTGGCCATTTTTAGGGGCTTCTAAGGTGGTTGCACCTATCAGTTTGTCTTAAAATATTCTGATATTGTATGTTAGCAAGGTTCTTAAGGGTTGCCTTAGAAATACATTAAAATTCCAGATACAATTAAGATAATATAAAATTCAATTACTTAGAGTTCTCTTTTTTTTTTTTTTTTTTTTAAAAAAAAAGGGGCCTAACCCTCCAATATTAAGGGAAAAAGGATCTTAGATTCTATATCAGTATTTGTGGTTGAAGTCCTAATTCTAAAGCACATTCATTAATACAATTGATTTCAAACAACCTTCAAAAAAAGGTTTTATTTAACCCTTTAAAATGTGTGCTACCAATTGATCAAGAATCAATAATTAGATACTTCCTTCTTAGTATATTTACTACAGAGTGCAATTACTAGGCAACATGGGGGTTTTCTTTACTGGGTTAAAACATAACTATAACTTCTTAAATTAAATTTCAAATATTTTAAATCCCTTGTATCAGAATCTTAAGAAATTTATTTTATTCTGACTCAATGTAATACTTCCTTTTCCTGCAGTTTTTGGGGGGTTTAATTACTTTAAGATTTCCTCCTTGTCTTCTCACAAAGAGTTTCTTTCCTTTACATGTGAAAAGCAAGAAAGTAAAGTAGCTTCCCCAGTCACTCTACTAATCCAATGAAGCATTTGATAGAGGTCTCCAGTAGAACCCTGTACTGGATTTGCTATATTAGCTACCTTCTGTACAAAGAGAAAGCAAGGACTTAGTTAGCAACTGAGAGAAGAATGAAACTCTTGAAATGGTTTCACAAAAAAGATGTAGATGAATGCACATTTAGGAGAAATACTTGACCTGAAAGAAAACAAAATTGAAAGAATGAAAGGGTAGGGAAAAAGTAAGAAAAAATGAGAGAAGGAGAAACAACAAGTGGGGAGAACACAGGAAGGAAAACTTACAGGAATAAAGAAAAACAAGTAGAAATAACAGTACAGAAAGAAGAAACCCAAACTGAGAAATTAAGATTAAAGCAGACAAAGTGGAAGGAAAAAACTTCAAGTTAAAAAAGGAATATGAAAAGACATAAATAATAAAATAATTTTGAAGAGAATGAGAAATGGCAGTGTTTTTGAACAAAAAACAAATATTTCAAGGATATTGCATGAGAATGTGGATTGAGAGTAAAATATTGAAAAAAAATTAGAGAGAAAGTTGATGAGGATGTGCTGAAATGAAGAAGAGGGAAAAGAAAAAAGGTATTGAAAATGCAAAGTCATTGTGCAAAAGAAAAGTTCTGTGAGTTTGGTTTTATATATGCAGAAATTCTCAGTGTGTGGTTCCTGGTTTGGGATTTAGCAAAAGCAAAATGACTTTGAGGTAGTTCTAAGCTACTCTTCTCCTGCATGTATATGTCATATAAACTTATAATTTATAAGTCATATAAAGTGATAAGTCACTGTATCAGTAAAATTTTATGAGCCATTACAATGACTTCTCAAAACTCTGACTGAAATGAGAAATTATATACCATACATCCAACGGCTCTGGAAATTTGTGGCATTCAGATCTCCCTCCACCTACTGATAGTTTCCTGTTAACTCATGTTGTGTTCATTATTTTGTTAATGCCAAGAAAGTTATCTGGACAGAAAAATACCTGTCTCAGTTTTTTAGAGTGTAAAAATCTATACAATTATTTTTCTGGCTCAATGTCTTGTAAGTGACAAAAAATCCAAGTTACTGAACAACTTCCCACTCCTAAACAGACAAATGCAAATAGCTATGGTTGCACGATCTTGCCAAAAGTACATAAAAGCTGTCATTGTATTGAACCATGTATTTCATTTGTCATTCAGTAACAGGTTCATTTTTATCTCAGGAGTACTTTCTTTTTTTTTTTTTTTTTTTGCCTACCTTTCTTCACCTTCAAGTAAGGACTCAATCAAGTGATGTGTACAGGGCACATGCCCTGTTCTTGAACCAAACCATGGCTGATGGCTAATGAGTCTTGCAACATTTATCACAGTGGCAGCCTAGTCCTGTATCTCCCACGCAAACTTCTGATCTGACACTTGTGTCATCACACTGTTTAGGTCATATCTCTGACATATCATTAAGCCCTCAACACATTGCATCAGAAGAAGTCCTAATGCATTCTTTAATTCCATGAATCAGGTGAGTGCACTTTTTGATGAATACTGTAGCCCTTCTCTGTAAAGAGAGGTTGTAAATATAATGGGTAATCCAGTATGTTTGTATATGTCATATCACTATTATGACACTTTACATGACCAACAATGCAAGTATTCTTCTCTCTGGGTCAAAAGCAGGTCTAGTACATGATACGGTATCTCAGCATTTTGCCATATTTTCTTATCATATTATAGAGCAATACTCAGGGCTGTTATTTTCCAGTGTCTCCATGAAAAATCATGTCATTGGCCTCAACCGTAAGGCTCTTTTGCCAAGTTTCCTTATTTTCTCCCCTAAATTAATAAAGATACCTCCTGGGAACAAGTCTATGGATTATTCTTTTGACACTATCTCAAGTTATTAAAGAACCCTATATATATATATAATATTTATATATATAAACTCCTATGGGCTATATATAAAGCCTGTGAGCTTGCAGCTTCCAGGGCTGGAGTGTTACAGGTTGCTTCTTTTGTTGTCTTTTTAAAGGGACCATTTCAAGACAGACTTTCTAATTTTGAAGTTTTAACAAGAAGATGTTTGAAAGGGTTATAGTATTTGGGTAGAGGTGATACTAGTCTTGCATCTTCTAGTTAATGTATGGATAGGAAATGCTAATTTGAAGATTCTAGAGAACAGATCAGTATTATACCAAATGTGAAACCTTCAATAATGAACACCCAACTAAAAGCCTAGTCCCAGAGAGTGAGACCAGAACAAAAGTGTATACTGGACTTATTTAGGAATGTAAAAGCACATTGATTCAGAATTTAGTTCTAAGAAATAGAAATTTGGGCTATTACAGAAGGGTTAATAACTTTCGGTACTTTTAGGTTTGTTACAGTAGATGATAACTTTCCACACCTGCAGCTACAGCAGCAGCTTTGAACTCACAGCACAGCATCAGGGTTTCCTAGGATCAAGCAATGTAGTGAATTATGCAGTGGTGGTGGGAGTTCAGGTTATCACAGTGGTGGCTCAAGTAATACTGACAAGTAGTGACAGCTGTACTGAGAAGCTGTTCAGAAACATTTCATCTTCACCCCCCACTAAAAAATGATGGCAGAATGCTCCAGCCAAGCTATTTCCAACTGCTTGTTTTTTAACTGTAGTTTGCACATCATCTGAAACAGACAACCTTGTGTCCCCTCACATCTGTCAGTGCTAGTTGCAAAGCAGTATTTTCCTCATATAAAGAGTTAAGTGTTCAGTACACATTAAGGTAGTCTATTAACTGTAAACCTGTTGGGAAATGGAATTTTTGTGACCTATGAAATCATGACTCGTCTTCATGTAAACACTCAATTGGGAGACAACACTTCTTAAACATGATCTACTTCTCACCAATGCATGTTCCCCATAAGAGTAAAAAAAAAAAACAAAAAAAAACAAACCTACTAAAACTAGAGTGTAAACAGACTCACTGACAGAGACCCTCAGTTCTCATAGTTCAGTTCAGCCTTTAGTAGGTATCATCCTGTCATTACCACATTCCCTCTCTCTGGGCAGTGTGGAAATTCCAGAGCTAATCCACTGTTTCACAATAACATTTTATTACATTGGTTTTTGTTTTGCCCTTTTGTCAACATCCTCTGAAGCATGTAATATAGAATTTCTCTGAAAACAAGCAGATTTTGTGGTTAGCATTTCAGTAGATCAGACAAAGGTGCACTGTAAGTATAATAAATGGATGTTATTCTGGTGATTCTCTCTCTAGACCTGTAAGTGTTATGAAACTATGTTCTTTAAATATTGAGGAAATTTGGAGCTTGGTAGTCTGGCCAGTATATCAAACTCAGATATCTAACAGAAGAAATCAAGTACAATCCCACTTCTTAAGGTGAATCTAAATAACTTCCAATTATATCAGCAAAATTTACAGGTTTTTTGAAAACACCTAGTTTCTATGTAGTGAGAACAAAGTTTATTATGTCCTGGAAAGACATCTTCATAAATTATTTGGACACAGGACTGGAAGGGATGCTAAGCAAGACTGCAGATGACACAAACCTGGGAGGAGCTGTTGACTCCCCTGAAGGCAGGGAGGCCCTGCAGAGAGACCTCAGCAAATTAGAAGACTGGGCAATCCCCAACTGTATGAAGTTCAGCAAGAGAAAATGCTGGATTCTGCACACCCCACCTGGAATAGGTCAATCCTGGATGTATAGACAGACAGAGATGCTGGAGAGCAGTGCCATGAAAAGGGACCTGGGTGCCCTGTTTGATGACAAGCTGAATATGAGTCAGCAGTGCCCTGGCAGCCAGGAGGGCCAACCCTGTCCTGGGGGGCATCAGGCAAAGCATCACCAGCCAGTCGAGGTAGGGGATTGTCCCACTCTGCTCTGCACTGGGGCAGCCTCACCTTGAATATTGTGGGCAGTTTTGGGCACTGCAGTATAAGAAAGATGTTTAACTCTTAGAGAGCATCCAAAGGAGACCAACCAGATGGTGAAAGGGCCTTGAAAGGAAGCCCTATGAGGAGTGTCTGAGGACACTTGGTCTGTTTAGCCTAGAGACGAGGAGACTGAGGGGAGACCTCATTGCAGTTACAACTTCCTCGTGAGGGGAAGAGGAGGGGAAGGCACTGATCTCTTCTCTGTGGTGACCAGTGACAGGACCTGAAGGAATGGCCTTAAGTTGTGTCAGGGGAGGTTTAGGTTAGATAACAGAAACAGTTTCTTCACCCAGAGGGTGGTTGGGCACCAGAACAGGTTCCCCAGTGAAGCAGTCACAGCACCAAGACTGACAGGGTACAACAGGCATTTGGATGATACTCTCAGGCACATGGTGTGACTTGGGGATGGTCCAGTGCAGGGCTAATGGCTGGACTTGATGGTCCCTGTCAGTCCCTTCCAACTCAGCATATTCTGTGATTCTGTAAAATCAGAAAATTAATTGAAAGTTCTCATATTTTAACAAATCTATTTCCATTTTAAAAAGAAATGAAGAAATAAAGAAATAAAACATAATTTCTGATTACTTATCCCAAATAGGTTTTCATTGCAAATGGTATTAAAATATATAATTTCTTGCCCTAGTTTTATTACTCCTTATTTTTATTCTTATTTCCTTGATTTTGGCATATCCATATCAAGACATAAGTCACTTTTAAACCTGTAAATATGCTGAATTTTTTATGACTTCATGAGAAGATTTATGTAGAAATAGGGAAGAATCTAGGATGCCTGTGTCACAGGAGGGTATTCCCATAATAATAATTACCCTTCCTTTCTGGTAAGGTGGTATCATAGATAGCTCAAAGCTCCTAAGTACTGTAAGCAAAATTGAATTTTATCGCCCCAAGGATAATGACAAAATTAATTCAGTCTTGTAGACAAGCCAGAATTACTCCTTCAGGTACCATTCCCTTCCTGGCTCAAAACACTGAAACCGACCACATTCCTAACACTGATAATGGCTACTTACAACCTGGTTTCTTGTGCACTATAACTAGTCCTCTGACTCTGACCCACCAAGGCTGTGTACATGACTTTCAGAAAAAACCCCGCAGCTTTACTGGAAAAAATAATTGTGAGGAAAAACGATTCTAGTCCCTTCCTTTCCTCCCCTTCCCATCCACAGTCACCTAGTGTTACTACCACCTTTTTCAGGGAGGACTGCAGCCACCCTTCATCTTTACAGCCATCTATGCTAAAATACTGGCTTTGTGCTCCATGATGAAGAGTTGCAAACAGAGGCTGTGGGGCACTAGTCACACGGTACTGAAGGTAGTATTTCACTTTTATTTGATGAACAGCTTCTTATCTAGAATAACCTTCCCTGAGTTATAGCACTTGACTACAGCAAGCATAGACACAAAAATTTTTGAAGTGCCTTCATTTTTCATGAGGCAAACTTTATGAATACAGTTACAAAGCTGTAAAATCACTCAGTGAGTTCCACACTAAATATTTGTATAAAAAAATTGCACAGAAATGCAGGAGTTTTTTCCCCTAGAAGTTCAAAAACATGATATAAATAATTTGTTCTTGTAATTAATTTTAAAATAGTGAATATTCACTGAGAAGCCAGGACACAGAATGATAGCTGATGCAGCAGTTGTGTTGTTGGGACTCTAATTATTCTCTGAGGGAAGGAAAATGAGTAGAGATTAAAAGCTATTTTATTCTGTTAATGCTTTTTTGTGCTGTAAATTTCTATTACAACTTCTGCCAGAAATTGACTTTGTCTTAGGAAAGTATGCCTCTTTTGATCATGGGATCAAATAACAATGTACTGTATTTCACTAAGTGAATTTGCAGGAAAAAATAGGCATCACTTTTAAACTGACTTGAACAACATCAGTGCAGAGGCAAAGCAACCACATTACTATAAGTAAAAGTCATACAGCTGTTATTTGCTAAACACTTAAAAGACACTTCAAACCTAACTTGGAATGCTACCTTTTGTTTTGTTTTTTTTCCCCCCAGTTCTGGTAATAAAATCCACTGCATTAAGCAATTAATTCTTAATTGGTGAATTATCTCATTTAGGAATGTCTATTCTGTTTTGTAATTCCTTCCCTCCTTAGTTCACTGTTTCTCTAGGTAAGTCATCTTGGCTAATGTTCAAATGCTGCTTACCTTCTGAACTGAGTTTCAGGATTCAGTAGCATTTAGATGGTTGAAAACACAGACAAGGTATCATTTTTATCATGATGCATGTGGCTGCAGTGCAAATTGAAGTTGATCCGGTCATAACATGTGCATAACACCTTCCACACCACAGGAGAAAGTATCTAGACTTTGTCTTTTTCCTACTGTTTCCAAATAGCTATCGACTGAATAAAGACGTGCCTGGTACTTTTGCACCATTCATTTTCCACTGTGAGGGAGTGAAGCAATTTTATGGCAGCTGAATCACAATAACTTGTAAGAAGTCTGTGACTTCAAAAGTAATATAAATGTTTAGAGGTTTTGCTCTAGAGTTTTAACACAAACCTGTTCCTTGTTAAATTCAGGTGATTTTGCACGCCAACAACATTCAGTGATATACTGCACCATTTGGGGAAAATGTTAAATCTGACTGTTTAGAGGCCTAATTATTTTAAAATGACCCACCATACCTATGATTTGCTCTGGATTGGATGTCCAGATTGAATGTCTTTTTGAGTTCACCTTCTTTGAATCAACTTGTTCACTTGTGGTGCGACCTTAGATTTTATAATGACTATAAATTTATTCCAATGTAAACACTTCTAAACTATCTATACAAAATTAAGAAAAATATTTTTATAACATTTAAGAATTTATTTCCTATTTTAAACCTTTTTAATCTTTGGGGGGGAAAAAAAAGTATCCAAGCCTGGACTTTTGGGTTCAGTATGTCTTCCATTCCAAAACTCAGCCCATGAGTAAGGAAAAATACCAGCTGATATTGAAGCAGAAACATGAGAACTTTTGACTACAAGATCAAATAGAACACCAAATAGAATGATATTCTCACATAACAGAGTTTTGTCATGTTTTTCCCACCTCCACCAAATACTGTGTGATAAAGACAGAGTGAAGACATGACATATTGCTTTATTCAAATATAGTTGGGAATAAAGTGACAGTTTAGCTAACCACTCTTGCAAGATATTGTCTTCAGGGTGGTAACAAGCACAACAATGTACTCTACTGTCAGTCATGCTTCTAACATCTTTTGACTTCTTCATGAAGTCTGTTCTGTATATGACAGAAAACAGCATTATTTGTGCAACTGCTGAGCAGCTTAAATTAATATCAGCTTAGAAAAGATACAGGGACAAATCAATATATTCCAAACTATCCTTTTTTGTATTTCAGCTATTCCTTCCCAAGACTCACCTGGGAAGAATGTAACAGAAGATGCTTTCCTACACACAGGTGCTAGATGTAGATTTTGTACTTTTACTTATTCAGTATGAACTAAATCACTCTTGGTGAAAATGGATTGAACCTGAGAGGGAGAAAATGTGTTTCATTCAGTTCAAATTGGTCATATTCTTTTCAGATTAATATAATTTCACTGGTATTCTCCACTTTGTTGGAACAGGAAGGCTTTCTGAAATTGGGCCTGTTTCAAAACAACATCCCTAAGATTTGTCATAGACTCAGTCACTAAAACACAGACCTGGGAAAAAAAAAAAAACAAAAAAAAAAAAAAAAAAAAAAAAAAAAAAAAGCATGTTCCACTTGAAATTAAACATTTTATAGGTATGTATGTATGTATTTATATAAAGTTACATATTCTATATGTATAAATATGTATATATTACACATTTATACATCCATCCATACATACATATTGTTTGGTTTTGAAAATATATTTTAAAATTTGTCATTTCTGAAGCAGAAACTTTTGAGACCCTTACTGTTTCATTTCAGGGCAAGATTTGAATCCCTTTAGTCAATTCCTAAGCCACTGTCTAGGCTTGCAAAGCTCCCAAATAGTTTGAGATGAGCAAAGTTTCTCAGGGCCTTCTATCCTGTACTTGTGGCCAGTGAAAAACTGGTGGTGGAGTTTCACAGGACACTGTGAAAAAATCACCCAGAAG
The DNA here is from genome assembly GCA_035222235.1 of Margarornis squamiger. NCBI lineage: Eukaryota > Metazoa > Chordata > Aves > Passeriformes > Furnariidae > Margarornis > Margarornis squamiger. Next base: position 35,676,161 of record JAWWTY010000156.1, read on the forward strand.
CTAAAGATAAAAAGTGAAGATGGAAGTTTGAATATATCATTCTACTCTAGATCTTTCAGCTTCAAGTGCATTTGCTTAATAGTTCAGCTGCTGTTTCAAGTTTGAAGAAAAACAGTAAAGCACTTAGCAATTGTGAAACTGGAAAATCAGTAAAATGTAAAGCTATTTCATTCCCTTTTGAGATTAGTTTCATAAGCCTACCCTTTGGTGTGCTGAGCCATACCAGCTTCTGAGTCTTATTCATTTTGAGATTACTTTGTTAAAAGACACAAGGGGTGGGTAGTTGAACAATATATTGAAAATTTAGCCTCAGAATTCTTAGGGTTTTTTTCAAGAATACTAGGCCTAGGAGATAATGAAAGAGAAAAAGAGGAATATCATTTGCCAAAACTAAAGTACAAGACAGAAAAATACAGCTGAGCTCTCAGCTGTCCCTCTGATCACATGAGCAAAACACAGGAAGTCCAGGGTCTTGATAAGGTGGAAGACATGAATACTTAGTTATAACCCATGTTTGACACCCTCTTTTCCACAATTTTTTTTAAGCCAGTGTAGGAGTTATACTGTTTAAATTGTGTACTGTGTGCCTTGCCATTGCCTGAAAATTTATGTAGTTGTTGCTATGGCTGCAGCTTCATCCACTGCATATTTTCAGTTCTCTACAGCTAAAATGCCCTGTGGAGTACAAATTTCCACTGCAGTGGTGCAAAAGAAACGGTATAAAATATTCTGTTTTTTGATCCAACTTATATTTCCATGTGTAGAATATTGCATATGTTTTGAAAACTTGGGTACTGTCAGTCTCCAGAAAGTAATTTCTTTTTCTGCTAATGCTGGAGTCCTTTGTTGCTGTCTCCATTCTCTTTGGTATATTGCAGAGGACAATAAGCTCACACAGGTTTACAGAAACTAACTTGTTTCAGCAACCTTGGTACTGGCTTGTTTTCTTTTCATTTGGTTTATAGAGCCCTCTGTTTTTCCCAGTTCAAACACAATTGTTCCAAACTTTTCTTTCAGTACGGTTAAGAGCTAAGTGCTGGGATTTAGCATGTATAGCATTGTCTGAGGCATTTGTTCAGCTGTCTGTTGAATCCCCTGAAACTAATGCTCAGTCTCTATTAATGCCTCAGTCCCTGGAAACCAGAGCCCATTCTCTCCTATAATTAATCTTGCAGGTAGTGCTTTGACATTATTGGTTCAGCAGCAGAGCAGAACTGCCTCAGCCATCAATAATAATTGAGTACATTAGGACGAGGCCTACATACACAGCCCACAGATGTAGCCAAGTTATGTGCAGGCTCCAGCACTCCTTGCTGACAGGGGAAAGAAGGAAAAAAATCTCTGCCATTGAAAGTGTTATGGTTGCTGGATAATTTTGCAATACAAAGGTCGTGGTGTTACTCATGCTTTGGCTTTATGTTTTTTTCTCCAAATGTTGGCACTGTTTGGCACAATGCTTGTGATTGTCTGTTTACTGAATCTTAATACTAAAGCTGTTACAAATTGTCTTTCACAGATGGTGGGAGCTTCTCAGATCAGGAGAGGCAGGGAATTTATTACTCAATATTTCTGTATTACTGATTGGGACGTGAGAAGCATAAGCAATCTGTTCTACTGCAGCGTTTGAGCTCCCCCTCCTCCTTTCCCCCACCCCAAAAATTATGGCTAGCTGGAGAAGGGTTTTTTTTTTTCTTCTCATTTTGTGTAGATAGCAGCTGTGCAATTTCAAGCAGAATGTTTGCTTTGATCTTCCTTCCTTTAATTGAAATCCACAATTATGAGATTTGTTTCTTTTATGTTTGCTAGTTTATTGGTTTAATCTACAAAATGTGCTGTCTTGCTGCCTTACACAGTTAAAGGCAACAACACAGTTGGGATTTAAATGGAAAACTTGGAGGGGGGTTGCAATCTCCCAGGTATTGGGGGGAAAAAGCTTCTTTCATCTGATTTCAGATCATTATACGTTCAGGGTAGCAACAAGAACACAAACAATATGTCAACTAATTGTAAAGAATATCCCTAGGTAGCCACTTTATGTAAACTAACCACATGAAAAGAAATTTTAATATGGAGGCAAAAAATCCTGCTCTGACAGTTTATTTGGGGATTTCCTCTATTTGGCAGCCTTTGTTGTAACAGTTTTCATTATAGAATGCTTTTTTGGCCTTTCTAATATCAACTCCTACTTACCTGAGTTTAACAAAACATTTCGGATCAGTCATGGTGTTTACAGTTTGAGGGAGGCAATGCCAAATGGGCAGATGCAGAAGATATGGCAGAATAAGCACCTATGAAACAGAAGAACTGAGACAGCAGCTGGACCCAAATTTGCAAAGAATTTTACCTTGTTAGGTCTAATTGGGGTGAAAATGCCAGCAAATCTCTTATAAGAAATCCTCAGAAAGGAAGAAAAAAAAAGAATCTTTTCCCTTAGTGTCTTTCCTAAGAACTATTTTCTGACAATAATTTTGAACAGAAGAAGAATTAGTAAATAAGTTTTTAAAAATACTCCTTGTGCATTTGTAATAACTTCCTTGTCTTGTGAGATAGATGCCTCAGAATAAAATTATTCCAGCTCTGTGATTACCATATATGATGGACTGCATATCAGATTACCCATCAGTATTCTACAATGTTCCTCCAATTAAGAAGGAAAAAACCAAAACTTCTGTGAAATCAAGTTCAATTGCAATTTTCTTTTCCTAGGTTGCTAAAAACTGTTGAGAATTTGTTCTCAAACACATGAAGAAAACAAAACAAAGTCATTAATGAAAGGTTGTTGCAGGTCATGGATCCATTCTGGAGCTTTCCTGATATACAACAGCTAATCAACTTTCATTTAAAAGAAACTTTTGAATAGAGATCTTTTTTTTTGGGAAATTGTCAAATGGGGAATCTTATACAATTAATGTTGAACAAGGCTACATCAAACCTGGGCCTGTCTTAAGGCTTAGTATGGTCCTCACTGAATTCAATAAAAAGGGACTCAGACAACTTTAGATCAATTTACAATAAAATGCAAAGGCAAAAATCTATGAAATCAGGAGGCTAATCATGTGAGCATATGCACTCCATTGGCTTGCAGTTCTTATAATGAGTGGAACTGCCAAGACAGGTTCTCCTCCAGTTATAAAAGGCCCAGAATGTTTTGCAAGAATCACTAATAATAATGAGGTGTGTCCTCTTCCTAAAATAAATCCTGTGGAGGTATTTTTGCACTAGTGATAATGAAAGTGCAGAATTTCCTTTGGCAGAGGATTGGTTGGAGAGGAAGTGCAATATGGTCATTAATGTAACCCCGTAGCCGCACATTGCAGCATTGCCCTTGCTAGAACCGCCTAGAGGTTTTGCATTGAGTTTGCAAGATCTCAGCTTTGAGTTGTACTATTTCTGAGCTTGTATTTACCTGCCTTTACTTGCTTTCTATGGATTTGGTTTGGCTGTAACAAGCATTTTTCTCGTGCTTTTCTTTTCCTTCTCTGTTCATGGTACAACCACAGTTTTATACAGATAGTAGTAACAAGTATCTCAAGAAGTAAAAGGCTTGTTAGTTTAATGGCTACGGAGTTCTTACAGTTCTGTGCACAGAGGACAAACTGTAACATTTATGACACTGAGGAGAATAAGATGATATGCCTCTTATGGACTAAAGAACAATCAGGAATGACATAATGTCTGCCCTCCCAGGTCTGACCACAAAGGATTCTTGTCACAGAGCTCTGCCCCTGATGCCTTGCAGAGCTCTGAGTTACAGACATTTTCTGCCACACTGGGCACATGACTGACACAAAAAGTGCTGGAAAAATTACCATTTCTGTATCACTCTTATATTTTACCATAAGTTTGTCATATTCTTATCATCATCAGAACCAGTTTCCTTTAGAAGAATTGTTATGTCATCTCAAGATCTTTCTATAGAAATCATGGCTAGCTACGGTAAATTCATGAATAATATAAGAAATAAAATATATATTTTTATGGTAAAATACTGAGTAATATTTCAGTGTTTGTAAGAAATGTAAAAAACGTCTCAATATTATTTCTCAAACTTCAGTTATCAGAGTAACTTAACCTGACAGGTTTGAGGGTATCAAATCAGAAGTCCAACCTGTCAGTAAAGAAGCTAACATTAAGTCACTTAATTGCTTGATATAAATCACACCTTTGTGTACAAATATGCAGATGTGAGCAATAACAATTTAGATTTGCTGGATTAAAGACTTTGTCTAGCTATTAAAAAATGAAAGTCAATTAAACAATCAGAGAGAAATACAAATATTGTTAGGATTTAGTGTTAGACATAATATATATGTATTAAATTTTGACTTACATTCATAAATCATAGTATAATTTACCTTTGAAAAGACCTCTCAGATCAGCAAGTCCAACTGTAAGCCCAAAAATGCCAAAACCCTCACTAAGCAACATCCCTAATTGTTACATCTACGCAGCTTTTAAATACCTCCAAGCATGGTGACTTAACAACTTCCTAGGCAGTCTGTTTCAATGTTTGACAATCCTTTTGATGACGACTTTTTTTCCTAATATCCAGTCTAAACCTCCCCTGTCACAGCTTGAGACCATTTTCGCTCTTCCTGTTGCCTGGGAGAAGAGACTGACCCCTACCTCACTAGTGGCTTGGAAAAAAAAGATAGAACTGTAATAAAGGCTTAGAAATGAGTGAGGACTTATTTTCTTAACTTGCTGTGAGTTCATCTTCCTTTAGAGTTTAGTTGATATTTTGTCATTTCACAATATTATCAGCCTAACCTTTGCATGGTGGCATTAGATGTTACCATTACAAATTTCAACAGTTGTAAATTTCATTAGACTACACTAAAAGTACAGAGAACACATTTTTCTAAATTCATGATGGAAAAAAATTAATAGGAATACTTACTCCAGCACTTTACCTTCTTTATTAGTTTAGACGATGGAGTTCCTATTCTACTGACATAATTTGCTATCTAAACAATAATGGCAAAGTTATAATATTCTCCTGGAATAAATGTGATTGTATTATTCTGCAAAGTTTTCTGTGTGACCTTAGAGAAAATTAACACACAGGGCAATGCAAAAGATACCTGAATCTAGTGGAAGTTAGTATGCCCTAGCACATTTATGTGTGTCTCTTTTTTTGGTGTACAAACTACAGGCAGTTACACAGTGAGGACATAATAACAAATACTCAGAGCAGACTTCTATGAGCATTGGAAGGGAAAATAATTTACAAATATCTTAACCAAATTGAAAAAAAAAACAAAAATTCTATCTCTATTTCTCTTCCTTTCCTTTTTCTATAGCTTTCTTTTTCCATTCTCCACAGTACAATAGGATACAGTGAAGAAATGTCTGTGGAATGTAAATGCACACTTTACCATTTGCAAAAAAAATAGTCAAACAAGTTGTACTAGGATGAATCCAGAATGTACAGTCTCAGGTTTTCTTCCTCCAAGAATTATTCCTTGAAATAAGTGGTCTCAGCCTTAAAAGCATGCCAAAATTGTAGTTTGGATATGGCAATGGTGCAAAAAACAGTGCAACTGAAATCTCTGCATGTTTTAGAATTAACTTTTTCTCAGTTTCTATAGCTGTAGATATAGACAGGGCTCATATATTGAGTATCAAAAAATCTGATATTTTAAAAAGATAATTTCACACACAGCCAGCAGCAGCTAAGATCTCAGGCAGGCTTGTAAGGCTTCTACTGAAGCTTATGAGGCAGTAGTTTCATTGAACTGACTTATCTTTATTAAATGATATCTTGGCTGCTTAAATGAATCTGCCCACAATGATACTATATCTCTGCATGTACAGTATAATAACTCATGTGCAAGTTCATGGTCAAGAAGGTATTGCAAATTAAGCTATGATGGAAAGAATATCAAGTGGAAATAAAGAATATTTAAGGAGAGAATTCATTTGGTGAAGCAGAAACCAAACCAACCTTGCAAGTGTAAGTTAACTACAAGAAATTATTGACTCTCATTCTGTTATTGAAGAGCACAGAAAGCAAAAGGCAAAACTAGGGCATGACTTAATTTGAGCACAAAAAAGCAGGCAAACTTTAGCTATTAAAATTCCCCGTGTCCTCTATAGGAAAAAAAGGCAATGGACTTGATTAACAAGCATAAATACAGCTTTTAAAATTATCAGTCAAGTGAATAAAAAAAATATTTGGCACTCTTGAGGGAAAGCCATAAAAAGAAGCAAAATGCTTCAGGGATTTTTTCCACTTTTATAGCAGTGTAAGTGTCACAAATTTCATTTTACCCTCAGTTTTAGGTTCAAGATTTAGGTTTTCTTGTCTACCTATATATTTTCTTCCATATAAGCTTGTTTTTTTCTTCTTTTCCTTCCTTCTTTTTTTTTTTTTTTTTCTTAAATATTTATTTATTTGCCAGGCAAAACAGGAGAATAGAATTGGGAAGAAAATGACAGAAAAAAATTACAAGTGAATAAACAAAAAATATGAAGCACAAAGAAAGATTTCAGAAATTATTTTTATGTCAGGGCAAATATTTTGCAAGCTCTCTTCTGAGCACAGAAGAGGGAATACATCATTATCAATTTTGTTCTTGCCACTTTTTGTTGATCTAAAAATGTGGTGTCAAGAGTAAAGGCAGAATATATTTCATCAGTGTTTCCATTTTTTATGGTCTATTTGTCGGTCTGCTAGGTGCATCAGATGCATGTAGCTCAGTGTAAATGAGTGTATCTGTCATTTGGTGCATTCTAATTGTTGGGCACTTGATTGGGAATACAGTGAAGCACCTATATTCTTAATATATATATATATATGTATATATAAATATATATACGTACACACAAACATATATATTACAAGTTTTGTTACAGGATTCTGTCTGACAAAAAATTTGCATTCTTGTGAACTGATTTGCTTTCTGTCTTAATGGTCTGTGGCAGACTAAACTCCTCGGGATTTTCTTTCAAACTCTTCCATGTATTGCACTGTACTCTCGGTTTATGTTGATATTCTGAGGGGGTGAAGCTGCAAATATGTCACTCCACCATATGGATTCTGAAGCAAGACTGATTGCTGCATTCTCTTCTGACATGAATTACAGTGGTTCAGGTTATCTCTCTCCTCCGTACACTAAACTGCAGTAAAAAATACTCTTTCTGAGTATGTTTACTTTTATTAGACTCCTACAGTTATGTCATCCTGAAAATGATGATCAAAAAATTGTATTCTGAATCAGGGAGAAAATTAATAGCTGATACTACGCAGCACTCACTATATTATCACCCTTGGGGGCAGCATTTCCTGAAATGATGCAATGCACTTTTATAATATGAAGGTAATGTATGCAGATACTGAAGGTATATGTATTAATTTCGAGATCAACTGTAAATTAAATTCACCCTAATGGGCAAGGAAAGGAAATATTTTCATGGTAAAATGTAACAACATCTGTGCACTATTTGTTTGTATCATTAAAGAAAGGACTTCAGGCCTAATTCAGATTTTGACCATATTAAAATATGTCATATGTTAGGCATGCCAGAGGAAAAATGAGTGAAGTACAACCTTTTTAATCCCACAAAGTACCCTTGACTGAAATCTGTGAAAATCATTTTGCACGAGAGCAAATTTTAAAGTTAATATGAAAAAAATATACTATTATCAGTGATTGTGTGAACATTAATCATCCTTCAAAAACAGATCAATAAATCTCCTAGAAGTACTGTGGATATTTCATACATCAGGGAGGGCAACGGAAAAAAAGCAATATACAAGACAGGAGCAAACACACTTGAGAAACCATCACTAAGAATATATAAACTCATCTACTTTTACACTAAGAGAAATTATCACATTCTGATATCCTTGAATATTTTGTTACCTATAAAAAAGGCAGTTATCTAAAAGTCTGACCACTTTTCCTAACTGTGTCACCTGCTCTATTAAAAATATGGCCTAACTTTACAGAAATCACATCACTTCTAACCACATCAGTGCACTGGTATGCCTGCTTCACTGCTGACATGCTTACAGTGTTTAAATAGTGAAAAATAAATATAACTCAGCCTATGTAACAGGAAAATGTGCAACTCCAAAGACATACTCTTAGCATTAAAGAAACAGTATGTCCAGTAGTGATATCTGATGGGACAAGAAAAAATATTGTGCCGATGTCATTTAGAGTTAGTTTATGAACAGCTGAGCAGTGTATTCAGATAGGCCGGAATCAGAAAGGTCAAAAAGCTTCCTGTATGCAACTTCTGCCCAACAATACTCCTCTAAACATTTGGGAATTGTGAAGAAATAGGTATTTTATGAAAGAGTGAAACAGCAATAAAATAGGATGCTGGTCCATGCAGTAAAACAATGTTTTTAAAAACAAATATTGAGAATAAAAATGTCTCATTTGTGATAATTAAGTTCCTTTATGTAAATGCAATTTATAACTGACTTCACTGTAATGAATATATTTATTGGTTATTCTTTGATATTTGGACCATCATAATCTCTCTCAAATGTAGTGCCATGGGGCTGTTTTAACATTTGTTAATATTTTGGTGACTTTCAGCCCACCCTTCTTCCTTTGATCCCATGGGTAGGGCTGAGAAATGTAAGATATGCCCTTGTATTTGAAGACTGGCATATTGAGATGTAAGAAGACCAAACCAAGATAGTGAAGCATAAATGGCCAAACTATTGCTTGAAACCATCAAAATAATATTACTGTCCAGACTTTGTGAATTCATAGTCTAAATCTTAGAGACCTGAAAGGGGAATAATTTGGCTTTGAAATAGACAAAAAAGATACTTTTTGCTACTGAAGAACAGGTTTTCAAATGGAGAGGGGAGATACCTCTTGAAGAAATTGGCAGTTTGATATAATTTTTTGAATATAAAATGTGCGTTGGCTGTGAATTTAAAATTTCTTTTTGACATAAAATTTCACCTTTATCAATCATACTGTTTATTTCTGTTACAGAGGAATTTTTGTTTTCATTCTGCAGTAAGAGCAAAACAGAGCAGGTTCTTTTCACTGGTCATGTAAACAGAAAAAGTGACCAGAGTATTTAACTTTATAATCTCACTACTGGTGAATAAAGAAGAGCAATCTGCATCAAAACAAACACCAAAAGCAGAAACGCAAAATAATCTTTTAATTGAGAAAGTATTTTCCCTTTTGATGGGCTTAGAATCTGTCCTGCACTGCTCTCTTATGATCCCTCAGTGTTATGACAACTATCTCGTTTGTTTTTCATTTAAATAAAATCTCATTTATTCCTATTCAAATTAAGTCTCATTAAATCTAATTTAAATGGTGACTGAGATGGATTGACGTGGCAAGAACTTGCATAGCAGCTGATGGTAGACCATTCTATTGCCCTTCTATCATGTTTGCTAATATTTATCAACAGTCCATCAACACATACACAGAGAAAGAAATATCAGCGACCAGTACATTTGCTTAAACAAAAAGTCAAATTATGAAGCCACAAGGATATTATTTATCAGAAATGTTACTACCTAAAGATTTGTGGGTTCATGTATTCACAATAACCTGTAAATCATACACCACAGGCAGAGTGAGTATTTTACCTGTACTTCAGATTTAAAAAAAAAAAAAAAAAGGCTTTTCATTTATATACCTATGTGTATAAATATATAGTCAAATATATTGGCCTTTCTTTGTGTTAGTATAACTCCACATCCAATGAAATTATCTTTAGTAGGTTGACTGATGAACAAGCCTTATGGCTAAGGAGGTTGTACAGATGTCTGAAAGTTTAACTCCCTGGCTGCAAAATAGGCATAACAATGTTTGGAATTTGAATTAGATCTCCTAAATACAACTCCATCCCTTAGTCATGACAGACATAAGATTTGTAAAACAAGACGTAGGTGACTTAAAATTTCTCATACCGATCAGGAAAAGACAAACCTATAAAATAAAAAATGTAAAAATTCCCCTGTTAAATATTAATTAATTTAAAAATTGTAAAGTATCATAAAGGTCTACTGAACTCTACTTTTTAAGATCATAAGCTTTGATTACTTTTAAAGAAGATATTTATATATTGTGAGTTCTCACTAGTTGCTATTTTAGATTACTGACAAAATAAAATTGTGGAGATTAGTCAAGTATGAATGCTAAACTTATTCATTAAATATCTCTGACATTTTACTTACTTTCAACATTATTCTTTCCTTTTATTTTTTTATTTTTTTTTAATAGAAGATTACATTTGGGTGCACTCTGGTAGTGAAATTAATGCATTTGACATCAGTTAGAAGTGTTAGAAGAAAACATGACGTGAAAATGTAAGATGCAATTGAGTAGAATCTTTACTTATTGTAGAAATGTCTCGAATTTCCTAAGAAAGAAATAAAAATAAAAATTATGCCACTGCATACATCCTTCACAGCCACTTCTAGAATTCTGAGTGCAGTTCAGACCTCTCCATCCCAAAGGAAATGACAGAATAAATAAAAAAAAAAAAATAAAAAAAAACATATAAAGAAAATAAGCATTAGAATACTTTAATGCAGTTTGTTGCAGTAATAACTCCATGAATTTAGAAGGTGACTGGACAAATTTCTGAAGGAATTCTGTGACTGCTATGAACACACTCTAATTCTGGTCTTATCACCTTCATGGCCAGTCAATTAAGCATTCTAAAATATAACACGATGATAGACATTGAGAGTTAATAATCGTCTGGGACCCCAGCAGTCTAAAATCTTGGAAGAATATACTTCACAATTCATAGCATCATAGAATCATAGAACATCCTGAGTTGGAAGGGACACACAAAGATCGTTGAAGTTCAGCTTCTGGCCCTGCACAGGATTACCGCAAAAATCACATCATCTGTCAAGCTTGGTGCTGTGACCACTTCCAATCTGTTCCAGTGCCCAACCACCCTCTGGGGGAAGAACTTTTTTCTAGTATCTAACCCAAATGTTTCCTGACACAGTTTCAGGCCATTCTCTCATGTCCTGTTACTTGTCACCAGAGAGAAAAGAACTATGTTTGCCCTTCCGCTTCCCCTGATGAGAAAGGTGTAAACTGCGACGAGGTGTCTCCTCAGTCTTCTCTTCCCCAGGCTGAACAAGCCAAGTGCCCTCAGCTTCTCCTCATATGGCTTCTCCTCCAGACCTTTTACTATTTTCATTGCCCTCCTTTGGGTGCTCTCTAATAGCTTAATATCTGTCTTATATTGTTGTGCCTAAAACTACACACAGGACTTGAAGTGAGGCCACCAGAGCACAGTAGAGTGGGATTAATTCTTGAGTTAATTTTCTAGTATTTAAATTACTATATGCCCTAATATCTGCCAAGAATGGTCCAGCTTAATATTTCCCTTGAATTCTAACTACCAACATGCAAAACAGCAGCAACTGACAAAATGGTTTAATGTTCTCTCAAGGACAATGCTGCAGTAAAGGCACGCCAGGTGGGATGCTGCTATATTTAATTAAAAACACTGAACAGCTCGAAATAGCAAATGGTTCACCATTACAGCCAGAATAAAATATACTATGTCTAATCAAAGTCTGCAGTATACAGTCTCAATTTTCAGTTGTTATATGAAGAATTCAGTGCAATTATATTTAATCATCCTTGTACTTGATGCTTACTGCAGTTTGGTCCAAATGTGTTTCATACAGTCTGTCAAATGAAAGTGACTTTAAAATTACACAATAAATAACAACCACAGAATCAATAAAAGAGGAAAAGGTAGGTGAGCAGTCAAATCTATAATTTTTACATTTATTGCATCATCAATTAAAATAAGGAAAAATTACAAGAAAAAAACCCACACCAATTACACTTTTAATTGCTCATTCTATTAAAGATTTAGTAATTAAAAAATACTGGTTTATTAGCCAAAAATTAACAAGAAACAGGAGAACATTACTAGGATGGAACTCAATAATGATTCCTGTAAAAGCTCGTATTCTTGCTGATGAATCTTATCCTTGCTCTTATCCTTAAGGCGAATATGTAACACAAAATGCATACAGCTTTAGGAAGCTCTATCACTAGGATTCTCAAATAATATTATTTCTAAAAATAACAATAATTTTGAGAAGTATCATTTTTTTAGTTTCAAGATTGTTATAGGTGGTACATGTCAAACTGCAATTATTTTTCCATGTTATTCAAACTACAAAAGAAAAAAAAGCTTATTAATTGTCAACAACATTAAAGGCAAAAGTTTATTTGTTTGTTTGTTTTCCCCCCACTCTTTTATGTGGCCTGAGGCTATTTGACTACTCTCCATTCATCTCGTGCTAAGTGCTAATAGAAGCTCTGTTATGTGACTATTATGACTGTTGGTTGCATTTGGTTAATTCTGGGATCCTAGCAACAATTCGCTTTGCAATGTGCAATGCCTTTTTTAAAGCAAAAATCTTAATTATGGAAAGCATGTAAAAATGCATGTCATCATTGATTAGAAATCAAATGTTTATTGACCCAGATAATTTTTTTTTCTTTTCTAGTTATTTGGTAATTTTGTTCTTCTGAACTTGTTAAGCATATTACCTAAAGTGTGGGTTCAACTTGTCCTTCTGCTAATTTCAGGGGAGGTGATTGTTTCGAACTAATATGCAAACTATTTTTCAGTCTAAACTTTTAGAAACTTTTGATATTGAGGTAGTTGAAACAACACAGCTAGAATGCTCAGCAGTTGGAGAATTTACAACAGCATTAAAACAGCAGATTGCATGAAGGTGTCTTAAACCCAAGAAGCAGTCAACTACAGTGGGACATACATGAGGTACAGTAGTTAAGCAATTAACCAAAGAGCTTCCATTCTGTTCTGAGGTTATTTTTTTTACGTGCACGTTAGAATAAGCTTCAATAATGATGGAAAAAAAAAAAAAATCCTTTTAAAAAAATTAGGGAAATATTGCTTTGCTTTTACTGAATTTTTAGTAGATACTTTTTATGTCTTCCATGTATTGCATGCATAAGTAATGGAATTTTTTTGACACTTGGATTTTAGTTTTCTATTTAATTACATATTACAATAAAACTAATTTCAGAAATTCCTAGATCAATCTTCTGCCAACATGACAAGCCCACAAATATCCATGAGAATAACATCATAGTTGCTACTTCCACATGTGTTAACTCACCTCTTGGAATGCAGATTTTGTTACTTCTGTCTCATTCAACATATTGTGGGTTTTTTCAAATGTTATGTTTGGAGATATACACTTTTATAGGACTGTCTGTTCATAGTATATTTTGGTAAGATACTTGAATTTGAAATCTTGGGCTGCAAAAAAAGAGACCATGATCACAATGAAAGAAAATAAAGTAAGATCAAATCAAAACAGACTCTAGTTCAAGATATGAGCTTGAGATTGGTATCATTCATTCATTAGAAAATAACTATGCCTTTAAAAAAATGACTTGACTGCATGTCTTCTGCATTTCTAAAGTAGGCATTGTCATACGTTTTGTTAGACCTCAGTGGAATGTTTTAATTTACGCAATGTACTTCCTTTAACATGTATATGCATACACACTCATTTTTATATGTATATAAATGTATGTGTATACATAAAGTCATGTAACTCACGTCTCGGACACATAAGAGAAACTAACAAGATTGATCGAGATTGTAGACAATTTGAGATTGTTAGCAAAGGGAAGTGTTCCAGAAGAACTTACATGCATTCTTTTCAAAATTTGTATTCATACGCAACATATAGGAAAACATTTTGTTCATACTTTCAATATTCTTCCAGATTCATGACAGGGAAGTTGAAGGAAATTATTTAAAGTTTATGAGAGGCCTAATCAGATTAACACTCAAAACAAGTATGGTGTGATCAGACAGTGAAGTACTCTATAGTACTCCTGTGGTTCATAGCTATTCAATTTTTGTCATACAATGTGAGAAGAACATGGAATAATTCATTTTTATGGTTATAAAATATGGGTCAATGAAATCAGAGATGAAAATCAATGTTTCTTGAGCTTGGGCATGAGCTGAGGACCATGAGAAACCTATACCTTGACAACATTTGGAGATAAACATCTCAGTTGCAATTATTTAGAAATCTTAAACTGAGGAAAAGTTCACATAGATTCCAGAGAGAGAAAAAAAGTATTTATGAAGTTAGGTTCTCAGACACAAACTCAGAAGATCTTGAATGTTGTTTAGTTAGACATACATATTTGTCACATGCTCATACTCAGAACAAAGAAAATTAAAAACACAGCAAAAGCATAGACAAACTATAGTTTGACATTATGAATCTGTATAGTTAATTTTCATATCCATATATTGTTTAATGAAGCTGTTTCTAAAATGAGGCATTTCAAAGTCTGTTTCATAATAAACCTGATTCAATGTCAAGTTTGCAGTCCATTTTCCCTTAAAGTTGCAGTCTGATTCAGCTGACTGCCTGAATGAACATATTCCTTATTCCCTCTGAGCAAGTGACTTGTATCTAATAGCAATGTTATTAGCCACAGTACCTACTTGATGTAAAGAGTGCTATGTGTTCTAATTTTCTAGTCTGAATCTGTGTAGTTTTTTCTCCTCTGCAGTACTCCCTTGGTCAAGGAGAATAAATCTAGAGCAATATGATATTTAGTGACTGTTTTCACTTGCTTAAACTGGGAAAGTTAACATCTTTCTCTCTGTCTTACAGCAAAAATACCCCAGGATCAAAGTAATTTATCCTACCTGGAAAGAATGGCAAAAATATCTGAGGTTATAACACTCTGAGGTTATACATGACTGTGGATAGCAGAAATACCTCTATAACTCACTTTTTGAGAAGTAAGTAGTGTAGATGGTTTTAGGTAAAGGTCATTTTGAAATCTGACATTTCACGATTCTAATAGAGATTTTTAAATCCCCTTTGTTTTAGAGTAATAATAATTCCATTTCTATGATTTGATGCATTTATAAACATTTGAAGGCTAGTTGTCCATTGTTTTTAGGGAACTTCTTAATGAGCCACTCTCAGCTCATCATACAGCCTACTACTGTATTATCACAATTTGATAAGCAGTTCAAGATACCTAAACCACTTCTTCTGCTGCTAAGCATGTTACCATTCCTGTTCCTTTTACACTGTAATTATTTTTCTGAATAGACTGAAAGGTCTTACACAAAGTTTTCCTGATGTTCCTAAAACTGCAGTTGGGCAAATTTCTGTTGTTTTTGTCCAATACATTATTGAGTGTTCTAAAAAAGAACTAAAAATTCAATTTAATTTTATTATAAAGTAATTGGCAACCCATATTTCAACAAAAACACAAATAGATTTTTAATATCTTTTTTTTTTCCAAATATTTAGTATCGTAATATAAACTGTGAATGAAAAGAAACAAGTCATAATGACTTTTTCTCATGGGAAATCAAAATATAAAATCATTACCCAAATCAAAAACAGTTTTCTATTTTTTGAACCAGAGTATTGTTCAGTATTTCACAGAAGTTGTGCCTAACTTCATGCCTGTTGACCTGTAATTTGTATATGCAGGTTTTCCCTTTTGTCATTTGTATGGACAATTATCCAAATTTCATGCACAATCACAATACATGCAAGTATAAAACGAGCATATTTTTTCATATTCACGTGCATATTAAAAGTTCATTAATAACAGAATTTCTATCCCTTTTTAACATATAAGCCTGTGGGACATGACTTTTCTATAACATTTTTTAAAATAAATACTTGTATTTGAAGCTACATTAATACACCATGATGAAGGGCTAACAGTTTCCACAATGATCTATACATTTAGCATCAAACTAGGAATCCGGATTAGTTGGATTATCTTCATTTTCAGACAAACAGGGCCAAAACTGTATGTGTACTCGATCAAATAATAGATATTTAAATATCTTCTCTGGCAATTAATTTTTGAAGTGAATTATTATTGAGATAATTAATTCTCTCTTCTCAAAGAATAACACAATTAGATTCTAAAGTACTGAAATGTTTTGTTTCATCAAACTAATATTCCAGGCAACTAAAGAAGAATCTGTCAGGCAACTCCAAGAGATAAATTGGAATTTGGAAGTTCTCTCAATCTTATAAATGAAGCTCATTTTTGTTATTTACAAAGCATCAGATGTATTTTTCTCTCAGCCATGCGCAAGCCAGATGTGCCAGCAAAGTAATCTATTTTGTTGAGCTTAAAAGAGAGAAATGTTACTGTTCAAATTTTAAACACAGAGAGTTATGACAGAAAATTTAGGTGAAGGAGACAAGTTTTGATTGCTTAGGAGTACTTCTGGAATCAATCTCAAGTTGCATATTCTGGTGAAACTATTTGTAAGAACTTGAATGCCCTTGAAAAAAGTCACAGTATTTGGTTCAAATAGAATTAATCCAGAGGAAAATAGTGACGATATATAAAGTATATTAAAGGTATAAACAAAGAACTTCCTTTACATAACAAGATCTCCAGATAATCTTAAGGTGATTCAGTTACAAATGCCAGCAAAATAAAATACCTCTCTATGAAGATGGTCTTCAAGATCTTCTCACCCTTAATGAATACGGAGGATTTTGAACCCAGCATTACCACAACAATCTATATAACTAGTGGAGTTTTATGAAATGCTGTTATTTAATGATGTATTTTGGCAGATATCATTATATCTATATATTTTTATTCCAATACACAAGTCTCTGTTGTCTGTGCTACCTTCATGGTCTGAATGTCTTATCAAACCTTGCAAATTCTTTTCCTTGGAAGGAAAGGGAATCAGAAAGAACTTTAGTGTGTATGAAGTTTGCATGCTGTAGATAAGATGTGTGAAAACTCTGCAGCTGCTGTACACAAATTTTCCTTTATTCAACATGGAATATGGAAGTTTAGGTGCATTATTTCAGAGAATACTGGAGAAAAGCAGTTCTCTTTCACTGGGATTGGCTTACTCTTCCTTTTGAAATATCTACTTACATAGTGGAAGTTTAGAAAGAATTGATTACTGCTGAGAGGTCTTTGCTTCCCACTTCAGCTCAGTTCACTGAAACAGAAATTTCTCCATCCCTAATTTAGCCCTTATTCAGGTAAAACAACAAGAATTTTTCCTGAGAATATTTCAGGAACTGACTTAATAACAGTGAAGACTAAGCCAGGAGATGGTAGTTTGCTCTTGCTGTTTTCATGTCCCCATCCTCTGTAGCCAGTATAACTGTAGTTTAAAGAAAAGCATTAAAGAATATCTAAATAATTAAATTCAGTGTGTTCTTTATGCTTCTATTCTTTTTAAATGGGTTATATTTTATATTTGCTGTTGTCTGAAAATTTTGTCAAGAGCACGTTTATCGCACAGTAGTCATTAATCTAGATCTGTGTAGCTGCAGAAATGAACCTATTTGTGTATTTGCATGTCACTGCTGTCACCTTGCAAATATCTGAATCATTGATGCAGGCCTTTAAACTGACAAATGATAAAAATGAGGCAGAAAGTGCAAATCAAATTTAGAACAGGCATAAAATGCATATAGAAGTGTTTTCTTCTTTTGAGCCTTTCTGAAATCAAAGGATTTTACATTCATGAAATTTGTATCAAACAAATTTTGTAAACAACTGATCTCCTTTAGCATCCACAAAACTCTTTGGAATCAGAATCCAAAACGCATACTAAAAGCAGAAAAAGGCTTTGAAGAGTTTTGAGTGCAGAAATTTCTCCCCTGTAAAGAGGCTCAGTCAGTTTCTAGGCAACGTAGCTCTCCTAAATCCTTTCATGCTCTTTATAGGATCCCATCAAGTGACCCTGCTGGAAGAGACTGGTTAGAGAAGCCATGGGCACCATAATGATTTCTGCCTGCCAGGCTTCTTTGTTATTCAAGGTTCTTGCAGGATGTCTGCTGTATAACCTAACAAGGCCCCATAGGAGACAATGTCTTAGTTGATTCCCCTGGCAGCCAATCTCTTTGCTACAACTAAAGAAAGTGACTTAATGGCAACTGGTTTGCCTTTCTTCCTCCTTCACATCACTGCTTGCATTTTTGTGAACATATGCAAACCCTGATAGAAACCAGACACCCTGATCTTCTCTTTGAACCCTTTCCTTCAGTGTTTAATGCTGGTTTAACTATCATTACTAGGGGATTCAGCTGATAGCACTGCCCAGATATAGCTGTAGGTAGGGTGCCTAATCCAAAAAAATGCAGAAATTTTACTTTATTTAATTTCTTATTGCAATCCACCAGGCTGACACCTGTGAAAATGCTTTGGTCACTGTAATGGTTCTTCAGAAATGGTGTTACTTTATAAACACAATCTGTTGCATAACTGAAAACTTGATTTATGGCATGCAACTAATGGCCTTAGTATATTGCACATCCTTGACAAGCAATTAGATGTTTACAAAGACACTTGTTGCTTATAATTATAATCCTGCTAATTTCCTCATTCCCAAAAGCAACATTAGTGTTTGCTAATGAACTGCAGATTAATTTGCTCTGAATTAGTTTCTACCCCCACTCTGCCCCCCGTGCATACTAGATGGCACTAATTTTGCTTTGGGGACCTTAAAAAGATTTGTTGCTTGACAATAGATTCAAATGGCCTTTGTTATTATTTAAGAATTTGGTTTACCTTAATTTGAATTTAATTATTCATCAATGTTCTGAATTTGAGCTGAGGGTTGACATGTTAAAAAGAAATATAGATAAATTAGACAGATCAATACAAATAAATTGAACAGATAATATAGTAAAAGTAGCTCAAAGTTTTGCCATTTTACCTGGAGCATCTAATGACATGAAGCTGATAAACTGAAACCGGCTTGAGGGTCTGAGTTCAGTCCATAATGTTTGAATGGCCATAGTGTTCAACTATCAGACATAGTAATAACACATTTCCTCACATAAGACTAATTTTATACCTGCTGATACCATTCACCTCTGCAATGTCTTCTTAAAAACCAAATTATGTTAACAGTGATACTCCTTTTGTTTTACACTTGAAACACCTGTTTTTCTTTTTCAGCATTCACTACGTAGGTTATGCAAACAATTCTCAGAATTCATGGTTTAAAATAACAGATTCTAGCTTCCAGACTTTTTATCAGCTTCCAACCTCACACTATAATCCTTGATTCATGCTGCATGAAACCTTTCATTCTCTGCCAGCAGCTGCTTGCTAAGCTATTCCTGCTCTCCACTTGTTTCCTTGGCAGACGATGTGTTAAGAAAAGTGCTATTTGGAATATGTGTTAGCTGCAGGTGTACCAAATGGGGCAAGTAAACACTCAGAGGACCAAGACAGGATGAAGTTCTTCCTCCTCTGTGATGTTACTTTTAAATAACATAATGAAGACAACGCATGTACTACTTCAATGAAAGCACTAGGTATGTTGACACACTCTGCTTCCATTTGGTACTGGTTTTTTGTTTGTTTGTTGTTGGTTTTGTTTTTTTTTTTTTGGTTGGTTTTGTTTGGTTTTGTTTGGTTTTGTTTTTTAAATCAGACACGTGTTTTTTGGTGTTTAATTCCATTAATGTTAAGGAAAGGTGGATTAAATGTGTTTTTTTAAAAAAAACAAATGTAAGCTTATTGTATGCCTGAGGGAATTCACATACAGTCTACTAAATTAAAATAATTAAACAAAAATCTTTGTCTTAGCGACTCCTAATTCTGATTCTCCTGTGGCAAACTTAAAATTCAATTCACCACATGATTGGGATGCTTTCTTGAGTAGTTGTTAGACAAGGACTTCAAGAATTTGGCCCACACAGGCCAGATTTTCAAAATAATTCAGTTTTCATTTATGAGCCAAATTAAGAGGCCAGATTTGGATGTGCCCGCTGTGCAGTGGAATGATCTGCACTGAGTTCTATTGAAAATGAAGCCACTATACAGACACTCCAAAAAGTGTATTGAGAATTAAGAGGGCAGAAGATTTTTTGTTAGTGTCTGTTATAAATCAGGCCTCAGGTGTTAATTTTGATGGTTTAGTTAATTATACATCATGAAATTGAATGATTTGGTGATATTCACATTAACCAAGAGGGAAAAAAATATTATATCTAAAGTTCTTATTATTCATATATCTTAAGACTGAAACACATGATAACCATAACCTCTCATTTAGATTGTTTTTAACCTTGAATTAATCAAATCTTTGAAGTTTGCTTGGAATATCATAAAGTTTAATTAATTGTTGTCTGAAATAATTTTATTGCATTTTTGTACTTTGCCTCTGAAATGATCCAGACAATACTTGTTTATATTTTTTAATACATGAAACAAAATCATTTATTACATGCTGGTCTGAATTTGTATCCATCCTGACAGAATTAGATTCCTTGTACCTAATCTTTGCATCTGAAATTGGTTCTTGCATAGAAATAAAAGACTATCACAAGCAGAATGTATATTGACACACTTTTAGGTTTAAACAAAAATAGCTATCCAATATTACTCACTGTCAGTGAAGTATTTTGTGGAAAAAAAAATAAATCTATAAATATCACTAAACATTCAAAACACTCTGAGCAGATATCATTCTTGTGAACTTTTTAGGCTTTTTTGAAATTTACAGGAACTATTAAAAAAATTATTTTAGTCTTAAATAAATGAACATGCAGTTGAATGGAAAACACAATATAACTTACAGGTAAAGTCAGAAGAAAAATCTGAGTTAACATTTTTATCTGCACGGAGACATACCAAAATGTACAAATAGCTGTCTCTGGTATCAGCATAGTTCCATAACTGAACATACAAGGAGTGAGATGTATATTTTTTACTCTCTAAAAATAGTCAGCAAAAAAATTAGTTTTCAAAGTTTTTCACTATAATGTGTACAATGGAATATAAAAGTGATGGAAAAACAGGTCCTAAACTGATTCATACATTCATATAAATATCCAGAATATATAGTCACTGTGATAGTGGCTGGGCTTGGCTTGGGTTTTGGTTTTTTCCTTTTTTTTTTTTTTTTTTTTTTTTTTTTTTTTTTGACTAAAAGCATAGGAAAAATTAAAATTAAATAAAAGTTTGCATCTTTGTAGGAGACTTACCTTTCTCTGTAACAACTGACAGAAATGCTACTGACATCTTCGAATACTGTGTGAGGCATCTTGTATGTAAGCTGAGCTATCTTTGCAACATATGTTTCTGATGGGGTTGCTTTATCCTCAGTGAGGGTTTTTTTAAGTAGTTTTGCCTGCAGGGAGCATAGCCACCCTCACTGTGCAGGAGGTGAAGATTTTACCATGTGCCTGGAATTTGAAAGCAGTGAGTCACCACCCTTTGCAGGTTTTTATAGCATAATTGCTCAATGGCAATGTATGGAAAGAGTTCAAAGAACATTGTTGAAGTGTTACAGATTTTTTGAATTTGCACACAAGAAAATGAAGAAAAAAATTTCAAGTTACTTACAGTCAGTTATTTCAAGGGGAAAGTTCAGAAGGAACTCTTATGAATAAGTAAGTTAGTCAATTCATAGAATTGACATTTCTCAGAGGAGAATGCTCTAATCTGGATTAGACAAATTTCTTCTGAAATTCTGTTAGAAATGCTTTTCTTTCCTGAGATCCGTGGTGTTAGACTATGAAGTAGTTGTCATAGTTGAGTCCAGGTCACTGAATAACACCAAATTTCTAACTGGTAGTTACATAGGTACTAATTTATACTGGAAACAACAATTAATTCAACTTTCCCTTTTACAGATGTGAACAGAGACTGCTCTTATCTATCGGTAAATATTCAACAGTTTTACTATTTCATCCATTTTAACTTAAGGACTTGGACTAGTTTTGGACTTAAAGTCACTGTATTTACTTGGAAAGAAAAAGCATTTTCTGCGTTCACAGGAACAAATTGTACTGATGTGGTGTATTGATTGCTATCAATTTCGTTGCTATTCTTTAGTTTATAATTTATGGGTATTCTTGTTCCAAATATCCTCTGGAAATTTCCTTTAACATATTGTGTTTTAAGAAAACAAGAAGCAAATGAGCAAAGGAATCAATGGGCATTTTTGCACCTACTCTGTATCTCACTTTTCAAGTAGTCAAAAAAAAAAAAAAATCATCAATACACAAAAGACAGCAACACCTTATATTAGTAGGTTCTATAAATTCAATATAGATTTACCAAACAGAGCTTACAAACATTATAGTGAGTGGTGTGGTCTTGCTCAAAAGAGGCAGAGATTATTTTATTTTGCTTAAGGAAGGCACAATGAAATGATAACTATGCTATACCATCATAAGCATCTTTAAAAGGGTGTTTGAGTATTTCTGGCTACAGATTTCTTCTGAGAATAACTAAGTTGGATGTCTTTACCACAACAATTAGACATAATGAAATGTAGTAATGACAAATTATACTTCAAATTCATGGGTTATAATTAGTCAGTTGTGACTCATAAGACTAAAGTGTAGCTACTAAATGTAACAAATGACTCAATTGTTTTAGGCGTTGTAACACTTACTAGTGTCTTCAACCCTGAAGGATATTTTCAGGTTTCTATACAGAAAACTTACAGAAGCCGACAATTTGAATAGAGAATTATCTAAGGTGGTTTTCAAGGACTTAGACTTTGGTCTGCTTAGAAACTCTGAAGATTCAACCTAGCCTTGTTTCTTATGTGTGAAGCAGGTTCTTAAGCACAGTCATCTATTTGATGCCTTAAGATTTTATATATTTGTAAATTTTTATGTAGCTGTATAGCTTCTCACATTTGAAGTAGCAACTAACTGTTTTAACTTTGTGCTACATTCCTGAATTTCTGTCTCAAGGGTGAGATAATAGCCAGAACATAATGTTTGTGGCACATGTACCAGGACTAGAATAATGAGATGTCATTTTAGTCAAAGCTGTAAGAGGCCCAGAGACCTTGGAGAGACTCCAAAGAAAGGATGTGATATGAAGATGATGATGGTAAAGAGGCAAGGGGTCTTGAGACCTCCAACTCAATTCCATGGGGGTGTGCCAAGGGACAGACCTGAGGGAGGTTCTGAGGGTGGCACCAGGGTCGCACCGGGGTGTAGGGTTCTTGGGTTGGATGTAACCTTCAGTTATGATAATTAAATAGTGCTGTAAATTTGTAAAACACCTATACTGGGCACACGTCTATATACTCTGCACACATGAAAGCTTTCAGCAAAGGTGCCAGCTGGCACGCCTATATACCATGCACCTACATACACCACATGCCTATATACACCATGCACATTCATTGAAGAACTGCTCTCTACTTTACCTATATTAATGTTGACTCGAAAAGTTGGGGTTTTTTTCCCTCAATTTTAGGCAACATATTTAACACATAACAATAGAATAGAACTTCCTAGTATTGTATTTTACCCACTGTCCAGTGGTTAGAATGACAAGTTTAAAGGTGAGGCAAATCATTTTAAACTCAGTCATCTATTTCCTGCTTGTAAGAGAGATTCTAACACAGGAATTCCACCCCATTAAAAAAGAAAAAAAAAAATGTTGTAAAGACTAAGCTACATTTAATTTCTTCTTTGAGTTTGTGAGCATTTCATACTAAATTGAGCATTTTTAAACTGAGGTAGCTGAGAGTTCTTTCCCGCTGAATTCCATATTATGCAATGGAAGCAAGTTTCCAGTACAAGACAAGAAAGACGAATTTGTCTTCAGGTCATAGCATTAAGGGATGCAATTGATTTCCTCAAGGAAATTTCAATGTTAAATGAACTATTATGAAGGCACCCTTCTCTTCATATTAACTTTCTGCACTCTGGGAGGCATAACAAAATTTCAAAACGCAAGGAACATATACAATCAAAATGCTTGCTTGACATCCAAAGAAACTTCTCAGAACTCGAATGATAAATATGGATTGTGAGAAAGATTTCATAATGATATTTGGAGAAGTTTAACAGCAAGAAATGTACACATCAGTAGGATTAGGCTCCAGCTGACAGAGATGAGGGTCTATTGACTTCACAGTGTCATAGTCAAAAGCCAACTAGGAGACAAAATAAAATCCACAAGTATTCCTCAGTCTCAGATAATTTAACAGAATTTAACACTTCCATTTTACACCTAAAAATTTTTTAAACTATGCAGTCATCTTGGGACTTAAAAAAAGTTATTAGATCTTTGCAGGAAGATAAAATAGGAGAGGAAATAGAGTCTTCTTTGTCTGTGTTTTTTTCCTTGTTCTTATTTCTAATCTAACTGAAGTATGAGCTCCACTTTTGAAAGTGTCAATAAGAAAGTATTTATGTCATCTCTCTCTGAAAGATCTGTACTTGCTTTTTCATAGATTTTGAGTAGAGAAAAAAATTTAAGTCTTTTTATTACATATCCCCAAGTAGTATGGATTTTGGAAAGACTATGTAATTTTTGACTCCTGTCATTGATTTTTAGAGTTGGCTGAAGATTAATTTAATAAAATATAGATTCTTTTTTTAAAAAAAAATATATAACAATTGCAAAATCTGTCAAAAATGAAATCCTTATTAAAATCCAAAAGAAATATTTAGAAATAAATATTTTGTCAGTTTTTCAGATTCTTTAAAACTATTATTAAAAAAAATATATATATTAATTTCCAGGGGAGGGGGGAGTAAACCAAAATAACACTCTAACAAGTATTGAAGATGAAACTGGTAAGTAAGCAAAAATTTATGCCTTAGGCTGAAGTATATCATGTTTTCTGAACGGTAGGCATATGCAAATCATGTCTTCCTAAGGAAAAATACATTGTAGTAGCAGTAAAGTTAAATTGAAAGTTTTGAGAACAAATTCATTTGACTTATCAAGCCATCTAATAAGTGTTATTCATAAAACAGTACTCTAGGACACATTTAAAACAGAATCAAGGTACTATAGAAAACTCATTGCTTTTTTCAAGGGATTGGCTTATTTTCTTGTAAGAAATTTTCATTCCATTTTGCATTCAAGGAATAATGGATTCAAGAGAGTTATAAATAATGGATAATTAAATTTTGAGTTTAAGAAATATGATATTAATAAAGCAAAAGGTATTAATTTTAAAGAAAACTGTTAAATGCCAAAATCTCATTATGATTGCAATCATGGTACTGACTAGACTTATAGAAGAACAGTTGTGCTAAGCTGTCTTTTTTTCCAGTAACTGTTGCTTTAGCCTAAGTCTATAGAAAGCAGGAATATTTAGGGTCTAGTGAATTTTCTCACCATAGAATTCTATAAAATTCCTTTCTACGGTTACAGACAATGATAACCTTTCTAAAACTTGTATTTATTAAAATGTGTTCTCTTTCTCTATTTGTTAAAATCCATGTATATTAAAGCCTGTCAAGACTCTTCTGGTACTAATATTAAATATTAAGAAAAATATTAAACTCTGTGTTTTCTAGGACAAATAAATCCATTTTAACCAAATTTTCATTGCTAGCCAAATCTCTGGCCTATCTTAACTTCCTTATTTTAAACAAAAGAAGAAGTGCAGAATATAAATAGCTCATAACTAAGTAGCATTTATTTTTTCTAGTAGTGTATTGCAAATACTAATTTGTATACAGAGCTTCAAATGAGAAAAGGAGTGTCATAGAACATAGCTTCTGATTAGGTCACTCAACTTTAATTAACAAAATAGAAAGGGAAAACTTTAATTCAGATTTTTCTTTGTCTACCTGACTGAGATAATTATCTACCTTAATCCACTTGCTGTATTCCCCTTAAAACTTTATCAGTACCCTTTGTTTAAAAAAAAACAAAAAAAAACAAAAAAAACAAAACAAAAAAAAAAAAAAAAAAAAAAAAAAACCACACAACAAAAAACCAACCAAACAAAAAGAAAAACAAACACCAAAAAAAAAAAAAAACAAAACCAAAAACACTAACCAAAACTCCACCATAATTCCATGTTCACATCACCCTGTCTCATTCACTCACATACAAACCTATAAGTAAATAAACACCAAAGTCACTGCTATGACACCAGCTTTTGCTCAAAGCCCACATAGATGATTTGCTTTCAGCAGGCATTGCTCCCTGGTTTGGGGCACTGGGAGTTGTAGGTTGGGGGCTGTCGAGGGGGCTGCAGGGCAGGGCGTTGTTCAGCAACCCCACATAAAGAGCATGGTGGACTGGAGATCTGTCGGGGCAGCCAGGAGACAAGGCTTACCAGGCAAGCTTATAGCCATGACATGCCTCCAGTGTCAAGTCAGGATCAGATACAAACAATAATATGCAAGTTCAGACTGAGCGCAGTGCAAGTCCATAGTAATGTCACAGACCTGGGCAGAAGGCAGCCTGTGTGGCTGGGACAAGGTCAGACCAGCACTGCTACAGCTACAAACAACACTGCTGCAGTACAGCTTTAGTTTGGAGCCAAGTGTGAGAGCTCACTTCAGAAAGAGTTATGCACAGAATCTTGTTAATGGGCAAGGGAAACATTACACACACATACAATATTTTTTTTAATTGATAAAACATACACCATTTCTGTGCTTTTTCCTCAGTTACACTCATCCTTTCACTCCTCCTCCAGGTCCTAAGGTTGGTATTTTCATTCTGATCATAGTTGCATCATATATACTATTGTAATGTTAGATCCTATTACCTTGCTACCTTTGTTACCCATAAACCATCTTTGAGGATATTAGGTCTTTTGGGGGGGGTGGTGGTGTTTTGTTTTGGTTTTGATTTTATTTGTTTGTTGGGGTTTTTTTTGTGTTTTTTTTAACTGACCATTAGTGACCAGTTTATAGTTGTGAGTTCTCCCACAGCAAACCTGTGCCCTATCTCTTATCATCCCATATCTGTACTCCTCAGTGCCCTATTCCATGTCTTCCTTTTTCAAAGTCATTGATTTCATACCTGGCATGTATCTTTATAGTATATCATTCACCAAGAAATGCTGTCTAGGAATACTCATTCTGCCTAGAAAAATTGCTATTACTGCTATCTATATAAAACTGTAGCTCTATGACACAAAGGTAAGCAAATTGGACAAACACACTTGGTCAATTAGAGAAATTACTGTCATAGCTAAACCAAGTAAAACAAAGCTCAAGAAATATTAAGACTGAACAGGCCTGACAAGTCTCAGTCTAGAGGCCTTGCAAATTCTTAAAAGCTTATTGCCTGTTACTAGCAATAACAATACAAATTACAGAATGGAAAATGACTCGTAGGTTCAGATAAGGCAGTTTACTAAAGAAACAGTGAAAGCTTGTGTGTGCACAGAAAAGAGGAAAATAACAATATTTATTTACTTCCCATTGATAAGTGATGTGCAGCCCCTTCCCAGGAAGCAGGGCTTCAGCACACCTATCAGTCGCCCAGCAGGCAAATATTGAAAAAAAAAAAAAGCTCCTCTTCCGTCTCTTTTCCTTAGCTTTTATGCCTGAACTGATGTCGTAGGCTATAGAACATCCCTTTCATTAGTTTGCATCAGCTGGCCTGGTTGCGTCCCCTCCCAAGATTTTGGTCTCAATCAGGTGGGGAATGAATGTTGAGAGACAGTGCTGATGCTGTGCCAGCGCTGCTCAGCAGTAGCCAAAACACTGGTGTGTTATCAATCCCTTTCTAGCTACCAGTGCAAAGCACAGAACTGTGAGGGCTGCTGTGGGGAAATGAACTCCGTCTCAGTCAGACTCAGTATAGGCTGACACCCAGATTAGTAGGATGGGGAGGAAGATGATGTACTCAGAGTCCTGAAACAGATGGGTTTGTGTCTGGTTTTAGGTGATCTGGATCTCATATGACTGTTTGGTCTGGAGATTTCAGCCAAAGGGAAAAAGACAGAATGCAGAATCACAGAATATACTGAATTGGAAGGGAGCCACAAGGATCATCAAGTCCAACTTTGAAGTGAACGGCCCATACATGGGATTGAACCCCTGACATTGGTGTTATTACCACCAAGTTTTAAACTCTGGGTCTTTAATAATCAGCCCATCTCAGAGAGAGTGGGAGAAGGGAAAAACCCTCCAAAGAGTTAAATAATGAGCTTCTGGGTACCCAGGAGATGATATTGAAACATACACAAGACCTGGCATTTATACAATCAAGATATTTGTAACAAGTTTAATTTCCTTTTACTGGTGAGATAATTGCTCTAGTAGGAAGGTACTGTGTGCATTACATATTTTTTTTTTTTTTCAAAAAGTCTTTTTTATAGTCTGGTATAATAGTCTCATAAGCAAAATAAAGAAAAATGGTGACGATGAAGCCAAGTGTGACCGAGTCCTTAAGTGAACAAAAATAGAGAATCTTAAAATGAGATCTACCATAATTTCTCTGGGATTTGGCTGTTACAAGCTAGGAAATGGACCAGATACTTACTAAATCATACTTGTGAGTAGAAGGTAGTCAGTTTTTTTTGGAATGGATCATGTTCTAAACAGAATCATAGAATCATTAAGTTTGCAAAAGACCTCCAAGATCATTGAGTGACCAAAATGCTACCATGTCAATTAGCTATAGCAGTAGGTGCCATATCCAGTCATTTCTTTGAATACTTCTAAGGATAAAGACTCTACCACTTCCCTGGGCAATGTGTTTCAATACTTAATCACCCTTACAGAGAAAAAATTCTGCCTGATGTCTCACCTGAACCAGGTCTCTAAGTACTTCCTCCTGGATTACAGGGGGTCTATTCTGCTCCCCATCCCTGTCTACTAGCTCAGGGGACTGGTTGTCCCCAGGATAACCAATTTTTTGGTTAAAGACTGAGGCAAAAAAAGCATTAAGTACCTCAGTGTCCTAGTTCAGCAGGTGAGGCCAGTTATCACTGTGTGGGGGTGATCAAAGCTATGTATTCTACCACCATCTATTCATTTCCCAAGAACAATGGACCA
>JAWWTY010000156.1:35705019-35788285 GCA_035222235.1 Margarornis squamiger
TCTTCCCTGCAACATCTCTGGGACCCTGGTGGCCACCGCGTGGAGGGGGGAGGGGTGAAGAGCGTTCCAACCAGGCTGCTGAAATAATGTATTTATAAAAACACTGTTTATTATCTTTCACAGCAGTGGATAGATTGAGTTCTAGCTGAGCTTTCACCTTTCAAATTTAACTCTTCATCATCTAATGATATCCTTGTAGTTTTCCTGAGTTGCTTGCTCCTTCAGAAACCCTCTTTTTTACTCTGAGTTCCAGTCAAAGCTTCCTGTTTAGCTAGGCTGGTCATCTTCCCCTCTGACTCATCTTTCACTACATAGGGATGGCCTGCTCCTGTGCCTTTAAGATTTATTTCAAAAAGTGTGTCCAGCCTTCCTGGACCTCTTTGTTATTCAGGCCTGTTTTCCAAGGCACTCTCTGAACCAGTGTCCTGAAAAGGCCAAAGTCCAAGGCAAAGGTTTGGTTGACCCCCTTCCTTATTTCACCAAGAATTGAAAGCTATTATTCCCTGGCCTCCGACCACCACATCTCCCACCAGCTCTTGTCAGTTCATTCACAGCAGGTCTAACAGAGCATCACCCCTGGTAGGCTCACTTACCTGCTGTAGCAAGAAGTTCTCATTCACACAGTCCAGGAACCATTTAGGCTGCCTCCTCTCTACTGTGTTGAGTTTCCAGCACATATTTGGCTGTTAAAGTCTCCCACAAGAACAAGGGCTAGAGATCATAAAATGTCAGCCAGCCACTTATAGAATACTTCAACTGCCTCTCCATCCTCGTTGTCTGGTCTATAATAGCCTCCCACCAGGATGTCTGCCTTATTAGCCTTCCCTCCCGATTCTTACCCATAGGCATTCAACCTTCTCGTCTTTGTGCTTGAGCTCTATATAGTCCAAACACTCTCTAATGAATAGGCAATATTTTCTTTGAGAAAATACTTTGGCTTTGGAAAATTAGAATTGCTGATTCAGGCAAAAATGTGAGATTTGAAAGAGATTGACACAAAAACACAAGAATATTTCCAAAATGAGGTAATATATATTTGAGGAATAGTTCATTCTGCTTAGCATTGGTAGATCTCACCTGGAATATATTGGGCTGCCACATTTTCAGAATTCATCATGGTGAAGGAAGTCAAAAGCAGAACAACAGATGGGAAGATGTTTGGAAAACATGAACAATAAGACAATCAAATGCAAATTTTAGTAAGAAAATATATGCTTTGTAGTAATTAAAAATCTATTGTAGGCTTTAGTTGCTTAAACATTGATGTCTAGGTCCAATTAAAACAGCTCATGTGTCCTGTATAACTTCCAGCATCTCTCTTAGAAGGACATGTAGGTCCAGTGTCATATCTGTTGATTTCATAAGAAAATCCCAAATGTTTTAGAGGATCTGAAATTACACAGATGTCTGTAATTTGTGCACCTGAATGTCTCTGGAGTTGTTCAAAAAATTACGTGAAGAATGAAAAAAAAAATTGAAATAGTTTACAACCACATAGACTTCAAAGACAAAGACAGTAATACAAAGCTATGGAAACAGCCTAGAGCCAATACTTCTGGAATTCCATTTAAAGGGCATTTGTTTCTTTTGTTTGTTGGTTTGGGGCTTGGTTTCGTTTTTGCTTTTTTGTGTGAGAGGTTTTTTTTCCTTTTTTTTTTTTTACCCTAAAGTTGCCTTTAAGCAAACCATGTTGAGTGGTCCAAATACCCTCTCAGTTGTTCAGGTACTCTTAATCTTTCCCAGAATGGAACAAATTCAGTGATATATTGTAGATTTTCTACTAATTTTAGTCTCTGATTTCCATCTGCAAATTAATATTATATAATTCACTCATTAAATTCAAATTTAATATTGTTTTCATTGTTATCTCATGACAATGATTGTTGAGCTTCCAGAATTTCTGACTTTAAAATCAGAGTGAAATATTTCCCCCAAAAACACTTTGTAATACTAAATATGAAATAGCATGAAGTACACACCGAAGAAGCATCACACTTAAAATGGTACCTTTCTGAGGAAAAAAACAATTCATGTTTTAAAATATATACTCCTGATTCCTTAGCAAGAGTAGGATTCAAGTGGTGTGTTAAGTCTAAGCTGTCCTATATATATGTACAATTGTGCTGGGAATAGAAGAGAATCAGGTGTTCCACAAAAAATGCACTAAAAGAGAGTAATACAAAGCTGAAAGGGTGGCAGGGGTTGGGGGGAGGCTGGAAAGCAAAACAAAATAAATGGAGCTTCCTTGGGTTTCAGGTAATCATTCTTCTTCCAGTGCTTTTCATGATTCTTATCAGGAACCATAGCCCAGAATCTTGAATCTTGATGCAACAGCTTTTGTTCAGATGGTAATGTTGCCTTCTTTTCAAATTAATGGCATCTGGTTGCAGTAATTCTTCAGGAAAGTTTTCCTGAAGTGTTGTCTGTAGCTTTTCTTTTAGCATTACTTGAAACATAAATTGTGGTACAGAGAGTGTGAAGTTTTCATGTTTTTGTAAATTAAGACAAAATTAAATTTGAATATCAGTAATTTTAGAAAACATGAAACTGCCCTAGCAGTGAAAAGATCTAAGCTAAACTGAACTAAGAGACCAGGGAGAAATCTGATCGAAATGCTTCAATCTTTTGCTTGGCAGCAGTGAGTATAGTCTGCACTAACTATAGGTTAGGGAACGCTAGAATAAACATGTTTGTAGCCTTCCAGGGAACTTAGTGAAATGTTGACTAAACTGACTGTCTGCTCTCTTCTGAGGTCTTCTGTGGAAATAAACACAGTACTCATATGTGGAGAGAGTTTTGTGGTTTGGGTTTTTTTCTTATTGACTTTATCCTGAAGATATATCCCACAATAGACTAGAAATTGGTCTGACGCTGATCTGTATTGCATATGTAATAATTCTGTGAAATTTTCTTGTTAATATATTAAATTCTTAAGAGGCCCTGGGGAAAACACCTGTGTGTGTTCTGGGGAACACAGTTGTGATTCCCATCTCAACAATCTAAAGGATAGTTTTCATCCAGCAAGGATACTTTTATACAGTCCAAATACCTTGTAGAGAGTGACTTCAGAATAGGGTACATCAGTCTTGAACTCTCTTATACTTTTTTCTAAATTATTTACTTTTTTTGGATACTAGAATCATTTAAGAGTTGTACAAAAATATATTCAGAGTTATATAAAACAAGGATCCTACCTGGAGAAGAAAGTTTCCCAGAAACTGATCTTCAACCATCCTCTTGACTTCAGAATTGTACTTGCCCTCAGAAACAAAATCAAATCTGACTATAACTGAGCAGCATATGTAATTAAGTCGTCACTTATAAACATGTAAATTACTGGCATGGAATTAAGAAATCACCACACACCAGAATAAGCTTATGTACAAAATGTGCTAAAGTTCTCTTAGTAGAGATGAAGTTTTCAACTAAATTTCTCAAAAAAAAACCTCTCAGTAACCTTCACCTCTGTGATCTCAGTATTTGTTCTCAAGGAAAAACTAAATAATAATAATATTAATAATAATATTAATAATAATAATAATAATAATAAATAAAAACAAAGAGTCTTCAAAAGCTTGGGCTGGAAAATAAAATAACATCAGCAGCTTTCCAAAATTATAAACTCTAGAGATAATAGTTTCATGGATTATGATAATTCATCTCATCCTTCTCCTTTAACAGAATTTTGTTATCAACTATTTTCTTTCACCCAATCTGATTAAAGAGCCTTGTTACATTCACAGCATTCATTATAAAACTTGTCCATAGCTTTAAAAATTGTTTCTTCTTTTTTTCATTGCAGAAGAGTTTATGGATACAAAAGCCTCCCTCTTTTCTCAAGCTATACCAATTGATCTATAAAAAGACACTGGATCTTCATATAAGCTTTACCTTATTTATAGCCTCACACTGTCACAGCTGCAATCAATATGATTGACTCAACACCTAAGTTATGGTAACATTAAGTGAGTGATCATAATGTCTTTCTAATGCATTTAGCTAAAGTTTAAACACTCTGTTTCTCTGATTTCAGTCTACAGTAGTTCTAAGACACCTATTCCTGTTATATTAAGTCTATTAGTCAATGCTTTTCATACATTAATCTACCCAAAACCCTGTTCAGATAAAAAAAAAACCCACTGATTTTATGGGTTTAAATCAATGATACATGAGATATGGCAGTCATTTGCTCAGGTTTACCTAAACAGCCTCTGGACAAAGGCAAAATTCAAGGCTCTTAAACCTTGATTATTCTTCTAACATGTAGAAATATCTTTTTGTTCATTTATAAATGTGGACAATAAGGTGGAAAAAAATCAGTCTTATATTCAACAGATATGTCTTTCTAGTGTAGTAGATATACTGACTCAAACCTACAGCTTATTTTAAATTGTAAATTACACCTAGATCTCACTTTAGCTTAAAATAAGGTGATACAATTGAATTACACCACAGGAATTCCCCTGGGATACTCGGTCATGATTGTTCTAGTAAAAATAAGGAAATTTAATCAAGGATTTGGTTTTGCTCACAGAAGATCAATTGCTGTGTCTGACTTTGAGCCAAATTTGGGAAGTAAGGCATATGCAAATGGTTCAACTTTGCTCCTATATACAAAAGTGAAATTCCTGGCAAGTTCACATTTCTCAGCCAAAACTGAAAACTGAAAATCTTTTGAAATCTAAAACTACAGCAAGGAGATTTTCTTTTTTGAATATATATGAACTGCACTCATCTATGGGGAGTCTACCAATTAAGTAATCACAGCAAGACCTAAAAAACTAGAAAACTAATGAATTTAATTAAATAAGGAAAGTAAAAATTTAAAAAAAAAAATATTTTCAAATTGTAAATTCCATATTTCAAGCAATGTTTTTTGCAGAGAATTTATTTCAGAAATAGTAACTACTCTAGAATTAACTTCCCTTTGACAGGATTAGCATATTAAGTCCTTTTTCTAAAAAAAAAAAAAAAAAACAAAACAACAGAAACCCTGCACTCTAGGCTTCTTGTTGGTTCATAAATCTTGATGACCCTTGTAAAAATTCTCAGTATTGACAGCAAAATTATCCATCTTGACTGACGATGACTATACAATAATGTAAGAATGAAGCAAAGACAAAAAGTCAAAAAAAGAAACAAGTTTTTGTAGGACATATCTCTGTATGGACCAGGCAGCTCTGCACTTCACAACAGCTCTGTGAAACCATCAGTTTAAAATAATGATTAATAGAAAAACCCTATTTGTGACTCTGAATTAGGTAGAAATTCTGAATCTGTTTTTTTGACTGATGTTGTAGTCAGTTAATGAAATAAAGATGAAGCTCTGAATTTATTTCTTAGGTCAAATCATAACATTTCCTGAATTATTTGACTGAATGAGAAAAAAATTGATGACTTTTTTTTTTAATACTGTGTTATATTACCTAACACTTTCTGTTTTACAGTTCAGTGTCTGTTGCTTTTCATCAGACTAATAACGATACTATTAATAGCTTTAAAACAGCAGTGATTAAGCAATGCTGTTGAAAGATGAAAGTCTGATAAATAATCCAGAAAAATCATAAAAATTGATTTATAGTCCTTCTTTTCCTCCTTCCATATCTCAGGACCCATTGCTGCAAACCTTTGGGCAATTCATTACCACTTCCCTTAACCGAAACAAAGTCACTAAGAGAATGGCATGTTTTTTTCTGCTTCAACATTCCTGAAATACAAAGTTAGCCAAAGACTGCTATTCAGAGAAATTCTTCTCCCCATAAAGCATAGCTTAAGGGGATAAGATATCAGGTCTTAGTAGTGAGGATTTCCATCAGCAACTTGAAATTGTTTTCAGTAAAATTCTAACTTCTTTATTCCAGATAGTTGGTTATAGAACTTAATTTACAAAAACAATTATGTTACCATGTTAATTGAGCATAGAAAGATGGTCTGTGAACAGGGATTTCGCTCTGGTTTTCCCCGTCCTATAGTTTTGAACGCTGTGTACAGTGGTTTAAAAAAACCAACAAACCAACCAACCAAACAAAAACCCAGCAAAATTGTTTTCCATTGCAATCAGTAAGATTTTGAACCAGGGCCACTTATGCAAATGATAAAAAACTGAGTGAGCCATTTGCAATGCATAATTTAGCTAAAAATGTTAACCTCTCCTTCTGTTCAATGCTTATCCACAAGCAGATCACACATTCCTTGAATTTATTTCTATTTAGGCATGCTTTCTGGAGAAAAAAATATTCTGGTTGTTTTATAAGCACAATTATTCATGAGTATTTGGTAACATTTATTTATAGCTGTGTCTGGTAGTAAGTAGAGATCTATTTATTATTTATATTTCTAATTCAAATGTTGAGGTTAAAAATATTTGCAGCTAAAATTCTATAACATTTTCTTTAAAGAGAGAGTAAGACCTCTTTTTCTTATTCTTAATTATTCTTAATATTTTCAGAACCAGATTACAAATACTTACTCTGCCTAATACCATAAAGATTTTCCAGAAAGGAGATTTTGCAAACTGCCTATACTTTAAGCCTTCCTATTTTGACAACAATTGGAACACATGATCTAATTCTGTTTAAAATGGTATATCTGGCTTGCCTTTGTGTGAGGTCATACAGACAGAATTGTAAACACACTGCTGTATATGAGCCCTTTGCATGCAGAGGAAAACCTGCTGACCATGCACAGACCCTACTGGGAGCCCTGTGACCATGTTAGCACACTGTAAATGTTAATATCATAGATCCCCTCTCTCAGCTTTGATTTCTAACAGCCGGCAGCATAGCAATGGAGCCTCCTGTTGTTTGGTTTGTAAGACTCAGTGAGCTTGCATCTGTTCATATCATGAAGGAAGGTCAGCTCATCTGCAAAAAAAGGTGCCAGTTACACTTTCTAGAAGCCCAGTTTCGAATACAACAGACCATGTTGTTTGGATAACGAGATATGGGAGCAGCATTTTCATAGCTGTCTTCCATAGATTAACTCAGTTGGTCAGAGCATGGTGCTAATAACACCAAGGTTCTGAGTTTGTTCCCCATACGGGCCATTGACTTACGAGCTGGACCAGGTGATCCTTGTGGGTCCCTTCCAGCTCAGAATATTCTGTGAAATTATTGTGAAATGCAGGAAACAGGAAGTGCAACCCAGTAGGTAGAACTCTGGCTTATTAGAAGAGTAATACTTTCTTATCATAATAATAGCTGAAGACTAAACAGAAACAATTATTCTTAGTAAATTATAAACATATTCTGCTATAGAATGTTTTTAATTAACTGATGTCACAATTTGGAATAAGCAATGTCTTATATTTAGGAGCATTCCACTGCAAGGAAGAAATGTAGATATTCTAATGTTTATTTGTATGAAAATTGTACTGCTAATAAAGCAAAGAGTTTATAAAAGAAACAGAGTAACAGAATAATAGAAACAACATTATAGCTAGATAATTAAGTAGATTTCTCTTAACGTAATTAACTGAGTAACATAAGACATTGATTGGCTGTTACTTGTAAGCACTAAAATATTGTCATAAAAAGTTTAAAAGAGAAAAAATGCAACTATATTATAAACACTCATTTTAGATTTGGTTCCTGTAAGGGTAGAATGTTTCCACTGCAGCTTATTCAGCATTCCCATACCTCAACTGATACCTTGGTTTCCAGTCTTTATTACATCAACAAGGCTTAAATTAGTGAAGATGCAAATATGCTAAAGTAAAAAAAAAAAAAAAAAAATCCCAAATGATGCTTATTTGTTGTACTTTTTTGTTTTACTGTATTCCATTGAAATGGTTTTAATCTCCAAAGTCTCTTCTGTATTCATCCCAAATGGAGTTAGCCATCTTATCAAGGCCAAGCATCAGTCATTGCCCAATTATTTTATTTTATAGTAACTGATTGCTTAGCTTACCCACAAGTACGCTATCCTGCTGTCTAAGGCAGTAACGGGAATATTTCTTAGTAAATATCACACCCCTTTTATCATCAAAGGGAAGAACATTTTTTGTTTTACTTTGTTCCTGAACTACAACACAAATTCTAATAGCATAAACCTTGAAAGATCACAAAGTATAAAAATTTTAGGCCTCATTTTTGGTTTTGTCAACACTTTATATATGATATATGCTTCCTATAAGAAATAATCCCTGCCCCTTGGCAAGGCACTAAGAATAATTTCCTGTCACTGGGAATTTAAAGGAGTTTCATTTGATAAACCATAACAATGCTTTCCCTTTAAATGTTTGCGTGAACTATCAGAGAACCTAGTTTACATCTGTAAGAAAACATATATGATCGGTTGACTCTTAGAGATTCAGGATTGCAGAATGCAGACCGAATGGGAGTTAAAAGAAACCAGAAGAGAGCAGGGAGGTGTCCTGCACACTTTCAGGAAAAAAGAATCTCCACTTCATCTGAGAACTGAATGTTAAATGAATTTGGATTTTTTATGTTACAACAAATTTAAAAGATTATTTCTACTGGGAATAAGGAACTGAACAAACTAATTCAGCTCCTGTAGTGAGACTTGTAAGAATTGCCTGCATCCTGTATTAACTTAATGACTTGATTGCTGAATGTATTAATTGGATGGTCTGTGATTTAATTCAGTCCCACATCTGAGCTTGATTTTCTGATTATAATATATAATTTTTTGGCTTAATAATTGGCAGGGGTTTGAAGTTATGACAACTGCCTTGATTTTTTGTTTGTTTATTGTTT
Organism: Margarornis squamiger; assembly: GCA_035222235.1. Taxonomy (NCBI): domain Eukaryota; kingdom Metazoa; phylum Chordata; class Aves; order Passeriformes; family Furnariidae; genus Margarornis; species Margarornis squamiger. Next base: position 35,713,737 of record JAWWTY010000156.1, read on the forward strand.
TATGGTTCTTTATAAAATCTTCAAAGATATATAGATGCAGATTAAATGTGAAATAAGTAATTCATACTGATAGTCTTAAAATGTTACTTAAGTACATAATTTTGTCTCATCAAGTAATTGATTATCCCTCTGAAACTGATAAACTGATTTCCTAGCAGAAAAATGGATGAAGAGAATGCAAGGGTTTTTCCAGGTTATCTGTGACTCTAGGCTGCGAATTTCTTTGTACCCATTACATGGGGTTTCATTTCCTGTGTAGGCCAGTGAGTTTTGAAATAAGAATACCCTGTGCACATATGACCTTAACACACTGGTCATAAAGGACGTGAAAACAAAGAACTCAGTTCCTACAAACAGAAAATCCATGATTTGTAAACATTTTGTAACTTGTAAATGCAATAACATTAGAAACATAGTAGAAACAATCTATAAATAACAGTTAATATTTTTTAAATTATTGGTCTGTTGCAAATTGCATGAAAATAATGAAAAAAGGACAAACTAATTATGCAAGCTGTCTACTTGGTTAGAATATGTTATTAATATTAGAATAACATAAGTTTGCCTTTGGGCTTTTCTAGTTCTTATTTTTGCTGTAAAATCTTGTATGGTAGAGCTAGAAACACAGTAAAAGCTTCATATTTGAATTTGTCAATTTATTCTTTAGTGCAAAGATTGAATATATGGGTCCATACTTTTAGTCAATGATGTTGACAAACGACATATAAATGAAACGACTTACAGCTGAGATTCTTAGTGCATTTGACAAGCTATAATGCAATTGTTTCCAAAGTTTTGTTGAAATTCCTGGTTTCATATATCTTTGTTAGCATGGCTGCAGAAATCTGTGATATAAGATTCCTGTATAAATTAAAATAACTATAACAGAATTAGACAAGAAGAGCAAAAGAGAATAGTATATTTTATTCTTAAATAAAAATAGTTTTATAGGAAAATATTTCTAGATTATTATTTGATTTTTGTAACAATTGGATTAGTTCCATTTTTTTAACAATGTCTAAAACTTGTAAGAATCTCTAATCAAAGATGTTAATAATTTCCTTTCTCTAGTTTATCGGGGGGGGAATTTCAAAAGATTAGTGAATTTTAACCCAAATGTTTCTTCATGACAACTGACAAGGTAGATTATCATTCCTAAAGGGTTTTTTTCTCTTTTGTTATATGATGCATGATCAAAAAGTTCAGATAGTCTAAACTGCCTTTGATGAATGAGGGACTAAGTTCTTACAAGATGCTAAGCACTAATTCTCAATCCACCACAGTGTTAAACTTGTGCATAAAGGTAAACATGCACTAGGCCTCCAAAGTCAATTGAAATAAAATGTTTCCATCCATATGTTCCACCAAAAAAGGTAACTTGAAATTATCAGGAAAGAAAGTCTTACCTTGAATTCAATTATATTTTCAGATTAATATTTTATATTGGCTTGTACAAGTTCCTGTGAACTTGCAACTAGTGGCCAACTTAAAAAATATCGTAAAACAGAGAAATAGTGACAATAATGATACAAATGTGTAAGTACAGCGAAAACAAACAAAAGGAAAAAAATCCCAGAGAATTATACAAGTTTTCTAAGAACTAGGAAACAAATTGTTTCTGTTCATTTGAAGTCTGTGAAAATATTTATGTACCTGCCTTTCATAATGATGCAAACTAAATGATACAGGAAATCAAAATATCCAAAATATGCCTGTACATATTAAACTATAAGTTCCTAATAAACATAGAAGGTTAGGATAGCTATGTGTAAAGAATACTTTGCAGAATTGAATTAAATAGCCTTTTCCAGAGAGAACAGCCTGAATCAGTTAAACTTCCCTAATTCATTACTGACCGCTGTTCATTAACTTACACCACCTTCTTCTGCATTTAAACCTCTGTATTCCTGAAGAAAATAACTCGTGCTTTGACTCCAAAAGTTAGACTAAAACATTTACTTAATTTAAAATCGCTCGTTTAAAATACATTTAATATTTTTTCATTCTTTTTGTGAAAAATGATTTCTTAATGCTTACATGCAAATCATGTAATGGTGTGGGATATTCATCACTAGATGTTGTCCTGTGAAGAAGACCCTACCTAAATGGCAAGAAAACACAAAGAAGATAAGGAAAATATAATTAATATTCCAGAAAAAAACCCCACAGCTTTTTCTCAAGATGAATGTTTAAATGATCCATTTTACCCTGCTAATATCAAAGTAGATAAAAAATACCTATGTTAGAGGAAATCAAAATGTATATTGTATAAGCCTACATTTTTAAAGCTCTATTAAAAACGTTACATAAACAACTAAACATATTTGATTGCTTTGTAATACAGAAGAACAAATTATATTTTATTGTTTAATTTTCAAAACATTCAATATAATTTCTTTTAGATTAAGTCTGTCTGTTGATGTTAATAAAAGATATGCTTTAAATCTTAAATCTTATCGTCCTTTGTGGCTAGCTGACTTCATGCTTAATATTTTCCCTTAAGCATTTTCTAGATCTCTTTCTATCTAGACTTGCCTCACAAGGTTGTCTCTATGAGAAAAGCTACTTCTTAAGAAAAAATACAGCACCTTCAACAGAAGAAGCTACAGCATAAAAGAGGGAATAGCAAGAGGAAGATGTGTGTCTTTTTATATAAAAGTTCTAACTTCAGAACTGTTCACCTGAGTTTGAAAGGCTTACATTGGGTAGGGAATGAAGAAAAATTTGGGGTTTGTTTATTTTTTTTAATAAATTAACATTTTTAAATATTTTTGTACAAATGAAGTGAAAATGAAAATACAGAAGCCTGAAAACAAATCAAAAAATTTCAGTAAAGATTTATAAACACAAAAAATTAACAAAAAAGGTATTAAAAAATACTTCATAATTTTTTCACAATAATTGTAGCCCTGCAGTCTGTTTTGGCTACATGACCGATAGCACAAAGAAGGATTTTAAGAGAGTAAGTACACATTTTTATCCCTTTACCTTACTTTAAATATATCAGAAGAAAAAATATATTTTCCTTTTCTGTCCTTTGATTTCCACAGTAGCTACTGTTTAAAGAAATGGACAAATATGAAATCACCACTTGAAAAGCTTCTGGTTACAGCAGTAGAAATCCCCTGTACCTGAAAGATTTACTCTCCCTCACTGTCAGTGCGGACCTGTCAGGTGCTGAAACAATCCTGGTTACTGGAAACTTAGCCCCCTTGTAGTCAAAGGGAATTTTTCCCCAGGCTTTGAAAAGGCCAGGATTTCACCCTATAAATTAAGTCAAATATTTGTGAAATCCTTTAGAAAATTCAACTCCTCCACATGCTTTTGGGATCCTAAAAACCCCAGAATGTGCACAGCGGGAATTCAGCTATCTTTAATAGAAAGAACTTGAATCTGTTTACTTTTACAAAATGCAAGGTACACCTGAATTCTCTTTTAGGTAAGTGCATCTTCTGACTGTTACTGTCTCCTGTTGTGTTATGCTTTTCTTCAGAAGTCTCTTACCAGTGAATAACTTTAGTATTTGAATATCAGCTTGATGTTATATTTTGGCACACTTTCTATACAATTTATGTGTGTTCCTCAAGACAGTAGTGCTCCATTGCAAGGGATCACTCATTATTTTGTGCACAAGATAATGCTGAAGAAAGGCATGAAAGATTTATCCAAGGGTTGATACATCCCCTTGGGAGTCTGGACAAACCAAGTTTCTCCTGCTGTGAGACACAGAGCAGGGCAACTTAGACACTGTTTGTGATTTGAAATGCCTTGCTGTGCTGGTTGTGCACTCAGCTTGCCCGAGCTTTTTGAGTCACACAAGACACAAAGGCAAGAAAAACAAGTGGTTCAGATTTTGTACAGTGATAAGCCTGATACTTTCGATTGGTGCACTTTCTCATGCCACTTTGCCTCCATTCATTACCCTAGTTTATCTCAAACTGCAGCAACAACTCCAACAACTAGTCCTTTCCCTCAAAGTTTTTTTGTAATTATAAGTAGACATGAAAATTATTTAAAATTATTTTCAGGTTTCTCTCAGTGTCTGTATTAAATGATCCCTAATACCTATCAGATCTGTATTTCCTCTTCTATTCAATAAAATGTAGTGTAATTTAAAGCAGGAATTCTTCTGAATTCTGTGTTATTGACATCAAAATTATACTTCTAAAGATGATACCCATCATCTAGCCCATGTAAATTGTTTAAAATATAACTTACGTTTCCACTCTGTGCAAATTGTCTATTATTATGCAGGAAAATGTAGATCCCACTCAGTAAGAGTGGGTTAGGTTTTTTTCCTGCTTGCTTCAGTTGAAATAGGATTTTTATTCATTATACTCTTTCATATATCCAGGTAGAGTTTTCAATAGCTGTCTTAGAACACAATAATTCTTTCTACTTAAAGATCAGTTAGAATCTTCCATGCTAGTATATACATAATTATATTAGAAGTTTGCTTTTAAGTGCAATATTTATTAATAAAGTAAATACAGGTTTTAATAAGCTAGTCATTCAAAGTTAAATTATATTTTTAGGAAGACTCTCTGTGGCAGTTAGTGTCACTGATGACAAACCAAAAGGCTACCTTGAGGAAATGTCTTAGTTTTACCCTAGTGTTCATGTCCATTGTGTTTCTGAAGCTACTATCCTCAGAGTTATTTAAAATTGAGGCTGCTGAATTTATGACTCCTTATTTTACAAACTGTTACTTAAACCTTAGTCTTCCTCATTATCAAGAGCAACATTGAATCTTTTTTGTTTGTCTGTTTGTTTGTTCATTTTTACAGGATTTTAACTAACTAACTGAATTACATCATAGCACCCTCAACTTTGGCAATATAGTAGGGGATCTAGTCTGATTGAGGAGAGATTTATCCTTTGAAGCCTGTGATTTCTATTATGTTGTTTTCATTGGCATTAGGCAAAAGGTGCCTCCCAGTAACTGCTTGAACTAGCAGTTCAGAATTTCATTTTTGACAGTATTCTGTTTCAGTTTACATTCATTGATATAAGTCATTGTGCTAGAGATATTACTTTGATCTTCTCCAAAATTTTTGCTAGATCATCACCTTTGATAATAATGAAAACTAAATTTTAAAATGGGTTGCATGAAAGACTAAATAATTTTGTAGCATAATTTGTATTGTTGCCTGAAGCATTAAAACTTCAACAAAAACTGAGTAACATATTTAAAAGAGAAAATCAAACAACTTCCTATTTTAGCTCTCCTTCTTGGCACTCTACCTGAAGTTCCCATTAACCTTAACAATGCAATCAGACAACTTTTTGATTGGATGAAATATTCCTCTAAGAGAAAAGGCTAGATTTGGATATGATGAAGCCCACGAGAAGTGTTAGCAGGTCAAAAAAGTCTGACAGAGCTAATATATCAACAGATTCAGTATAGCAGAGAGAGTTCCTGATTGGCATGCAAAATACAGGGACACCTTTGTCAACGTTATATTCTCTCCCAACATCTGTTAGCTTAATATTTCCTTGTCTTTCTCCAAAAATACTTCAAGAGTCTTGCATAAACCCTCTATAAAACTAAAATATATCAAAATTCCTAATACAAATTGCTTCAAAATCAGGCTTCGTTTTTGAGTGCAGGTACCTGTGATGTCAAGCAGATACCTTGGAGGGTACTGGGCTAGAAAGTTCCTGTAACTTTATCTGCAAAACTGTTGACTAATATTTAGAGTATGAGGCAATTTCTGATTTTTGTTTTTGTTCTTAACCTTTGGGAAGTTATTTCCACATATATTGGCTCTTAGTTATGTAGCTATTCTGAGACAGCACAAGTGTGGAGTGCCCTTCTGTGATATGACTACACATTTAATTTTTTGTGATAGTTATGAAGTTAAAGCTAGCTTTAACACAGAATAAGCTCATACAGAAACAAGAAAATTACTTTATTCATTGTCATAGCTGAAATGGAATGACAGTAACAAAGTCAAGGTTGGACACTTGGGAAGCAGAAAAACAGCAGTCTCTTAACTGTTCAGAAATTATGAAGATAATTTATAAAGAAAAATTACATGGCAGACTGTCTGCAATGTGAACTGAGCTCCAGTTTAGTAGCTTGAATTGATACCTTGGGAGAATGAACTTAGGAGGCTAGATTAAAGCTGAAATTGCTCTTATTTTCTTATTTTCTGGAGAGTCAAAAAAAAATAAAAATTCATTAAGAATTAAAATCCCTCATTTGAATGTCATAGAACATAGTTAAAGCTTTATGTTTAGTGATGTATCAGTGGAGAATCAAATTATTTCTTTTCAAGGAGCAGGGTGCAAACAACTGACTATACTGAAGTATATTGTCTTAAAGACAGATTTTCTTACTCGAAATTCAAGATTTTTTCCTAGATAGATTTCCAGTGGTTAACAGACATGTAGGGGTTATAGTCTGCATTGTCTCTTAAGTGACATTGAAACTTCTCTCAGGCTTTTTTCTTTTAAACCACAGACAGTGAGAATTATAATTCTACTATAACTTCTACAGATACTCTGTTTCAGTCAAACTATTTTTAAGACTCAAAAAATATTTAAAAACAAACATCAGAAAAAAAGTGGGTTTTTTAACATGGTTCATCCATATTTGTGTGAGGTGAGTGATGAAAAATAAAAAAGTTAGCCTAATCATACTTTTCTCATAAGTTACTTGTGAAGATCTTCCTAAGGGATGGGAATATTAAAACACACAGTTACTTTTCAAACTTGCTTTTATTTCTATTTTTCTCCAATTATCTAAATCCTGTCCTATTAATGATTATGTCACTTAAATCTAAAAAAGGGCTATTTTCTATTTTCTGGCTTTTCTGACAGAGTAACAAAGTAGCATGCATATCCCCTCTGATTAATTTGGTGTTTTGTGTATGTACATAAAACACTGCTACAATTTTTTCAAACATCGACATAATGAATATTAGGAATACTTCCTTTTTAAGTTATTTTTCATCCTGAATCTGTCTTAATTGGCGGAATGCTTAGTTGTTACACAACTGAACACAGTACACGTCAAGATGGCAGAGACACTGTTTATAATCTGTTAGTGTGGAAAACAGTGGTAAGGATTCTTATGGAGGCCTTTATTATACCTTTATTGAAAGAGAAATAACAAAAGGAAATTTGGGCCACTCAGACAACAAATGAAAAATTTAAAAGCTGGTTTATGAAGAGTTTATTTCTGTACATTTTCACCTGTTTACTTTGCCTACCATTCTTTTGTAAAATGTTTAGCTGTGATCTCACTTATTTTTTTAGAGATCAAAAATCGTGGAAAAGAAAGTATTCAGGTGCAAAATTGCTGTGAAATCTAATTAGGTCCAATTGGTTTAAAAATGGATACAGAAAGGGATGTGATGAAGACTGCCATAAGCAAACTTTCCTTTTATAATTTAAAGCATAGCTTCTCTGTTCCCTTCTCTATAACTTTATTTGATTAAGTAGTTCTATTCTGATTCTTTACTAAAAATAATGAACAATTGAAATTTAGTCTATGCTAGTGTGAAGGGCTTTCAGTCTGCCATGGGGTAAATTCTGCTCAGTGTCAAGGGTGTAGGTAAAGGCTGAGAATGAGCTCATTTTATGTTCCAGTTCCATGAAAAAATCAAAGTTTTTCAGTACTGAATATCTTTTCTACCCAAATATCCTATTAATTAAAGAACTGTGCTCAACTCTTTTCCTCCAGGACCATAAACCTCATAAATTTTGATTCTTTGGGTTCAAAGTGATCTCAAATTCATTTCTCCCTAATCGGTTAGCTCATTAAGCAACTTTAACCACCTTATGTAACAGCTTTTATGTTAAATAAATTATAATAAGGAATCAATAGTAAAGCTAGCCTGATCAGGAAGATGATCAAAGCTTTATACACAGATTATTGGCTGAATGTCCTTGAAGTGTGATCCCTATGAAATTAACATCAGATGCTTAATAGTCTACAAGGTAACTTTTATATTGCAAGTACACAGATACATTACCAGTCTCATGTCCCTGCGGGATTCCTAACAGCTGCAAGTACAGGTACAAACTCAAATATGCATGTGTTCTTCACACTTCAAGTAGGCTAAATCCTCTTATTTCTTGGCATGTTCAAAAAATTAATGAATCTGTCAATACTAACATAAACAAAACACTTCTAAACCTTTTTTTTTTTTCTTAAATAACACTCTTTTTTAATGTTAGATTACCTTTCACATAGTCTTTCCTTCACCATTTACATTCTCTAACATGTCGTTAAGTAATATCCAGTTTGTAATTTTCCAGCAGTATTTAAAATAAGGTTTCTTTTCTGGGAAATTAAGCAATGTTCGGATTGCTGTTTAATATTTAATGGATGTTTCAAATGTGCAGATTCACCACTTTTTGTATGCAAGCAGTGGGAAAAAAAACAAGAGGAAAAAAGTTAAAGTTCTTTTGTAGAAAAATGGTCCCCCAGAACATGAAGAATCCTCACTTAAAGTTCTGCTCTACTCTAGAGTGCAACATTGAGGGGTACAAGAAGATCAAGAAGGCAAGGTTTGGTTTGGTTTGACTTTATTTTTCTTGGATTTTTTAATTCTTACTCAGATTTCACCAGTAATAAAGTTTCTGTAACTGGAATTTAACTTCTAAATTGGTTGATGACATGGGAAGCAGATTAGAATGAGCATTCTTTTCTTCCATAGTCTTATTTACAGCAAATAAATCTATGGAAAGCTTTCTTACTAAAACCAACAGATAGATTCTGAATGCCTAGGGGTAAGTGTCTTCAAAAGGGAACAAGAGAGTTACAAGAAATGTTCAGCCCTCATGACTCCCAACCTTAGTCACCCTTTTTCTTCGCAGCACTTGATATTATTTCTCTCTGTTTTCAAAATGAGAAAATAGCCCATGGGAATTGTTTCTTTGCTGTAACCAAGTAATCAAGCTTCAGAAATGAATTAATAGAAAAGAACAAGTGGAAACAGAACAGCTCACTTTTTCTGTAAGTTTATATTTTATTGTTCTTTCACAGCAAACACGTGTCTTATCACTTGCTATTTTCAATTGTCTGGTGGAAAAAGGGCATTTTCTGTTCACACTGTCTGGTATACACAGGGACTGGAGGATAACTGGTACTCTGCTTTCCTGGTATTATAAAAACTTTCTTAACAATGGTTGTAGTTTTCATTCAGAGTCCAATCGTCTTCCATTTTTGGCTACTTCAGACTGATATTCTGAGATTAGCATGCTTAATCATTTTTTTCAAGTAGTTCACAAGTTGGCATTTTTTGCTCTAGAATGAGAAGATTAAGTACTCCTCTTAATTGGGCACTGTGGCTAACCATCTTGATATTTAGATCCTGCACCTTTGTGTTTTTCTAAGTTGTTGGTCCACTATACAATTATTGAGCAGTGAAAGTTATGTTTACAGACTTCTGCCGTTCAAAGACTCTCTCCAAAGACTGTTCATTACTGACGTATATACAGAAAGCCTTTGCTACATGCATGATGCCAGGAAATGAGGCAAGAGATTTCCAAATACCATGACAAAGATGAGGTTGTTTCCAAATGACTAATCTATCATGTCTAGATCAGTGCTATCCAACCTTTAAATTATCGTCTATGCCATAATAATAGTCAGCCCTGAGGCTGATCTGCAATCTTAATTAAACTGTTGTGATGTCAGTCTACAATAATGAATTAATCATCTGTGGTAGTGTCCCTAAATTTCAGAGAAAGAGATCCACTTCAAAACTGGCATGGTCTCAGCCGATGTACTTAGGTGGTTATCATGGCTAAGCTGATAGCTAAAAAATTTTAAATGCTGCATGTACCCAGTCAGGCCCAGTTGTTGCTTCTCAAAACCAATCATTGCAAAATGTTTTTATTCTCTCTATGAACCGAGTCTATGAAGATTCGGAGAACAGCTATTCATGGGTCTTTTTAAAAGTTCTCAACAATGTCACTTTGTACAGAAGATTCATATTGAAACTTAAAAAGATTTTAGACCTCCATATACTTATAAAGGAAGCATGTATGCACATTACAGCTGAAGACTTCAAAAATTATTTCTGTTTTACTTCTTAGAGTTTTATTGTACTGAGTAAATCTGAATAATATCAGAAAAATACTGTCTAATTATAATATGTACTACTGTGAAAATATCAGTTTCCAGATCAACATCTGGAGAGAGTGAAATGGTTGACAGATACAAAACTATCTTCTTACACACATAACCCAGCAAGAAACAAAACTTTTTGAATTGTATTTAACTAGAAATATAGGTCCTAAGAATATTTCCCAAATACTGCCACCAGCAGAATGTGTTATGTACCAATGTTTCTCTTTTCATTTTTATAGATTCTTCCTTCATTTAGCCTCAGTCTCAAAAGTTGTTGCACATCAAAACTGTATAGTTTCATAAGGAAAATAGAACACAATAAATACTGCAATTCTTTTTGTCCTGGTTTGAGTTTGATTATCCTCTCCCTGGACAGACAGCAAAATCAAGCCCCATGAATCTCTGGTATAGAACCTTCCCTTGCAGAGCCATTCCACTCGGTTTTATCTATCCATCCATCACCCAATGAGAAACGATGCTGTACCCTGTATGTATCTTGAGGTCTCCCTCATGTTTCTAGTTCTAGTCCAGGATGGCTCAGGTTCTCTCTTTTGCCCAGACTGTTTGGGTTAAAAGTGCCACACTGATCCACACTAAGAATTGCATGTCAGATCTTCATCTTACACTTTTCAGTTTTCTTTGCCTGGGTGGCAATGTTTTTGTGAGGAACTATATCTTTTTATTTACTTCAAACCTTCTACCATTTAATTATCTCTTTATTCTTACACCACAGAACCAGGATAGGAAATCTGTGGTTTTTTTCATCTATGCTTATTTGATCATTCATTATTTAATATACATTTCTGATTTCTTTTTCCTTTCAGAAAAATTAAAAATCCAGTGTTTTAACATTCTTATTAGTTCTTTCATGCCCTTGAGCATTATTTTTTTCTGAATTCCCTGTATTTCTCCCTTTCTTTATTTGTTACAGTGATTAGCAAATTCATTTTACAAATTATTTAAAAGTATTTGACTGCCTCTATATTCCCAAATGTAAAATGTCTTCACTTTTTTTTTATTTTTAATACACTGAGCAGATTATTTTTCTGAAACTACATAACTGATTTATTAATCATTTATATTTGGATATTTGTTATTAGAGTCCTTGTAAAACTGCCATCGAACATCTGAAAAGCAGATCTCCTGTGTGAATAGATAAAATATGAATAGATCAAATGCATTCTATGAATAATATTATAGCCAAATGGTAACTTTAAATAGGACAAACTACTCATCGATAGAGACATTTTGAAAATAAGCTTATAAAAATTAAGAATTTTAAATTCTGATATTATAAAGAAGAATAAATCTCTTCAGGAACTTATTACAATACATCCAATAGCTGAATAAATTCGATGTGAATGGTTTCCATGCACAATGAAAGGAAGACGTTGAACATAAGGGACAAACCTTTAAATTAGATGCTCATATTAGGCTTAGTAGTATTGTTGGATACCAAGATTGAAGGGAGGAGACTCAAAAACTTACATGGGCAACATTTCCAGGAGTTTTACACAATGCCTGAAAGGAAACTAGAGTCTTTTGAGTTCAAAGTGCTACTTAAGTCCTTCCACCATCTTCAAAAATTTTACCCTTAAAGGAATGGCCTATGCAAAGGTGCAGCTCCTTTTATTGAAACTGAAACAATGGGTTTAGGATTGTGATATTAAGCAATAAAACATGAAATATTAAATAGTAAAAATTCAACCAGATTTAGTCACAAAATAACCTTTCCTACCTCTTCTTTCTTTTTCATTATTTTTTTTTCCAGTATTTCTCTATAAAACTGTAAGTGTCTTCAAAACATGAAATGGGGAAGTAGATATTCAAAGGTATTATTAACATTCCTGTCACAGTAGTTTCTTGTCCACTGGGATATTGTTCATTTATGGTGAACAAGACCTCAACTACAGATGGAGCTTTGCAAGCTAAAAATATTTCTCTTCTCAATAAAACAGAACTTTGAAATAATACATTAAAAATGTCATTGAGGGTACTGTAGATGACTAATGAGTGACTTGAAAAGAATGAGTGCAATGTTTAGTCTTACAAGATTATTTATTGACTGGACTTTTACCATATCTATTTTTTGATTGACCTTTTCTGAAATATAAGAATTACTCTATATCTCTCACCATATTTATGAGGTTTTGGTGCTAGTGATAAATGGCTGAAGAAAGTAGATATACCACTAAAGATTTGTTCTCTTTTCTTATTATGTTTTAAAGGGGAAATAAGTCACTGCTACCAACACTATATTTATGCTAATGACAGTCTGCAGACTTCCAGTTACTTGTAGGAATACGTTTTCTTTGTTTTTTTCACAAACTCGATATCTATGAATTTGTTTTTAAACAGGAAACACAACTATGAAGAGTGCCTTGTGCTTGAAATGTCCATGTTATCATTATATTGGTTACATATTTAGGCTAATTTAATTTAGACAATCATCTTGTTTATTTAACAAAACAATAAAACACTTCATAGGAAAGAAACAAAATTAAGATAGAAACTGCATGAGGAATTGAGAGATAAAACAAAATAAATGCACAATTTTGATTCCTCCTCTTTACAGAAGTAGGGAAAGGCACTTTCAATTTTTACTGTAATATCCAGGGACTAAAACATATTTGATATCTCAGCAGCAGGCAAAAAATTGATATTTAAGTGAGAATAGATGAAACTGAGTAGGAATTGTTATGATTATGGCTTTCTGATGAGTCATAACTAATGAAACAGTCTAATGCTTATGAAGCAAAACTGGTGACAAAAGTGAGAATGCAATGGGCAAGACCAAGGAGACAGTGGAGGAGAATATGCATCTGTACACAATGGCCAAGGGCATCCTGGCTTGTATCAGAAACAGTGTGGCCAGCAGGACCAGGATGGTGATTGTCCCCCTGTACTTGGCACTGGTGAGGCTGCCCCTCGAATCCTTTGCTCAGTTTCAGGCCTCTCACTATGAGAAATTCTTGGAGGTGCTGGTGTGTCCACAGGAGGACAACAGAGCTCATAAAGGTTCTGGATGAGAAATCTTACGAGGAGGAGCTTAGGGAGCTGGGAATGTTTAGCCTGAGAAAAGGAGGCTCAAAGGAGACCTTATCACTCTCTACAACTACCTGAAAGGAGGTTGTAGCTAGTTGGGAGTTGACCTCTTCTCCCAGGCAGCTAGTGACAGGACAAGAGGAAATGGCCTCACGTTGAGATTTAGATTGGATCCTAGGGAAAATTTCTTCACTGAAAGAGTGGTCAGGCATTGGAATAGGCTGCCCAGGCCAGTGGTGGAATTGCCATCCCTGCAAGCATTCTAAGGGCATGTAGATACGGCACTTGAAGACATGGGTTAGTGGTGAACATGGAAGTTCCAGGGTAATGGTTGGACTTGATGATTTAAGAGGTTCTTTCCAGCCTTAATCATTCTATGACTCTATGTGGTTTAGAGAAAGAAAAGGGAAAAAGGAAAAAAAAAAAAATGTCAATGTTTTTGCAGAAGAAAATGTCTCTAAGAATTTATTGGATAAATCTGCTGCCTGTGTATGGAACCTAGTGAAAAATGAATAAACTAAGAAAATTTTTTTTCACATCTAATGTGGAAAGGAATAAAATCTCAGGTGAAATCAATTACATTTTGCAATTACTGAGTTGGTAAAAAGTCAGAAATAAAAATTGTACTGTTTTCTACAAGATTATCCAACTTTTAAGGTAGAATTTATGCCCTTGAATTCTGTGTCACTTTTTCTTTTTGGTCTAGGTTAGTATTTTTCACATGTCTAAAAGTACTGTCTCTCTATTTCCAGAAACCATGATTTTATATTTGACATTTTTCTCAATTATTTCATTCTCAATGGTGTGTAGTTTCCTTCCCTTCCCTCTGTATCTCTCTCTTTCTCTTCATTGTCATCTTTTCTCCTCCCCTCTCCTCTCCTCTTCTGTCAATGTGTGGGCTTTTGCTCTTACAAAACTGCAATAATTTGATTTAGTGACATCTGCAATGAAAGAGGATTCACATGAAGAGTTAGAGTGTCTCAGCTGGCATAGAATGGCTTCTCAACTTTCAGAAACCTTTTTGTGTGTAAATCTTTATATTTCTTTCTGAGCTTTTTTTTCAAACATTTTAAAAATCTAGTGGAGTGCATATGTCTGTTATTGGAGGTACCTAACCACACACTTAAGTTTGTTCCTCAGTTGTTTTACTGAAACTATCAGGACAGTTTACATACCTGAGCTTCAACAAGAGTTCTATAAATCTTTTTGCTCAGAATGGGATAGATATGACATTACTTTGCAATCTCTGAGCTGCTTTTCAGCAACCACATTGTTCTCTGTTTGCCTCAGTTTCCATGCTATCTCATTTGTCCTCCTTTCTTAGGGTACATCTATAAGGCCACACAATGGTCATAACTGCTGCTAGACCTTGAGAACATTCAAAATGTGATTCTCAGAGAGGCAACTCTCTCACCTCTTTGTAGGAGGGCTGGTTGTTTACCTGCTTAGAACACAGCTGAATTGTGCAGCTGCTTGTATGTCACCATGGAACTTCTGTGTTTGAGATTAGAAATCAATTCTTACATGGCAGGAATTTGAGCCTTGGTGTCCCAAATGCTAATGCTGGTCTTCTAAGGTGAAAGACTTTCAGTGATAAAGCTGTCCTTATTGCATACAAGAATATTAGTGTGGGAGAGAGGAGAAAAAAGACTAACTCTGCATGTTGCTCTTCAAGGCACTTGTCAGGGATATGTAACATAGGGATTCATGGAGATTCTAGTCCCAGGAAATCTGAGATTTTTATGCAGAAGTAATACAATTTTCAGTAGAGTAACTTAAAAAAAATAAATTAAAAATCTGTCAAATTGATCTGTGATATCTGGATTTTGCATAGACACAGAGAAATGAAATTCAAGTTCTGGCTCCAAATCTCTTCCTTGTGATAAGTAAATACTATTCCTTGTGAGTGGTGCAGTTGGGAATTGCTCTTATTTTTAATAGGTAGAGGGAGACTATGAAAATATCTTAATGTAAAAAAGTTCAAACATTAAATAGATGGATCTTTATAGAAGACAGGAAAGCACCTACCTCTTCTTAGAACAGAAGTTTAGGAACCTGAATAATATTCTTTTTTTCTTTCTTTTTTTTTCTGTTTTATACTCAGAACATCTGTGAATATTTGCACAGCTTCTTAGCTCTTACCATGACAACTTCTCTGTGACAGGTTTGGTTTGCTGGATACCCCCTTAAATTAGGATATGCAGTGAAACATAGATTAACACAGCCTGAAGTACTATACATCAGAAGAACCACTAACCTATTCACCTGTGCTACTCTAGTGCCCAGTAAATATGATGTCATTAAGCATAATTAGGTTGGAAGGTAAAGAAGGGTTAGCAGTGTTCTGCACCTGATTTTGGTCATAAGGCACTTCTGGGGACAGTTACCATGGCTCAACTGATACACAGTAATTAAACTATAAGAATTTCATTCTGTGCAAACCCTTTAATGCTTCCTAAATCTCTCAGAAAGTCCTGGCAGAATGACATGTGTCAATATCTCTGTACTACTTTCCTGCCTACGCAATATTTCTACAATTTTAACCAGATTTCTTCTTTTGTTCAGTACTGCACTTATCATTCTTATTTTTTACCATAGCTACAAGACATGATGTGGATTCTCTTCTTATTGTGAAACATGTCAGAGTATGTGCCTGTCTGATTAACAATATCAGACTTGTGTCTTATCTTTCTGCAATTGGACATATTCTATTGTGAGGATGTAAGGGAATTGAGTTAGAGATGTCCTGTATAACCCTGTGAAGATTGATGTACACTGCTGAATCTCTGACTACAGGAGGTCCCATTGGATGACAGGATGGGAATAGTAGGATATTTTGTTATCTGTGACCGTGACTTTATGTCCTAGTTTCACACACTGCAATACAAAGCAGTTATTCTACTCAGAGGAGTTACTTCCAAAGTTGATGTAGATGGAATAGCAGAAAGGTAAAGATTATTTGATCAAAATGAAGAATCCCAATACTCTTCCTAAGAAAGGCTGTTGTTGGGCAATTCTTCAGGGAGTCTAGTACCTTACAGATATGTGCTGCTCTACATGATTCTGAATATCAGGTGTTTTCAGTAGTTCCCACATCCACCTAGTTTTCAGACCATCTATAAAATTCTCAATATGGTTGTGCAATACATTGCAGCTGTGATTCCTGACATATTTTGCCATCAGATGCAGAGCTGGATTAAAAACCATTAAATACAATTCTGGCTTGCATTTCTCTTAGATGCCGGATTGCATCCTTCACACCCTTTTACCTTCCTTGATCTGCTCCTTTTCTTTCTATGGTGAAAGACTTTCAAATGGCTCCACTTTACTGTCTTTACTGTCATAGGATTTTTTAACGTGGTTTTAGGTTCTCATTTCCGTAACTAGAGCCAACAGAGAAGGTTTCATCCTGAAGTTACTTTAACAATAAAGCAATGTCTTCTTAGCAATTCAAGGGTATCTCAGAAAAGCATCAGAAATTAAAAAATAATGACCTGTGGAATAGGCTGCATTGGATTTTAGATCTACTTGTGCTAGTTTTCACCTGTTGGAGGAGGGGTGTCTTGGTTTCCTTTTAAGAAGAATTTTAATATTATAGAATAAAAACATTTTCTGTTATAAGAAAGATTTGTGAAGCTAATGCATGAGATAGAGCACAAGATGAATAGAGAGGATTTGGTTTTTACAAAAGCCCCAAAAAGACAATTTTTATGTGCTTGCACATTCAAAAAAACCCAATAAACAACAACAACAACAACAACAACAACAACAAACAAAAAAACTACCCTTGGATGCAGTGCAGATAGCTCCAGAATCTCTATCACAGTACCAATACTGAGCTGTCAGAAAGCTTCTCCATTTCTTTCTTTTTTTTTTCCTCTCTGTGACATTTTTTAGCTTCCTACAAAATGGGATTAAAGGGGAAGCAGCTCCTGCTAGCCTTGGAAAAGCTATTTAGCTTGCATACTGTGGAAATGTCTTCCCCAGCTAGTTACTGCCGTTTTATAACACTGCAGCATATTGGATCAAAGACTAGAACTGCCACCTCCTGTTTACAATGAGCTGGAGCAGCCACAGAAGTGTCAGGGCTACTTTCTGCCTCTGTGTGATTGGGAATAAGACTAACAACGGTAGGTCGCTATCAACAGGTTAATTTCTTTTTTTTTTCTTTTTTTCATTTAATTTTTGGCTTTCACCTGCATTGCCAGTGCAAGTAAAGCTAAAATTTTCAACCCTAAGGGGAAGTGTCTTTTTGCATCCTTTCAAATATTCTTGAATATACCTGTAATAACAGTCAGAAATGTGCATGCAATGCTATTGTTTCAGAGATAATTTCAAAGTCAAAAACATGCAGAGACAAGAAAAGAAAATCTAAAAATAATCCTTGAAGTACATTCTAGATTTTTAATGTATGTTATGCTGAGACAAGAACTGCCGTTAGACTGCATAAACACCATGTCCCAAGGCTTAACACTTAGAGAGGATACTTTTACAGCTCTGCCAGTACCAAATTTGTGTGAGTCGTCAGTGATTTTCATTTTGCAGTGACAATATGGTGTTTAAAAATATCTATTGACTGATAAGAATACTTCCTTTTAAAAGAGAGGTTACACTCAAGTGTCCAGAGGGTGTGATTTTGAAGCTCTGGTAAGATAATTAGCATTTAGCAGCCAAATTTCTAGTTTATGTTTCTTATTTATCTTTCCAGCTTTAAGAAACCAACTTTGTTTTTTATATTCACCAAATAGACATGCAGAGCAGAGAGACAACAGTCTGCAATTTTCTCACTGGTCTCAAATGCAAACTTTAAGATTCCTGTCACTGCCTGTTAATGCAAGCACTTTTAAAAGTCACTTTTCAAGAGATTTTAAAAAACAAAACAAAACAAAACAAAAAACAAACAAACAAAAAAAAGAAAACACCAAACCACAGAAAAGAAACATGGGTACTCACCATGTTCTTATAAGATGGGAGACCTGTGCCTTTCTGTTGTGACACTTCCATATACACCTTAAACAAACAGCGTCATTCCTTTTTCTACATGTGCCTTGTACAAGACCTAGAAATTACAACATTGCTTACATTTAGTCTTTCTAGTTGCTTATAAAGGGGTGCATACTGTCAACATGTGAAAAACAAGAGGACAAAGATGAAGCTGATCAGCTGCTTTTTTTCTTGCAGGGGGCTTGGAAGTATACTGAGATCGGAGAACAAGATGCACACTGCATCATAGGGCCAAGGATCTTGTGAGGGTATTAGGCATCTATAACAACATACCATCTGTTTGTGATTTAAATTACGCTGAAAGGCTCAAAACTTTTGCTTAGTTGTTTTCTAGTTTTTAATATTGAAAGAATGACTTGTATATGGAAGCATCAGTTTGTGGGCTCAGTGATGACTAAGAACTTTTGCCTAGAGACTTGTAAGGTTATTTTCAGTCTCTATAGGTGCCTTTTTTCCTTCATGATCTTCTGCATCCAACTAGAACTGCTTCTATTTTTAGTTCTAAAAGTTTCTGATTGTGCATCCATTTCTACTGTAAGACCTGCATACTGGGTATTAAACTTTGGTAAGAGTGTTTCATTTGATTACACAAAACTATGTAAAATAAAGGAATGTGAACTGTTTGGTACCTTGTATGGTCTGGTACATCGAAAAAAATAAATTATTTTTTATGCACTGATAAGTACAGCTTTTGTAAAAATTTTATAACATTTATAGAAAGAAGTTTTTCCTTCTTTAAAGTAAGGCCCTGGGCCATAAAAGCAGCATAAACTGAGCAATTTTTGGCACTTAGTTAGCAACTAATTCATATGAAGGCTAAAAGTAATTTTAAAGCTTAAGACTATGATGGATCAAAAATTGCATTTGAATCTCCCTTCTTTATTTTTTGTGCTTTTATGTAAGAACGTATTCTTTACATTTCTGTAAAATATTTGAGCTTGAAAAGTATACATATTTTTTCTTAAACATTTTTCTCTTTCTACATTAAGAGATCAATAAGTTACTGAAATCTCTTTGGTACTTTTTTCTAAACTCGTCTTAAAAATTGAAGAGACTCCAGAGTCTGCATTTTAGGCCTGTTTATGTAATCAAGAAATCATGTCAGTAGAAACTAATTTAAGAAAAAATTCTGGTACTTCATAGCTCAGAACATAAATAAGACTTTGAAATGTAGCTCACACTAAGTCCTAGAGTTTCCATCCTGGTACAGTTAGGCTATCATAACAAAGCTGAGTGATTATAAGAAATACTGCCCTGTTATAACTGCACCCTTTAATTAATTACCTTTTCTTCCAGACATCCAGGTTCACACATTTATGCATTAAGATTCAGGCTATGTTTTTTAATATGTGTTCTTGTGTGCATTTGCTTAAAAGAGAAGCCAAGAGGAACCATTCACTTTCTCTATATTTACCAAAATTTGTTAAGTTAGTGGTACAAAGAGCAGTTGCTTCAAACCCTGCACATCAGGCCCACTTCAAACAATATTCTAACACCTTTCTTGCTGCTACTTCTTGCCTTGTATATTAAGTTCTTCTCTATGTGTAACTCTTTAAAATATAGGAGAAAAAACCCATTCTGATGGTTACAGAAGCCATCAGAATAGCTTTCTCTGCCTCAAGTACCCATTTGGAAAAATTATTTCTCTTGTTAGTGACTCAACTTTCATTAAATTTTGATAACATTTCTCCATGGAACTGTGGAGATCTACTTTCCAAGGACAGCAACTGTGTGTATGTTCTTGCTGCGTAGTGGATAGGTGATTACCCTCAGCCATTTCTTTTCTCTTTTCTTCTCCCTGTAAACTGAAAATCCTGTTTTAACAATACTATCCTAGAGAAGATAAAAAAAAAAAAAAACAAAAAAAAAAAAAAAACAAAAAACAAAAAACACTGAAATGTTTGCTATATGAAAAGCATTCCTTAAAAAAGAAAATATATTATTTGTAATAGTGTTACTTAGGCATTGTCAGAGATTCAGCATAGTTTATCACTGAGTAAGAAAGAAAATGGCTGCAGGTACATGTAAACCTAGTTCATGTAATTTCTTTATACTCTTGGAAAGCAACCAGCTAATCTCAGAACCCCTGGTCAGGCACTCTCCTGCTTTTTCACCTAAATGCTCGGTTTCATACCTGGTACAGCTGAAAAAGAAGAAAAAAATTGTCTACCTGGGTTGATTTCCCCCTTCATAAATATGTGTAGAGAAGTTAGGCATTTCTTAACTGTTTCACCTGTAATTTGGAATTTATTTTTCAACTCAGAGAACAGAGTTGTTGGGATGATGACTTTAAAATCCCTTCCCTTTGTTGATGTTTATAAGCCACAGAAGGTGGAGGTTAAGCTCTGGCCCTGTTTTCAAAGGCTTTTCTCGTCAGCCAAGGTCAGGAGCTGAGCTCCTGAGGGACCTTGGTTTCATAGTTATATTACCAATGAGTAATGCCTTGAAACTGCATCTAGTCCTGCTGCACTTCAGACGTTTATGTGGTGCTGTTTTTAGTATCTTGATTAAAACTTAGTAGTAAACATAAAGTAAGTCTCTTGTCACTACATATTTTCACAGTTTTACTGTTTTTTTCACCACTCCTTTATGATCAGAGTGATAAATGCATCTCTATAGGTTTTTCCCTGTCATTTTATGCCTCTGACTCCATGAATAAAATCTGCTGCAGCAATGCTAAATCAGAATCTCAAGCAGTTAAATAAGTGGAATGACCTTATTAAATAGATGTTTTTTCAATATTTAAGAGATATTTTAGATAAAATATACAATTGACCAGTTTTGTGGTTTGCATAGGGTTTTTTCCTTTCCCTTTTTTTCCTTTTTTTTTTTTTTAATTTTCTTTTTTAAATTCTGTGAAAGACAACTCAGAATTGTTCACCTTCACCTGCAGATAAATGTGGAATGAAGCAACCTGGGCAAATTTACCCTTACAGAACATAATTATGATTATAATTACACATAGATTTATTTAAGATTACCCTTATTCATTCTTGGCATTTTCTTAAAGATTTGTAGAACTGTTGGTTTTTCACCTTCTTTTTTTTTTTTTTTTCTTTTTCTTTTTTTTTTTTTCCTGGTAGTATAATGTGATGATCAGGTTCAGTGTCTAATGAGGCAGCCATTCTGAACACGTAGAGACAAAGAAAAGGTTTCCCTGGCAACGAGGACCATGCCAAAGCTCTCAGAACACTTATTTCCCCTGTATGCGGATCCTTTTTTTATTTAGAATGCCTGTTAGTGTGAGCTCACAGGCAATGCCTGGCAAGTTTTTCAGAGATTACAGTTCCTTGATATACATAACAAAACACAGCTAAGGGTATGATTTATGAGTACACTGAAAAGTGGTGAGCCGACACATTTTTCCAGTTTTATATTTTTACTTATGGAAGCTTAAGACAATGGTTACTACAAGATCATTTCATATGTCTAAGGCTATTAAATATATTGCCTTTATCCCTTCAGAGCTTAACTGGTCTCAGCAAAATTTGTGTGAGTTCACTGAATTCTGAGCCATATTTCTGCTATCAATAGAATAAGCACTGGTTGAGGTTTTAATTTTGAAATACTCATGAGTTTAAGCACATATTCAGTCACACTAATTATTCAGAATCATATATAATATAACAAGTTTAACTCTCAGTCTAAATATAAAGAAATGTTACATCAATAAAGTATTGAAATTTTAGGCAAGTTTTACTACTTCAAAGTAAAATGTAATTACAATGAAATTGTTTTAATTAGTTCAAACCTTTACTTACAAGCAATAATTGAAATCTATGAACTTTTTATGATAAATACTGGTGAAATCAGGTTAAGAGATGAGCTCTTCTACACCCTTTCAATTTCTTGAAGGAAGTGAGAAGATTAGTACATCCCTCAGCCCTAAGCTTGGTCAGTATTCTGAAATTTTCATGCAGATATCCAACTCATCTCAGAGATTTGATCTGGAAATGGTTCTCAAAGTGCACCTGTTCACAATATTAGAACTATATTAAACATATAGTTGCAATTTCCACGTAATGTAGAACAAAAACATTAATATCATGTTCAAAATGTCCACTGGAGATATGGAATAGAATAGGCCCAGTTGGAAGGGACCTACAAAGATCAGCTAGATCAACTACTAAAACCTTATATTTAATTCCACCTTTATCTTCAAGAGAATTCCAACCATTTTTCCCTCTTTCTCCCTTCCTCTCTCCTCTTTCTTCCTTCTTCCCTTCTGTCTTCTTGCCTTAATAAGCACAGTCTTACAAATACATCATTGTATGAATGAATGGACAGAAAATGTATGAATATTCTGAGGTATTAAAAAGGACTGTTTTTGGACAAGTACTGCAACCAGCAGACTTTTACTGCAGTCATCATTTCATCTGTCAGTAGCTGAACTTTTAAATCATTAATCCAGTTCATTTAAAAAAAAAAAAATAATAAAAAAATAAAAATCCTGAGCACTTTAAAGCTCTTCAAGGGAAAATTCAAGCATTAGGATCCCAAGAGGACAAAACCTCCCTACAGCCTTGAGTAAAGAATCTAAAAGACAGAATTTAATATCTCTCTCTTCATTATTCACTATTGATGATCTGTAGGAAGCTACATAAAGAGTGGCTATGCATACTGAGTGGAGTCCTGCATATTTAGACAGGACCCCAGGCAGGTGCTTCCACTGGGATCTTAAACAGATGGCAATTAACTCCCCCTGTCTGTGAGACACGAAGTTTTTCTGACTGTGCTGGAACAATTAGGAGCCTTAAAAACAGGCTCTGCAAAGTTCTATGGATCTGGTTCTCATACACTGACTAAAGCACTTGTCACAAGTTTAGCTGGGATTGATAGAGCTGGGAAAATATTGCTTGGCTCTTCTTTAAATCCTGTCTCAAATTCAATTCCATTGTTATATGTAAAGTCAAGGTAGCTACAAAATAGTGGGAAACTAAAGAAGAAAATTAAAAATGAGAAAAAACAGTAAAATAAATTAAAAAGTGGAATCTTGTTTTCAACTAGTAAGGATGATATTCTCACTTTTTTTTTTTTTTCCCCACCTGTGAAGATTGCAAAGAAAACTCATTTCAGCTTTGTAAGACCACAATGGTTGCTTCAGACACAAAATGAAGCAGGCCTCTTGTTGTATTATGTGGATGGTATTTCCATTCTTCCCTAGTGGGATAATTCACAGCCTGCAGCTGTGTCATGAAAACTCAAATATTTTTTCTCTTTCTGTTTGGTTTTAAAAGTAAGAACCTGCATTCATTTGCTGCTTTAAAGAAAAAGGGTAAAAAACTGAAGGCCCATTAAAGATTAGTAGTTTGAAAGAGAGCAGTCATAAAACAAAACAGGATAAACAAAGAAGGAATTAATTTGCATCTTTTCAAGCAGTAATAGCCTAATACTTGAAAATGAATGAGAAGATAGGTACTTGCTCAGGTGTATAAATAATAAGATAATGATTGTAAACAATCCCTTTTTTACTGTTATGAATCTTAACTCTTTACTTACCTGCTCTTAAAGAATTAATTTTTCTTTTTATACAGCAAAATTGTTTAGTATTATTAATACCTATTAAAATAAATTTCTTGGATTCTGGGTGTACAATTCAAACAAATCAGGTAATATATACACCATAAAATTGCCTTCCATATAATTAAAAACACTTTGCAAATTCCCAGCTGAACTACACTTCCAAGTACACTTTCATTAGTCTAGGAATCTTTCCTACTAGGGAATAACAAAAAACCCAAACAAACAAACCACAAAAACGCAAACAAATAAAGCTAATCAAAAACCACAAAACCACCAAACAAGTATAACATGAATTCAATGCTTCTTTGCATGCTAGTACAACACAAAGCTGATCCTCCATGGCATGTTTCTTAAAAGCTGGTCTAAAGTTTTTTCATGCCCTGTAAATTATTTTCTTTCACTAATGTCTTGTTGTATTGTTTGCCAGTACAATGACTAAGAAAGCACTATTAACACTTCAGCTAATTAAGGTTTTCAGAAGGCATTGGTTATGTTGTTCTCATTCACAGATTTAAAAAAAAAAATAAAAAAAACTGCTATTCAGATATATGAAAAAGAAGATTGCTTTTAAATCTCAAGAAATGAGTGTAAGTGTTCATATTCTGGTACATTAACAGTTTGTTCCAGTACATTGATATTTTATGTGGAAATCCTACTCTGCAATTAATATGCCTGATGCAAATTGAAAAGCCAATAATCCATCCTTCTCTGTAGTAATGTAAGAATACAATATTATTGAGAAGCTACAGGATACGAGGACCGTTTTTTAAAGTTGAATGCTCATTACCTTTAATCTGCATATAAAATGGTTTGCTTTCAGAGTAGGTAATACATAACTGAATATATCATGATACACATGAAAATGTATAAAATAACAATAAGAATAATTAGTCCAGTGTGTTTCACCTCCACAGAGATATTTACATCTTCTGGCAGTAATTTAAATAGTTCAAAATTAAACATAAAGACTATCCTAGATAACACAAAATATCTGCGTGGTCACTTTTATTAAACTTGAAAATAGCATGGTCATGATCATCTTGTTAAGAATTTCCCAAATCTACTGAAAAGAAGAAGTCATATTTTTGTACATATAATGTCAGTTAATAATTGTGTAAATGTAAATAAAATACGCCACTGTCACTTACTCTCTCCTGAAGGCATTTTTAGTTGAGGTGATTGCTAAAGATTGATTGTTACTTAGATACTCTTTCCTGATTAGATGTGAAACATATATTATGAAGGGGCAGGGTTCTGGTGGGTTGACCCTCAATGGATGCCAGGTGCCCAAAAAGCCACTCTGTCACTACCCTCCTCAGCTGGATAGGGGGAGAGGAAATGTAAGAAAGGGCTCATGGAATGATATAAGGACAGAAAGAGAGCACTCACCAATTGCTGTCACAGGTAAAACAATTTCATTGTGGGGAAATTAGTTTGATTGATTGCAAATGAAATCAGAGACAGATAATGAGAAATAAAACAAATCTTAAAAACTATCTTCCTCCTACTCCTGACTTCTTTCTGGGCTCAGCTTCTCTCCTGAGTTCTCTATCTCCTCCTCAACAGCAGGGCAGGGGTGTGGGCAATAACGGTTGTGGTCAGTTCAACACACATTGTCTCTACCACTTCTTCCTCCTCAGAGGAAGGACTCCTCTCACACTTATCCTTCTCCAGGGTGTAGTTACTCCCACAAAACAGAGCCTTCCATGAACTTCTCCAACATGAGTCTTTCCCACAGATGGCAATTCTTCACAAACTGCTCAAATGTGAGTCCCTTCCACAGCATGCAGTCCTTCAGGAACAAACTGCTCCACCAGTAGGTTTCTCACAGGATCACAAGTCCTGCCAGTGAACCTGCTCCAGCATGGACTACTCACTCCATGGGGCCACAGGCCCTCCCAGGAACCTGCTCCAGTGCAGGCTTTTCACAGTCACAACCTCTAGACATCCACCTGCTCTGACATGGGCTCATGAGCTACAAGTAGATCTCTGCTCCATGGCAGACCTTCACGGACTGCAGGAGGATAGCCTGTCTCGCCATGATCTTCCCCATGGACTGCAGGCGAATCTCTGCTCAAAGCTGGAGCACCTCCTCCCCCTCCTTCTTCATTGACCTTGGTGTTTGCATAGTTGTTTCTCTCCCATCTTCTCACTCCTCTCTCTAGCTGAAATTGCCCATACAGAGTTCACCACTCACCCACACCCACCCTCTTCTTAACCATGTTATCCCAGTGGCCCTGGGATAACCATCACTGCTGAGCTCTGCCTTGGACAGTAGTGGATTTCTCTTAGGGACCACTGGCAGCAGCTCTATCAAATGTAGGGGAAGCTTCTGGCAGTTTCTTACTGAAGCTCCTCCTGTAGCTCCCTACTACCAGAACCTTGCCACATGAACACTGTATGTTCCACCCCTTGCCTCTGTGAATCACATATTTAAGAATTATCATTAAAATCCACATTCATCACAATTGTCACAAACCTCACTCACATCACTTACATCAACAAAAAAAATTCCCAACACTAAAATCAAAATAACAGCATCACACCACTGGAAAAGTCACTGCTCTAGCAATTTTCTCATTAACAGCAATGACAACATCTCGTTGTAACTCTTTCAGAATATTACTACTTCATATAGTTTACCCCAAGCTAAACTCAGAATTAATAAAATCAGCAAACTAGATACTGCAAAGATTACAGAAAGATTGATTCCAAATGGTGATTAAAAACCTGGCTTTGTTCTTACTGATGGGTTATTATTTTTTCCCAACAAGTGGGTAGTGGAACTAATCCCCAAAACTCCAAATCAAAAAGAAAAATCCAAATGTGTGATTGATGGCTTTGTTGGGTGGTATTATAGTTTAAAAGCTTGCTTTTAAACAGAAGGTCTTCAAAGCTTTCTTGGCTTCACAAAGCATGTTCTCTTGAGTCTTTGTCAGAAAAAAAAAAAAAAAAAAGTCATTGAATTTTGTACCAAGAAGAAACAAATCCAGAGCTAAATATCCACTCTTGTGTCTCAGCAATGCCAGCTCACAACTCATGGCAACTTTTCTATTCCTGTTTTCATCTCTTTAGTATTTAATCTTTCACTCTCATGAAACTGAATATTGTTGATGAATTTGAATTCATGTCCAAACTCTCATCTTTCCTTTCTTTCATAAGTTCATTAAATATTCCCTTCTGTCAAGAAAAGAGTAAACTTGCATTAACAGAAACACTTCTTCCTGTTATAGTTAGGCAAGAGCTAATGGCTTGTAAACTGTGAAAAAACAAGAAAAAGAAAAAAAAAAAAAAACCAAACAGAAAATCTCATTTACTTATTCCCATTAACATTTATAGGAAATATTCTAAGAAGAAAATCAATTTTTTGTTTTCTTAATTGTCATAGTGTCATCAAATTAGTATTCCTTGGTGCATTTAGCTCTCTTTAGCAACAACAAGGCCATAAGTCATCTCTGCTGTTTCTCCCCTTGTGTGTTTCCTATTTACTTGTTCAAGCTACAGAAGTACTCAGTGCTGAGACAAAAGAAGGGAAAAAGCTTTATGAACACAGGGCATGGTTTAATGATTGACACCAGTGCTTATCACATACATACTTCCATGAAATACACACCACGGCAGAAGGAGATAATATACTCTTTTTTTTCTTGATATTGCAGCAGCAAGTTTACATGATAGATTAAGTGAAGTCTGCATCAGTCCACTCCATTGAATATGTGAGAAGACCGTATTTTGACAATGTTTGTACTATCACCACTTCACACTAATTTTCAAGAGAATTTCTCAAATAATACTTGTTTCCAGAAAGACCCTGAAGAATGTAATGTAATTTAATATAAAGCAATTTAAACTGTTAGCAAGCAGGTAGAGGCCTGTCATGGTTTAGGAAAGGTATTCTCCAATTTAGTGCTCCCACTAAAACCATGCACTGCTCAGTCACTTTCCCTTCATCCTACTCCTCCCAGTAACAGGCTGGAGGGGAGAATTAGAAGCACAAAAGATTAAGATCATGGGTTGAGGTAAGAACAATTTACTAGAAATAACAATGAGAAAATGAACATTAACAGCAACAATATTTATGACAATATTGTTCAAGAGAGAGGCAACTGATTCACATGCAAAATTTACAACTCTGAGCCCAACCTGACTGCTTCCATGCTACCACAACCTGAAAGAGAGTACTTCCCTTTGTAGTTCAGTCATGAACGTCATGCATTCCTAAAGGCTCCTAGTTAGAAGTCTTCAATAAAAGATGCCACCCCAGTAGTAACACTCTGTTACCACAGTCTAACCATATCATCTCAGTGGAGAAGCAACATAGCAACTTCCTTCGGCTGTCCAGTTTGTACCCGAGTGCTAGATACTCCACTGCCAGTACTGTTACTTTTGGTATGGCCCCAGCTGTCGGAAATTAACACCTCATGTATCAAATAACCTGAAAACCTTTTTAAAGCCAGATGAAGGTACAGTACAAGAAAATCAATAATGTATAACAATGCATCTATTCTGTTTAGAGATACCACATTTTTGCCTGTGTTTTAGAACTCCAAGAGATTTTCCTATCTGATTTGTGCATCAAAAATAGTTGGGATACTGCACAAGGTAATGGAATAAAAACCTTCCTTCAAATGATTGCTCTCTGAACAGAATCTCCTTTCTGGGGAGACATGCAGTTTTCTGAAACCAGAATATTTGTGAGACCACATTCAGACTTTATTCTATCCTTCTTCAGAAGGCAGCTTTTCATTTTCTTTCTTCTACAGAAATGTGGAATGCCATACTTAAAAAGTACTACCATCATTTGGATATTACAGAGTTATCCTGAGCCTGGTCTGCATACAGAATAAGCAAACCATTCCTCCAGCAACAGAAAGTTCATCTTTCCATACTTGATTTCTTCATACCATGAAATCAAGGTTTTTTATAAGTATTTGAAATAACAGCATTATCTTGCAGGAGCAATTGAAAACGATGAATCAGTGTGCTGGCTTTGGCTGGTGTAGAATTAACTTTCTTCACAGTAGCTAATGTGGGGCTGTGATTTGGTTTTGTGATGAAGACAGAATTGATAATGTAAAGATGTTTCTGTTAATGCTGAGCAGGGCTTGCACAGACCCAAGGCCCAAAATTGTGTCTGAAGAAAGATGCCTGGTTCCAGGCAGGAAAGGTTCCTTAGCTTCCTAACTGCCTCCCTGGTAGCATTATCTTCTGGACAAGAGCTGTTTATCCCTACAAAGTTGTCAAATATCATAACTTTTTAAGAAAATACTTTAAAACTCAGTATAATGACTTTTATAACAATTAGTTTCTTATTCTATGGGAGTTGTTGCCACATCTAGCTGTATGTATGAATGGAAATATATGGATGGAGATGGTTCTTTATAACCTATTTCTGTATTTCAAGCTATGTAGATGTGTAAGAACATTGTTTGAATAATTAATGACAATCTAACCCAAATTTTCCCTTTACTCTGCAACTTCCTCGTGCTGCTTATCTAGCACTACCTTTCTGTGATTTCTCCTGGCACATGAGTCCTATTGGAAAGTGTTACCATGCTGAGCATACAGTAGAAATGTTCAACTCCAGCATCCTCATGAGACAGCAATGCCTAACAGGGACAGCTTTCCCCTTGATTTGGTTTAAATTTAGGAAAATTTAAATCAAATTAGGAAGAAATTTTAAGTTTTAAGTTCTTTATTCTCATACCCTGGATGATTTTATTGAATAGCACATTCTTGTAGGGTTCTATAATTCGTTGTAGCATAGAATACTACCATTTCTTATTATCCAGCAGCAACTGCAACACCTTGAGAGACAGAAGCTTGTTATGGACAGAGCAGCTGAAGAAAGGAAGTGATCTGCACACCGTAAGGTTGACAGCCACATACTTATGGCTGAACATCCACTCTGGTGGAAACAGTCTGGTAATGTCCAGAGTGGCTGTGACAGCTGACAGAAGGGCAGCAATGAAATTTTCTTCATACTTAATAAATTCACAAAAAATGAGCCTTAAAAGTAGCAGTACTCAAAGCAAAAATGAGAAAAAAAATTTTAAAAAGGAGATATAATTTTAAATTATATTTTTATATGCTGAGTGGTTTCCTTTGAAAATAATCACATTCTGCTTGAAATTATGTATACATGGACTCGTTTCTATCAGCTTTGCTTCTCCACTCTTCAGTCTCTAACAGGCTACGGAGTTTTTCCTCTCTCCTTTTTTTTTTTTTTTTTTTCAAAAAAAGTCTTTCACTCTAACACAGCACTTGTTCCACTTTGTTCCTCTTTCACCATCACACTTCAAAGACTTTCAGGAGTCAGACAAAGTCCTTTCAACAAGGTAGAGCTTTCCTTCATAGACCGGCAAAATTCTTCTCTGTATAAGGCTGGAGCAGTAGGAGCAGTCTAGGTATCCTCACAAGTATATTTTTTTTTCCTTTTTCTTTAAACTATTCTATAACCATTACTGCTGGAAAAGTCTGAGACAAATACCATAAGCAACAGTTGTTAAGGGAGACCACATGTTTTATTTATTCTCCCCACATCACTGACTCTCGGTCCCAGACTGAAATAGAGTCCAGATCTTTCTGTGCAATACAGGTTTTTATATCACTGTTCCCAAATTAAATCCTCTGCTTTAAAGTAAAGAAAAAAGCTTGCATGAGAAAATAATTTTTCACTTTATTTAATTTAGTAATTCAATATTTTTACACCCCTATGTAACTTCAGACTGGTTTTTGCAGAGAGAAACATGAGATATTTATTTCACTGTACAGAGAAAGCCACCTTAGACTCTCTGAATTCTGAACCTATATGATTTTTTAATTATTAAATTTAAGTACTTAGTTACACTGTTGTTCTTTGTGTTTTTTTTTTTTTTTCATATATGTAGACTCTGAGATCAACAAAAATTAGTAAAAGACAGAACATGATGCCAGATGTTTCATTTCAGTTGTACAGTGCTTAACTATCTGTAGGGATGTTGTGATGCAAAAATGATAATGAAGATGGTCTTAGAGAGAAGCTGCAGAAATTGTATAAAAATATCACTTAAGAAAATATATGAAGAAAGAGAAAGAAAGGGTAAGAATGGATAGTAGAGAGGAAAGATATCACCACCCATGGATCCAGCAATAAGACTCGATTGTTGCAATTTGGATATTCGCTGGTTGAAGTAATCGTTGTAGACTAGATCTGTCAGGGGAGATGGAAGCACACACAACATAAAGTTTCATGCAGGTTCAGGTGGGAACACTCAGGTACCTCCCTTGGAGAGGAAGTTTTACACTGTCTGATGTAGCACTGTAGATCATGAACAACCATTTGGTAGAACGCCCCAGAAATGAGTCTGGGGGCATTTCAGGGGCCTTCAGTATTTTATGATCCCTTCTAAGACATGATCATTGTTACTCATGACTATGTAGTTGAGCCAGTTATGCCCCATAAGAAGGGATGAATACCTTCAGGTCTACCTGTGAATGTCCTGATACCTCCCCTAGGGGAGGGCGTCAGTTTTACACACGAGCCTTATTGTGAGGGAGGACATTGGCATGATAAAAAGCATTACGTCACCTCTCAGGATCTGCTTGGTTTTGGCCTTTTCCCTTATCTGGCTCAAAAAAATAATTTGTTGCTAAACACAGCTCAGTTTGTCATGGTCATCCTCTACTGGTGGGTGCTCATACCTTCTGCACCTGGGCTGTTCTGATGCAGATCCGAATTTTCACCATGACGCATCCAAAAACTTCCCTCCTCGCCTTCATTTTGGGGATGCAAACATGGCCTCAGCAAAGCTCCCTGCTGCTTTTGCAAATGGCTGGTTGTCTGAGTCATTAAATATTAAATTTCAGCCTTTCACAGGGTGGATGGTGAACCGTGCAGGGGGAATTTCATCCAGACAGAGGAGTGAGAATATGTGAGAGAAACAACTCTGCAGATACTGAGATCAGTGAAGAAGGAGCAGGAGGAGGTGTGCAAGCTACTAGAGCAGAGATTCCCCTGCAGCCCATGGTGCAGACCACGGTGAGGCAACTGAGCCCCTGCAGCCCATGGAAGTCCATGGGGGAAGAGTGATCCTCCTGCAGTTCATGGAGGATCCCATGTCAGAACAGGTCAGGTGGATGCCCAAAGGAGGTTGTGACCCTGTGGGAAGCAGGCTCCTGACTGGCCCCATGGAGAGAACACATGTTGGAGCAGGGCAAGAATGTGAGGAGTCCTCCCCCAGAGAAGGAAGGAGAAA
The DNA here is from genome assembly GCA_035222235.1 of Margarornis squamiger. NCBI lineage: Eukaryota > Metazoa > Chordata > Aves > Passeriformes > Furnariidae > Margarornis > Margarornis squamiger. The sequence continues at coordinate 35,745,633 of JAWWTY010000156.1, forward strand.
CAGAGACAACATGTGATGAACTGACCACAGACCCCAGTCCCTATCCCTGCTATGCCACTTGGTGCAGAGGAGGTAGAGAAAATTGGGGGTTAATCTGAGCCTTGGAAGAAGGGATGGGTTGTGGTAAGTGTTTTTAAAATTTGTTTTTTTTCTCATTGTCCAACTCTGATTTTGTTGGTGATAATTTAAATTAATTTCCCAAGTCAAGTGTGGTTTGCCGGTAACCTTAATTGGTGAGTGATCTCTTCCTGTCCTTATCTCAACCAGCGTGCCTTCAGTTGTGTATTCTCTACCCTGTCCAGTTGAGGAGTGGAATGACAGAGCAGCTTTACTGAGTACCTGGTGTCCAGCCAGGTCAACTCAGTACAAAGCTACAGCTGTAATGAGTAGAGTATTTTAAACACCAGTAGAATGTGATTTAATATATATATATATATATTCCAAGAGAAATATAAATACTGTTAGTCTAAAGCAAAAACTGTTACACAGATACTCACAGACTTTCAGTAGGTAACTATTAGTTGCTCCAGTCTTTCTGACAAACACATTTTCTCTTCCCTTCAAATTAATTTTACAGCAGATTAGAGTGCCTAAAAACTCCCTGAGCACTTGAGCTAACTGAAAAAGGAGAGCTGCTGAAGCACTGTCCACAAGACAAACACTTTTCACTACTGATACAAACATTTCAGAGACACTTCCTAGTTATTTCAGTTAGTGTCATGTGTTTTTATTTTGGAGAATGGTCCGAACTTTAACCCAAACACTCTTTAAACTGGCACAGTGCAAAATCTACTGCTGAGCCAAACTGACTTTTGACAATTAGCTTCACCTTTAAGTTTGATATGTTTGCAAACAGATTATCTCTGTTGGTCATATTCTTATGTTTCCTGTCTAAACTAATTAGACCACTGTAACGTAATACCAGTAATCTAAAATGATTTTACACTGCTCCTTGTGGATTCTTTGTGAGCTTTTTGGCCAGTGCATTTAAAGAGTTTCTGTTAGTTTGCTTTGTATGTGAGATGATCCCAATCCTCCTCTCATTGTAAAGTCTCCCACAGGTGACACATAAAGGGACTATGACTGTGAAAGTTTCACTGGACCAGAATAATCATAGTTCTCTGATCAAACAAAGCTGAAGGAAGAAAACTTCTCAAGCATTTGCTAGAATCTGGGATTCTAGTAAGTGCCAACCAGCTCTGAGTTATAGATTCAATGTACTGGAAGACTTCATAATGGATAAGTTTATTCTTTCAGCTTATTTTTTCATGCAGCCATCCCCCTGACAGCTAGGAGCATCTCTCTTTTATGTGGATTAAATCTGTGCCAGCTCCTGTTTTTCTTCAGATTCCCATTACGTAAACACTGCCTTATTAACAAGACCATATTACTCACAATCATTAAAAAAAAAAAAAACAAAACAAAACCACTAAAATATTCTATTATGTAGCTAATTATGATTGTTTGTATATTGATGATATCAAATATCATCAATATTTACCCTGATTTTATAGAGTTCTGTATGTTTGTTTGCTAACAGCACAGTAATTTCAATGAATGAGGAAAGATAAAGCCACATACATATACAGTCTCTTATTTGTGTGTTTGACTTATTTACATCAAGCATACAGTAAACACACTTCATAATTCACAGAAGGATAAGCCAGAGTCATCAATATGGGTGAGCAAACCCATGTTTTGAATCCTATGCTCTGTCTGATACTCTAAGGTGGATATGCACAAAATCATTATGTATTCTTCACCACAGGTCAGTTGCTTAGCTACGAGAGAAGTAGAGAACTACTAATTGAATGTATTCAGTATTGCTGGCAGCATCTGTTGCAGGACACTGGGCTTGGAAACAGCCAAATATAAATGTTGCAGGGAGAAGAATGAGGAAAAAAATCCACACAACATAATCTTGCTGAAAATGATAAATGTCTTTCTTCAGTATTCTAATATATAGATTATCATCAGTGAAATTAAATTGATTCTGATGACCAGTCATCCAATGATCCTGTGATGAATTTAGTTGTTGTAGAGATTAGTTATTCCCAGCAACTGTGTTTATATTTTAGATGCAAATGTTATTGCAAATAGTGGAGTAATTTCTTATTTATAAATCTTCAGCACATTGCTAAATGATAAATTACATTCAGGGATCTCTAGATAATAGTGAAATAATTAATAAAAATAAATAAATAAATAAATAAATAAATAAATAAATAAAATTAACAGCTGATGAGAATATTCTCATCTCACGAGATTCCTAATTGCTAAAACTCTTGATTTAGTTCACATGTAAACCTTTTCATGTTCACGTGAAACTTTTTAGTGCAACAAGCACTCCTTTACTCAGAGAAGAATTCAACAATCTATTATAAACTTTTCTTTTCACAGTGTACTCCAGTGTAGGTGTTCTTTTGCGTTCAGTGTTTTATAACTTCATTTTCTGACTGCGTTAATGTCTGGAATATAAAAGGTAAGGCCATTCTGTTGGGATAAATGAGAGACTCTCTTTAATTTACTGTCCTCCCATCAGACTTTTCAAATAAGATATTTTCAACCTTTACCTTTCAGCTGCCAGGTTAAAAAAAAAAAAATAGACTTGGTCTAGAATTACATTCTACTGCAGTCTTTGCATATAAAGCATTAAGAAATCATTCCTTGAAACAAAGTCTCAGGAGTTTTATTGAGAAATTTTAGTTAAATTACTTTCATAGAGAAGTGTCTCACAGGTAACTTCACATGAATTCAATAAATCCGTATTTCCATAGATAGATAGTTTTTAAAGTTAGGATGTCTCATAATGATGACTTTGTTTATATACTGTTTTGCAGATTTGGCGGACTGTAATTGAATGAAAAATACAAGTTTGTCTTATTTATTTGATTTCAAGAGACTTTAAACCCAAAGAGAAACTCATACTTTCTGGACCTACTTAAAATACATTCTTTAGTAATTATAGAGCAGAAAATGGCATTACAGTAAAAAAAAAAAACAAAACAAAACAAAACAAAACAAAACAAAAAAAACCTCTTACAATGCCCCACAAAATCTTTTGTCCCAAGATTAACTGTTCACATAACAAGATTTCATATTCTCTTACCTGGGAGGAGAATCCAGAACCTGAGTAAATAAGACAGATTTAACTGACAGACTGCCTTATGTTAAATTTGACACTTTTTTTTTAATCTTGTATTAATGAACCAAGTATGACATTGCAGGGTCCAGTTATGTAACTTGTAATTCAGCAAATCTATTTTTTTTCCTTATGTAGTCATTCATTGTGAATCTGTAAAAAAAACCCCATCCTACTTTTCATTTAAGTTGTCTAGTTGTCCATTACAGAGTATTCCTAGAACTGTCTCTTGGATGCCTTCATAAAAACGTCCCTAATCTGAGTCACCGAGGAAGTTAACAAGTGCAGCTTGCTGCAGTTCACACAACTGCAATATGAATTTGAATATCTATGTATTTACAACTGCATCACCTTGCAGTCAGGAAAAAGTCAAGTAAGGTAGCTGACATTGTTCTTCATAGAACTAGTACATGATCCACAGGGAACACTGCAAAATACCTCCTGAATGCAAAGATACATTTAGTATACCAAAGCCTCCTTAATGATAATCTATGAGTTCAAGCAAAATTTCAGTTTCTTCAAACAAATTAATTTTTATTCTTTTGTAAAAGAGTTATAGGTCTACAAACACCAAAGCATCACTCAGTAGTCTCAGATAGCATCTGACATCGCAAAGCCCAGGGAACACTGGTAATGTCACAGCTTCCTTGCCATCACATGGGTCATTCCAGAGATGATTCTACTGTATTTAAGCTCTGCACTACTCCTGGGTTTTCATTCTATAATTTCATCTTTCAAAACTAAATTTTCTGTCAGATGGAGAAAATATATTTTTCAAAATTTCATATAATTTTAAGTAAGGAGACACTAAGTACTTAGTTGGCAGCTGGGCTTTAAATTCTGACACTCTGACAAGTGCTTTTCTTCTCTTGTTATCCTTTTGAAAAGCCCTGAAATCTATATAGACCATTTGGGTATCGATAAACCTTTAGTCCCCTCTTAGGTATTCCTATTTGATGTAAATAATAAAACTGCTAACAGAGAAGACTGAAGTGTTTCAATAAATACTATTTTAAGTTTGACAAATAAGTGAGTAGCAATTGAAGGAAAAATACTTTTCATCTGAGCAGATATTAAGCAGAATTTAAACAAGAACTAATAAAGTTGCACCTTTCAAAACACAAGGTATGGATAATTTATAAACAAAATTGGAAAAAGCTCACCTAATGGAGTCTCTGGACCATTAATATTCAGTTTTAATAGCACAGAAGGTCACAAAAGATGGGGAAGACACTGCCACTGGTTTAATAAGGTAAAAACAATGGCCCAAAGAATTATATATTTTTGTCTGACCATTTGCACAGACTAAGTAGCATAAACACTGATGGAAGATTCAATAGAGAGATTTAAAGAAAACTAAAGTAATTAATGATGATTAAATAGAACAATCTTTGCATGCCTAAAGAATGAATAAGGATAGCCTGAATGCGGCAAGGGACATTAGATAGCATTCATGTTGATCTTTCTTTGAGCAGTGGGATTGGGCAAAATGACCTCTGGAGATCCCTTTCAACCTTAATGATTTTGTGATTCTATGATGAAAAAACAAGAGGTGATTGATCCATGCATATGATGGCTATGATGTTTGAAATGGAACTTTCCACAAAGCCTTGTTATTAGATACTGAAATAGTTCAGGTATTAAAATTTATCTATGAATTGTTAAGATAAGGACACTTGCATTTTGAACTTTCTCTATCTTACTCCTCGGTACACGTAGATGTATACAAATAAATTTTACTTTCTTTTTTTATCAACCAAACCTGTCATACAATCTCTGAAAATTTTGAGACACTCTTAAAGTCACTGTGAGTTGTAATAAACTTCTTCAGTTTCAGTTTTCGTGAACTCCAGTGTCTGACAAATAGACAGAACTGTGAGATGTCTAAATGCTATGTCTAAATGCCACAGGCCTCAAGATTTCAGTTTCTGACACATGTGAGAGCTGGGAGACATTAATCCAAATAAAATATTTGAAGTTTTCCAACGAAAAATATACTAGTCTTGTAAAATGTTATTTTCAGTATTTTTCTTTTGAGGATTTTCCCAGCTTTCTATGTTCTGTTTGTTCCTCTACCAATTTTCAGACTCTTCTAAGGAAAATAATGTTCTCACCATATCTATTATCAAGTAGTTCCTTCATAAACGAAAAGCAAACACATTTGCCACAACTGTTCAATTCTTTCTTGTAAGATTTTTCCTATTAAAAACATGTGAGAAGAAAAACAAACAAACACACCCCCAAAACACAGCAAAACAAACAAACAGAAAAAGCAGAAACCAGAAAAGTAGCATTCAGAATGAAGAAAAGTTAACTAAGTGTTCCAATGTTACGTACTTCTTAATCCAGCATCTAATTTCCTCTTCAGTCATATATCACTGACCTTGGCATACAGAATTATATAGTTTTGTCCTATTAAACTGGTGGCTTATATAAATGAATGGTTTCCTACTCATTTTCTGACTCTAAGCTAGTCTTGGAAAATGCCATTCCTGAATAATTACTTCCCATTAAAAAAAAAAAATAAATCAGCATTTGTATACATCCAAGTTTACATACTCCTTCCATGGCATATGCAGAAACTGTGTGCTTAGGCTGAGGTTACAGTAGGACAAGCATGCTACTTTCTAAAATTTATTGTTATTAGGTTGCTTTAGACTTGCTGATGTAGTTACTAAATGTGCAAATTGAATTAGTCTGCGCAGTCTTGCTGACAGCAGTGGTTGGAGCTAAGTCAGCTGCAGTCATAGTTCTGGAGATGGTAGCACTTGCCACCTTATCCTCATGTCTGCTCTTCAGGGTGGGAGGAAGAAGCTACTAGGGGTAGTCTACATTAAGAACAGTATTACAACAGTCTATTAAAACCTACCAATTAATCTTCTGTCAGTCTGTCATCTGCATTGTTTCATTTCTTTATTATCCTGGAAAACTGGAAAAGAGAAACTTCTCTTGACATTTCATACTCACAGTGAAGTCATAATCAACTCTCACAATTTCTACTGCAAATATATCTCTTGGCAATACAGCCAATAAGACATGCATGAGCAATTTAGTCACTAGAATGAATAAAAATTAAAAACAACTTTTGTTTGAGTTCAGTGAATTCTCATTTTACTAGGTTATTTCCTATTGTTTCATTCCTAATACTCTCACTGTGTCTTTCTGACACCATGCCCGGACTTCTCATGCTCCTTTTCAAAGTCCTCCACTTCAAATTATAAATGCACTCTGCCTCCTTTAATCCAGTAGATACCTTGATAATCAAAAGCTAACCATGCTCCTTTTAACCCCATTGCCCCACCTCCCCAGCCTGCTTTCCAGACCACTCTACTTTAGACCCTTTGTCTTTTGGGATTCATAAGCTGAAATAAAGGAGGAGCATTGGTGGGTTTATGTGTAGTAAGGTATTAAGACAGTAGAATCATAATAATAGAAACTCAGCAAAGCAATAATCAACTAAATTCCTACCTGTACTAATGTTATTTTAAGTCACCCATGATGCCAGCTTGTTGAATTTTGACTTACATTCCAGTGTGTATTCTTTAGTTCAAAGCTATAAGAAGTGTTCGTTTTCTTTTCCATATAGATTCACCTTGTGTTCAGTTTGTATGCAAAGCAAATAATTTGCTCATACTTGTAAAGGATATGCATTATCAGAACACAACACCTGCAGGACAAAAGAGAGGTTAATTTCATCGTTGCTATGAAGCAAAGGAGATCATTATAGAGCCTGCAGTAACTAAGCTCTGTGAAATAGCTGCATTAGTTATTAACTTTCCAGCACTAAATTTCATATCAGGCTCAATTAACTACTACATAGTTTTTAATGGCAATATTTTTCAGAAGCAGCTTTTGTTTACTAATAAGATTTCCTGTCACCAACCATCTTTACAATTACTTTGGTGATGTTAATATTCAAGTCTTGTGTTTCTCTGAAGAAAATGGGGCAATGAAAATCACACTTGCTGAAAGCACTCATTGAATTATTCTTGTAAATTTTAAAGTATTTAGGTTTTACTTTCACACTACAAGGCAATAAAAGTGTTGACGAACATCATCTCTGCATTATATGCACAGAACAAACTGGAGTTGTCCCAGAACTTCCATGTATTTGACCAGAACATTTCTGTTGTGTCTGAGACTTTCATGCTCAAAGCCTTTAAATTAGAATTTGTCTTCAAATGTATTATTTGAAAATAAAGCCTAGAATAAAAGAAGTCACAAAGTCAATATAAGAAGGAAATAATTTACATATACATATACAAATACTGTTTTGATGCTTTTGTGCCACTTATTGTTAGTTTTGGGTTTGGTGGTTTGGGCCTGTTCTATGGACAAAATACAAGTGCTTAATTTTAATTTTGAAAAACACCTAAGTACACCCAGGCAACCTGTAAGAAAACCTAGTTTTGAAAGCACTTATGAAAGCACTGGCTTCCGGCTTGGAAATAACTGCTAATGGTATATTTGTCATCTGTATTCATTGTTGTGTTGTGCTTGTTTTTACAGCCCTAGTAACATGGCTATAGTATAAAGAACTATAAACCATCAGAAAATTGTGTGGGTATATTGCTCAAAAATAACTAATGCTAAATAGTTTTTAAAGTTGATTAAGAAAGCCTATGCTTATTCTAATAAAAAAAAAAATAAATCTAACCCTGTAATTTTTTTTTCTAATTTCTGTAACTTTTCCTTCTCTGGTCTTTTCACCTCTTTTGTTTTCTGCATCTTTCTGTCAAATGCCATATATTACCATTCTCCTTTGAATATGTTTTTGGTACTATAAAAAAAAAAAAAAATGAGTGAACTAGTTTTATGCTGTTTTCACTTTTTTAATAAGGAAGGTATGTAGCCCAGGATGTAGCCCAAGGTATGTAGCCATTGGATAAGGAAACTATCATTTAACTATCTGGGATATGTCACTCACAAGGCATTAATACTGACCACCATCAGCAGGTTTTGTATTATTTGTTTTGAGCATCGAGAGAATGCTGGATTGAATGTTCATGACATCCCACAGATGGTGTATAGGGCAATCCCTCCAATTTTCATTGTGCTGGCTCCAGCTGGGATTACTGCCTTATTTACATGATTGGGTGTTCCCTTCAGGCAGTACTCAGCAGGTTGTCATCCAACCTATCCTTGGACAGAAAAACTAAAGGAGCACTATCTAAATGGCATGGAAGGCCCAAAGAAGGATCTGTGTTTAGTTAAACTCTCCAATAAGGATTTGGATAGCTGCCAGGAGCAATATTTATCTGAAAGATAAAAGTTTATTAACTCCACTTTAGTGTTCTCTTTAGTTATTTAATGTGGCATAGACAAGATGCTTTGCATCTCATGGTAAATCCTCATGTCATAAAAACATCATGTGGAACCCCTAGTGACTTCCTGCAAGCAAAAGCTATTCTAGCAGAGGACTGTTCTCAGTCACCCAGATGAAATGCTGTAGGGAGACAGGAACACAAGATACAGTGAGCAAGCACAATCAAACAAGAAAACAGAGCACAGTCTGCAGAATACAGAGTGGTGTGTATGTTTGTATGTTTGTTTAGGTTTTTTTTATTGTTATTCTAAAGCTCCCATTTTAGATAAAGAAATATGCTTTTCAGATAGATCACTGTCAAGGCAAAACCTCTCATTAAAGAGAAATGATACACTGTCAGAGGAACAAACGATCTCAGAGAAGTGTTGATCATTTGAAAACTATTTTGGACAAAAACTGAGAGCAGAAATTTGCTTCTCCCATCTCTTCTTGTGATTCTCTTCTAGAATCCAAGTAAAATGGCAACAGAAAATCACTTAATCTCTCCAGTGGTGTAGGAAAAGAAGACTTCTCTGGCAGACTTAACTAACAAAAGATACTCCTTTACTCACCTTCCACCCCATTTTCACAGTAATTTTTACATAATAATGTTGTGGAATATTTCATAGAATGATAGTCATAGAATGTTAGGGGGTTGGAAGGGGCCTTAAAGATCATCTGGTTCCAATCCCCTATGCCATTTCTCACATTTCTATTGGGAGAATCCTTTATTCACTATAGGGAATAACCTGTACTAATAAGGAAAAAAAGGTTTCATTTGCAAAAGCTTTGTTGTCTTGTCTGAACATTTTGTGAGGTTGTTGAGCTCATAGAGGGGGATCTCTAAGGTTATGCAATTTTAATATCAATTCAAAACATAATTTTATATTGGTTACTTTTCAAAGCTTACAGTTTTAATTTGAAGTGTGGCCTCAGGGGTGAAAGGCCATTAAGTAGCCTAGTGATCCATGAAGACAATTTCAAAATATACAGTAGGTAAAATAATGTGAGCTTGTTGCTGCATTTGCATGTTTAATTTGTTGCTGCTAAAGAGCATTATTAAAGATCTTGGGTTTTGATATAGCATTCTTCTCATTACTAAACCAGTTGAACTTTTTAGGACAGGCAATAACAGATTCACCTTGAGCCTTGTCCTCATCCTGAACAATCATCTAACAAAAAGCTTTCTGGATGTTTCTGTGTTTCCTTCTATCTTTCACACATATTCTGTAAAATAGTTGGATCTAAAAGTAGAAAGGATCTAGCATTTTTCTTTCTCCCTTCAAAACTTGCACCAGTTTCGTGCATACCTGCAGTTAAAACATTACTTCCAAATATCTCACTTAGCTTTTCTTTTCTTTCAGTAAAATTGCTGATGGTAAATTAACTGAAATCATCTCACTAATAAGAGGATGCAATATCCTAAGAAGAAATCATAAACCTATTTGTACATGAAATGATGAATTTGATGGCAGGTAAATATTCTAAAGGATATTCTTGATCTTTTACAGCATTAAATGGATGACTGAGTAGTGTGGAAGTTAAGTGCAAATGGGAAAACTACATGTACCAGAAAGAGACTACCCTTATAGGTTTTCATTTTAATATTTTTAGAAGTATAGGTTGTATTCCCTTACTATTTTTTATTTATAGCATCAGGGAAAATCTAGATGATCAGGTCCAATATGATTTGAAAAGCAGGGTCTCTGATAATGTTCCCTGGTCAAGTCAAGTCTGGAATATTTCTAGTGAAGAAGAATCTGCTACCTCTATCTGGATCTGATTTCAATACTGATTTATGCGCATGGTAAATATTTTTATTTTTTTTTTAAGGGTGTGTTGCTGACTCATGTTCAACTTGCTGTCCACCAGGACCTCCAGGTCCTTCCCAGCAGAACTACAGAACAGTCATACCTCAGGATGACTTGCTACTTGGGATTATTTTCTTCCATTTGAATAATTTCATGTGGTCTACTCTCAAGGGATGAATTAAATACTGCCATCTGGAAGACTAGCAAATTTTCTGGTTTGCCTTTTATTAATACTAACATGTACTAAAATAATTTTTGATGGAATAAAACTATAGATAGGATTGCCCAACAAAATGGCAGAGCCACCAGAGTAAGATATTGAAAAACTTTTTTATGTTTTCCTCATATGCTGACTAAAATATCTGGAATATGGATAAAATTTTGCTTATACTGAGATATTTTCTGAAGTGTTGTCCAATGTGTGGAATTGTTTGGAAAATAATCTCCCTTAAAATGACAAAACAACCCTATGACCCTTCTCCTATTTAGTATTACAAGAATATAGGACTTTAGTGATATCATTGTTCTTTTCATAGTGCTGTCCTAGGGTACATTGTTTCTTTATGTGTTGGTAGTGGCTTTAATATTGTTTGTTGGGAATTGATCTGTAGCACGGATATATACAGTAGCATAAAGCAGGATATAAAACAGTGTAGAAAGGTATGTAGGATATCACTTCATGCTTTCTTATGACCATGAGGGACGGACTCAGTGACTCTAAGATACATAACTCATATGCATTAGATGCCAAAGCAATTCTAACATGTATATTAGTCTATGTCAGCTTTCAAAATTTTTAGCTATTATATGAATTTTAGCAGCTCAAGTTGTTCCTCTCTACTTATTTGGTGTGAATATGACTCACACTAATTGTAACTTTCTTCTCCAGTTTTGCATAAGAAAAGCTTTTATCCTAAAAATTAGTTATGTTGCTATTGGGTATATTGTAACATTTTTTTAATTGAGGTTAAACAAATAATAGTCTTTCTTCTATTGGTGTTTTAACAACAGGGGTCATATGTATGAAAAAAAAAAAAAAACACAAACAAACCTCTGAATAATTGTGAGAATGGAAAGCTATTTGCAGAAATTATAAATAAGAGTTGCTGGCATGATCCCACAAAGTTCCACTCCAATTTTATGCAAATGTCTGCAAACATCTCCATGAAAAGATTTGCCTGGTTGTCAGCTGAATGAAAGATGACTGTAGGAGCATTGCAAAGGATCACACTGCCGCACTGAAAATAGCCAAATAGCAGGTGGAATACAGAAGGTGAGAAATAATATCAAGGAGAAAAATATAGCTAAGAAAGGAGATTGGAAAAGACATGAAAAATAAAAGCAAAATTGTACTATTTAGAAAGAAGAAACACTTTCTCACGTTAGTATAGCACTTTCTGTTATTAACCATGGACCAAAGAGAAACTTGTAAAAAAGCAGAACAAAAATTGAACTTTTCCACACAAAAAATTAGCGTCTTTTCTTTATTTAAATCAACCTGGTGATTTAATTTAAGCAGAGTTAAAAACTAAGCTACAAGTGGAAGTCAAAATAATATGGACATTTTTCAGTATCTAGTTCACACTGTAGGATAGTTGGAGAAATGACAATTACATTTTATTTCTAAGAAATAATATTTAATCCAATGTTAGGATTTAGATGATCTAGCAGAGAATTTTTTTTACTTATTGGCTTAAAAATGTTATTGTAACAAGCACATTAATTACATTTAAACATCAAATTAGATTGAATATGATAAAACCCAAAGAAACACCATGGAAGCTTTATTCAAGACACAACAAAATGTGATGATTTGCTTGGTCTTTAAACTTGTTCAAGGAAAATGAGAGTCAGGCTTTTCTGTACAAGTACTTGGAGTGGTTTTGTGAGCATAACCAGTACAAACTAAGGCAAAAAGTGAAAGGACTAAATCAGTTTAATTGTGCTCTAAGTTGGTGACAGGCTGTGATCAAATCCATGTCCCTCATTGTAAGCATCTGCAATTTTAACCCCGATTGGTTTCATGGTCCATTTAAAAACAAATAAAACAGAGATAAGTGAAACTATACTGTCCTCATCTACAACATTTTTACTAAAAAATTAACCTTTTTACTTCATATAGGTGAGTCTGCAAAATCAGATGAAGAAGAGAAAAATATCACACTTTGTACCAGAACGGCATACTGAGACTGGTTTTGTAGATACTGGGAATGGTGCTGAACCCACTTATGATGTTTCCATTACATATTTTTCATTTTGTAATGACAAATTTTCTACCTGCATTTTTTTACCTCCATGTCTCCTCTATTTCACTTTCATGCCCTCTTTCACATTACCACAATAATTTATTATTCCTCTAACTTTTGTTTATGTCACTATTCATAGCTCTGCAATATTTTAAAATATCTACTGCCTCATGACAGCGTTTATAGAGCCACCACATTCTTATCTTTTTTCTTCTGTCTATAATCTTATTGCATATAATCTTGTTTTACACACTAGCCCTTTGAAAACAGTACTATTTGTTTACATATATATATTACTGTAGCATATATATTACTGGTCTCATACACTTCTGTATATGTGAATGTATATATTTAGACACACAGATGGTCAACATCTTCTGATAATTCAGACCTAGATTTTCTCTTGTTGAGATCAGGATACTTGTTTAGACATTGGAAGGTGTGTTTGAGACTTTGATTAATGTCTTTGGCCTAAAAAGAAGATCAAATCATAGCTGTTTTCATCTCAGTACTGTATTCGAACAGGTAGAAGTCATTATCAGCCGTCAGCTCAATGACAGGATGCGAACTGAATTTGAGAACTTTATTATTTTAGTGAGACAGACATATTTTATTTTTTTATTATTATCCTCTATTATTATTATTATATACAATAATTCAGTAGTCAGTTTGTATGTATGAACATCATAAGCCACATCTTTGTAAATTTTAGAGGGTACAGACAAGGTTGTGAAGACTTTGTTAACCTCTCAGTCAGGAGAAACTTCATTTATATTAATGGAATTACATCAAACAGGAGAGGAGGAAAGGTTTTTTGTGCAGTAAGAAGGGCTGATCATTTTTGGCTTTCATGTGGTATGCATAGTCTTGCTTTTCTAGAATGTCAGCTGTGGTATGTCATGGCATAAGCTACTTTATGATAGGTTTTGATGACAGACTTTACCTAATACCTCCCTTTACTGCAATGTCTACACTATCTCTCTGTAATTCTTGACAAAACATTTCTCTAGAGAGACCTTTAAAAAACTTCCATAACTTTAGTCACTGCTGTTTCCCTTCTTAAACACCTCAGTGGTTCAAATCTTTCTTGATATACAGGGATGAAAAATGAATACAGAATTCAACTGAGGAAACATATCAAGGAAAAGCCACATGGTAGGATTGCCTTTCATATCTTACAATTGTACTCACTTGTAGACATACCAGTATGAAGGATACTTTTTAAAACTGACACCTTTTCATTTTGTCACATGCTACAGTCTTTTGAAGAAAACTTAAATTTGGTAGATCTTTGAAGTGGAAGAACTTTTCCTTCCAGTTAAAGAGAGTCTTTTAAAAATATAAACCCAAATAAAAGCAGTGGTTTATTAGAGCTGAGCTTACCAAATATAGAAAACTTTGAGCAGCTAGATCAAAGAAAATAAACAAACAAACAAACAAACAAAGGTGAAGTATGTGTAAAGGATACCCTCCTAGCTGTGGAATATTTGGAAAGCAGATTTACATTCCAGATCCTGCAGTTTCTGAAATGCTCCAGGGTATTCTGCTGGCCACTTGGGTAAGTTACAAATCTTTCCAGAGAATTTCATCTAATGCAATTGCTCTCCAAAAAGGACCAAAATTTACAGCTAAGACTAGAAAAAATTAGTAAATTCTATCCATGGAAAAGTCAGACAGTCAAAGCAAGAAGAAAAGATTCATGGACAAAGGGGTCTTTGCAGTACCTCTTATTTTCTATTATCCTCATTAATTACAAATTTTTTTTGTTAAAAATAAAGTATTTTCCTAGTCCTACTGTCATATACACCAAAAATAGGTTCTCTATACATTATCAGAACTTGTCTGGCAGGCACTTGGAAAGCAAGGTTTCAGTAACACTTCAGCTGTTCTTATTTCAGTCTGCAAACACCAATATTTCAGGGCCTGGACATCAAACTAATAATTCCATAAGTTTTATCCAAAAGATCAGAAAGTTTTAAGAAGAATGTCTATGAAATGAATACAATAAGTTTAATAACATCAATAGTGACCTTTTCTCTTTACTTTTTAAAGCTATAACCTGAAAATTGCACCTATTTAAAGCAAAAAGAAGAAAAATAGTTCCTGCACCAGGAGAGCAGCTTTAGCTGTTACTGACCATAATGCTGCACCTGAAAACAGTTGGTTTGTATCCTTACAATAGAACAACAGAAACCAAATCTTACTGTTTGCTTTGAAAATTCCTTTCCCTATGCTATTACCATGTTTGTCTTCAGCCCACTTAGAGCTGCACTACATTTTATATACCTTGTAATTTGTAGTCATGCCATCTGAGCTTCTCGTTTCAAAACCAATCAGTTCCCTATTCATTCATCCGCTCCTCAGTTTTGAAATATTCATCATGCACTTATCACTCCTGTATTGTTTTAGATCCCATTCTAGTTTTGGCTGGGTTTGTCCTCTCAAGTTTTGAATAGAAATGGGCAAAATTTCTGTTATAAACATATATGTCATTTTTTCCTCTTTTTCATGTATATTCATCAAAAATTTCTCAAGTAATTCTTCAGCGACTTCCAAGTATTGTGTTGGATTAATATAGTAAAGCAGGAAATTCACAAGTCTGCTTTTGCACCCTGGAAAAGTATTTAATTTCTCAGTGAATAACATAGAACAAGTATTGGACCAGGTTGTATTCAGACCCAAAGAGATCCTTTCCTGTAATTTCAGCATTCAAATTAGTATACAAAACTGAAGCACATACCACTTTTATTACTGCTCCTTTGGACAAGGAAATTAGAGAGTTAGGAGAATTAAAAACTATATTAGACATTTGTTTTCTTTTAATCTTATAATAGCAGCCACCTGTGCATAGGATTTATAGAATGATTTCATATGTGAGCTTAAAGGTCAACATTATCCAAAGAAAGGAGCTCACAATATGCAGAAAAGAACTGATACTGGTGTGGTTGCTTGCTATCTTACTTCCTGCTACGTGAGAAACCATGTAAATGCCAAATTCTGAAGGAACTAGTCTGAATATTTGCCTTCAGGGCTTTCAAAGCACTTTGAAGTATTCTTTTTTGGAAAGAAAATTAAAATAAAATGAATCAGGCTGCCAGAGGCGTTATGCAGATTTATTTTTTTATTATAAATAAAAAAAGCCTCAAAAAAAATTACCTCCCCATTACGTTTGATCAGCCTTATCCTCTGCCTTAACTACTGACTGAAATATTATACTTACAAAGTTTAACCTGCCCAGACAAGCCTTACAGTTATGTTCCTATCTTAACTAATAAAAAAGAGATTATAAGGGTCTCATGAGTTTATTCTTCTAGTCGTGAATATTTACAAAATATTTCATGCTTCCAAAATGATCTTGTACTTTTATGCCTGCTTAAATATTTGTTGTGAACAAGTACGGCCCCAAGACCCTGTGTAACAGCGTTGTCTTCTGTTAGTCCACATCTTGGTCTCTGAACAGTCTACAGACATTGAAACAATCGAAGCAAGAAGCAATTTAATTAGTGCTGCCCTTCTCAGGCTGCAATTTTCCACTGATATAACCATATAACTCATAACAACCTTTCAAACAGTGAAAACTTCCTAATAATGTCTCATCTATATTGACTCAGGGATGTCATTAATATATAAATTCCAGAGTTCAGAAATCTTTTTTTTTTTTTTTTTCCAGTCAACTGTGGTAATACAAATGAATATCTGAAGGCCTACAGAAACTTTAGAGGATATCCTGAAATAATCTCATAAAATTCACATTAATATCAATTAATATTGATAAGTGAGGAAAACACTTTAAACTGAGGAAACTGGGAAGAATTGTCATAGTCTCTCCACAAAAATGTTCCTACAGATGGACCTGGGCAAACTTGAAGGCTACAAAAGAGGAATGGAAACTCAAAGATAAGCAGTGAAACATTCCACTTATTGAAAAGACAGATTCGTAGTGGGTCAGCACACCTCTTCTTCAAAGTAATCATTTTAAAGATTGAAAAGTGAAAATGCACAGAGGAACACTGAGCAACAGCATCTACAATCAGGGTTCTTAATTAATCTGAACTTTAGTTGCACTTGAGTTTTAAAAAAGGTTCCTTATTTATGTCATCATATTGTAGTCATCCTCTAGCAATGCTTTTGAGAAGGTCCTGCTTTCTGCTTCATTAAGGCAACAGCATTAGACCGTAGTTACTCATAACAAACACGCTGTGATCACTTAACTGCCAGTTGCCAAACATCCATCAGATTTCACTCACTTTCTCACCTCCCACATTTTTAAAGTTAATATTCAACTCAATATCAGTCCCATGGTCTTTTGCATATTCACTCTGATAAGAATTTTCTAGTGACCTAACTTATACTTACCTCACTTTTGACTCATCAGGACAACAGCTTTAGGGTGTAAGGAAGGGAATTCCAAAAACTGATATGGCAAAGAGGAGTCAGTTCAGGCATTGAAATATTCATGTGTTTAGCTTTTCTCACTATTTGTACATAATAAGTCAGATTCTCCTTGCTATGCTGCTGGACAGCAGCGTCTTCTGAACATATGTCTGATATTACAAAGCAGAAGTGATTTCTTAAAAAAAAAAAAAAGAGAAATTAAAAAAGAACCCTTCAGTGAAACCAGTTTAACTCTGATGTTTACTAAAAACAACTCATGAGCTCACTGCAAAATCTCCTCACATTCATAACACAAGAGGTGTTAATTTTAATCACCATTTGTAAGACATGCACTTACTGTTCAACCTGCAAGATTTATTAACACTTTCATATGGCTGTTATCAGGTATTACATTGTATATTGATGCAAAACAAATGGGAAAAAATAAAACTCATCACCTCATTGCCACATATTTCTAGCTGAAGGTTCCACCCAGGCAAGCAAAGGTCAATGGTTTTGAACTACAGCTTTATCAACATTTTGCCTCAAGGAGGTAGCAGGAAAAGGTTTTAACCCAGACATGTAGAGATATGTGTTTTTTTTTCTGAAATGACCAACCACAACAAAATTGTATTCCATCTCTTGAAAATACATAAAAGTCTCCAGGGTAGTCTTGTCACTGGCCTTTGAGGATGTAAAATCCAGGACTATTAAACAGGAACATTTCAAATATCTTGAATATTTTGTTCATTGCAATCTTTTCATTACTGAGTTTGCATCCAGGTGCTCATGAAACACCTTTTAAAAGAACTACAAATTTCAAATAAATTAAAAGAATATTGACTTTATCAAATTCAAAGTGAAATAGCACTACGATGTAGTTGGATTGCTCTTATAAAAGTGTTTATTCTAAGGAAAGGATACTTTCTTTTCAGGTTAAGAAGTGGTGGATGACAGACATAACGCTCCTAATATCTGCCTGATATTAATCCCTGTTGTACTAATTTGTTAAGACCTCCTCTGTCAATTCTACTACTTAAATTAGACCAAACGTAGGGATCGATCACAGAGAACATTTTAAATACGAACTATTTGAATCTCTGAGTTTCAAAGGAAAGGTATTGGAGACACATTTAAATTCAATAGATTGAACTGAAGTTTAAAGGAAATTCCTGTGTTGTTGTTGTTGTTGTTGTTTTGGGGTTTTGGTTCTCTGTTTGCTTGTTGGTTGTTGGATTTTTTTAAATTGGTTTCAAGAATTAGAATGTTTAGCTGAACCCTTACTAAGACAGCTCTGTTTATGATTTTTTTTACTCAGAGAACATATACTCTTCAAGGAAAGATGGCATATGGGAGTTACCCCCTCAAGATGATTTACAAATGCCTTGGAAAAAAAAAAACAGTTTGAAAATCGGTTCTTAAATAAAAAATTCAACTGATAGTTAAATCATAATTAGGTCCAAATAATACCTTAAGAGAGCCATATTACATCTTCAGCTCTAAAACAGATAATTTTTTTGTAGAATGAACAGTAATATACTAAATACTACAAGAACAATTCACCAAAATGCTGCAAATATACTTCTGCCTGTTACGATTACTACCTGTTGTGAGGTAATTTCTGCTAGTTGCTGGTTGCCTACCAAATTACTCTCTTACTCCCCTTCCTGTGCAGGGCACAGGGAACAAATAAGATGAACAAGACCATGGATCAAGGTAAAGGGATAGTGGTCAGTTCACACCATGAGCAAAACAGACAACTTTAGGAAGATTAATTTAATTTTTTGCCAGTAAGAGGTAGAATAGGACAGTGAGAAAGAAAAACATAACTAAAAACCTCTTCCTCCCTTGCACCTTGTCTTCTTCCCAAGTTCAACTTTACTCCTTCATTCACGACTGTTCTACTTCCTCTCAATCCCAAACAGCACAAAAGGGATGAGAATGGGGGTTAGAGTATTTTCAGAATACTTCATCCCTCACACTCCTTTCTCCTTACACTTTTCCCCTCAACATGGGCCTTTTCCATGGGCTGCAGTCCTTCAGAATCAGATTAGTCTAGCATGGGTTCCCCGTGGGCCACCACTCCTCCCAGAAAGCCTCCTTCCATATGAGTTCCTCTCAGTGTCCTTCAACTTCCCTCAAGCACATCAACCTGCTCCAGCTGAAGTCCTCTACTGGCTGAAATGTGGTCATTCATGGGTTGAAGGGGGATGACTTGCTTTGCCATGATCTCCTCTGCTGGCTACATGGGATTCTCTGCTCCACAACCTTCCTCACTGACCTTGGTGTCTGTGGGGTTGTTTCTCTCACATTTTTCTCTCACAACTGCTGCACAGACCTTTTACCCAGTCCTAAATATGTTGTTACAGAGGCACAGCTGATGGGGCTCAGCTTTGGCTAGCAGTGGGTCCATTTTGGAGCCAGCTAAAACTGGCTGTGCCTGAAATGGGGACAGTTTCTTTTTGTAGAGGCCACCTCTAAAGGCCTCTGCTACCAAAAGCTTGTTACATAAAAAAAAATACAGTATTTGAAAAAATTTTATGTTCCGTAACACTCTGGAATACTGATATCTCAGCTTTAAATGCTTCCTAGGCTTTTCTGTCAGACAATGTTAGTGATTTCTGCAAAGACATGGGTTCAAATCCAAGCTATAGCTCTCATTTTTAATGCAAAGAATATTTTCAGGCAGTGAGTTATAAGGCAACTTCCATCAGAGCCGACACGCTCTTTAGTTGAAATAAGAGCAGAGGATAAAAAAAAAAAAGGTCTTTTAAAATGGAGTTCCTGAAGGGTCTGAGAGGAACTTTATAAAGTATTTGCCGATGCCATAACACTGAACAACTTTCCCCAGTGTACTATGCTATACCTTTCTGTGAATAATATAGTTTGTGCATGCCTTTTTGAGTAAAGGTAGTGGGGGTAGTTAGGGAGGTACACTGGTGGCTCTGGGGAAAAAAAGTCCTTAACTAGTCAAAAATTAAATCAAGAAGTTAAGCTTGAACGTAAGGTTTTTAAATTTCTGTTCACGTGAACAGTAAGAATGAAGCAAATTTCTGACAAGTCTGAAACCGCAGTTTAAGATAGTACTTATGCTGCGTGAATTGGCATTTCAACCTTCTTTTCTCACAGGCCAGCAGCCTTTTCCAGCTCATGCAATCCTGTGGTAAACCCAGTTGAGAATCTGATCTAAGCTAAAATTAATCTAAAAAAAAAAAAGGCAGTGTTATCTCTGATTGGTTCCCTGATCTAGTCCAATGAGCAGCAGCACAAACATTTCTGTTAGCCCAAGGGAGGAAGCAAAGCAGGGTGAGAGTAAGCTGTCAGGTGGAGAAGGAGGTCAGGACTGCTGCTTGAGGCAGCAGTGCTAGCTGACAGTGTACTTACTGCAGCTTGAGGTGTTTCATATTAGCATTTTTTTCATCAAAACCAAATCTTCGTGTTCTGCTCTTGATTAATTCTGTTGTTCCCTGAGAAAAGATTACAGTATGAATCTTTAGTTATAAATACTTTAAAAGTATTAGCCAGTTCTGCTTTCTTGAAATGAACAACAAGGTTTATTAATGAAAATAAAGGTGAGGTCACTGTTTACAACAGTGGAGCAATAAAAAAAGAAGCCCAGAACAATATAAAAATAAGTGAAATAAAATGACGCTTTATTACTTCAGATCGACAGTCTTTATAGCCTAGTTTCTAGCTTTTAGCAACTCTCGTCATTGAATGTTGGGGAAAATTACCTCTCCTGAAGTGTCCTATTTTTAAAGGTATTACTGTGATATTTGAATAGTTTTGCAGGCCACTGCACATATATAGCTGTCTGACATGAAAACTAGATGTGTGGGAGTGAATCAGTATTCTGATCTGCACTGGTTATAGTTTTTAAAGCAGTGATGCTTCAACCTAAGACTAAGATTCAATTTATATACCTATAAACAGGGAAGACTCAAACAAACCAGCCCTCTGTTGGAAAACCGTTCAGTTAAATTTACAGCCTTGCATTCATAGAATGACTGCTGCACTGCAGATTACATTAATTTAGAGATGAAAATCAGTAGATATACAGCAACTATTGCATTTCATTTATACAGTCACTGACTGGAAATGAGGTAAGGATACAGCAACGTATCATCTAGCAGTATTTGCTACCCTGTGACAAAAGATCACTTACATGGCAAAGAAATCACCTATTTTTTCATACGTTTATGGATCACAGACTCCAATTAAATACAAAGATCTTCAAATATTTGTTAGGTAAGAAAACTTCATAGGTATTGTTTAAGAAAGCAAATTGAGGAAAACAATTCCAGGTGACCAACTGATTTGCTTGTTTTGGGTGACAGTATTAAAGAGAAATATCATTTGCTCGACTATACAGCAACAGAGAGCATTTCAGCATCCTGGGCTCACAAGGCAGCAAGATGTGATGCTTTGTTATAGCTGTCAACAATTTGCTGCATTGCAGGCTAATGGTTTAAGACAGCAGTCTTACACTGATATTCAACAACTCTGCTTAACCATCATAGTCAGGTTCTAAAATAGGATATTTATTGAACATATAGGAATTTTGAAATGTAAATAATATTGTCTGTTAATTTTGAACATTACTAGATTTCTGCTTGATCTTTAACTCTGCAATTACAGTAGCAACAAAATCAGAGCTGGACTTTTCATAAAGCAACCTCTGCAGACAGTCAGACAGATGAATGCAACAAAGGAATAGTAGATATCTATTCTCTATATAGAAATACTCATACAAATGCACACATATCCATTTTTTTTACTAACCCAACATATTCTTTGTGGCTGATACCTCCTTGTAGCCTGTTTTTAACATTTCAAATCTGTTTCATTAGAATAAATTAGGAAAAAGAAATCATGAATTATAATTAAAAAAGAATAGATGCTGCAAAATTCCATAAAAAAATTATAAACAACTGATTTTGTTTTCTAAGTGAAATTATCAAATATTTTATTGTCCAAAATATTGATACTCAGCAACATATTTTCTCCTTCCCATCTCTGCTTTTTGATAGCTATCCAGTGAATAAAAATTTCAAGAACAAACACACAACCACAGGAAAACACAGCATAATTTTATATGACTAAGGTAAAAAAGAATCCTATTTAAAAGGTTTTTCCATATGGATTCCCTATGGATTTCCCTAAAACTGTTTTTGTCACTGGGATTTTAGGTGAGCCAAAATTATTCTTGGTAATCAGATGTCCCCAAATTTGCACCAAAATTTCCATAAACCAGACAAGTCTTTGAAACCTTGTAGTCTTATATGATCCCAAACTGTGAACTCATGGTCCCATCAGTAAAGTTAACTATTCAGTTTTCCACAGCTAGCACACAATGACTACTTCCTTCAGGACACAGGCTTGGAAATGCCATTCTTATAAAGTTTTTGGCTCGAAAACACCACATGTACATTCAACGATGTGAGAGGAAGGCTGATATACAGAAAGGGTGACAAAAACGCCTTGTAGTCAGTCAGTTGCTAAATAGTTTGTTAACTTAAAGGGACATACTGTCATCATTGAACCAGAGGCACAATTCTGTACCATTAAATTGAAGCCCTCTTATCAGAGTTGCCATATAACTTGTAGGCACATTGCTACCATCTGTTTTTGTCAGGGTGATTATTATATGGGAGAAAATGAGTCTTGCCAATTCACACATACAATTTAAAAGAATTAGTAATATATAGGTCATTGCAGAGTATGATGCTGTATTTCTTCCTAGGTGATTAAACTGGAAGATAACATTAACCAGTCAGCATTGATTAACTGGAAAGATGATGAAAGATTTTCCTCACTTTTTTTTCAAATTCTGAAATTAAGGTCAAGATATTTCAGTACAACATTATCTGTGATATTTGGATATTTTGTTTCTTGGATTGTTTTGTTTTGGTAGAAAGCAGTGTTTTGGGGGGTGAAGAAACTGTAACAGGAATTGGTGGAAGAGCCTAGAGGCTCTGGTGCTGCAGTGATGGCTTATGTGAAAAGGATAGACTATGACTAGGATGCTATAGTACTAACGGGACTATTTAGTGGTAGGGTGTGAGAAGAATTAGAGATGAGAGTAATAGCTCAACTCTTTTTTTTTTTTTTTCCCCATATTGAAACTTTCTGTACAGTTCAAAATGCCACATGTTTGCAATGGATGTGAGCCAACACCCAGGGAAATCTTGGCTTTCAAATATAAGGGAAGTTTTTAATTTGCTTTTCCAGACTGATTAAATGAAACAGGATTAAGGGGCCTCAGAATCTCTCCCTTAACTCTTGCCCAAACCAGAACAAGAAAAGAGCATCATTTCTTTCTATACATTATCTAAAACCAAGGCTGATGAAACAAGAAATGTCTTCTCCCGACCTCTTCTTTGATCCAGAACTGGAAATAACCAGTTCTTGATACTTTTACTCCAGATCATGCCAGAACTGAGTAACAAAATTTTTGACATTTTTTTCCTGAGCCAACACTTCAGCAATTCCTGGTTCTCCAAGAGAGATTACAATCTCTGAATTACAATTTACTAATGAGTTTTTGAAAAGAAAAAAATAAAACTTAAAGTGCTGATGCCTAAATCATGTCTCTCATTTCTTTTCTTGGGATTCCAACTCCACTTCTAATTTGAAAGCAATGCCACTTCCAAACATTCAAAGCCTTATCCCTATTGTCACAATCCTAGCAAATATATAGTAAAACTATGAGTCATAGAGCAATACCTTTGTTATTCACCTTTGTGAAAACTCCAATTACCAAAATAGATATCAAATTCTAGAAGCAACACTTCTGCATGTCTTTGCAAAAGGATGACTGCAACAATAAAGAAAAAACAAAGAAACCTTTGAGCACTGAAGTAGGAAGCAGCATGCCATGGCAGATAAACCTTCAATCTAGCTCTTCAAACAGTGACTAAGCACATACTTACCTCTATCTTTGCAGGTAACGACATCCAGAGAAAAAGACAAACAAAGCAGAAGAGAAACTATTTCTCACTTTCTCCAAGGAAGGCAGTAAGTCCAATGAAAAATTTACTCTTGGATTAGTTAGGAGGTCTACTACAAGTTCTAGTATTTGCATTGTTATTGCTCTGCTCAAGTTGAATCTAGTCAACATGCTAACAGGTAAATCAGCTTAATAGCACAGGTTAGACATGAAAAGAAAGAAAAAATAAGATTGAACTTTCTTTCAGGGTAATTTTTCAAGGTTATTTCATGCAAAATTAGTTCTTTAAAGTATTTCTTTCAAGGTTACCCAACAGTTGAAAGAAGGAAAAAAGAAGGAAACTGATACTGATCCATATACCTTATTCTTTCTACTTACTGCACACTACTTTATGTGCTGCTTCTTTTGGGAGAAGCAATAAAACATAGACATAATTTCATAATATTTGGCTCATATAAAGAAAAATATCAACCAACTCTAGCCACATACTTATTGCATACCTCTCCAATGCTTGAGCTATTGGAGGGTTTTCACACTAAACAAGAAAAGATTAACATTAACATATTTGATGAGCTCATAATCATGAACATAAAGAAGATGGCTCAGAAAGGCAACAAGAAGGTTAGTGTTTGTTGGATTATTGTGCACTGACTCACATGCATATAAATGAAATAGCTCCTTCGGAAAAATACAGTGGAAGGATTTTATAGTTAGTGTCTATTCAGCTCTTAAGGTGACTGCATAGAGTAAATTCCAAATAGAAACCCAACAAAACAACTTCTGAGGTGTGACAGAAATCAGCACTACTACACTCTTCAAGACACACCGTAAGGAATCAAACTTCGGAACTGAAAAAGGTTATCACCACCATTTGTTATTTCTTACCATGAACATATATTTTCTTTCTAAATGTGTTTTTTCTTCCCCAAGCCCCAACCTCTTCCTGAATTTAATAATAGTGCTTAGTGAAGGCAATTTTAAGATTAAATCTTATCTATAATGTAATATATTTTTTTTACTTGTATTCCCAAATTACTTATCCAAAGTAGAAAAAGAAATAAAAAAAGATAAATCTAAATCAGCATACATATTTTAATTAAAAACTCATACCATTAGTGCAGATACATACTTTCAATGTGATCTTTACCCTAAAAAGGCATTCTTAGCTATTCTACCACCAGCTGAAGCAAAAGGAAAGCATACATATGGCACAAGGTACCTCTGCCTTCTGCTGTCTCCAGGTGAGTATGCTGTAAATATGTGAACCCCTGGATCTTGTGTCTTTTAAGAAAGCAATTGTTTAAAAACCATTGAAAGTTAAACAGATGCATTGTTTTACCACATTGCTAGGCCTGATCTTTTTGTTAAATTTCTCTTGACCTGTGGCCTTAGGGATGCTGCTGTAAGGTAAGTCCATGAGCCTTCCTTGGACCGCACTTCAGATTTTCAAAACTCAGTGGCAGTACAGAAATTGGCAAATGTTGGGAGAACTAGTGCTAAATATTAGGAGTTGGATTTCTTAATCAGGTCTGGAAGCTGACTGGGCTAATTTACATTTCTGACCAAAAGCTAAAAGGAAAAACAAAAGCTTACATCACACTTTTGATAATTTGTGGAGTGCAGCTCCATGATTTTAGATGATTATGGTATTGCTATCTAGAAAAAGTCTATGGAAGTCTAGTTCTTGTGAGGTTTCAGGTTCACCTCTTTGAGCTGAGTCAAAAAGCCTCAAATGCTGAATTTGCTGAAATAAACTTAGCATCATGAATATATGTGAAAAAAATACCATCAAAATAGTACTGTAGATTCACAATAGCCATTTCACAATGTAAAACAAGGGAAGAAGTATGTTAATGTAAATAATAAATATCCATATTTGAATATTGATATCATAAGCCCTAATCCAAAAGTTCTCAATAAACCTGTACAATTTATAGTAAGACTAAAAGACACACAGAAAGCAATTAAATTTGGGGAAAAAATCTAATTTGATCAAATAATTGATTTCTTCTTTTTGTTTTAAACATGTAAAATCTATGAAAATGCTAATTATTATGTAACTTCCTATTTAATTTTAGAATTCTACAGCCAATTTGATAGAGGGCATAGGGACTTAATTTGTCTTGTGAGGAACTATCTTCACTCAGCAGGGAGGAGTAAAGGTCCAGGGACACATTTCCTGGCTCAGTTTGTCCAGCCTAGCTGGTGTCAAGGGAACAAAAGTCTCCCACAAATGCTTGAAGGCATATGGATATACAAATTTGTTCCCCTGCCTCTCTATTATTCACAACCTCAGTACAGGGGACATTTCAAGGATGGGGGAGATTAGGAGCAGAGGAAAAGCCAGATGACATGCTTCAGTGGTATTTCAATGATGTATGTTCCCTGGTGAGTGGAAAGGATTCAAATGTAAGTTTATTTGAATTTGTGAAAAACTGACCTTAGAAACTGAAACAAATTACAGAACATTTCCCATTAGATTTACTTCTTCAACTTCTTATTTTTAATTATCATGCATTTCAATAGCATTGTCTACATTCAATGTTCATGACCCTGTTATACAAAGGGAAGTGTTTGCCCTTTTACTATAGATGGTGTGCCTGTAAATTTTGTTAGTTAATTCTCATGAATGTTAATGTGAAGAAGTTCAGGAGAACTTGACCTAAAATGATTGGAGGACTGCATGTTCTTTCTCCAAAATAAATGGGTTATACTTAGGTTAAGATAAACACATATGGATGTGAAAATGAAACAACAAAAATTAATACCTTACTCTCTTGTTCCTTAAACAAGTTGTTTTGTTTAACTTGCTATTTATTTATTTTTTTTTCTAAATTACATACATGTCAATTTTGAAGACAGAAGATATTTCATATTTATGTCCAAACAAGATGTTTAGTGTTTAGCTGATTTTGGCTTCAGGTAAGCACTTTAAAATGTACTGCAGTCTTAAAACCCATTCAAACTGTTCCTTAAGTCTGCAATTATATTCTGATCTGATCTTTAGTGCATAATTCTAGATTTCTTGGGGGAAAATCAAGTACACACTGTTTATCATCACAAACTTAATTCAGAATTCAAAATCTTCACATTGGCCACCAGATGTAAAACTACACAGTGGTTACTTGTGAAAGAGCTAAGAAAAGAATATTCCAAATACCAATATGTCCTCATGTAACAACTATTCTCCTCTACCTAATACAGAGGGAAATGCTCAGGGTTTTGGGTTTTTTTTTAGACACCAACATTATTTATGGAAATATCTTTAACAATGACATAGACTGTGAGATTGATTGCACCCCCAGCAAGCTTGTAGATGACACAAAGCTGAGCAGTGTAATTAACAAAACAGAAAGAAGGGATGACGTCCTGAGAAACTAGGCAAACTTGAGAAATGGGCCCATGAGATCCTCATGAAATTCAACTAGTCTAAGTACAAGCTCATCAGAGCATGGTGTTAATAATGCCAAGCTTGTGGGTTCAATTCCCATGTGGGCATTCACTTAAGATTTGGACTTGATGGTCTTTGTGGGTCCCTTCCAAGTCAGAATATTCTGTGAATATCTGTTCTGCAGCTGTGTCAGGGCGTCCCCATACACAAGTACAGACTTAGAGAAGAACTCATTGAAAGTAGACCTGTGGAGAAGGACTTGTGGGTTCTAGTGAATGAAAAGCTGAGCATGAGCTAACAGTGTGTACTTGCAGCCCCGCCAGGGCTGCACCAAAAGAAGTGTGACCAGCAAGTCGAAGGAGACGATTCTGTCTCTCAACTCTGCTCTCATAAGATCCCAGCTGAAGTGCCACATGCCGGTCTGGGATCCTCAGCATATGAAGGACATGGATCTGTCTGTTGGAGTGAGTCCAGATGAGTGCTACAAAGATGACTTGAGGGCTGGAGCACTTCTTGTATGAAGATAGGCTATTGGGGTTGTTTGACATATTGACATATGGTATTTGGGGTTGTTCAGCCAGGAGAATAGAAAGCTCCAGGGAAACCTCACTGCAGCCTTCCAGTACCTAAAGGGTACTAATAAGAAAGAGGAGAGCAACTTTTTGCACAGGCTGATAGTGATAGGACAAGGTGAAACCATTTAAAATAAAAGGAGAGAGATTTAGACTAGATGTTAAAAACAACTTCCTTATTCAGACTGTGCTGAGGCACTGGAACAGGTTGACCAGAGAAGTTGTGGATGCCTCATCACTGGAAGGCTGGATGGGGTAATCTGCTCTAGTGGGTGGCATTCCTGCCCATGGTGGGAGGTTGGAACTCAGTTCCTTCCAACCCAAACCATTCTATGATTATATGAAAGGGGGTTAATATGAAAATTAGGAGGAGCTTATTTTATTTTCAGGGTAGGAAAACCTTATTGTTCTCAAACTGTGTATTTTGGAATTATAAGATGGAGACATAACCCCAAAAAAAAACAAAAAAAAACCAACCTACAGCAATAGTACAGTATCAAAAAAAAAAAAAAAAAAAAAAAAAGGCAGCAAAAAGCATCATGGTGACCTGGAGATATTTCTCTTTCCAACATCCCCTTTCACCTTCATGTACACAGAGGGTGGTAAGTCTGCCAAACACCCTGTTAAATGTCCAGAGGGTGTAGGGTTTTAATACGGTGGAGTTTGGTCTCCAGAAAGTGGAAATAATTAAGATGATCTGCATAATTCCCAGATGAGTTAATAAAGACACAATCTCATTAAGTCACAGTCCTTGTATCTTGTATTCTTTCATGTCTGGGACAAAGCCTAGTTCTTGAACACTGTGCGCTCCACTGAATAGAAAGAGTTCCATTACATTATAATGGCTACTTTCTGCAAAATTTGCCTTTGAGTCTTTGTAAATCTTGTCATTCCCTTTTCACTGAGCCAACCAAAAGATACGTACCTTGTAATGAAAGATATGCCCTTTGAGTGTTTTCACAAGAACATCATCCTCTACCATGATGTTGTGTTAGGGCACAATTGTGGGCAAGATGGAGCATAGTCACACCAATTCCTGTGTCCTTGCTGCCCAGGGGTTCCTTTCAGAGTGCTAAAGAGATGAAAGAGGCAATCAAGAGATTCCATTTCACTCTCTAGTGAAGGAAGATCCAGTTTGTTTTTGCACAGTGTCTTGGTAATGATACATCTTCTTGTAAGATCCAGCAAAAACCACGAGGTTGGCTCAATTTTTTCTTACCATCTGACTTCATTTCGCGGGCATTCTAAGTAAAGCACCTCATAAGATCAAAATTTGTTGCAAATTAGAACTAAGCCAGGAGGAAAAACCCTTTATAAAAGAGGAGGTGCAGGGACTTGGCAGGGATATACACAGCTGTATTTTTGTCTTGCTTGCTTAATAGTGTAAACAACTTTTGTTGGTTAGCTTTGTATGTGACCATTCAGGAAACCCTCTATATAGACAATGTATCTTGTCAACCATTTCCTCTGTGTGTAAAATGTAATTCGTCACCCTGCACTGCCTTGGCAGCAGCCTTGTAAAGAACTCACAGAATTAATGAATATTTCATAAAGATGTGATTTATTAACATTCCTCTCTCTTAGCTTTCAAAAAGATCCATCCTCAAAAGCTGAGTGCACAAAAGTTATCTGCAGGTATGGAAAGGAAACTGAACCCCCTGAAGTCAAACCCAGGATTTCTTAATGATCTCTGGGCTATACAGACTTTGGAAGAGATATTTAGTCAATCTTGTATTAATATTTTATATGGTAAAGGAATGCAGTGCTAAGCTATTGTACTGAATTTGGCTGTCAGAACCATGAGTTATCACAACAGAAAATATTATCAACGCAGAATCTTTCAGTTTCATATATTTTGACGAAAATATAAAAAAATAGGTCATGACATAATGCAAATACCTCTAGGCCTTCTGCACTACCCAGATTTCCATACTGCTATAGAACACTTTTCCTTCCAGAACCCATCAGCAAATTTATCACAGGCACATATTATAGTTTTATGCACCTGTGCTTTTATCCTAACCACTAATGTCCTTGGGTACTATCAAATACAATAACTGCTGTACTAACAAAAATTAGTTGTCCTATGATTTCATATATTTATTGTGTTCAATTAACATGTACATTCCTGCCTCTCATACAGAAACATTCCTTCTCTGAGAATTTGCAGACACATTGCAATACAGACACAAAATAAACCAAAAAATCAAATGTGTGTTTTTGATACCTCAAGCAAAAAAATACATTTTAACTGGTTTGGGGTTGTTTTGTTTTTGTTTTTTTTTCAAGTAAGTATTTGTGGTTTTGTTTTTTTTGTTTGTTTGTTTGTTTTTTTGTTTTTTTGGGTTTTTTTGAGCAGACATAACATGTAACCCTGTTACACTCACCCAGTTATTACAGCTGCAATATTAAGCTCTTGCTTTCAGCTGCAGGAATTTATGCTTTCAAGTCAGGAATCCTCTTGCTCTGTGAAGATGGCAAGTGCAGCATAATGTCAGACCATGGCAAAACAACAAAGAACTATTTCACAACAAGAATCATCCGTTATGGTTGTGTTTAAATCTCTTTGGCTAAAACTTTCGTGTCTCTTTCCCAAGAGAAGATAAATAGCTCAATTCATAGCTTTAGGATGTAGGGTCAAAGGAGAAAGATGTATGTGTGTGGCAAGTTATAAGGACAGGATGATTTTCCTGGGTGATAGATTGTTACTTTTGCAGGATTTTTTTTTTTTTTTAAAATCTATCTTAGATGGATTTTTAAATTAGTTAATTTAAATTTTTTAGTGGACAAAGTCCCCACTGTGTGTGCTTAGACTTCAGATTGACAAATAATATGAGGGGGGGGAAACCTCATGTTACAGGAATGACATTACAAACAGAAAAAAGAAAACTAAAGAACAACTGAGGCATATTCAAGCCTAATATGATATGCATGAGACAAGGAGTTAGTAAGACTCTATGAATTTAACATGTGTATAGAAAACATTCCTGCAGTTTGTTGCAGAATCCAGAGAAGCTTCCATGCTTACCAAGCTACAAATCTATGCCTGAAATATTTAGGGAAAATATTGAGATATACTTTCTAGAAGCAGTTCTCATGCAGAAGCATTCATCTAGGAAAAGTATACTTACAATCCATCAAGAGTGTGTATGAGAGATCATGCATAGCTCAGATAAAGCTTATAAAATGCTCAATAAAATATTGGTATGATGGGCATAGAAAAATGAAAAACTATTGTATATTATCAGAAGTTAATGTTGTCAGATGTGTAAGAAGGAAAACAAGAGATTTTCTAGAAGCTGCTGTCACCTCCTTCTAGGAGCCATTCCCTGGGGTCTTTGTTGGTTTATTCTTTGATCACCACAAAAGGGCTAAAACTGTGGTTGCAGTCATGTGATATGATTTGCTCTGCAGGCACAATCCTTTTCCTAATGCAGAAGTTAAAACAGTCGCAGGAGTTATTTTTCACTGATTATCAAAGTTGGAGAACCATACTGTCAGACAAATTTTTAAGGATTTATGGAACTTAATGGGGTAAAGCAAATAGGCTGAGCTAATAAGCACTTAAGTGCAGTTTGTTGATATGTTGAAGCAGAAAGTGAGGGTTAAAATTTCACTGTACTTGCCCTCCCTACGTAATCTGGCCAACAATCTGACTTAATCACCTATCTAAACAGGAAAAAAAAAACAAACAAACACAAAAACAAACAAACAAGCAAAACCACACTTTTTTGGATGTTACTAGAGATTTTGGAGAGGACAGAACTGAACAAGAGGTTGAAGCAAGGATTGTATATACTCAGTGGATCAATAATACTTTACATGATGATTTTCCAGAACAGTAACTTGTAAAGGAATTTGGAGTACAAACTCAGGTAAATATTCACTCAGGGCTTGAAGTTCACTTTCTTAATTCTTGTTAAATATCAGCAGTTTCGGAATTGTTGTGAAAAGTCCTTTGAAGTGGTGAAATAGGTTAATAACATTACCAATATAGGAAAAAAAAAATATCCCTTTGGTAACAAGGTCACACCAACAACTTGCAGGTCAGTAGGTTAAAATCCTAGCCCAGTGGGAAGGTGGGTGATAGCCTCAGATGCCTCAGATGCAGAAGGAGGAAGGAAATTCAAACTGAGCACAGGATAAAAAAGTAAAGTTTGTGGAATCAGTTCTAATTGATTTTGTGAATTTTGGCATCATCACCAAAGAGTGTTAGGTTTTGTAGTTATTTGTGAAGTGGATACTTAAGTAGGAAAATGTGAGACTAGGAGTTTGTAACTAAATCTTTGGAACTGAATTCTCAGACATGATTCAGGTGCAAAACTATGTGTGTGAACACAGTGAGGAAATAGCAAGGTAAGGTTCCATCTAAAACTCTGGAGAGTCAACATGTCACTGTCATTGGTGCATTTCTTTTTTTGGATGGGCCACCAGATTACATAGAAAAAAGATAGCCAGCACAATGGCTTTAACTGGAAAGCCCTCTTTCCAAAGAGAAAAAATGAAACCTGTTCCCATGACTGATATGACAAGATCATGTTAAAAGACTGGCTAGTCCTTCAGCTGCATATTGAGGAAGGTCAGCTAAACACTGGCTGGATTACAGAGTCATGAGACACTCACATTGAAGGCATTACTGCTTTCTGAGATTGGAAACAGAACAAAGTAATCATGGGAAAACCTCCCTACAGACTTCACACTATTCAAATGAGTCTAATGTAGTACAAAAATAACTTGGGAGATAAAAGGAAGAAACACATCCCAAACCCTTAAATATGTGGACCATTATACGTTGAGCCAAAGGCCTAAAATCAGTCTTTCACTGGCCTTTCAGGATATTACAGAAGCCTTGTGGAAAATTTCAATGGCATTGTTGCTCCTACTTCTGCACTATGTAAAAAACAGAAAGCTAACAAGGTAACTGGTTGAAACTTCTCAGAAAGGCTTTAAGAAGATAAAGGCAGTCTTATCTTAATCTTTCTTGTCCCATCTTTGCTGTCCCAAATCTGAGAAAATATTTGATCATATCTCCAACATTTGGGATGTGGTCATGAAGAAAAAAAATGCCACCTTCTTTTTCTTAAGGAAAAAAAAAAAAATAAGCAAAATTTTCCATTATAGAGAAGTTATACTCTCAAGCAGCAGGACCATTATGTGATCAATTCTAAATGTAGGCATCTCTCACACTAGTTGCCTTTAATCTGGTTTAACAGAATGAAAGAAAGATATTCTAAATTGCTATAATAATGCTTTCTGTTTCAGGAATTTAATAGGAGAATGGTTCATATCAAAGGCAGAATGTGCATATCAAAGTACTAGATTATATTTTTGTCTCTTTCCAAAATAGTAAATGAGTTGTGTACATTTAAATTATACAAATATATATTTTCTTTCCTTTCTGCCTTAACATTTTTCTTGTGTCAAGAGAGACTTCAGGATGGTTGGCAAACATCAAAGCACTCTAGTCCCTACCTGTGTCATCTTAAAAAAAATTTATTAAATCACTTAACAATGTTCAATTTCTTGCATAGGTCTCAAGTCTACAGAAAGGGCAGGAAGAATAGGAGGGAGAAAACTTCAGAAATCTTCAGAAGTTTCTACAGAGACTGTTAATGTAATATGTTCGTGTGATAGAAGTATTCCCTAGTGTCTCACACTAGCCATAAAATCCCTAAAAAACCAATAGAAGAGTGGGAAGACTCTGTGAACTTTGGGAGTCTGTACCTATTCATCATAAAGACAAAATATAATTGTATTTTTAAATTAATACATCATTTTTACTTTAGTAAAAAAGACCAAATGCCTCAATTATTACCATAAAAGTGATTGTCAAACAAATGTCGATCAGATGGTGCTGCCTAGACAGAGGATGCATTTTCGTTTCTATTTTTTTTTCACTCTGCCATAACTATATGTGAGTTTTATTACCACATTATGACTAACCACAGATACTTTTATTTTTCTGTGACTTCCTGAGTTCATCACAGTACAAATGTGTATGATTTAGCATATTGACTTATTAAAAAAAAAAATTTAAAAAAAAAAAAAAAACAAAACAAAAAACAAAACAAAACAAAACCAAAACAGAACAAAACAAAACAAACAAAACCAAAACCCAACCAAATTTTTTGTCATGCATAGCTTAAAATATATGGCTTTTGATATTAGTAAAGCTCGGGGATTTTATTCATTTTGAAGGGTAGGGGGACTTCTACGGGGTTGAGGAATTTGATTCCTACTGGGAATAATTGTCTGCCAAGTTCTGAGGTAGAGACTAAGCTGGAGTGGAAAAACTCAAAAGAATCTTTGGAAGAAGAATGCCTCAGATGTAATAAATTGGATTATTCCATATCATAGGCCTTTTTGCACTGTTGGAGTGTGGTGGCTTTGGAATGTGCTTTCTCCTACGACTACTCATCATCATTGCAGTATGACTAGGATTGTGGAAAGTAGGCCTAGGGTCAAGAGATGTATGGAATTGTGTGTTCATGATAGGCCATTAGGTATTTTTAAATATTTTCTTGTAGGCATAGGTTTAATAAGAGAACAAAGATGTAAGCTTGGATTATGGCCTCTGCTACCTCTAGAATAGTGAGTAGGAATAAGGCTGATACAGTTGCCCTGTTTCTCCTCTGTACAGTTACCTACATATTGCCTGGACCACTGGTCCTGTGTTTCAGACTGTCTGCACACACACACACACACACACACACATACACACGCGTGCAGTTTTGGTCAGCGGTATTATATCAACTGCTTTCATCAGCATTTGCACTGAGACACTAATCTGTAAAATGTGACTGCTCAATATCAGACCCATTCCCCATTTTGTCATTTTTGCTAGAGAGGCAAAAATTTCTATGAGGATCAGGGTGAACATATCATGGAAGAGTCACGTCTTCAGCTGTCTCTACTGAATCTACCACATCTTTCTTCTCAGTTACACTGGCTATGCAATGTGAGAACAGGAGAGAAAGAGGAAATACAATCAAAGCATAATCATGGGGTTTGTTGATTACAGATTTGTTTTTTAGTTTTTAGGTCTTTTTCCTTTTAATGATGTCAGTACTTCAAGTGTTTCCAGCATTTGCCTTTTCTAATTTGAGTGAATGGAAACTCGTTCCTTTGTATTTTGAGCTTCTTAGGTTGTCTGCAATACCTAAGTACAGCAGGCTCATTGAGGAATTACATTTTAGACTTAATGCCCAATTTTCTCCATTCCAGTGATTTTAAACAAATCTTTTTTATATGGCTTTTAAAGAATGTTA
The DNA here is from genome assembly GCA_035222235.1 of Margarornis squamiger. NCBI lineage: Eukaryota > Metazoa > Chordata > Aves > Passeriformes > Furnariidae > Margarornis > Margarornis squamiger. Next base: position 35,780,691 of record JAWWTY010000156.1, read on the forward strand.
TTCTGGACTCTAAAAACACGAATATTGACTTTAGTAGCAGAATAAAAATTTTCCTATGGACTGATAGAAATTTATCTTTGGATGCTGATTTAATGTTTTCTTTTTGTATGTGTGGAGAGCATGGTATTAAGTAATCAATATAAATAGCTACGCTTGGTGAAGAATACAGAATTGTTTAGGAAGCAGTCTGAAAATTTTCATATATTATAATCTTATAAAATATATTGCAGAAAAATAAGAGAGGATAATGTGCATGCCATTTGTGAGTGCATAAAACTTATATTGTTAAATGGTAATTGCTGATTTATGGTGTGTCATCTGCCATACAGTTCATAATGCACATTATATCTAAATTCCCTTTTATAATGTATGCCAGGGTGAATTTATATGTAAGAGAAATTCAAAGGATTTTTAACTATTCTAAATTTCATAATGTTTTTATTTATCCTCACTTATTGAGTAGTATGTTGTTTTTTTTTTAAGTTTAGATATATAAATGTATATCTGCAAAACTTCCACAAGGCTCCAGGTAGGCATATGCATTTGAAATTGCTTACAAAGATCTTTACAAGAAGTCTGATATGAAGGCAGTCCTGAAAACCTTTTTTTTTTTTTTTTTCTTTTTTACAGGTAAATAGAAGTAATGCCTCTGAAAGGCATGGATAGACTGGTGGTCATTTGAGTTATACAGTAATGAAAGTATAGAAAACACCAGAAAATATCACAGACAGGTTGTTCAAAAAAATTAACAACTCATCAAAAAGCTCTCAACAATGTCTTTTTTATAGTGCAGATGTGACAGTTGCAATTCATTTTGGTCCATTTTGTACATCTAAAATCTGGTTCTCTAGAGCTGAGAACAACTATAAGGTTAATGTAATGGTTATTTAGGATGTGTGAACTGCTATACACTTCTTAATGCATGTGTTCTATCTAAAGTTTCTTTTAATATGCATGTCATAGCAACATGTCAAGACATTTGGGGCCAGACGTGTTTAATATCTTTATCAATGATCTGGATGAGGGGATCCAGTACAACCTCAATAAGTTTGCAGACAACACTACATTGGTGTTGATCTGCTGGAGTATAGGAAGGTTCTACAGAGGAATTTGGGCAGGCTGGAGCAATGGGCCAAGGCCAATTGTATGAGGCTCAACTATAAGAATTATATCATAGATATATAACTTTGTCTGTTATGTCCCTCTTTCGACATAGGCACTTCTCCATTTAATTTGGAAAATTTTATGGTTTTTTTTTTTTATAAAGAAATCAGTGCTTTTGGGCCATGAGTAGGTTTATACAGGTATCAGGTTTGATCAAATCTCTTTTCTTTAAGACTTTTAATTTGCAAGAATTCCAATTTTGATGTTTTTACCAAAGGAAGCATTTTTGCTCATTTGTTTACTAAATTATATTTACACTGAGAAATTCATTAGTCCATTAGTGAATTGTTTCACAAATACACATGTGCATTTATATAAAGTGACAGCTGTTCTTGATAATTTACCAATTTGCAGAACATTCTATCATTTTCTAAATTGTATCATAGCTGAGCAAAATATTGAACACTATTTTTTCAGACACAACTTCCAGATATAGTTTTATTTGTATGATTTGTTAACTATATATAACTATATATATAGATTGTAAGACAGAAGATATAAACCCAACTTTTACTCTTTTTCTTTTCTTTCTTTTCTTTGTGAGACATCATTAAAATGTAGTAGGTTCTAGGGATCCAGGACCTAAGATAAACCTTCTTCTTAAATTACCACAATCAGGTTAATGATTTACAGACAATGACCATGCTGTACACAATGGAAAAATATTTATTTTAAAAGAGGTTTCAAAAATGCTGAAAATTGGACCATGCTGAGACAATAGGCAGGCAAGAATGGCACTTGACCTACTACTTTGCTACAATACAAATTCAGTACTAATCACAACAGAGATCTGCATTAAAATATTTATATTTTAGTTGTTAGGAGGTTTTGCATCAGACTCTTGAATAAAGATTAAAGACTTATCTCGCACTAACTTTAGTGAGACCAGTTCTCTCAACTTTTCACATCTGACAAATTCATTATATGAACACATAACACTCACAGGTAAAGAATGAAATTAAATGGATGTGAAATTTGAATGAATTTTAGATAACGTCTTGCAGAAAGTAATTATCCTCTCAGAACAGCAAACATTAGAGTGATGTGCATAAGAACCAAATTTGGTTCATAACTCTCTCTTTCAAGGTGACATGCTTCTTTAAAATTGTGTTTGGTGGCAGTCTTGGGCCACTGAGTTTCCCTAACATATTTTTAAAAACAATGCTGGAAAGAAACATTCCTATCAAAATCAGAATACAGAAATCAAGTAGTCTTTTATTTAACCAAAATGACAACTTGTATTGTTATTAATAATAATAATTAAAAATATCTACATTTGTATAGAAAGAGATATATTTCAGGACATAATGCTATGGAATGGTGATCAACTATTCCCAGAGGGGAGCTGAGCACTGGAACAGGCTCCCAGGGAAGTGGTCACACATCACCAAGCCTGATGGAGTTCAAGAAGTATTTGGGTGATGCTCTCAGGCACGTTATGACTCTTGGGGGTGGTCTTGTGCAGGGCTAAAGGTTGGACTGAATGATCCTTGTGGGTCCCTTCCAACTCATAGAATCATAAAATCAGCCAGGGTGGAAAAGACCTCTGAGATCATCAAGTCCAACCCTTGATCCACTACCACCTCAGTTAGTAAACCATGGCACAAAGTGCCATATCCAGTCTCGTCTTAAAAACCTACATGGACAGAGAATCCACCACTTTCCTGGGCAGCCCTGATTAACCTCTCTGTAAAGAATTCCTAATATCTAGCTTAAACCTTCCTTGGCAGAGCTTAAGCCCATGCCCTCTTGTCTTACTGATAGTTGCCTGGGAGAAGAGACCAACTCCCACTTGGCTACAACTTCCTTTCAGGTAGTTATAGAGAGTGATGAGGTCTCCCTTGAGCCTCCTGTTTTCCCAGCTAAACAGCCCCAGATCCCTCAACCTCTCCTCATAGGACTTGTGTCCAAGTCCCCTCACCAGCCTTGTTGCTCTTCTCTGGACCTGTTTCCAGCACCTCGGCATCCTTCCTGAACTGAGGAGCCCAGAACAGGACACAGAACTCAAGGTGTGGCCTCACCAGCACTGAGTACAGGGGAAGAATCACTTCCCTGGACCTCTTTGCCACACTGTCCCTGATACAGGCCAGGATGCCATTGGCCTTCTTGGCCACCTGGGCACACTGCTGGCTCATGTTCAGCATATTCTGTGATTTTATTTTACAGCTGGGATGGTTAGGAAGACAAACAGTTTCCATATTTTTCCTACCATATGTGAAAGGCACAGGGAAGGAAGAAAAGTAGGACAAATGAGGAAGGTATAACTGTGATCTGACTACTCTATATCATCATAACAGTCTGGAACATACCAATTATACACTACCATTATTTAAAAAACACTAACCTTGGTACTTATTTAATCAAGAATGTGTAGACCTTCAGCTAAGTTTAAAATATGGGATGTGCAGAGGTAAATCTGAATTTTATCTCCATTCTTGCAGTTTGTGGAAGAAAAATGCAATAAAACAGAATAATGATTTCTGCATTTCATTAACAAAGCTTGTATTCTTCAGGGTTTTCACTCTTTCTTTACCTTTACGAATATGTCTTATTTTAGTACTGATGCTGCTTTATTTTCTGTATGTGCCAAGCCAGTATAACTTAGAGCCTTGTCTCACACTATATTTGTAGTTCTGAAGTCTTATAAAATGAAATAATAAAAGAAATGTACAGAAAGAAACCTTTATAATACATTTACATTAATTTTTGCTACAGTGTTCTCTTTCTAGGGAATCTTTTTTGTTTCAAGAGTAACTAACAGTAGTACATTACTATGGAAATATTTTTGTCTTCATATTTTTTTGCTACTAGAAATATTTCATCACCAATTGTGTTGTATTTTCTGTGACTTGTAACTTCACATGCTACCTTAACTTTTTATTTTAGTTTGTTAAGATTGTAATGCAGTTCACTTAAAATAATAAATTTCTTGTCCCATAATACTTGAGGTTTTGTACCTAAATAAATTCAAATTAAAAAAAAAAAAAAAATCATCTTTTTGCTCATCTTAATTTTTTTCAAATGTGTATGTATTTTCACTCTAAGAAAAATGATTAAATGTAATTATCATTCCACTGGTAAAAAAAAAAAAAAATACAATAAAGTAATATGTTCCATTTTACTTACATTTTCTAAGGAATGAAAACTCTTAACAACAAATGGTCTTTCAAGCTTTGTTCTTCCCCCAGGCTTGAAATGAATATAAATAACTGTCATAAACTGTGTCAACAAACTGCTGAAGGAATGCAAACTGAAAAGTGAGGCTGCTTTGCTGTGTTGCTGTGCCTATTACTTCACACACAGCACAAGTTCTCATGTTCTTATCGTGTGGATGTGTACACACTTGCAAGTCTTCAATGTCCACAGCTGCACTATAAAACTTCTTTGGTTACTGATGATGAAGCATGTACAAGTTTCCGATTCTTCTTGAAATAAATGTATATTTAAGTGAGTGAAGGTTCAGAAGAAGACAATAAAAAAAAGAAGAAATTATGCAGGGAGTTGATGAGCCTAGTCATAATTGCAGTAGGTTTAAGATGGTCTCAGACCAAAGATAAAATTATGATGGATTTTTCCCTAACATGCCACAAACTATTTTAAAAACCACATGTATGTATTTCGATGAATATATATAAATTACTGTTGCATACATAGGTATGCTTAAAGTATTCTTCTAATATGTAAAGTTATAGCTATATATAAATGCAAAATAGAATATGAATCACCAGATACATATCCATTCCAATATAAAAGTTATTCTTTCAAAGCTACATGAAAACTAGAAGAAAATTCTCTACTACATTTATTACTGAAATATATAGTAAATATTTCAGAAACTTCTCTGCCATTCAAGATTCTGTTAGCTTTCCAACCTCTGAAGTGCCATGCGGAGATGTGCAGGAATAGAAGTTCATACAGCAGAAACAGTGTAACTAAGCTAATACTGTTCCTGCCAAAATATAAAAGAGGAAAGTCTGAAATATCACCATTGTAAAAAGGTCCTTGGTACCCTATATTTCATTGGCACACCCTGCCAATGAAATGCTCACTAATCCTACCTTAGATAAAAATACAACAAATCATCTCAAACTTCAGTTCAAACTAATCTTGTTTAAATTGAATTTTTTGATCAAAGACAAGAGGAAATTCAGATGAACCCGTATTTTCAGAGTTTTTGGGATGGCTGCACAAAAAAGAAGTAAAGACAAGTGGATCTTTGGCAGTAGTATCTTCAAAATCTGGTTGTCTGCTAAGTGAATTTCTTTCAATAGCTATTAGTTCATCTTTTCTACTGAAACAACTTTGATTTTAGTATCTGAAATATCACAATATCAAGTACATAACTGAGTTGGTTTTGAAAAATCTATCTCATGCAATTAATGCTTTTAGAGCTGTCTTGATCTACCTATTTAATGGCAGGATCCCTGGCCACTGAAACTATGGTTATGTTAGCCAAACAACTCCTGGAACCTTCTGGCTCTTCTCCATCCTCTTGCTACACACCTCTTTTGCATTTATCATTAGCTTACTTGTGTCTTGATAGATACTTTTTGTCGGCACTCTGCTGTTCTTCCATGTGTAGCTGGATTTCCTCTTTTTATCTTAATGAACTAGCACTGCTAATCGATGTCAAAAATGCTCTTAATATAATACCAAGATCAGATCACAGTATCACAGGATTATTTTCCCAGGTATTTTGAGAAATCATTTTGAATGCTCTTAAGCCTTGGCTTAACCTGTGACTCTAAGGAGACATTTTGCTGTAGAGCAGTGTCAGCATGAAAGTGTTTCTGCAAATGTTGACACACAGAAGATTAAACATCAAGATTTATGTAATTGTAGGTATGAGTAACAGCTGAAAAGCAGCCCTGGAGACTTTGGGACTTTGGGAAAGTGAAGAGAAAGTGCATACACATCTTTTAACATACGGATCACAGAGTTTAAGATGTCAAGCTGTGAAAGTACTTTAGAAAAAAGGCATTCACAAACCTGAAACTTGTAATTATGGAATTAATTCAGCTACAGACCAGTCCAAGTGAAAGGGCTGGACAAATATAAAGCATATATGTAAGGGTAAATAAGTTGTCTCCATTAGTAGAATAAAATTTTCCAATATATAGGAGGAAATTGTTTAGGAAATAGAATGCCTATAAAATGTATGGGGTTTAATTCCTAGGTAAATTTTCTTCTTAAATACCTAATTTTTTTTTAAATTCTGTTAAAATAAAAATATTTTTTACAGTCAGACTTTTCCTTTCGTAATAAATTTCTACATACAAAATCATATTTGAAGTTCAATCTGAAATATTCTTTTTTAAATGTTGAAATATTTTAATGTTTAATCTCTTAATTTCATTGCTTTCTAAAAAAATCAAGGTCAAGAAGTTTCAAAAGAAATTTTTTACTTCTACAATAAGATTATACAATAAATATTAGACTCTTTTTTCTTCAGAATACATTTTTAGAGCACTTGGTAAGTTGTTATGAAGCAGTAAATAGGTTCCATTATCAAACATGTACTCTCTACACATGGACACTTTTTCATAAAGTTGTTACATTATACATTTGATAATGATGTTACATTGCACAGAATGTTAAGATGACAAGAGTTTTTGTGAACGTAGATCTAGCAGTCTCATTTTAGACCTCTGAAGTCATTACCTTTATTGCTGCCTAAAGACATAATGCATCACTTGCAACAGAAGCCAGCAGTGGCATTTGTCTTCCATCACTTGCAGGCTTGATTTCAATTTTTATATTAATTTATGTCCTACATCTCTTGGATCTAAAAAATATTAATGTATAATGGCAAAAAAGTGCAGAACATCCTATAAAATGGCACAATTTTAGGGTAGATATTATATGTTTAGGTATAAGAAATACCATATTTCATATTGTTGTTTTTATTGCTGAGCAGTAGGTGGTATCTGGGATATCATACTCTCTCATTGCTTTATTTATAAGGTTTCATACATGGTAATGACATGTAAAAATTAATGGGATCTTTTAAGTGATGTGAGATCACCCTCCACAGGAAATACAATAGAATGCAGAATTTCTTGATATCCTGCAGGTTCCAGTAATACCTCCATGTGCTGCTATACTTTTCCAAATATTCCACAGCATTATTCACCTATAATACATCCATGTTTACCAATCTTGTGAAAGCAAACAACCCTTTCAAAAATAGAGAATTGAGACATAAAATATTTTTTATATATATATATATATATATCATTATTTTTGGTCATAGCTTTCATCAGTTTAGCCTGCCTGATTTAAGTCTTATAGAGGATAAACTTGTTTGGAAAATAAATCTATTCCTCCTCTCTTCTCCTCTCTTCTCCTCTCGTCTCCTCTCGTCTCCTCTCGTCTCCTCTCCTCTCGTCTCCTCTCCTCTCGTCTCCTCTCCTCTCGTCTCCTCTCCTCTC
>JAWWTY010000156.1:35788385-35834022 GCA_035222235.1 Margarornis squamiger
CCTCTCCTCTCCTCTCCTCTCCTCTCCTCTCCTCTCCTCTCCTCTCCTCTCCTCTCCTCTCCTCTCCTCTCTTCTTTTATGTTTTATTTTTTTTCTTTTTCTTTTTTTTTTCATTTTAAATATGTCTACCTGTTTTGCTTTTAAATTGTTTCCTTTAAAAGTGCAATAATACATATTTTTAATTCATAGCAGGAGTAATCCACAACAGTTTATCTCCCATTCAAGCTTAGGCAAAAGGTAATTAATAGATTATAATTCCTAAATAAAAGTTCCAGGGATGAGGATCCTATGTCTTCAGAAAGAAATATCTTTAGTCTGGGCAGTACTTTATCTTCTCTTGATCCTTGTTATTTGGCTTCCCCATGGAAATATATACATATGAAGCAGACTGATGATGCTAGGAAAGCCTTTGGGTTTGGCAAAATAAAGAAGATAAGTAAAAGTAGAAATTAAAGATGAGAAGATCAAAGAAAATGTATATGTCTTTGTAGATAAATGGTTCTAATCAACAAGGGGTAAGCAAAAACTCTCTATAGGTGTCTATCCTCCAGAGAGGAGAGGTCAATCTCCAGAAAACTGATTTGCAAGGTAAAGTTATTGCCACTTTGCTTTAGTGACTTAGCAACATCTCTTTTTGTCTATTCTCTTCCCCTACTCAGTCCATCACTGTGCATGTCTCCCTTTTCCATCCTCTAATCTAACCATGCTTTTTTCTTCACCCCCATTGCTCCACCTCTCTTTCTAAGTCCCTCTTTCATTATTTTAATTTTAATTTAATTATTTCTCCTTTTTATTCTTTTTGTCCTACTTGAAGTTACTAACCTCTTGGAAGGCTGTCCCATACACCTGGAATTAATGACAGACTTTATGCCTTTTTACAGTTCATCTCTAGAACACTTCCTCTGGACAATGGCTTCTAACAGTATCAGTGTATATGGGTCTCTTATGAATAAAAAAATTGCAGCACCTCTCTCAGGTGAGAAACACTGGTATTTCAAAATATTTTGTCCCAGGTAGACTGTGTGCTTAGAAGCAGGTATTTGTAAGCCCAGTTCCTGATCTGAAACAGGACCCATGATCAGCTTTTGACAAGGTAATTTGTGACTGCTTGGCAAAAACAAGGCATAATGTCTCCCATCATGATTCTATTCATCTTTTTTCCTTTCTGTACCCCGCAGGGACAGTGAGCAGGACACTGATTCATACAGAAGTTTACAGCATAAATATCAGAGTAGTGATTCTCAACCGTGTTTTGTTCAGATACAGGTACCCTGCAGACACTGATGTAGGCAGGAGCTGGGGACAGCAGTTAGGTGCTTTGCAGTGGGCCCTGAACCAGTGTAGAAGGAACAGGGCACCAGCCCCACCTCCCCTCTCACCTGGAACCTGCACAAAGTCACTGCTGGCTCCAGAGCTCCTGTTGATCCTCAGCAGGCAGAGGAGCAGCAGCTCTCCACAGCTGCCAAAGACAATGAGATGCATATTTGACAAGTGTGAGAGGGGCAGCTATTACTGCTTTTTGATGTGCCTTTTGGCACTATCACTGTACACCATACCTTGAGACATTTCATTCTTTCCCTTGAACTATCAGACCATTCATCATCTCAATCCTATAGTTTACAATATATGCATAAACTGGTATTACTGTTTGAATTTCATATTTTCAATTCAAAATTTTGTATTTTGGAGGGGGGAAAGTATGTATGTTATGCATAGCAAAATAAATGCTTTTCTTAATCTGCAAACTGTACTCATAAAGTGCATTAAATGAAACATCTTTTTAAACAATTTATGTATTTTATATTTTGATCATTACTAATGCTTGTAAAGGTTTTAGAGTGATGTCCCACCTTACAGTAAGAAAGCATTCAAAAATAAAATTATTTAAAAAAAAAAAAAAGCTTTAAAGCAATATTTTTTCTTTTTAACATCAAAGATCACTTTTTATAGCTGTAAGTGTAGATCTTATTTTACATTTTTGGGGTATTTTTCCTTAACATTTTGGCTCAGGTAAAGAGAAAAAAAAAAAATACAAAAACTTTAAGAAAACACTGAAATACAAAATTATGTATGGGATGACTTGCAAAGAAGAAAAGTGAAGGCAAGAGATAACCAACAACTGGTGGATGAAATTTATTTAACCTTTTAATTCACCTAAAGACTGCATTGTTGAATTTTACTGGCATATCTAACAGTAAGAGAATAGGTGAAAGCAATGAATGGACTGAAAATTAGTTGACTAGAGGATGCACTGAAATATCTTCCTAGGTTTCTCAGAAAAAATACTGTCAAGCTGGTCTTGACACTGGAAATACAAACATGAACATTCTTTTCAGGAATAATAGGACAATCTCATAAGATTGTCCTATTATCTATTATTATTATTATTATTATTATTATTATTATTACTAAATTATTATCTACCAAAATAGATACTTTGATAGGTAGTCTAATAGGGTTAATTACACTTTGGAATTTGCTTTTTCTATCTTTATTTCTAAATGTGTTTTTTCTTCTCATATCTCTAAAAGTATCTTTTCCCTTTCAAATATGGATGATACTTAAGAAAACTTTGACTTATTCATTTCCCTTATAGCTAAACCTACATTCACTTTGATAATTTGCAGTCAAAGCTTCTTCAATATGCACTACAACATTTCAGCAGAAAGGCTGGTAGAAACTTGAAGAGAAATGAACTTTCTGGAATTAAAAAAGACTGCATATTTGTCTTACTCTTTTTAAAAGAAGTGTAAAGGAAAAAAACAAAATTATTTTGCAACCTGTGAGATTATATTTGCAGTATCTTGGTTTTCAGACTAAAATGACGTTCATTAATCAGTAGATGAAATTCATCCTGTTTATATTTAAGTGGTTTGGTGGTGTAATTACAGCTGAAGTTTGGGAGAGTGTTTTCAGCCTAAGAATGAACTTCATCATATCTGAACCATTTTTTTAAATCAAACTATTCATACAGAACTTTACAAAAAGATTTAAAACTATAACTAGCATATGCATCTTTCAGTCTGAGAAGAGTTTTGGTGCATACATCAGAATAACAACAGAAAACTTGATTTTATGTAAGTGTGCTGGAACAGGTTGCAAAGCTGCTTTTCAGTGTTTACCTCCTACTCCTTGAAGATAAGACTGCTTTCTAAACGAACATTTTGGTCAGGGTTCCACATGTTCTCCTTTTAATCACATCTCTACTGCTGCCTGTTTAATACAGAAATAAAATTTCAAGCAAATCTGAAATCATGTGAGTCCAAAAACAGAGAAGATAATCCAAATAATTTCTTCTTCACTTTTATTATTTTTACATCTATAGCCTCCATAACAGTACTAGTGTTACTGTATGATGACTATAGTAAAGTAAACCAAAAAATTATGCTGCATTAATAAAATATAGAAAAATATTTTTCTACAATATGACATCAGGGGCAAATATGCCACAAGTCATATGCATTACTCAACTTTGACATGAAACTGAAAAACTTTATTAATGTATGCTCCTTTATGGAAATTTACTCCTACAAAATGTAGTAATGATTTGCAGTACATCAGCAGTCATCTGAAATGAAAAGTGCACTGAGGATATTACTTAAACTCTGATTGCAACTTCAGCTAACAACAACAAGAAAACAAACAGGATTTTCTATTTCTCTGAAGACAAACTGGTTTTGTCTTAGTAAAAGATTTCTATTTTTATTTCCGCTTCGCTCTTAGAGAAAAGATATTCTGCTGAAGTGTGTTTCCATTATGCTTCTTTCCACATGTTCTCAACATAATGATTTTAACTACCTGCCTTTATGTCAGATATGTGGGGTGCAATTGCTACATAACAACGTGAGGATGACAGAAAAGGTTTCGTGCTCAGTTTCAGACAGCATTGAGACAGACTGTCTGGGATGGGGTGTCAGGAAGACTGTTCACTTAGCTCCAAACATGACAAGTGCTTCATATTGCTTCTCAGATTTCTCAAGTTGTATCAGCCCGTATACATGTGGAGTTCACATTCATGAAGCAGCTTGAAAAGCTGTGAAGTGTGCCCTAATGTAGAGTATGACCTTGGTTTCTATACAAATTCAGAGAGAGCAATCTTATTAAAGTCTGGGACCATGATTGAAACATTCTCTTGTAAGTTGGAGTTAATAAAATGTAACAGACCTTTGGCTAATAGCTGGGCAAATAAAAGATTAAAAAAAAAAAAAAAAAAAGAAGGACGACAAATAATCATATTATCATCATAACTATGCAACATATTCAATCATTTGGGATGCAAATTTCCAGCTTTGGTGCTCTGGGGACAACCTGTAAGGGTTTACTAACTCCCATTCTAACTCAATGTATTTACCAGCTTAGGGTTCAATTACAACCATCATCTTGAAACTGGAGTGAGCCCTGAAGAAAGTTAAAATAATAGATACTGGAGTACATTATGTCATAAAGGGACTTCCTTGATCATAGAGATCATTCCCTTCCTAGTGCTAGAGCAGATAACCACATTACATAATCCATTGATCAAGTTCCATTTTGAAAGAAGCTACTTTTATGAAGTTTGTTGTTTCTTCTTCCTTCTCCCCCTCCTCTTGTGACTCATCCTTCTTTCTTACACAGCAAAACTCAAACTCGAGAAAAGAAAATCAATTGTGTTTTCATCTTGAACATTTCAAACAGAATTTGCAACAAATTATTGCTTGGTATAATCTTCGTAGTTGTAACCTTAAATAAATGTTGGGTGGGTTTTTTTTTCTGGTTTTTTTTTTTTTGTTGTTGTTTGTTTGTTTTTTTTAAAAAGAAAGAAAAAAAGAGAGAGAAAGAAAATTAAGAAAATTAATTCTGTTCAGTTCTGTTTTCTGTGTACTATTGTTACAGTCTTCTAGCATGGATTCCATGTCTATTTCCAGTTCTTGCTCAGAGCTTTCTTTTTCTTTACTTATTCCCACTAAGAGTGTTATTTTTTGAGAAGTTGTTTATCTTTAAGCCATTACTAATCAGCATTGTACAGTACACTAAAGCTGAGTAAAATTAAAAATTAAGGATTATAGTAATATTTTATGGAGAACATCAGATGGCATTTGGTTCACCTCAGCACATACATCACAGGAGTACTAAATTACTCCATCCATGTTTTTACCCATTGTGTAAAATTGTTCCTAAAGGATAGTTGGCTAGGAAACCTAGGCTAGGCACTGAAGCTCAGGTTTCTTCCAACTTTTACTTGCATGTCCAACAATAACTCCTACCCAAGAGCATATCTTGTCTGGACTGGTTGTCTCTCTTTTCAGGTAGATATTTTTCATGTAGGGAAAAATACTGTACTATGCTACAACCTGTTGCAAATGTGGATTTCCCATTTTGTGTGAAATGCTGATATTTTAAATGCAATTCTTTCTTACATTAAGATGCAATGTCCCTCAAATGCATATCATCTATATAGAGATCCTGTTATAAAGATTATTATGCATTACATAAGGATAAATGTGTACAGGAATAAGAAATATAACCAATTTTTAGCTCTTATATTTTCTTTTAAATGCATCATGATTATAAAGTATAAAAGCTAGCTTCATGTTTTAAATATCAGAAATAATAACATAATGTCCTATGAAGATCTAGTTTTTCTGAAACTTAATTTTTCACCAGAAATTTTTTAGTCAGTTTTAAGCTTGAATTTGGAAATTCTCAAGTGTCTGGCAGATATTAAAGTAATAAACTGTCTCCACATGCTATTATACTACTGTTGTAGTTGATAGATGCACATATATTTAAATCTGCATATCCATCATATGTTTAGCCCTCAACAGTTATACCTTCAATACACACTTGACAGCAGGTTAACTAGAATACTATGTGGTAAAAATATTCAAATTCTCTCACACAATTCTGGAGAAAAATTTCAAAAGAAAGGAACAGTTATACGGTGTATAATCTATTTTTGAAATTTATTCCAAGAATGTTTAATATGCAGGACATATTGCGATATAAAAGCATACAACTTTTTGGTGGTTTAAAACCAAAATATTTATATAATCTAAGTAACAGTCCATGGGCATTGTTATTTCAAGAATAACAACCTATTAAAACCCAAATAATTATCATACCTGGCTGAATTATTTGTCTGTCTCTTTATATGAAATTAAATCTAGCAGAATAATCCACCTAAACCATCAGTGATTTTCATGGATTAATTCAGGTAACTTTAGCAAGTTCATTCCACTGTTTTAGAGATGGTTAATTTCAAGTGTTCTTCAAGTTAAATTTTTGTGGCACATATGGAGAATTGCAAAGTTCAGTTGTTTTTATGGACATTTATGTTGCAAATGCCAAACTCATTATGCTTGGTTTTATGGTTTTCTTCCTCTGATATTGTCTTCTAAACGTCTAAACATAGCATGCAAAACCAGCCTATATTACACTAGCCTTCTCCAAAGTTCTGTGATAAGAAAACCTTGCTTTATAGGCAATATATACCTATTCTACTTGTAAAACAGAATATGTTTGTAGTCAGCATCTGTCACATAGTTCTATCCATTATTTTTATCTGTGCATTTTATAGAATTCTAGCAAAACTAAAGAACTGAAATCAATTTCTTGTCTCTTTATTTCAACACATGACAAATGGACATATATAATTACTACTCAGATGAAGAAGTTATTTGAATCCTTCTACACACAAATTTCTGTTGGTGCTTCATGGATGGTCTATCTGGAGACTTAAGCACCTTTCCCACTGTGGTGTATATCACTCCTAAAAGAGAAAAAGGCAAATAGGGTAGTAGCTGACCTCAATATCTTCTAATTACACAAAACCTCTTGTCTGGAATTAGATTTCTTTCAAACAACCCATCAGTACTGCAAAATGAAAATAAAAACATAAGTCTGTTTCAACCATATGCTGCAGTGTAACAGTTTATGCAACAGTTCAAGAAATGGGAGATATAGATAAAAAGGTAAATAAAGTAGTGGTGCAAGCTACAAGAGAAATAAATTGTCAGAAAAGCAGAAGGATTCTCATTCTTTAGATATGCCATGGTCAAGATATGAGGACAAACATAGGTTACTGGGTTTAGTACAGAGATTAATTCAATATAACATAATGATATGATCACGCTTGTTTTCAATAGTAATGAAACTAAGCTACTCAGTTTATTCCTCCACTCAGATAAGAAGGTTACCTGAGTGATTGAGCTACCCCATGTATTGATTCACTTTTTCCAAGTATAGTAGGATAAAACATGATTCTGAGTTATGCACTTCATATTTTGCTCTGGGAGACTACAGCATGCCACAGACTTCATCCTAGTGAAGAAAAATATAAGTTATTATATTTGAAAGAAGAACCTCAGAGAAACACATTCCTTTTCATGTATACTTTAATGTATCAACAAATTAAGTTTTAAATGGATTGGATTGTTAAGCTTCAGGTTGAACTCTGAGTGCAACCAAAAAAATGACTAAAAGAAAAGAATCCACTGTGTGTGCTGGAGTGCAGCACAAGTGAAAAATGTTATTTTAAAGCTTGGTTGAAAAGCTGAACCAAATTAAGAATTGAAATCTGTGTACAAAGGGTGTGTAAATAAAAAAATCTCAATGATACAGTGGCACTTTATAGGTGTCTTTTTTGTTTGCTTTGCTTAAAAAATCTTCGTTAAATAAAGGCACATCATAGTAGCATTAGTTTATGCCCTGTTTATAAATTGTGAAGAATGAATCAAAGGATTTCCTCTTAGATCACACTGAAGGCTAAGAGTAACTGCAAGAGATTCCACTGGTCCCCAAGTCACATAGTGAATAAACACTGATCATGTTGCCAAGGGCTAGACACCACTAGACTGGGGCAGGCTGTCTCCATATTGTGTAAAACTTTGCCAAGGTCTCTTCCAAACATCTTGTGGTCTCCCTTGGAGCTTAAAACTTATTTTTCAGTGTACATATGTTTCCAGTAATGCCATGAGTAATTAATAGAAAGTTATCACTTGAGGGAATAGGGGACATAACTGTTTTACAAGAAGTGCAAGAACTCTATGGATGAGCATGGAGAATTGTGGAGAGTTAAATGAACCAGATGTTTGTGATTAATCCATAGAACTTATCAAGAAGGATCCCTAGAGAGAACTTCCAAATAAACAAAGACTTGTGGAATGCTAGTTGATTTGCCCTGAAAGGAAGCTTGGAACCAATGTGATATACATGTGTAAATTAGGAATAGAGAAGTAGCTGGATTGAGTCTGATGTCTGAATTACTTGATGATGAACAAGTAGCCAGAATCTCCCACTCAGATAAGAAGCAGAGTTCTGTAGAGATGGGTCTCTGAAGAAGATGGAGAAAGCTAACCATAATGCTTTGAAAACAGGCTTTTACTGTGTTGTAAAAAGGATTCTACCTTGTCTGTGTGTTACCTTTCGTCTTCCCAGGACCCCCTGAGAACACCCTTATTAGTATGGAAAAATGTACCTGGGCAGGTTTATGTGAAAAGCCGCCTCATTGGTCCATTGTTAGCCCTTTCCCTATTTGCTGTTAACCCTTGGTTTTCGTTGGTGTGAGTCACTTCCCCTAAAACCTCTTAAATACCCTGATCCTAGGAATAAACCCTCTCTCTGCTTCCTCTCCTGTGACCTGTGTGTGTGTGTCTCTGTCCTGGGACACCTTGGAGACCACGTGGCAAGGAGGGAGAGGGGAAGGGGGAGTGATCCACCACGCTGTCGTAGAGTTCCATTATTTAATGATGGAAAGGGAAGTGAAGGGAATCATCTTGACATGCAACTGTAAATGCACTTACACTGGTGGTTTTGGGCTTCGGAATGGCTCTTTGTAGCTGTAGATTTGGGTTGCATCTGTGCCTGGATTAACTGTTTGCTGTGCACTGTAGAACACTGCTATGCTCTTTTTAAGGTTTTCCTCATGGCTTAGCCAAGACTGATTTTGTGCCTCACTGCACCATCCAGCAATCACCACTTGCAATATAGAAAAATGACCTTCTGGCACTTTGGTCTGTGCATGTGTTCAGGATTTTAACAATGACAGCAAAACAACCTGGGATTTCTGTACAGAAATCTACTTAGCATTGCCTATTAGGCACAGCTACACAGAATGGTCCTATAACCATAATGGAAAATGAAATCTAGCTACCTTCTTTCTATAGCAAGAGTCAGTAAGGTAGGTGCACCCTATGTGGGTGCATTGGAAGTTTTAACTGTATTTTGAAGGACGCCATGACTTTTAGAATACAGTGAGGAACAATATAGACATTTTACTTTCACCCTTACATCTACTCAGGCCTATAGGGCCAAACCTATTTTCCACGTAGAAAATGCCTGTATAAAAAAAAAAAAAAATGAACCATGAAAATATCATTTGACATTTCTCCATACATAAGGAAACTTTTAACAAAATTTATGTATTTTGGTGTAATTGTTACTAGCAAAAGTTAGAAATAATCTTCACAGAAAGATACCCATTCATAAATATTTAATAAAACTCATGTTTTCACATTATAGCAGACAATTCACTCATTTTTGCACCAGTTTTCTTGTGCCCTGAATCTGAGGCAGTACTAGGAAGCCTAATTCTATCAAGGACTTGGCAAATTTAGTAATCTGGCTTTACGGCACACAGGCTGGACAGCCTCACTCTAGGGCTGTCAGAATTCAAGCCATATTGGCATATTCTTGTCTGACGAATAATCGTATCCTTTACTCTCTTTTTCTTTCTTTAGTAAACAGATGGTGTTGGTGCCTGACTGTGTCCTAAAATAGTTTCTAACTTTGCAACCAATTCTACAGTTACTTCACACTCAAATGCATTTCATCTTAGCCCTTCACTCTCTATCTCAGCACATATTCAATGTACACCTAATGGTAGCTTACATCTCATTCCTTTTTGCATTTCTATTCCTTTTGTTTTGCTTGGGTACATATTACAGTCTGAAAACCCCTAAATGAATATAGCCCTACAAATTGAGTGGAGAAAAAAATTTCAGCTAGATATTATGTTCCTGTATGGAATAACAAAGGAAACCTGTAATAAACTTGCTATAGCAGCAGAGTCTGTTGTTCAGTCATGAGTCCCTGAACTATATTGCCCCATATAAAAAGATGAGATAGCAACAAAAGAGAAGCACTTTAGCCATCTTGATATTCAATGAATGTGCTAACTGCTTTTGTGGAATTGCAGTGTTCTTCAATGTGCTACCTTTATCAAACTGAGACCTGCATAAAAATGAAATGTCAGACTCCAATACACTTCTAGTCACAGTTTATCTTTTTGTCCCCTGATAGAGTTCACAAATTTAATAACTGTCCTCTATCCTTGTCTCAATTCTCTTTCAACTTTCTATTCAGCTTTCCTTCTGTCCGGACTTGCAGGAAATGCTTCATCTTCGTATAGCGAGCACAGTAGAAAGAACAGAAAGGTATGATATTAACTGTCATTTTGAGGTGTATGAGGACTGATAAAACCACTTTGATGGTCAGAGAAAAAAAATGTTCATTGCTCTTCTGCCACATACAGTTTAACCTATTTAGGCATTAGCTGCCTAAATTAACTAGATAGTTTAAAATGAAAAGTTTATTAAGATTCTTATTAGTTGTGCTTAACATTTTGTGTGAAAGAAATTATAATTTATCTTTAATCAAAAATAATAGGATTATTTGCAAGAAAATGATGATAACATAATCAAAATTATTTTTCATCTGATTAGAAAGTCGAATGATGAATTTTCCCCTTTTGTTTTGATTTCTGTCACTATAATTGAAAATGACTCTTCAGGTCTCAACACTGTCTGTAAATGACAACTATGGTATCATTCGTACCAGTTTCTACATTTTCCAGAACATTCAAAAATGAGAATGAACTGAACTTACATTTTCTCTGAATCAAAAGTACTAAAAGAAAATTTGCTAACCCAACCTGCTATGATGGCATAAGTGCCTCTCTGGGGATACATACAACCATTTAAGCCTTGACCCTTTGAAACACTGAGCAAGGTTCATATATGAAACAGCAGCTCACTCCTTTACAGCCATGAAATCTCAGCTCAGTTTTCTTCCTAGTTGCTGGTACAGTGCTGTGTTTTGGAAAAAGTGTGAGAATAATGTTGATAACATACTGATATTTCAGTTCTTGCCAACTGGTGCTTATTCTTTCTAACTCAAGGACTTTCATTTTCCCATGTTCTGACAAGGTGGTGCACAATTATCTGGGACAGAACATGGCCCGGACAGCTGATCCAAACTTGCCAAAGGTGTAGAACTGATGTTCTATACCACAGAACATCACATATATAAACTGGGGGGGCACTTGGCCAGTAGTCTGCTGCTTGGGAACAGGCTGGGCATCAATCAGTGGGTGGTGAGCAATTGCTTTGCACATCACTGCTTTTTTACCCTTATTTTTTTTTTCTCTTCCTCTTTTTGGTATCTCCCTCTTCATTACTATCATCGTTATTAATTACTATAATATTATTTTACTTTATTTGAACTATTAAACTGTTCTTATCTCCATTCAGGAGTTTTTCTGATTCTTCTTTCTATCCCACCTGGGAGGAGTGGGGAATGAGTGTCTGCATGGGGTTAAATAACCACACTACAGATATTTACATGGGTCTTGAAAATAGAAAAATCTTATATATCTCTTCATTTAGGAAAAAGGGTGTTTGATGGAAGCACAGAAGTATGAGAGATGCTGTAGTACTATTTGACTAAATAAAAACCTGATGTTGTAAAGTAAAAGAAAAAAGTAAATGTGGGCAGGTTGAACTCTGAGGAGAGGAGTGGGAGGGAATATAGGAGTAAATCAAGGGACACAGTACTGCCTCAAACTCAAGGAAAACTGTTGATGAAAACTGAACTACCAGTTACAGTGAGTTAAGGGAAGTTGAGGCTGTTAAAAAAGGTTACCATTTTTTGTAGGCAAAGTAGAAAGCAACATGAAAATCTAATAAAAAATGGATCTGATCTTTTAATATGGGAGACAAACCAGACAATATATGCTACCTGGAAAGGGAAGGAATGTGCAGTACAGGGAATACCTTTGTTTCAGGCTTGAGTTGAATATTGGGCTTGTCAGTGGTCAATGACCACTACAGAAAGAAAAGATGAGATCTGGGAAATATAAATGTAATCTGATCATCTAAATAGTAACTCCCTTTTCTGTCAAATCAGGCATTGGTTTAAACTTCTGGTCCAGAAAAAGTTACTGTAGAGATTTGTCAGCAGCTGCTAAGATTTCAAATTCCAGGACTCGGAATTTTCTTGACAGGCACTTTTTATTTCTTTTCACATTGTAATAACTTGGATTACTGTAACAGAATAATAAGATCAATCATTGAGAAAATTATATTGGGGAATAGTCTACTCAATATAGAAAATTTTGTAGATAAAAATTGGAAAGAATTTTATATTTTTTTTTTCAAAAGCCAATTGACTTTTTATTATTCTTGAAGTTATTTTCCATCCAGGTAAACACCAATTTATAAGAAACTGACTGTTATTAGAAATATTCTTTGTATCATTTCCTGGTTTTAATATGTGTTCACAGAAAGCAAGTTCATGCTGTTATTCTAGGTAACCATTCAAATCTGAAGACTGGATACATTTGGTGTAACATCATTTCTAAAGAGTTTGGATTTTATGTTTATTTTTTCTCTCATTAGAGAACTAACATAAAAAAGGGGCATCACATTATTCTAAAAGTATTCATAATTAAACCATTTTCTTTATAGACACCACAAATTATATAGAAGAATTATTATGAGAAAAGAAAAAGATAAACATGAAGTAGCTTATTGCAGGAGAAAGGTAGATTTCTAGTTAAGGTGTTCCATATATTTTTCAGAAGACTTATCTTTGCTAAGTCTTAGAAGTTTTCTTTCTGACTTTAGGCAAGCTGTTTAATTTCTCTGTGCTTCTTTTCCCTTCATGTAAAATGTTTTCTTTTTCATAACATCCTTTTTCATCACCATGGAACTAATGGAATTCATCTTAACTGTGCAAACTCCCAACAATGTGCCAACATGTCTGGATAAAATAATAGCATTTAACTGAGGGGGGAGAATAAGCTAGAAGAACAGTACTTCTGGTATTTCCATTGCTACCAAACATGTTATCAGCTTCCTGCATAACTGCTTCAGGTTGCACATTGTTGACATTTACGACAAGAAACAAAACAGCAACAGAAAGCAAATATCATGAAAGGTACAAATCTAAAATAATAGCATACCTTGGATCACAATATGTACTTATGTATTGATTAATTTCTTGAAATGTTGCTTGTGTAAATATAATTATGTCAGTAGGGTCACAGTCTGGTTTTCTTATTAATAAAAGAAAAAGTAACTTATGAAAATTACTAGAACAATTTATTTTTTTCCAGTTTATAATTTGTTTTAAAATCTGTGAGACATCAGTTGAAAAGCTGCTTTACTAGACCCTAGTGGCATCACTATTGTGACTGTATGGCACAATAGTGAAAAGAGAACTGTCCTTACAATGTACAAAGATACAATAGCTGTTGTCAATGTCATAAATCTGTTTTCCTACATGAGTAGAAGTTTGTTGAGTTAGAAAAACATTTACCTCATAAAGATTTGTACCCAAGCTTCTGCATACATTCTGTTTTTTTGCAAATATTGCATCGTCTTCTGCCACTGTCACTGAGAAACAGCAAGCCCACCATTATGTGCTCAGGAGGGAGCCTTCTTGTTTGTGTTTTGTGTGCCCATAACCTCAGTGGACCCTGGAATCCACAAAGAGTCGCCTTGTGCTGCCACATGCTCAATGCAGATGGCATCTTCAGAGAATACGTTGGCAGACACATACAAGGCCATATTTAGCATGTGCAAACAACATTTTTTCAGGAGTTTGCAAGACAGCCAAAGGCAGGTGTCTTTCACACAGATAACAAAACAGCTCTCTGACCTCATGTTGATACTTTCTTCAGCTCCCCAATTTCAAGTCTTTGCTTAAAGTATGAAAACACTAGGTTTCTTCATCCAAAAAAAAATGACTTGTTTCATAAAGATTAACTTTTTTTTTCTATTTCCAAAGAATAGCTGATCTGTTTTAGCTGAAGTTTAAATTATTTCAATGTTCAGGCAAAAACATCACTTTCAATTCAACCAACAGCACAGGGAGGACAAACCATGACAGAGGATAACCACATAGTAAATTTAACTTGCAAATAGAAATTCAGATGTAAATTTTTAAGAACCTGCAAACAGATTCAGTAGGGATTGTTCATAATACATTCTAGTTCTTTTGCAATAATTTTCCAAAAATTCAAAAGAGTCAAGTGAATGTTGTGCTCAGTTTATGCATACTGAAGATCTGGCTAAATGCACTTTAAAGTGATAGAAGATGAAATTTCAGAACAATATGTAAAGTTTCAATAAAATGAATGCCCAAAGTAACATATTGATCCTGCTTTGTCTTTTCAAAACCAACATTCATATCTGTATGTAGTTTATAAAGTATATAAAATATATATTTTATTCAAACATTTTACACATGAATGAATAAACAGTCATATACACCCAATTATACCTGTGCCATTAACTGTACAACACCCAAATCACTTATTTTTCATCTAAACTGAAATACATTACTGAACATTTTAATGTTTTTGCAGAGCTGAGAAAATTGCAAGGTACAGCTGAAACAGTCATTACTGTATCTCAGAATGGTCACAGTAGCTAAAGATGGAAAATATCACATCAGATATTTCACTTTCCTGCATTATAGTAACTTCTTAGAGAAAATATACCAGTCCCTACTCAAGAATAGATACTTTCCATCTCCTAGGTGTTATTCAAAGACCTAAAAAAAATAAAGTGAAAAAAAAGCTGAAATAGGAGCTTTTCACTTGATGATTCTGACAGGAGTGGATGTCAGGTGGGCAGTCTTGCTTCGGGTTAGAACTTACAAAGCTTTCTCCATAGTTGAAAGGCAAGAGCACACTCTTTCAGTGTAGTCAGCCTAACTGTAACATTTCCCCATAATCACATAATAAATTTCTTTCAGCCTTGTAAATCTTTTAGAAGAGTGCATGATGGCATCTAGTCACAAATCACTGGATAGTCTCTTTTAAATAATTACATTCCTGCAGGATAAAAGAAGGCCCACAATACAGGTCAAGATAGAAGACATTAAGTTCCTTTATAGACGCCATTGAAGAAGAGTATAACCAGACTTGAACAGAATAACAGAGAAATAAAATATAAGCCCATTTCATATATATTACATAAAAATGTACCAGACTGTATGAAGGAAGCTGCAGAGTTATGCTGATGTAGCCCATTGTATCATCAATGTAAAACAACTAGCTAATATCATAAAACTGAAAGAATAATGTTTCATTTAAAATGCTCTGAGAGGAGTATTTCATTGTGGTAGTTTAGATACAGGCAGTCATGATGGCACATATACAAATACAAAACAGATTTTTTTTGACATGAGCAAAGACTGAGAGCCTGGATTTGTGTGGTAACGACTGGATACACATTTGATAGGTTAATGCCAGTTGGTATGCTTCAAATATATTGACGCCAGATAGTTAGCCAGATCCAATAATTCACTGACAGAGGCAGGTGATTATACATCAATATCCATTTTTACACTTCTATGCTGTATGTATAAGACAAAGTGATTGTGAACAGTTAGGTTGAAATGGCCACATTCTTTTCAAATAAATAAAGCATCACAAGATGTAAGTATATTTGCTTTGTGTTGCATGGCAAAAAAAAATAACTGTAGTAGCTCTGCACCTTGTACAGTAGAAAATATCAGTGATAGAATTGTTTAATGCAGGTTTGAGTTTTGTTCTTAAAAGCTATTAAACTTAGAAAGTAAGACAAAGCTGACACAAAACTATAATTAAATAGTAACTGTTGTGGCTTTATTTCCTCCAAAATTTTATTTTATTACTATGACTTAGCTTTAAAACTCTGCAGATCTCTCTTCTTGGAAGATAAGGGGAGGAGGGAGAAAGTAAGTAAATAGGCTGAAATTAAGCACATAGTGTTATGAATGCTTGCACAATGTTGACGGATTTCTTGCTTGTAGGTTACCTCCCAGTAAGTCACTCCAGAAATTTACATGCTGGGACAAAGAATGCTGACTGATTATTCAAATGTCTGGCATTTCTGAGCAAGAAAACTATATCATTGACATTCTCAGGATATATTATATGTCCTTAATATCTGGTTTAGATAAACAAGTTTTTTCTTATCATCAAAATCCCCAAACATACATCTTTGAAGTAGCTCATTGGAGGATGTTTTTCTTCAATTTAGTGGCAATATCTACAGCTCAAACTTTTTCTTATCAATATTCACTTGGATGTTGTCTGACAGTCCTCACTGAAAAATTAATAGGAATATCTGATGAAATTTACAGGATGATTAAAAGAACCTGTACAGTAGTATTTAGAACAATTATGCCATGCATTCCAAAGTAGCTCTAGCTACTCAGTTAATGGGCTTTAAATATAGAAAACACTGCTAAATCTCTATCACTACATTATACTTTATCCAATTAAGTCTATATTGAGCCCAATGACAAAAGTTTGACTAAATCATCATCACTTTTTGAATAAACTGTACCTTTTATGAAGGCAACCAGGTTTAGCCAGGAATTTAGCAAGGAGGAAGAAGCTGGCACCTCCCTTGGTAGTTTGCTCCAGTGGTTTGTCTTCTCCCTGTTTTTAAAAATACACAGGTCTGCCTCATGCTTTTAACTGCTCTGGTTTCAATTTCCAGTAACTGGTTCTTAGTTTTCATTTTTCCACAAGGTTGAATAGCTGTTTACTAGGCAGTCAGTAATCTGACTGCCTGTACACTGCAATTAATTCACTTTGCAATCTTCTTGTTAACAATAAGCAGAATTATTCTATAAGTCACAGTAAGTCAGAGTCATAAGATATGCCTCCATTTTTTGTTTGAGAAGCTTTTGCACTCATTTCCTTGATCTCTTCAGTTTTTATTTTGTTGGTTGGTTGATTGGTTACTTGATTTTTTACTAATGTCTTTCAGGACTGTGTGCATCAAAACTTTTTTGAACTATTCCAGTGTGTTGCATTCCAAGGTAAAAATGTTGGTCTGCTGCCTCTCACTTACATTTTTCAATTTCCTTGGCTTATCAAAATTCATGTCAAAATTTTAGAACAGCATTGAAAGTTAGTCTTCTTGAAAGAGAGTATATAATGTCAAGAATGGTTGAAATTCTGATTCAAAACAAATGAAGGTTGAAGGTCATAAGAGAAGTATAAAAATCCATGTATCATAATATGTAAACAGGAATATGAACAATCGCTCTAGCAAAATTGTCCTTAACCAATTTGGAAAACATTTTGCATCAGCTCTGCAGGCAAGCATCAGCTATGCAGAACACTGCAGAGTAAGACACAGAGAAGAAAACTTGTGACTGAGAAGATGGCAATAAACCCCATCTTCTAAGACAAGGGCCATGGGATGCATAGCAGGAAAGGCTCCCACTGGTTCCCTGTGCTTTTGATCAGGCCTGTTACACATACATAGAACAAAGAGAACTTCTGTTTTGGGGATCTTCAATAAAATTCTTAAAGTCGTCAGTAGCTGGGTGGAACACATCTCTCTCAGTGGGATAAATGAACACTGCTATAAAAAGAGAAAGATCACTTGTGACTGTTCCCAGCATCACAGGAAAGGACCAACTTCACATAATCACTCATATAATTTAAACTCTTTAATTAGGAAATGGTTCTTTTTAACAGTATAGTCTTGCTTGAAAAAATTATTATTTTCTGCTCAAAAGGAATTCTGTTAAAACGTTAGACTCCTTGGAGGTTAAATGTGATACACACATGGAAAACAGCTGCACGTACTAATCAATACAATGTATATGGGTAATGAGATGTTATTCTACAAGAAAACAAAAATATTAAAAAAATACTTTGGGGATTACGTATGAAGACAAGCAAAGCAGTGCAGCAGTTTTACTCATGTCAGCATATATACTCAGTTCATGTCTTCTTGAATCCTGTCACCTATCTTTGGTCACGTTTAGACTTGTTTGTAAATTACTTACATATAATGACACTGAAATGCTTGGCCACTTTTATGCATAAATCTCATCAAGAGCTGATGAAACACCAATGGACTCTCTTTAATGGATTGTGCCAACTTCTTTGCTTTCAATATGAAAAAGACCATGAATAAATAGCAGAAAGTGCTGCACAAAATGCAATCAAAGTATTTGTCATATTGTAAATATTCTGCTGAGAACCTGATAGGAGGGCAAACCTAATCCTTGAGTAATGAGTCTGTTTCATCCAGGTGACAAAATAAGGTCCTCATAAGCTTAGAGAAGGGACAGCTAAAGTGCCTAGTATCTATTCACATTGTGGTCAAAGTATGGCAACTGGGAAGGCAGCTTCTGATATGATCTCTTTAAACAGAAATGTTCACTAAATTTATCTATATTTGAAAACTCTTTCTTGCAAGATCAGCAAAGAGGATCAGGACAAAATCAAGGAGAATAGATTGACTTTTTAACAACATTCCCCAGCTCGGATCTTGAGCAGCACTGATGATGCATACATCATAAATAATGGGAGTAAAGTGAGAATTCTGCTGATTTCAACCTGGCCTAAGACCTAGTCAGAAAGGAAGGAACACTCATGCTTTATTAATTAGACACACTATTCTACTACTTACCTCATTTTCTGAAGAGGACTTAAACTGGAAATAAAATCATTACTGAAATATATAATAATACTTGTTAGATTGTTTTTAGACACTTAGAATTGCATATTATTCACACACATTTTCTCTCTCCGTTTTACAGTCCAAGCAGTACCACTTATTGTTATACTCACATGTTGACTTTGGTTGAACAGTTTATTTCATCTGATGAGAGGAAGCAGATGAGAACACAGTGAAAAAAAATGTTTTCTGTGGAGAAGCTAATGTCCAGCCTTCCTTGACAATTATTTGAATCTTCATAACACATTCTGTTGTGAGGTGTTCAGATACAGTGATGACCTAGAGTCAGACCTTTCTTGGGTAGGAGTAATCCATTGACTTCTTTCAGCTTCTAGAAGAATGTGCTTCATCATATCCCTCAACCTTTTTATAAGACTAAGCAATTCCCATTCCTTCATGTTTCTTCATAATTTATTTCATCCTTCTTCTCTAGACTCTCTTAACAGCTTCTTAATAGTGTAAGTTTTAACAACTGCCAAGATTTTGTTCTGAAGAACACAGAAATTATCTAAGATTAATGGAAAACTGCTACAGAAGGAGCATTGTCCACTGTGTACACCTCTATGGCACTATGCTAATACAAGAATCACCTAGATTTTCACTGGATTTAACTCCATTTTGTTTATTTTTTTAATATTTAATTTTGCTTTTATCTCACAAATGAATATTTGCACATCTATCTATAATAATTTAGCAATTTCCAAATAACTTAGGTCTCTAATTTTTAGAAGATAAAAGGTGTGGTTTTTTTCAAAATAAAATAATCAATTTTAAATAAACAAAATTGCACAGTAACTAATTTTACTTAACATTACTATTTCATGGTTAATAAATCCCTAGTACAAAGAGAAAGAAAAGTAAGACTATGAGAAGGAGGAGGAGAAGGAGTAAAAATAAGAGGTATTCTTATTGGTTTTGATATTTGCAACTTTATTTTTGCATTGCTTCTGTGCGTACACATCAAGTGGTGATTTTTTTGTTCAACTGATAGCTCAATGTGGTAACATATGTATAAATTATGCATAGCTACCCATAAATGTAGGGTCCACAGGTGAAGACTGCTGACAGATATTGAGGTCATAATGAACTCCTTTGTGTCTGACTCAATTTTACATACAGTCAAAAAAGTGCTGGGTTTTTTCGTTGTTGTTGTTGTTTCGTGCAGGGGGAGGGGGTGGATAATATTGTAATAGTGTTATACCCTTCATCCTTCATTGCAAATACATTCATCTCACCTTCTGAAAATATAAACCTTGTGGAAAGGGCACAGCTATAAACTAAACAATACATTGCTGCTTTACATTTTTTCTTTCACAACTTCTATTGTACATACAGTTACTGTTATTTTATGCATTCTTTGAGATGTCCTCTTTTACCAAGTAAATACTTATCCTTCCGCTGTGTTTCTACACATATAATAATGTAATTTTAAAAGATATTTCAATTTGAAAGTTGACTTTTTATCTCTAGATATTTGCAGTTGCACTGAATAAAGTGACTTCAACTAAATACCACTAAGTTAATATAATCAATACATTTGTATGTTGATTACACTTGTGCTGTACAAATGGAAAATAAAAAAGATCTTTTTATTAGGCCAATAGCCCAGCTATGAGTTCAGCACTGATGTTTCTCCCCTCCTTAAAAACACTATGGTTGCAGTAACTAGGTTCACTCATTAGAGAATTAGGTGACGTATCTTATTTGGACACACTTTAAAGTATTATTTGCATGGTTGGTTATTATTTTCTACTCCTGGCTTTAGTCTGTCACACTGAGAAGGGTTAAGAAGGCTGTTACAGGCACTTGTAAAGTCGGATTTGTGTTGCTATAGAAGATGTAGCAGTGGATGGCAGACAGCCAGACAACAACATGAAAGTGAATGTGTCAGATGTTATGCACAGCAGTACTTGAAAAAATACAGAGCTGGAGTTGTATTCCCTATTGCTGCTGCTGAGAGCCAGTCTTCTGTGACTTACAATGTTTCCACCAGTTGGGAGAATAGAGGTTGTTTCAATGTTATTATGAAGAGGAAGTAAAAAGACTAACTGCAAGCTTGTTTATATTTGCAGTCCTATTCAAGTGTTGGTACTAGTACAAAAACTACTGTTCACATATATAGGCAATACATTTACGGTGAGCGTTCACAAATCAAAACATAACTCCCAAATTTTCACTACTACATTAATTAAAAAAAAAATCAAAATAAAAGAAAACAAAAGACAAAATGTCAGATGGTTAGAGTGTTTTTTTTTTTTAGTCTAATACTTTTGAAACAGTTGATTTGTTTTAGGATCTATTTCTTATGGATATTTTCCCTATGTATCTGCTGCCACAGCAACAATTTTTCAAGTTGGTGTTGCTTCAAAATGGATAACATATTCATATGTGTGTCATTTTTAAGTTTTTTAGGTGATACTAATCTTCAATTTATTTGCTTCTGATCACATTGGAATACACTTAATTTCCTCTTTTTGAATAATATATTGAAAATTACAAATTGGTTTGCATTTATGTAAGTATTTATATAACTATCACTCCAGAAATCACTCATCAGCTTGAGTAACATAAGTGGCTTTGGTGTACTTTCATAAAATTATAGATGTAGAACATAATCATGCAAGACTTAAAACATCAAAACAAACAGAACTACTATATAAAAAGATAAGATATTAGAGAATTGTAAGGAAGAAAGGAAAAGGATAAAATCAAAATACAGTCAGAGCTATTGTTTTCTCTATTCCATTTTCATCCAAATCCTAAATCTGAGCACTGCTTGCTCTCAGAAGCTAATAAAAACAACTTTATCCAAGAGTTACACAAGGAAGGAGTTCAGGTGGCTATTTCAAAAGTGCATTTGACATTAAATGAACTCTGTTATTTTCACATTGACTTCTTAGTTAGTCCAGTTATTAATAATGATGCCAATTAACTTCAGAATTACTTTAACTGCAAAGATGTGCTGAAACCTCAAGACTGAAATATTTATTTATAAAACACATGTCAGTACTTCTAGGCTCATGAGAACATTCTGCATGATGTTCCTATGCACTGAACCATTTTTCTGTCAAATCATTTCTTGTTTCATATGAAAAGTATGGAACTGATAAGTTTTCAACACAGAAAGACAATTGATATCCTGGACTCTGTTGGTTACAAGACAAATTCTTCTCCTAGATTACCTCAAATGCCTGGCTTACTAGCAGGTTGCTCATCCTGCTTGCATCTGAGAATAGAAGTTAGTTACTTTGCTTTACCCTAATTAGCAGGAGATTTTGTACCTTGAGTGGCACTACAGTTTCTGCTAATAGTGAATGTTACAGTGCTTACCTCTGCAGTGCAGGAGTCTGTTTGTGGTTCTCACAATAAGTATTTCAATAAGCTTTGAATATTAATTCAGTGTCTAAAGAGTGATCCCTTTTGTTATTTTTTAGCCTCTATCTTTTGGCATGAAGATGAAAAGATTACTGAGGAATTATTGTTAATAATAAGTAATGTAATAATACTAAGTATGAGGCAAATGTCTAAAGTCAGGCATTGAAGTGCAAAGGTTGTTTTGTTGGATTTTTTATCTAGCACTTTTGGCAATGTTTTGAAAAAAAAAAAAAAAAAAGTATGCAACCAGCTAGGAAGAAATTGTGTTTTGAACATATGTACTCTAAAATATGTGAGCACTTTCAAAAATTCCATTCCTTGTTTCTGTATCTTTTGTTTTTCTCTGGCACTATTGTTCTTTGCTAGAGAAAACACTGTGTGAATCCTCTGATATAGCAAAGGCTTGTGGCATGACATTTCTGTCTTTGGCCTTCCTTTAATTATGTTTCATGTTGACCCTCTTGTGTGGAGCCAGTACCAGAAAGCACAGCTTTGATAGCAGTGTTTACATGAATGTTTGATAAGCATCTGTCAGCCCTTAGCACTCTACAAGACTGTGTAACACAAAAGACAGCCAGGAAACCCTGGAGCTTTTACCACCTGAAAGCATAATCTGTGTGTTTTCTGAATTTCAAATGAGAACAGAAATCATTCTTTTGTAACTCAAAATGTAATTTATGTAATTATTTACAATAGGAATATTTTAATCAAAAAAATGGTAGTTACTTTTCATTAAATGCAGATTTCAGGAGCAAGGTGAAGATTTTTTTTAATACATACTTATCTTATTAAACTGTCTTTGATCCCCCTGGTTAAAAAAAAAAAAAAAGTAATAAGAAAAAGAGACATAACATGGAATAGTTGACAAGACTATTGACTAAATAAATATGAGAAGTTAGCAATTAGTTGCAAAGATGTAGACCTTTTTTAAATTATTTTTTTTCATTTCAACTATGTTCTCACATCTTGTTTTGCTTTCTGCAAACATTTCAACAGTCATAGAATAATAGAATGGCTTGGCTTGGAAGTAACATTGGGGCTGGAAGAAGCAAAGCTTTGTTTTTACTTGTATTAACCCATATAGCTCCTCACCACCCTCACAGAAAAAAAAAAAAATTCTTCTTAATACATTTTATAAATCTACTCACTTTCAGTTTAAAGCCACTACTCCATGTTCTGTCACTATAGGTCCTTGTAAAAAGTCCCTCTTCAGCTCTCTTGTAGTCCCCTTTAGGTACTGGAAGGCTGTGATAAGGTTCCATTGCAGCCCTTTTGTTCTCCAGGCTGAACAACCACAAATCTCTCAGTTTGTCTTCATAGAAGAGATGCACCAGCCCTCAGATCATCTTTGTGGCCCTCGCCTGGACTCACTTCAATATGTCCACATCATGTCCAGAGCTCGACACAGTACTCCAGGTGGGGTCACATGAGATCAGAGTAGAGAGAAGAGTCACTTCTCTTGACCTGCTGGTCAAGCTGATTTTGATGCAGACCAGGATACAGTTGACCTATGGGCTGCAAGGACACATTGCTGGGATATGTCTATGTACTCATTCACCAACACCCCCGAAGTCCTTGCCACAGGGCTTCTCCATCCATCCCGTATTTGTGCTTGGGATTGCCCTGAACCATGAGCTTTCCAGTATACTTGCTCACCAGGTTTACACAGAACCACTTGTCAAGTCTATCAAGATCCCTCTGGATGACATCCCTTCCCTCCAGTGTGTTGCACACACCACACAGCTTGGTATCATCAACAAAGCTACAGAGGATGTCCTCACTCCCACTGTCCATTTTGTCAACAAAGATGTTGAGCAGCACTGACCCCAACATCAGTGTTCCCTGAGAAACACCAGTCATGACTGGTTTCCACTCAGACATCAAGCAGTTGACTGCATCTCTTTGAGTGAAACCATCCAGCCAATTACTTATTCACTGAGTGGTCCATGTCTCTCCAATTTAGAGACAAGGATGTTGTGTGAGACAGTGCCAAGGGAAGGTTGAATATTCATGAGGCACAAGATGTCTTTTGTGTCTTGATATCAGGCACACTGCCAGTTCTTAGAAAATGCATAATATTTATTTTTTTGAGCAAATTGATAAAATGCCTTTATTTACTGGCAATGCTTAAGAATAAGAAGAAAAAAGTCTAAAAATTCATGACTTGGTATACTTCAATTATCTAGCCCTATGCTCGGTATACACTTTTTTAAATCAACTTGTAGCTGTTCCTTGTTTATTCTGTAGGAAAATTGGAAATTGAATTTTATGAGATCATGCATATGAAGGACATTTTATTTGCTGATTTATACTTCATACATCTGTTCTACAATATAGACATAATGAACTCAGTGTCATCTATGGTGTAACTCCATTTATTTCAACGTGGAGAACTGAAAACACAGCACTTTCACATTTAGGCACATTGGAGAAATTTAAGTCATTTCACATAGTTTAAGTGAACTTTCTGACTATATCGGTAGATAAAATTAAATTCCACTTTAATTAGGTCAAGACTACCTTTTACCATAAGAGACGCTTCTGTGCTTGTTCTTGTGAGAATTCATATTTGTATTTCACAACTTCCAACAACTAATGCAGAGGGATAGGACAATTTTTGGAATTATTTTGGACTTCCATTCCTCAAGAGGTGACATTGGCTCTGACTTTGCTTACACTTTGTTCACTACAAACAGAATTTCCTACATTGTCACCTATTAAAACAAGCAGTGTGAGACAACACATCCTTTCTCCCGCATAGGGAAGGTCAGATGAGATTCTTACAACCCAAAAAGGGAAAGAAGCCTTTATCAGCACTAAATGGCAAGTAAAGGAACACTTTTCAGGAGCATACAAATTTAACTCCAGACTGCAGAAAAGTTCTTGATGCTCTAGTACACTACTACACTTATTTCTAAGTCTTTACTCCTTAAGAACGATGAGAGTAGTGTGCATGTGTTATTGAATAAATTCTAGGGAATTCTTCTATTCTTTTTTTATTAAATAAGAGCAAGTTAAGTTAGTAGCTTCACTAAGCATCAGTTAGCTCATTCTTACCATCCCATCTCTATGTGTTCTATGTAGGATTAATATAAACATGAAAAATGGGGGGAAATCCACTTGTGTCAATCAGAGAAGAGACTTCTGAAATATAAAATGAGGAAGCGACACAATATGAATGAACATTTTAAGATTCCACTCATGGTTTGAGGTGCCATTGATTAGCCTGCCTAGCAAGCAGTCCCTTAGTGTTTCCAGTTTTAAGTCAACAACAGGTTTTTTTCAGACCAAAGATTTTTATGCTCAATTCTGTTCTCAATTACACTGGCACATCTTAAGGGTAACTCTGTTATCTTCAAAAGAATTATTCTATTCACTCCAGTGTAACTGAGATTAAAATATGCCCTTAAGAATTCTATTTAAAAAGGTTGAAAGGTTATGGCAATTTCTATATGCTGTGCGAATCAATTCCAGAGAAAACATGTTTAAAAGAGCATATTCATTCCTATGGTATTAGAAACAGTTCTTTGTTGTCTTTAAAACCTATTTTAAGTTGATCACAGATTTTTAAATTGGCACATGTGCTTGTCAAAATATGCCACTTTAAAACTTATTTTTTTCGAGGAATGTTTCCCTGAATATTGCAATCAATTAAAAACATGCTAATTTATACTCCCCAAGGATAGATATCTATATTTAATCTTTCCAGTACTCTCTAACACTGTCAGCAATTTTCTTCTACACATTAGAGTAAGTACAGGAAAAGGCTGGAGCAGATTTCAACTAGTTTGTAATGTTTTTCTTAAACAAACAAAGAGAATATTGTTAATTAATATTTTCCATTTTTGTGCACAAGCTGTGAAATTACACAGCTAGCTGAAACTAATGAATCACAGAAACTCTCAGTCTTGAGGGGAGTAAAATACAATAAGATGTAGTACGCATAAGTCTCCACTACATAATTTTCACAAACAATGAACTAATCATAATCACAAATATCCAGATACACATTCATAATATAAGATGCAGGTGCAAAAATGGAAGTGTAAATTGTGTTGGTAGACTTGAAAATAGAGCCTTTCAGGAAAATGGTTTTTAACATGCAGACTTACAACTGTAGGATGCCTATTAATGTGATACCAATTTGAATAAACATACACAGGACCTTGTTTTCAATTGCTAGTCACTTTGCCAGACTTGTTATAATAGAAATTTCTCTATTGAAGAACTTGATAAGAAGTGGATTTGGTGAATGCCATCTTTACAGTCTAATTCTCCTAGACTGTAGTAAAGCTGAACATATTTACAGACTTACACAGGAATAAGAAACATTTGCAATTCCTGTTTATTTCTGGCAAAGAATGATATAACTGTATTTGTGTTAGAATCATGCAGGGAACATGCTGGACCTTTGGAACATAATCATCCGTTAAAAACTCTCTGGTGCGGCTCTGGCTCAGGGTCAACTATGACTCTCCCAGACAATTACCATGCACAGTTGGGAGTTACAACAGGCCAAGGACTAGTCCTATTAGGCAGTTTGGATGATGTCACCCTTGTTGGAGAGGGAAAGAGTGTAATAGTGTGGATGTGAGATGCTCTCTTCCAGCTGGCCTCAATGATGAAAATGGTCCTGGGAATGTTTAATTTATGAGTATAGATGTAGTCTATGGTGCCAAGAGGAGGAATTGAAAACAGCTGTCCTATGCTCTCAGCACCCAACATGCCAGCCATGGGTAGTACACAGAAGCAAGATATTGTCAAAGAACGAGAAAGAAAAGACTAAGACAGATGTTTTATTCCTGGACTTGCTTGAGGAGGGACATAGTGGGATTGTTTAGGTTTGGAATCTTGTTTGGGTGAAAAGTAGGACCAATGACAGTAGTCAGTCAAGGCTGTAATTTATATTCTGCCTGATTCTAATAGACTAATAGAGATACTAATAGAGATACTTAACAACTGTGTCAAGAGTTTCCCTGAAAACCACTTTCAGTTTTTCTTATGAATGCAGTTCCACTTTGTTCAAAAGACAAAATTTTCAACTGGGACAGGAGAAAGAAGAGCCTGGAGTCAAGGCCAGATGGTGTCAACCACAGACTGTCCTTCCTCCGCTAGATATTACTATGATCTAGCAAAAAAAAAAGTCTTATTTAAGTCTAATCTTAAATAAGGTTTCATTTCATATAGTTTCAGTATTTTCTGTACAATAAATATCACATCCTTCCTTACACATAATTTAGGGGTCAAAACTAGGTCTTAACGGTTTGTGTACAAGAATCTATTAATTCTTCAGTATTACTATTTTTTGATTGTTCATTTGTACTCTTCAAAATGCAAAAATAAAATTTCTTTCATGTTTTCCATACAAAGGAGTTTATTCAGCTCTTTCTTAAATGAAAATGGTAGTATATTTACCTGTGAGAGAATGTCTTTTTTCCTCCAGTTGGAAATTTTAACACTATTCTTCTTGACTTCGGTTTCTACAAGGTAAGCGAGAGATAGCACTTATATTGTAAAAGATGTGGTTGTCATCACTTGTGGAAACCCATTCCTGTATTTTTGAGGCCAACAAAAAGAGAAAGAGTCAGCAATGCATATTACTCATAAACATCATCCCAATGTCTATCCTAAATGCAAATCCAATTTAAAATAGCATTTAAACATTCTAGGAAATAATTCTGTTTCTTTTTTGTCCTCTTCACTTTTGGCTTTATTTTATGGCTGTAAGAGATGGCTGAAACAAAAAATAAAATTTACCCATATTCACTGATTATTTATTGATGAGAAATTACTCATATTCATAACAATTACAATGTTAGCTCTACTGTAACAGACAACACCTGTCTCACAATTCATTTTTGTCTTTCTGCCTCCTGGCTTGCTAGATACAGATTTTTGTCAACCTTTTCCATGACTCTTGATATTAAAAGTCAGCAAAATCATTGAGGTTGAGCCTGGCAGAGACTGAACTTGGAACTCACACAGAAAGTGACTGCTTTTGTAGCCTAAATAGTACTTACCAGTGTTTTCTCTTAAGCCAATGAGTGAATATATCTTCCAGAAAAACTATCTGACACACTGAAAAATAATTCTCTCTGACCTTTCAATGAAAAACCCTGAGGAAACACAAACTTATTGGCAAGCCTTGTTTAAAACTTAGCAACATTGCGAAATAAACATGTAGTGGTTTTGTTTTCAAATACCAGAGTATTGATGTTATCTGATGTAAGGAAAGTGATTTTCCCAGAGACACATAAAGAAAATGGCAAATTGGAGAATCACATCTTGCAATATGACAGTCTTCAAAATGGTGGCTTGAATAAAAACTGAAAAAGTTAAAATCTGTTGAGGTGAAACTGAAACAGAAACTTTGGGATAAGGATATGAGTGATTTTATAAAATAAGACAAAGTTACAAATTTTGCATCAACTTAGTATTTATTTGACTTGAAAACTGAATTTTTTCCTTTTTCTTCTCCCTGTTTCTAGATAGTGTCATTCTATTGAGGAAAATCTTGAGTGTTATTTAAAAATGAAAATTTTTACTGCTTTAAAAATGTCAGAATAAATTTTAGTAGCATATATTTGGAGAAATTAAACCTTTCTTTTTACAAATACCTACAGATTTTGAGGTTTGGCTTTCTGTGCAAGTTTGGATAAATTTGAGTTTGTTGAGTTACTGTCCAAACTAGAAGTGAAATTTTCCCCCAAATCTTGTAACTTTTTTCACTGAAAATAAAGTTTCCAACTCTATTTCATGGTTCTGACTCTGATTCCATATTTGAGCTACTGAAACATACCAGCAGAAACACAACTGTTGGAAAAAAAAGAATAAAAAGAACTTTAAGCTTCAGAAGATACAGGGATCAGCTGCTGGTTTCGGACAGAAGCAGGCAAAATACTTAGTAAAGCTATTATAGCATGAGACTTCAGATCTGGCGATGCTTTAACAGTGTAAGAAAGATAAATATTATTTTAAAGGTGAATGCAATAGAGTTTTCATTAACTCGTTATGTAATTATGGTTTTTTTCCCCTGCCTTTCTCAGGTATTTCACAGGAGTCCAGTCTTCCTCTTTGTGTTATCTAGAATGCTGGTAGAAATGCTTCCTGATCACACTTGTGAGTTACAAATTAATAAAATTTGCATATAAATCTACAACACAGTAAGATTTTTTTCATGCTTTGGCACATTTTACATGTATTTACATAAGAATCTTTATGTAAAATCTGGGATAAATCTCTTCTAGTGCTTAACTTTGAAAATGGTCTTTCACAGAGACCTTTTCACAGGAATATGAATAAGAAAGTGAGCAGGTCTTATCTGTCTTTGGTATGACTGCCAGCTTTAAGAAAGCCCCTTCAACATCTTGATGCCTGTCTCAAACAGACTGAAACACACTAGCACTTCTCTAGTTCTCATATCTGCAAAGAGTGAAATTTTCACAATTTCACCATTGTTGATGAGGATCAAATCCATTCTGGAACAAAAAATTTCATTCATGGATTTTTGTTACTAGAAGAGCAGCCTTTCAGGTGAGTGTAAAAACTCGAAAGTGACAGAAGATTCTGTAGTTTGGGTTTTTTCATAAGGGCTACAATTTTATTTTTAACTTTTTTATGTATTTCTTTTAAACATTCTCATACTATCATGTGGTGCACTGAAGCAGTGTAGGTGTTAGGTTTCATTCTGGAATTTGATGTGTGAATAAATAAGTGAATGAATTCTGTACAATGCAGCACTCTCTAGGGATTCCTCAGAGGTCTTTTATGCTCTATACTGCAAAAATATATTCCTGAACTCACTCCTTCCTGGCAATACATGTCTTTATGACATTCAGGGGAATGTCTTTGCACTATGAATCCACAAAGTAGTTGATGAGAACAACAGAGATGAGACATGCAGATGGTGTAGGACTGAACAAGTGCACTGGAAGAGAGGGAAGGGATGTGTCTCCCTTTCCCTGCTCCTCACATTCCTTCAGTTCTACCGTATTCAAAAATCCAGTCAAACCCTTAAAGGGATGTGTTCTTTTAAGTGATATTGCTTATCCATACAGACCAGTAGACAGGCAGTAAATATTATTTAATTTAAAATGCTATAGAGGCAGATGTACTTTCCAAGAATGACTCCTGCTTTGTGTGAGATAGCCTTCCTTTGACAAGTCTAGACCTGTGAAAATGGCTCAAATGTACTCTGGTATTGACTGTGAAGTAAGCTGCTTAAAAAGGTGAAAAACACACTTTCCTATGCAATATCAGGACATATAAGTTTTGGCAATTAATTTCTCATTATTTTCCATTGTGTAATGATCAGAAGTAGCATAAAGTAAGAAATCAGAATGTGCATTTCGGTTAAAGTATGATAGTTTAAAAAAAATCCCATACTACTATCTGTTAGTTCATTCTTTTATGCACACATTTATCTGTAATATAAGCTGAATGAAGGTTCATTGTGTAGAAATATATTAATGAAAGCACTCATAAACAACATAAATGTTGTCTTTTTGTCCTCAGTGTGACAAAACCTCCCAATGTCACTTTACAGTTCTCACACCATAAGAATGCACAAAAGTGTCATATTCAACAAACATTGCAACATGGAAATGAATCCATATATTGCTATTAAAATTGTGATTCTCAACCACAGGGGTTAATATTGAAGTACAGAAACAAAAGTGCACCATAAAATGGCTCTCACTTAGACCTTGAAATAAGTACTACTGACCTTCACTGGGGCTGAAAAAAGTTTCAAACAATTGATTCATTAGGCTTTTAAATGAGCCTCCCTTTATAATATTGAAAACTAGGTTTTCCAGGCAGAAGCAGAAATTTTCCACTAACTTCATTGTACCTTCTGAGCCTGAAAGATGAATTGTATATGACTGATTTTAAATGTATTAAATGACGATTTCATACTAAACCTTTACAATTATGCTCAGCTTCAAAAGAGATTTCTGTCTCCTAAGCTCTGTGTGAACCATATGCAAGTCTTCCAAACTGCCCTGCATACTTTCATTTCAGATGTTTTACTCGACTATGATGGCCTCACATCGTTTTTATATAGCTGAATCCTGGTTTTAGAGAAGAGGAGTTATTTAGTTAGATTCACTCTGCAAGCACTGCTTAGGCCACAGCAAAGCTAGATTTCTGTAACATTTTTAATAAAATTCTGGCAATGCCAAAGGTGATATGTTATATATTTTCATATGTAGTTTCATTATGAGTTAGTTAATTTTATTCCCTTTTTATTCATATTTATAGTATACAAGTCATAAAGATCAGTCATATCCTGGGAACACTGTGAAAACCCATGGGAACACAGACTGGTTTAGATATCTGACATTAGAACAGTATCTGACAATATTTATTTAGTTCATACTCAGATTATTTGTGTTCATGGTACAAAATTCTGCTTTTGAAGGACCTGAAGATCATTTCAGTTCAGTTATTGAGTACCACTCACCATCAAGGATAAAGAGTACTTGCAGTGTCAGACCCTGTGTGTGGGGCAACATTCAGCCCTCAGTTGCATTCACAGTTACAGGACAGTGTCTATTCATTGCTTGACGGCACAACAGTCTTGTTTTTGTGTTTTTTTTCCAAAGAGCCACTGGTGTTTACAATTCACCTGGCTCACCCTATCTCCCATTCCCCAGTTGTGGGTGACAGCAGAGGCAGAGATTTCCTTAGAACTACAAGACTTTAAAATAAATTTGAAACACAACCCATATGTCATATTGTGAAAAAATGCAAAATATGCTGGATCTGTAAAAGCGGCACACCAGGCCATATGCTTCAGACAGAACAGCTTGCATTCGTCTAGGCCTCTACACTGATTTCAGGAACAGAAAACAGTGGCTAGTCTACTCCACTTTTTTACATGTTAATTTTGTTTTGTTCAAGTCAGGTTTACATCCAAAACCAAGAAAAAAAAAAAGTCAGTCTTTATCAAAAGCTCAAAATTGATAACTGTCTGTTTATTTTCTGTACTGCTTTGATCAGTCATGCTGTGATCAAGTGAAGTGGAACAACTCTAAGGTAGTTGTTCAAATGCAGATATTAAGTGCACAATGAGATATAGGGACCCAGTGTTCAACTCAATATATTGTTTGTCATATTGGGAAGGTGTACTCTGTGTAAAAAGCAGGACTCTGCCTACTTTTACCATCATCTCAAACACTTTCCTGGCACTTCCTAAAAGGCTGAGCAGCATCAATTATTTTCCTCAGACCCAATTCCCACAGCAGTATCTTTCACACAGCAAAACCTGCATGAACACTACATTAAAGGTCTGTTTCAGTCTGCATTTGCCAGGAAATTCTAGAGTCATTAACCTTCCTTATTGTGTTCAGTATTATGAAGGTCTTTGAACAGCAGGATACTTCACATATAGTATCCTATGTGGTGTAAGAGCTAAAATGTACACAATTAAGGAGGTTAATATTCAGCATTAACCTCTATGTTTTGATGATGGAACCTCACCAAAGCAGTTGAAAACATTTTTTTTATAAGAACAGTGCAATCGTTTGCACATTTTGGACTTCCTGCAAAAGCAGAATTTTGAAGAACTGTGAAAATTTGAATATGTTTAACCTTGCTATAGCCAATCCTAACTGAAAATTTAAAATAATTTAAATAGTAAATTTTTCACTTGGCTGTGTCCCAGACACCTCCTAAAACCAAGTGACAATTTTCAACAGTGTGCAAGCCAACTTCCCAAACACTATGTGAATTTTGCAGAATTGTTTCCCTTGACAGTTAATGACTGTCAAGTCAAGATATATTTTCTACAGGACAACAGACTGGATGACATTATGGTGTATTCTGGCTTCAAAACCTTATGAAGCTGCTATTACTGAAGCAAAATCCTAAACTCTCAACTTATGCTTGAAAACTTCATTTTTGCATTGTATCTTTGTCTAATACCAAACAAAGGTTGCTTCTTTCCATAAACAGTAAGGCAATGTTGGTTTTGTTTGGCTTGGCATTTTTTCAGGACTTGACCACATGCCCTCTTTTCACTGCAGCTGTGTCAGTAGATTTCTCTGTGCCAATTGCTTGTCATGGTGTCCATTGGGAAGTTTTCATACTCTCCAATCTACCTGCTAAACTGTTTTATGAATGCTCATTTTTGTGTTTGTTTTGTTGTTTGTTGTGTTGTTTGTTTTTTTTTTCAATCAAAAGGAATAGTGCTAGAAAAACCCTGCTAGTCAGACTAACTTTTCCATTTTAGACTGAAGTAAGTCAAAGGATATCCATACATACAGGTCATCTGGCAGATCTGAGGAAAAAGTTGTCTTGTGGGGGTGGAGATGTTCAACTGCAGTCTGGCTGGCTGAGTCAGGAAATCCCTCCAGCAAATCTGATGAATCTCTTCAACAGGATATAAGGTTAGATTTTTTCCTCTGTAAAACCCATATGGCGCTTCCATATTGCCATGAAAGTTTGAAAGGAAGTATTCAGAGTGGCTCTAATCTTAACAATCAGGGAGTAAGCATGCAAATTGATAGACTATGTCCCGAAGAGGATCTCCATGTCCCCAGACTGTCTGCTGTGCAAGAACAGTCAGCTCCAAACATTTTTTAACTTGTAATTTTGAAATATAGACATTAAACAAAGTAACAATCTATACAGTCATGATAAACCTATCAGATTTAACAAAATATCTCTTCTGTTTGCATAATTATATTCTAATAATATCTCATTTACCTAGATATGCATTTAACTAGTAGGTATCGTCTATAGAGCTTTTGTTTTCCCTTGAAATAGACAGGTGGATTTTGAAGCTAGATATCAAGTATTAGATTTATTTTCACCTCTTAAATAAGATAAATCGGATATTTTTAAGTTAATTGTGTTTATGCAGATAGCTGTTTGAATAAAACAGATGAAACAAGATTATAAATATTGATGCAGGTAGTTATTTTTGATTTTCAAAGAAGAAAAAAATCTCTTATTTTCCTTGTAGTTTCAGGCAGAAATGAAAAAGACATAAAGTCTATCATCATTCCTTAAGTCTAGAATTTCTTCCAATAATAATCATTATAATTAATTTACCATTCCATATGAATATCACAATGTGTACTCTGGATTTTTTCTACAGGGGGCAACAGGTACTGTATAGAGTTTTATGTATGTGTCTATATTTGTTAAAGCTGTCAGAGAGTTGTGTGTCACCATCAGGACATTGATATGGTCTTTATCAGAGTTGTTTTACTTTAGATTTGAAGACAGCAAAGAGTTCATATTTTTAATATGAATTTTCTTAAAATATTTTAATAATTACAGATGCCTGTGATGTTTTGTCACTCAAAAATAGTGATATGTTAGTTTTGGCAAGTGTATTTCTTGCACCATTCACTATATTCATGGGTTCAAAACTTATACTATTTAACCTTTTTTCTAACACCAACCCTAATGGTTGCTTTTTGTTTTTTGTTTTGTTTTTTTTTTTACTTTTTCAAAGTTTGGGGTTTTATTGTTTGGTTTTTGTTTTTGTTTTTTTGTTTGGTTGGTTGTTTTTTGTTTTTTTTTCTGAGAAAACAGGCTAAACAAATTCTAAATTCTTGTAGGTCACCTGGGAGCAGGATTTCAACTTTGTTCTCAGGACAGGGCACTCCTTAATATACCCATGTATTTCTGTGTTTGGATTCCTAAGTGCTCTGAAAATGGACTTGTTTTTATTGCGTTGCTAGTTACTGGTTTATTATTCTTCTTTAATTTTTTCACAGTTTGTATTAACAGTCTATGAAGATTTGCTTTCCAAAAGTTTTATCTCTGGGAGATGAAATGAAATTAAAGTATTAGCAAAGAAGCACAAAAAAAAAAAAAATTACATGAAAACATTAGTACTCAGAGCTCAACTTGTATGCCCTCAGGTTCAAGAGTATAAACTAAAGCATGCAGTGTGATAATGATGAATAAAACTCTTCCTGTCATGTACAGGAAAAAACCTAAACCAGATATAATTTGTGTTTGCTGAACTGAACATGCCAGTTATGAAGTATAGAAGGAGTTCTGTTCTTGCTGCAGATGCTGAGTCATTTATAGAAATGGATTAAATTTGTCTAGCTACAGTGGTTACCATCCCCATTCCTCCATCCCACTTTTCTGCCATAAATTTACACTCCCACAGCAGGGCTGTCTGAGCAATCTGTGAAAGGCATGGCTGCTGATGAACCATCATAGTTTACAGACTGCTATACTAACATAAACCACCACTAAGTTTAATATACTTTACATTAATATGCCTGGCAGTAGATAGGAAGGCAGACTGCGGAAATGGAAACTGCTTCAGCTGTCTCAAATTAATTCATTCTATATACGAGTCAAAGTCTTTAATGTCTACAAACTATTCAGGCAGAAGCTGTTGAAAGATAATGTCTTCCTCTCCACCTCAGAGAGAGTCATGGAAAGATACAGAGTAATAAGTTAACATTTCTGAAAATACATGTATAAGGAAAGACTTAACAAACTTTTACAAATTTTTGAGAGGAAAGATCATAAGACTGTAGAAAAGTTCACAACAAATTATTTTTTTTCACTGCATTCAATTAAGAAATTATACCAAGTGCTTGAAAAAGGCTTTCATATCCAAGGCAAAATTTTTGGTTTCTAAGATTTTTTTTTCATTGTGATTCATCAGATTTTTTTATCTTCCCTCAGATTTGGTCTTATGACTGTCACCTCCTTTGACACCATGAGATACAATTAGTGCTGATTAGCACTGTAAGTCCTTGACATCAAAACAAAGTTTAAGACTAGTCAAGAGATACATTTATTTTAGAGGGTTTTTCCTGTGTATTCCCTCGCATGATGCCAATGTCATTCTGTAAGGCTTTTAAAACATGTATTTGGGTCTTCAAAACCTAAAAAGTTTGGAACCCACTCCACTTGTAGATTCCTTTTCTCCATTGATTCTAGACAGACTGCAGAGAATTCTGAAGCAGGTGTTGAAACCTTGTTGATTCTGGAAAAAAAAAAATAAAATTAAGCATCAACTCTACAACTGTTCTAGCTGTACAATAAAAGTAACCAAAACCATTGGCCTTCCTATTGTTTATATTTCAGGGAGTTTATGTTTATATTTCTATATGTGACACACTGAAAGAGAAAGAAAGAGCAAAAGAGGCTGTGTGATGGTTTTAGATTTTTAATTACTCATAACAGACTTTCAACACAGAAGTAAGACATACTGAACATATTGTCTCACATTTAAGCTTTACCAGGCATAATCCAGGTATTAAGCAATTAGTAACTACTACAAGAATTTCTCCACCATATATGAAAAGTGATAGAACATGGAGTATTTTTCTTTCAAATAAAATCTCCTAACACAGGGCTGAAATTGAAACTAATATCTAGTCCAAAGGGTCTGAATAAAGCAATCATTTGCTCAAAATCTTTATCAGGAAAATGAGTTGTAAAACTGTTCAGTTTTTTTAACCACAGTGATAGAACTGAAGTTGTGAGCTCATTGTTAAAATTACAGAGTTAAGTGCAGAAGTGGCAGGGGACTTACTTTCATTTTTACTATGTGAAATCTGAAACAATCTATAACTTCTGTATCTCATTCAGCTGTAAAGTTTAAGGAGTGAAACTTTTCAGAGTTCTTCCATACTATGTTTCATATACTAAGGTGTGAAGTAGGGAGAATGGGTACAGCACAAGTGGCTTTGATGAAGCACAGCGAAACCTAACCCCACTGCGTTTACCAAGAGACACAGAGACTAGACACTAAAGCAGGTCTTTACTCCTAGCCTGGTCTAACATAATTCAGAGAAACAGCTTGCAGAGCAAAATTTTTTTGAAGACTATGCAATCAGACACTGTATATCTGTGAAATGTCTTCCTGGCACAGAAATGGCAAGGGTAGGATGTTCTGATGTTTCATCTGAATGGTCGTTGCATAGAAAACTGCTGCCAGCACACACACGGTTCTACTAGTGATGAAAGGGCAATAATAAGAGTCCTTAGGAAAATGTTATACATGTACAGATTGTTTCCATCCAGTGACCAAACTCAAGATATATGTCACTATAGTGAGGTACAATTGTTTCCAATTTAAAGTAACGTGTTTGAAACAGAAAATAGGGAAGGAAAAATTAAGACAAAATTTTTCTTCTCCCAAAAGGCATTTTTTTCATTAACTCATTGTCACAGAGAAAGACAAATGACGCACATTTATTTGCTCAAATTCCAAACTATTCATTTAGTCTCTTAGTCAATAAACTGAATGAAAGAGATTATATACAAAGTG
The DNA here is from genome assembly GCA_035222235.1 of Margarornis squamiger. NCBI lineage: Eukaryota > Metazoa > Chordata > Aves > Passeriformes > Furnariidae > Margarornis > Margarornis squamiger. The sequence goes on from JAWWTY010000156.1 coordinate 35,825,757, forward strand.
GGAAATAGTTGTCATAAAAAGGGAGAGAAAGACATTTGGCTATATCAAATGTTATAATGAAAATACTATACTGAAGATTAAAAAAAACCCCAATAATTCAAATTTTTTTATTCAAAAGCAGAAAAATATATACTCCAAAGCTGGGTAAAATAGATGCATACAGAATACTCATCCAAATCTCAATGAAGTACTTTGGAAATTTTCTTTCAAATTCATTCATGAAGATGAAGGACTATAAGCAATTTGATTAATTTTAAAAAGCATATATTGTTCATTAGAATAAGTAGTCAAAAGCAGAAGGTTGTATACTTTTGTAAAATTCATATTTATTTTTAATTATGATAATAAAGAAAAGTATTCAGCTGTAATAGTCTGAAGAATAGTGGAGTTATACACTTCTAGAAGACACTGAGGATTCTCTTTTCAGAATGATATACTTTTGAAATATCTGATGTTTTGCACAATCCAGTTAATCCCCAAGATGAAGAATGCCTTTATGAACCTTGAAGTTCAGGATTATTCTTCAGTATAATTTATCAGTACTTAACTCATCCAAAACTGGCAGCAGACTCTGTCAGGAGTAAAAAACTCTATCCAAGCCTTTCTTGAGAGAGTTGGGTGAATTTTAACAAGTAGTCCCAGGAAACCTCAAGTTCCTTCTCCAGCCAAATGCTACAAAAAATTTTACTAAATAGAGCTATAGTTAAATGAGTTTTTTAAGTGGTGTCTCATTTTTTTTATAATATACAGGAAATAAAGTAGACACTAGGAACATAGACATTGGAAACCACTATTAGAGAAAGGTTCAGCATGAAAAGAAATAAATACAATTCACCATAGGTTGATGCTTAAACAAATAAATCCTAAAAAGGTTTTTTTTGTTGATTTACAATGGGTCAAATTTATTTTTTAGTTCCTAGAAAAGGTAAACATGTGGAGGAAAGTCAAGACAGAAGAGATTTGTCTGATAGGAAATCATATTTGAAAACATCTTTTTACATACAAGAAAAGCAATTCTGCTATCACATAGTCCAGAACAGCACCCAAATAATACTACCTCTTAATTTATAGGGGGGGGTTAAGTGTCTTGTGTATCCTTTTAGAGAAGCAAGGAAAGTCCAGTTTTCACTGATGCTCATTTCTATCCATGAGCATTTCACATGTCTATGTGCTTATTTTCTTCCCTTTGTAAAAATACCTCTATACAGAAATAACTCGTACCATAGCTGTTAAAAAATATTTAACATATTCTGTTATTTTTCTAAACATTCCTCTGTGACTATGAGTGTGACCTAATTTAAGTTCTCAGCATGAACAAACCTTAAGCTTTTGTGAAGATACATGCAAAGGTCATCATTCAAAATAATGATGAAATTAAGTGAAAAATTAAAGCATAATTTATATGATGCTAATTAAAAATATTCTATGATAGTTTTATATCTGTTTTTATTGGGTTTTTTTTTACAAGTAAGCTAAGAGTTAAAAATGTTGTTCTGTTTACAATCAAAGATTCACAATTCTGCCTCAAAATAATGATTCAGATACAAATGTGTATATGCTGTTTTTCTATTACAGTAAGTAGTAGTTTAGATTTGACTCACGTGCTTCAATTATAATTCAAGGCTAATGGGTATGAAATATAATTGTGTTGGTGAATTTCAATAGAAGTGTCTCTAAGAATGGTGTGCCCTAACTGGAAAATAAGTACCATGCATCTACTCACTCACTTTCCCCTCCCCATCACTCTCCTCTCCCAGTAGGATGGGGAGGAAAATCAGGGCAAAAAAAAAAGCATTAAAGCTCCTGAGTTGAGATAAAAACAGTTTCGTGACTGAAAAAAATGAAATATTATTACAATAATTCTATTAATAGTTATTACTCAGAGACACACACATAAAAACTGAGACAGGCAAGTGATGCAAAAAACCCACTGACAGATGCCCAGACCCATCCTCGAGCAGCAATTAGTCCACCTGCTGCATAAGTCCCCCCAGTTTATATACCGGGCATGGCATTCTATGGTGTGGAATATCCCTTTGGCCTACTGGGTCAGCTGTCCCAGCTGTGCTCCCTCACAGCTTCTTGTGTACCTCCTCACTAGCAGAACATGGAAAACTGAAAAGTCAGTGTGCTACCACCATTATTCTCATACTGAATCCAAAACACAACACTGTACCAGCTACTAAAAAGACATCAACTTCATTTCCACCGAAACCAGGACAGTGCTTTACACACAAAGCTGAGATATTGATTTTATCATACTAACTTTGCCACATAATGTATTAAAAATAACTATAATAGTCTCTACTAAACTTGTATTTCAATTTAAATAATTTATATAATTTATATAATTTAAATATTTATACTGTCATAGCAGAGGTTCTGTGTTGTATAGAAAGAAAATTACAGGACAAATTTTCTTTTAGTGGATTTTCACTCAGCTAATTCAAGGATTTGATTTGGTTTAGTTTTAAGAGAAGAAAAAAAATGGTTTTCATATGGCTCCTGGAGGCTCAAGAGATGGTTCTAAGTTGATAGAACATGAAGGAGACAGCAAAATGCTGAAAAGAAGTTTCATCTTGGCCATTTCTAGCCAAATTTCAGTTTCTTTTTTCCCTGTGTTGTGGAAATCAATCAGATACAATGACAGAATTGTTCCAAAGGTGCACAATAAAGATATTTCTAGTTGAAGCCACCTAACCTGTACAATTCCTGGGCCATCAATAATACGAAGAGAGATCAGAAACACAACTCAGAATTGTTTGATTTCATTTGGGATTATATTTATAGGCACTTTTTCTCCTTTCTTTTTCATTTAAGGAGAAAATAAAGTGCCTTTTTTTTTTTTTTTTTTTTTTTTTTTTAATTTTTTGTGCCATTTAATTCTGTCTCTTTCACATCTCTGAGCCAGGAAGAGGGAATTACTGCCTTCTTTGATGAGACTGTCTGCCATGTAGGTCCATATGCTCTTGGAGAGGCAGCAGAAAATTCTCTGTGTGTCTGCAATGTACTCCAGTTTGATACTTGTTCCTAGTTCTTACAGAGTTAGCATTTACAGGGACTGGAAGCCTAGGCTTTCTTCCCATTAAGATTTGGATTCGCTCATGTCTATTCAGGAGGGAGTTACTACCTTGCCTAAGAATAAGCTTTGTTCCTCGGTACCTTTATCTATTGCAAATTTTATTATCTTTATTTTTAATCATCAACAATGTACTACTTTCAAATGAAGAAAGATGGTTGTGTTGAAGCTATCTATCCATAAATAAGCATTCCACAAATCATGTGGGGGGAAGTTAAATTATCCATGTTCAAAGAGTTATATCTTTTTAAGTGAATACTAGATCACACACAGCATTTCTGAAGTAAGAGTACTCAAAACTCCATTTAGATTAAACTATCTTTTGTCATTAATGTTGTTTCAAATTACTGAAATGTCAATAAATGAATTACAGCAAGATCTGCAAACTTTCTCCATGGTGACTTGGTAGATGTCTGAATGGTTGAAATCTCCCATACAGATGAGACCTTCCACAAATAAGCAGCAGAAGTCCTCTGTCTGCCAGCCTTCATCCTTTTCATCCTGTTGAGAAGGTGGTTGGTAACAAGCAATCACCACATCAGTGTTCTTTCCCCTTCTAGCAATGATCCAGAGACTTAACAGCTGTGGCTTTGGGTTTATACCAGAACTCTGTGTGGTCAAAAAGGTAGAAGATAAATATCTCTTAAACAGTGAAACCAGATTTTTTAAGTGCCTTCATCTTTCAGTAGCATTGCATACAGAATTGTCTACAAAAGTCAGCATTATGAATTGGATTACTGTAACATTATATGCCTTCCCATTATATTCTAAGGTCAGTATTTTCTATTATATTATATGAAAACTGTTTGAAAGATAAATACCTAGAACAACAGAAAAAACTAGAAGGCTTCTGATGCTTTTCATTATTTGAGGGGCTCCAGGTAAGACTGAACAGATGGTAGGTTAAACATTCAAAGATGGAACTGTATTGAAGCGAACTAGTTGTAAACGATGATTGTTCACTAAAAAAAAATTTTGGCAAACCATATTTTAGTTCTTTTTTCCTGAGTGTAGCATGAAAGACATTGGTTCAGAAGAAGAGATAATGGAATTTTTAGGCATTCTCATAACACTGTATTTACAGAGAAGTGGCATCTTCCAGTGTACATATTAAAACCTTTTCTCTCTTTTAGGACTGAGACAACTGCAGACAACTACTCTTTGAAAGAGAATGGTTGCCTAAGTCTGGCAAAGCAACATCAAGAAATGTTTCCTAGATATGTTGTCTGATGTTATCACCAGAAATTATTTATCCATGTAAACTTACGCAGCTTTTTTACCAAGAATTTAAGTAGAAGTCATATTGGTGTCAACTTTGGCATCAACATTTGCAAACAAAATGATAAACAGCAGCATGTCATCTATCTGCATGCAATCATAGAGTCACACAATAATTAAGGCTGGGAGGGAACTCAGGTTTTCTTCTTCAACGAACACCTCAGAACAGGTCAGAAGCAGATCAGGTTGTTCAGGGCATTTCCCAGTTGCTTTCTAATGTCTAGCAATAGGATTCTTGTTCCAATCTCTAACATCTTTCATTGTATTTTTTCCCCTGATTAAAAGTCTCCTGCCATTAATCCAGAACTTTGTAACTTTGCGTTCTGAACTGAAAGAAACAAAACACTTGCCTGTGGTATTACCATTGCAGTCTGGATGACCGAGTCATCTTTATACTGCTGCATTTGGCCTCCTAGATTCACAGATGTCAGAATCATAGGGGAAAAAATAAACATGTATGCAGTTTTGAGAAGCTAATACACATGTGGAAATTACATGAGTCTTCTCTGTTTACTGTCCAATTGAGCTCAACTAGTATGTTCAAGTAAAACAGCATAGCTAACCCTACATAGATTGCTAAGGGACAATGGGAAAGCATTTCACTTAATTGTCTCACCAGCTGTAGACAAAGCCTTCTTATTTCTGTCTATCACACATTTTCATTGCCATTTTTGAAATCACACTTTAGTTTCATCTCCATCTGGAGCAGAAGCAGGGATGATGCGATATTGCAAGAAAAACTGGTTTTTTTAGTATTTTTAGCTTGACTGGATGATGAGAGCTCTGAAAAGCTATGACATAAACTGGTCTTCTGATAGAGAAAGCTTGCAGGTGCAATAGACTGACCAACTGCACACCCAAAAGCAGCTAAGGATGACAAGTGCTACATTAGCACAGCTCATATGGGAAATGACATTTTTGTAACAGAGATAGATATGCCCTGCATGCCGCAGCCAAACAGGGATTCTTCAGATCTGTTCTTTGGCTTTTTGAATATGTATTCAATGTCATACATATCATTACCACATTTTGTGGAAAAAGAGGAGAAATAGTAAATTCAATTATACCCTAACATACAAATGTAGATCAAGAGTTTGGCTTTGTATGTGAAATTCAGAAGTTAAATTCACACAAGATAAATGGGAGATAATTGTTCAGTCTTAATTATGCTGAATTAAATTTTCCTTAGATCAGGCTAATAGTAAAATTAAGCAATTTTTTTTTTTTTTTTTACTTTTATAAAGTAATAAACATTAACTCTATAATATTATTGACCATTTGACTTTTTGATAATTTGCCAGATTTACCTTGAGGAACATACATTTTCCTTTCCCTTCGTCCTTGAAGAGTTGGAGGCAATGAAACAATTTCCGATATTCTTTAACAAGGACACAATTATTTATCAGAAAAGTAAGAAACTGAATTAAATCAATCTCAAAATGCAGTTGCTAATTGTAGTAGAAAGGAAAAACTTCCAGCTCTGTAGAGATTTGCTGGCTTCCTGAAATGAATCTCCTGGACTTTCTATTCCCTATTTAAGCTCTACTGTGAGTGTCTTGAACCAATTCTTTCGCTGGAGCCCTCACTTACTCTACTAGAGAAAAGTAACTGACCATTGAAGAACAAACCAGCAGTTCTCATAATGTGTAAGATATGATTTGATGATATTATTTTATTTTGTCTGAAATTATGAGTTTGAAAAAAAACCACACCTACTGTTTCAGCAATGTAGTAATTGGACAGTGGAATAACAATGCGGACACTGAAAACAAACAAAAATATTATTCTGAAATATTTTCAAATTCTTTTGGAAAAAAAAAATCTACCTTTAACTCATTTACACAAAGCAGTCCAATTAAAATTCAACCACACCTTGCTGTCTTTACTAAAACCATGTGTTGTCTAGAAGTCTTAACAAAAACTTATTTTAATTTTTGTATGAGTTCCAATGCATCTAACAATTTCAGCTGGATCTCATGACAAAACTCTAAACAGAACACTCTTTATATCATTCCTAACCAAAGAAAATAATAATTAAATAAGCAATATTTGCAAAATATTTAAGATATTCCAAAGTCACACAGACATGGTCCTGTGCAGCCTTCTTTATCTGACCTTGCTTGATCAGGTGCATTGGACAAGATGCTCTCCAAAGGTCTCTTCCAACATACACCATTCTGTGACTGCCTGACACTTTACAGGATTAAATTTCTGAATAAGTGCTCCCTGTTTTCCTCCATTCTAGGATTTAGAGCTACTGTCTAATCCATGTTTCGTGTCTGAAATGACAATGTTCTGAAACCATTTCAACCTTCCCTGTCATCAATGCACATATTTCTGTAAGGTGTCAAAACAGATTTCAATTTTTTTTTTTCTTTTTTCCATCTCCTGTCTCTTTTAACAAATCCCTAAAGTTTCTAACAGTAGTTTCTAGCAGTTTCTAACAATTTATTTATCCTTTCATTCTCTGCAGACAATATTTCGGTAAAACACATCTAAAGTTTTGTCAGTATATTTCTGAACCTGGCAGTGCTAAACATAACTGTGTCAGAATACTCACATTAGCAAGCTAATAATAATTAATAGGACAAGTCAAACACAGACATTTGTGAAATTCTGACTCATCAAGAAACCCTATTCAAACTGCATGTCAAAGCTCCAAATCATTCCATCTCTTTTTATATGAAGTATCTAGTCTAATTTGGATGCTTAGTTACCGTCATCATCAATTCATAAAGAAAATAGACTGATCAGGCAGGCTCACTTTTGAAGGAATGTTTTATTCCATTGACTGACCAGGAAGTCTAGGATGATCAAGTCACTAATTTAAGCACTTTGGTGCTATGGAATGAATCTGGATACATGTGCTAACAGTCCAAATTGATCACACCTGCAACGTCAGGAACACAAACAGAGCTCATCTCCTAAAAAAATACAAACAAACATAAAACATCTATCACCCAGATTTTGTATCACAAGGCAGCAATTTCAACACTGTTCCAGCTAGTGAGAGCCAAAGTTTCTTAGCCTCATTCTGACAATCTGCAACCTCACATTTTTCATCACATCTGCTTATAGAGTAGTTTAGACGTTAGGACAATACTCATTTCTTGTGAAGAAATCATGTTCAGTTGTGTCCTCTCATTCCCACTTTTCTGCAGAGAGGAAATCTGAGTTCTGTTTGTGTGTTTAGTAAAAATTTCTTTCAATGATAGTCTCTTGTCAAATGCATAAAAAGCCATGGTAGAAAGGAACACAAATTAGTGTCCTCATCTAAATGAGGTGATTTGAAACATGATATCAACAGCTAACTTTCCCCTGATGGTGTTTTACACAAGTAATATGGCCATATTTAGAAATTATATAGGAACCCAAAGAGGCAGTCTGGGATATTTTAGAACCCAAGGCAACCAAGTTTTTCTTGATCTATTTTTCTATTTTTAGCCACCACTACCTCTGTGTTCATCCTAATACTTCTCTTCTCGACAGCTGCAACTAAAAGTGCCTCAGAGTGCTTCTTCAAATGTGATGGTGCCCTTCTTTTACCAGAGCTCTAGGGCCATAGCTAGCAACCAGTGACACATATGGCAGTCATCGAGTAATCCAATGTCAACTATGAGAGCAGAATAATATGTAATATGACTATGTTCTAAGATTAAAGGTAAACAATAAATAACTTTGATGTAAAGCTTTCTATCATGAAGTGGTTTATTATAGGAGTTTTGTCATTAATTCTTTTTCACAAATGTAAAAACTAATAAATAGAAAACCAGAGGCTCAGTCGGATGCCCAGATTTACTACGTTTTCTGGAAAGAAAGGAAAGAAAGGGAGGGAAGGAAGGAAGGAAGGAAGGAAGGAAGGAAGGAAGGAAGAAAGAAAGAAAGAAAGAAAGAAAGAAAGAAAGAAAG
>JAWWTY010000156.1:35834122-35865854 GCA_035222235.1 Margarornis squamiger
AGAAAGAAAGAAAGAAAGAAAGAAAGAAAGAAAGAAAGAAAGAAAGAAAGAAAGAAAGAAAGAAAGAAAGAAATTTCCAAGAATTGTGTTCCTTTGAAGATTCTTTAATTCCTGAAACTATATAGACACTTAAAAGAGAAATGTGAAAGTGAGACAAAACAGTAATAAAGGAATTCTAATGAACTCCATCAAAGCAATAAAGGTACAAATGTTTCAGTTTCACAGTTTAGTCTCAGTCTGCATCTCTTTAATCAAAGAGAAGACTTTTTTATCAAAGAAAAGAAAATTATCTTGAACAGAAAAGTATTAAATGGTTGCTTTAATAGAAAAAAAAAATTACAGCTCTAGAGTTATATTCAAGTACTGTCACTCTTCCTTCTAAGAGAGACACCTCCCTAATTTTTCCTGCAAGAGATAGGAGGGGAAGTTTTACTTACCCAACAGTTAACTTACAAAAAACATTTCTTGAGATAGTGAATAGAATGTATGCCTCTGGGCAGTCTAAATCAATTGATGAGAGCAATGACTCAAGGAGCAGAAGTGCTTATCTCTGTTTCATACTGAACAGCAATGCAAATTTTTTTTTTTTTTTTTTTTTTTTTTTTTTTTTATTCTATAGTCATCAAGATACTCTTAGAAGAGGAAAAACTTAAACTACTGTTGCACTGCACTAAGTGCTAACAAATACTTTTATTGCTATACTTTTATTTTTTTTAAAGTTAAATCATTTATAACCTCATTTGGGAATGACTTATATTTCTTGACAGCTAAATTGTGAGAATACTTAATATATATTCATTACTTTGCTTAATTTTGATAAATCTAACATCTACTGCTGCTTAGCTTTATTTCCTCATGCCATATTCAATCTTTTCTTCATAGTTAATACAATTTGAGTATTAAATGAAAAAACAGTGTTTTAGATTAAAGTTTTTCAAAGATGGAGTTTGAATGATGTGTATTCATACATTGTTGAGAAAAGAAAGCTTGCATACAAAAGTGATAAAAAGAAATATTTAAGTGAAAATTGCCACTGATTCCTAAATCTGTGAAAGATCTGCAGCAATTCTAAATAATTCTATTTTCTATAAACTCAAGCTGATGACAGCATCTTTAAGTAAATGTACCTTTGTAAGCCTTATCAGTCCTGACAAAGGCTGGTGGGCTCTAGTATTGGTAGCTTTCCACCAAACAGTGAAACAAAGACACAATTTTATCCTTAAATTAGTATAAGAAGGTCATGTCTGTTGTTAACATACAACAGTATAAAAGCAAATAAATTATAATCGTAATATGATTAAGAGCAGCTAATAGCTATCCTATAATTAGCTTGCTCTTTGTTTTCACTGATTTGGGACTGTATCATTTATAAATAAAACCTCTTTTATTATATATTTCAGTGTCCAAAAACTTACCATTTTATAAAAATTTAATTTTAAAAGGAGTATTTGAAAGTCACTGCATTGATGAACAATAATGGGGTTATCCAAAGACATTATCAAATAAATATAATGCTGGAAAACATATAGTGAAAACTACAGGAAGGTACAGACTGCAGCCTCTAAGGCTCAACTGCGGGGGAACCAGCAGAGAACTTTGCTGAATGGAAGGAACAGAACACTGGAAGGAGTGCAGAACCTAAGGGGGATTTTTCTTTCTTAGGCTATATAAAAGTCATGCATCTACTAAATTTCTGCAGTGTCCTGCACTGTTATCATCATGGGCTCTAAAAAGTGAATGAAAAAATGAGAGCTAAAACCTAGTTTAAAAAGCAGTTCAGTGAAAAAATTCTCAATAACATAAAATAAAGTTTAGTCAGAGAAACAGAGACAGGATCTGAATTCTGGAGAGAGAAAAGAATTATATACTTAAAATCTTTTAAATCATAATGTGACTTAAAAATTTTCTCTCTAACCAGTTCAGACAGCCAAAACACAATGCCAGCTTCATAATAAAATAGCATGTGAGAAAATATGCTACCATTAAAAGCATAATCAAGAAAAAATTACATATGTATGCTGTAAACAACATTGTGGCAGATGGATGGCAGTTCGACTGCAAACTTACTAAAAAGACTGAAAATTTCTAGAGTGTTTCTCATACCATATTTTTAAATTGTTTCACTGCAGGTTTTTACACCTGTCAAGTCTTTTACATTGCTCAGTTGTTAATAATACAGCACTATATTCTTTTAGCAGTGTACCATTAGCTGACATCATAAATATGGACAGCAGAACATGACTTGTTTACTTTCTTCCCAAGATCAATTAAGTCAAACAGTGAATGATAAATAATGTGCACTATTATTTCAGCTTTCTGCAGGAATTTATGATACAGTATATTGTTAGCATTGCACAGAAAAGACAAAAACATTAGCATCAAGCCCTAAACAATCAGACTCTGATGGTCTGAATTATTGAATTCTAGTTATTTAGTTATTCCTCCAATGTCAGTGGCCACTTCTATGCACTATGGATTGATTTCTTCAACATCTAGGTTAATTTTTAAACTCAGCATTATTAGAAAGCATGTTTGTTCACCTTTAGCAGTTGAAAAATAAGAAAGGAAATTTTCAGAAATATTATTTTATTAAGAACTGCAACTATTGGTTTCTTATCAGTTAGTTGGTCTATATGTTGTATATATGTTATATATATGTGCTTATGTATTCCATATAAAATACAATTTTCACACTTCCTAAACTGATAAATGGTGCATAGTGTGGTTAATTACATTTTCAGGTGAGAGTAGCTGTGGGGTGTGCATTGGTAAACTATGAAAGATCCAGAGCAGATATTAAATAAATTTAGTGAATTAGCAAAATGCTATGCTGATAAGTTCAGAAATAAAGTTAGGACTGAAGTGTAAATTTATATGAGGCAAGTGAATGAGTATGCAGTTCTGAGAAAGGGCAAGATGCTGCAACAGTCCAATTTGGTCACTTTTATAAAAAAGTTTGGGTTGGAGATTAGAGATTATAAATATGTAAATATTATAAACAAGCTTTCTAAAACTGCAGATTTAAGTCATTCATTCCCTTCAAGACTTGTCGACTTCTAGGCTGAATGTTTTGACAATTATATCCAGTTTCCAATGCATTGTCAAGCTAGACCCGCCTTGCCACATCATTACTAAGGTCCCACCAAAGAGTTCTAGCACGTATGTTTGTTGTCATTTTCCTGGGATATAGCAGGAAACTTCCAGGGTACAATTAATGGGAACAGAAATGACTGGAAAGAAAATACTGAGTGAGCAGGGGAGGCCAATACAAGTTCTGCCCGAGAAATATGTGAGACAGCCACTAGTGGTCTAACATTCAGAAATCAAACAGGTCCTTGCAACCACTTGAATTTTTTTCTTCATTCTGCTGGTAGTCATTCACTAATACAGACGGTTTCCTTGAACTGTGCAGGAAGGTGTCTACATCCTGCAGACTATAAACTAACTATAAAGTCAAAGATTGATTTTTCAGTGTATTCAAGCAGAAAATGCGAAAACTTCACTTGGCAACAGAACTCAGCTGTTGTTATGGAGGCCTTGGCAGGTTTGAGCAGAGGTCTTTTTCAGTTATTCTGCCTTTAGAAGGACTCTTGTCATCACAGGCCAGATGGTCACAGGAATTGTGAGTCTGTGTACGACCACTGTTTCCTAAAAGCATTTAGGATGGGGCTATATTTGGAATATTGAGACAAGTTGTGACTTCCAAGTGATGCTTTCCTGAAATTATTTTGTCAGGCATTCCCATTCCAACTGAAAAGAAATCACATTTAAAGACTAGCTAAGGATAATTTAGAATTGTCTGGTATTTTTCACTCTCAACTTTTTGGAGCCTTCATTCTTTTATTTCTGCTGATAAAGACTGTCAGCACTATTGCAGGATGATATGCAAATGTGAGTGGTATGGTAAGAGAGAACTTAAACATTTTACTGTTCCTCCTCCTTGAAGAAAAACCTTAATTTCACAGTCAGTAGGAGACTCTTTTTGCACACTGGTTAGATGTCCACACAATCTGTCATGTTAAGGATTGTCTGGGAAAGAAAAGGTACAGTAAAGAAGTCAGCTGAGGGATTCTAAAGCCAGCTTTTTCTCTAGCTACTGTATCAGACAGTTATTGTGTGGTATAGGCTTATAGGCTCTTAAAAGACCAAACATCACAGACAACAGATATTTATACTTATTCATTACATATATCTATTTAGGAACAATTCTAATATTCCATTTTACAGGTTTGAGCAAGTTGACATGTTTCTCAGCATACTAAAGATTCATTGCTTTTGTTGACTTTTGGTATCTAGGAGGTAGAAAGTAGATGTCATATCCTACCAACTTAATCCAGTGTTTGTGGAAGGGCAATATGACAATATTTAGTGACATGGATATCATCTACAGCCTTTCCATGATGCAAGGGTCTGAGGATATGAATGTAAATTGAGGAGATGTAGAGACATTTGAGATGAGCCACATGGACAATAGCTGTATCTAATGAGCATGAATTCTTCATTCTGTCCCTAGAAATGGTGTTAGCCATTCTTAATAAGTTTTGCAATACTTGTTGGTAGTCAGACTGTTCAGCCTATTGTCTCTCACTTGAAAACTGAAAAGCAAGCTTAGATTTTGTTTGAGAATGTTCTGGCAGCAGGAATAAAATTAAACCATATTACATGCCTCTTTTTATTGCTTGGAGGAATTAGTCACAAATGGTAAATTAAATGCAGATTAGTGTTTCTGAACAAACAAATGAGCCTTTTTATTTTGCACAGAAACATAGTCCAACTTTACGTTTGCTTCACATAACTGGCCACTAGTAATATAATCAGATTAAATTTGTATGTTTAATTTTCTATTATTATTGTTGTTCCTGCTGCTGTTGTTATCTGAGAGACCAACGTCCTAGGGCATAAACTTTCACACAAACTTTTCCCAGATGTTTCCGAAAAAAAAGTTGGAAAAGAACAATTGCGGAAAAACCTGCTGCACAAAGGAAGACAGTTTGTTTCTGTTTCATCTGTTTAATTGACTTTTATCCCGAAGCAAGCACATTTACATCATGCCTATAAATCTTTGACATAAGAATAAACATTTCAATTAATCATTAACATAAGCTCCGCCCTCCTTGAAATTTGATCCTGTCTTCACTGATAGCCCCTACAGGAAATAAGAACTCAATTACCAATACAATTGCTATCAATCAGGCTCCTACAGAATCAGCTGCAGTTCAACAGTTCAAAATGAACGTATGCTCTTCTATAACAGTGGCATTAAATAGTTTTTTTGGGTCCTCTTGGGGATTTAAAATGAACTAGTGGGATGGTTTTATAGGAAATGGCAACTTCCAAATTAATCCATCTCTACCTGGTATAATATTGGGAATTATTAATTTTTCATAAATTCTTGAGCTACCAGCAAAAAGAAGCTGAGGCACACATGTTTATGTTGCATTTCTTTTTGTAATATTACCACATTCTCCATTGATGCTGCAAATACATTAAGTGCTAGCAGAAAGCAATAGCACTCAGACACGTGCAAAGCAAGGTTGGACATAAAGGCAGCTTGAATGGCTACCTATTGCTATGACCAGAGTGTCTTCCTGGGTTCTGTAAGCCAAGTTTTATTTAATACTCTAGTGTCAGGGAAAACAATTGGAAGTCCACCATGCAAAACTCTGATGAGAAGCCTTGGACTTTTACTTGGCCTAATCTTAATTTGTTAACTCAGTTTTCACAGAATCACAGAATAGGTTTAGGGACCTCTGGAGATCATTGCTGAGTCTAGTCCTCTTGTGCAGAGGAAGGTCAGCTAAAGCAAATTGCTCAGGACCACGTTCAGTTAGGTTTCAAAAATCTCAGGAACATAGACTCACCAACCTTTCTCAGTAACCTGCTACAGAGTTTCATCACCTACATACTTGCTTCAGTATGTCAGTTTCTGTCTTGTACTGCAGAGCCCAGCACTGAACACATCCTCCTGTGACTGTGCTCTGTTCCATCACCCATGTCATTAATTAAGTTGCTAAAGAATATTGATATCATGATAAAACCTTGAGGTAAGCCATTAGTGACTGTCTTTTAGCTGGACTTTGTGCTGCAGTTATTTAGTCCTGGCAGTTCACCCATTTTTCAACCCACTTCGTTGATCTTCTAAGCCATTCTTAATCAGTTTGTTAATGACACTGTTATGGGAGACAATGTTAAAGTCCAGATAAGCCTACGCTGCTCTTCTCTCATCCACTGACACGTTATCTCATCACAGGATATCAGCTAGGTCAGGAATGATTTCTTCTTTGTAAGTCAAAGTTCCTAATCACCTTCTTGTCCTTCATATGTTTGTAAATGGTTTTCAGAAGGATTTGCTTCACCACCTTTCCACAAATCAAGGTCGGGCTGACTGGTCTGTAGTTCTCTGGTTTGGTCTTCTTGTTTTGCTTTTTCACAGTCCCCATGAACTTTTACTGTCTGCCATAACCTTTTAATGATAATAAAGAATCACCTCACAATGACATCAGTGAGTTCTCTCAACTTTCGTTGGGTTCATCTCATCACTTCCCATAGACTGTTTATGTTCAGTTGCTTTAAATACTCACTTATCTGATGGTCATCTGCATAGGGTAAACCCTCCTTGCTCAAGACTTTCCCACTGGTCTCAGGGATCTGGGATCTGGAAGGCAACTCTTACCAGTAAAGATATATATGAAGAAGGTATTTTCCACATGGCTTCTCACCAAATCATCTGCCTAATTCAGCAATGAATGCATTTTACCTTAGTCTTCTTTTTCCTTCTGAATTACCTATGTAAACCTTTCTTTCTTCTTGTCCTTCATATTGTTTTCAAGCCTCAGATCCAGGTGGGCTTTTGCTTTCCTAACACCATCCTTGCACACTTGGAAAGCATTTCCATGTTTCTGACACCACTTCCACCAATTGCATACATTTTTATATGTCTTGGTTTTGTAAGGAGCTCCAGGCATCCTTCTTGACTTTGATCAATGCACCATTCTTTTGCCTGGAGGAGATGAGCATTGAAAAACCAACCGGTTATTCTAAACTTCTCTATGAAACTGCCTATTATGCCATTCTTCAAAGCAGGTCTCAGAACAGGTTAATTTGTGCTCTCTTGAAATCCGGAGCATGATCCTACTATTTGCCTTGCTCCCTTCTCTCAGAATCCTAAACTTTAGCATCTCATGGTCTAGTGAGTCTGGCTTGGATAGAGTTGGCTTCAGTAAGACCAGCTCTTATTGATTCTGAATTTTGGATTGGTGACCAAAACTGTTGATAACATATCAACATTTTAGCTATTGCTGAACAGTGTTTGTACAGCTTCAAGGCTTTCTGTTTCTTGGTTTGTGCCCCACAAAGAGTAGGCAGGAGTGGGCAAAGATCTTGGAGGGAATACAGCTGTTGTTGACAAAAGATATATTCTATACCATATAATGTTATGATGAACAAATAGGGGAGCTGTTACTCAGGAATTACCTCGACATTGATTGGCTGGAAGTGAGTGATTACTTTTGCAGAACTTGGTAGTTTTGGTTTGGTTCCACTCCTTTTTTTTTTCTTTTTTTTTTTTTTTTCCCTTTACCACTTAAACTTTCTTTGCCTTAACCCACATTTTTCTCAACTTTACCCTTGTGATTCACTTTTCCACCCTGTGGGAAACTGCAGCAGGACTGCAGGTCCCTTGACGGAGCAAGAGGAGTTTGACCTTGGCCAGATTGTTGTATACCCGTGAAGATAAACAACTTGCAGAGACTGAAGGAACCCATGAGAATGAGAAGTAGAAGATAAGAAGCCTGAATGAGTTTGCACAGAGACAGTAATTTGTACAAAGACAGTGGTTTGTAACTGTGGCAAATAGGTGATTGTTTGTGTATAATGAACACCAATAATGTTAGTGCACGTATACTTAGGAAATATATAAAAGTAGCTGTGTGAAAAAATAGAGGGAGACATATAATAAAGAAAGCTTTCACTTTTATCTATTCGGGATCTTCACCTGCTTTTTATTGGCGGTCCCAACAACAACAGCAACAACACCACCCTACTGGGAGGGAGTGAGCAAGCAGCTCTATGGTGCTTAGGTGCCCACTGTGATTAACCAGCACATGGTTACTGTAATTGAGTAATTGAGTCCAAATATTCCCAACCAGTTCCTTTTTGCTTGTAAGTACCAGATCCAGTAGAGTGTTTTCACCAACTGGCCCTTTGATCATCTATTTCAAGATACAGTCATCAGTCTTCCCTAGAAACCTGATAGAATGTTTGTGCCCTCTATGAGGACCAGGACCCATGACCAAAAGGCTTCTATCCAGTTACGATTAAAGGTTTTCCTTGTAAATTTGGAAAATTGACTGGAGTTTATGTAGCTTGCAAATGTTTGTCATTTAATGAGAAACATTTTTGAAGTGTATTACTATAAAATTAGAAATATGCATGCATAAAACTCATAGTTACGTGTAGTGATCAGTTGCACTGACAAGTTGCATTTATTTAAAAAAAAATAACATAAACTAGTTGATGCTTGCAGGAATGCTGTTAAAGTTATAGACATTAGCTTTTCCTTTCTGGTGATAATATTTCTGCAGCTACCCAAAAGAAGCTTTTCCTCCTAACACAAGCGAAAGGACAAGACAGAAAATGCCCCTTTTATTTTTTAGGGTTTTTTTTCCTGTTGCTTTATAAACACAAGATATGAGATTGGCTGAAATTGTGTCAAAATCTTATTCAGATTGCAGGAGACATCTCTACCAAAGTTAATATTTTCCTCAGAGTATAAAATCAGAGAGCCTCAGGCAATGCTGTGTAACCCCCTGAAGCTTCTTGTTACCAGGCTGCATATTATGCAGACTTACATTTTCATAGTTCAGTTAACAAGTCAAAGAGACATTGGTACTTTGCATCTACTTTTGCACTCCATTAGAATAGCTTTAAGTGTTTCATTTTAGACTTTTAGCTCTCTGTATGCAATACTATTTGCAAGTATTTGGCCCCTAGGTTTCTCCTTGAATCCATCCTCCACTGTCTCTTTTTGCTCTTGTTCCCAGTGACATTTTCTACACCATAGCTCCCAGCTATCCCTCCACCACAAAGGTAGTTGAAGCAGCTTCCAAAAATACCAGCTCCCAGGAGTAGCTCTTCTGTGCTTAGAGTATAAAACGGGTCTCCACTCTGCGTAATAAATGAATTCATGATTCTCGATTCCCAGCTGACATTAATAGCTGCAAGGAGGAAGAAGCGAGTTAACGTTAATTTCTGCAGGTAATGCGAGAAAGCAGATAGGGAAAGCTTGAAAGGTCAACATCTGCTGTCATGCAGGAAAGTTACAAGATTTGATTGGCTAGTAAATGTCAACACCATGTTCAAAAATCTACATGCTATCTTTTTCAATTTAATCTTAGCTTGCAGCCCAGCTAGAAATCATGCAGCATGTTTCAAAAACCCTTGAGTTAGAAACTGGAGTTGTATGATTGCCTTCCCATGGCAATAAGGCACTTGTAAATTACAAACTTGTCATTTAATCAGCCTAGTAGGTAGTACAACGCCTGTGACTTTTTATATCAATTTCAGGGAATGCTGAAGAATCCATAATGATTATATACCATAAAGAACTGCAGTTCCAACTGTTGCCATGGTATTATGCACTCCTCTTTTTTAAAAGCAGTGACTAGAATGTAAAACAGACAATGACTCTAATTGATTGTCCCCTGTACCTCACAGAGATGCTCTATTTTTGTCTCTGCTTTGTTCTGTTTTGTCTCACAATATATCACATGCAGAAGAGCATTGTTTAGTACATTGATGGCATTAATTTAGAGGAGAGCAGATGCACTTTCTAAAGAGAAATATGATGACCAGCCCTAAGCAAAAGAGAATGAAAATTATATCTTCTTTGTCTAGATGGCAAATAGCAGTTGCTGATGGAAAACATATCCTCAGCTTATGTTTATGTAAAATCTTCTGTAAAGTATAAGCCAATAGTGAACCAGAGGAAGCTAGAAAGAGAGATGCATGTGTCCACACATAGATAGCATGGTGATTACGTATAGTTTCAGCAGTAAAATGTGACTCAAGCTCATGGCTCTAAATGCAACTTAAATTAGTGTGCTAGGTGTCATACAGTAGGATATGATGATTTGTTAAAAGCTATGAAAAGTCAAACAAGTTATCAAGGTTTTTAGAGTTCTAGTATTAATACAGCTGATTCCAAATTTTCCTATCCTTTTTAAATAAATGTCTATAGAATGAGTTGAAACTCTGATGAGTTTCTTAATAGGCAAGCAGAATTTCCCTATGTCTTTTAGACCCATCTATTTATTTTACTTATTCCTTTATTTTAATGGCACTGCATTTCAAATGCCCTTAGTGAAAAGCACCAAAAAGAGCAGAACTGAGGCTTTGGCACAAACTTCTCTCTTTTGCTGCCACTTATTCTGCCTCTTATTGATCTACTAATACATGCCAAGTCAATCATACATGGTTACTCTAATAGCTACTCTCATCACTTGTCTGCCTTATCTCAACCACAATCACTGAAGCAAAGAACATTAATATACATTTTAAATATATTTAGTGGAGTAATTTGTATACAGATCTGCTCATTATTGATTTTCTTTAAAACTCTCTCTCCCCCAAAGTTATGTGCAGTAGAAATGGTGCATCTGTCCATACCCACATTTAGATTGTTAATGATTCTTTTGAACATCTGTTATACTGCTACTAAACAGTTGTGGTTTCTTTAAGAAGGCACAAGGGACTGGACCTGCACCACCTCAATCGTGACTATTTGGGGGGGGAAAAACACCTCTGGGAGCCATTTATATATATGGTGCCATACTGACACAAACTTATGCTCACCATTTTATCACTTCTTTCCCATTATGTTATTGATCAGTCTGTGCTGTTATTCACTACTGGAACACTAACTACTTTACATTTTTGTTTCATTGCTTACCAATCAGATGTGCTGAACATGAAAATGCCCCAATTATAAAGCTCCTTAGTCAAAAAGGATATGTGTCTGAACAACAACTAGAATGAGAACCACACATCAGAAAATACATCTGGGCTAGAAGGCATTGGTAGAAATTTTTATTATAAGATATCAGAAGCAACAAAAAATAACCAATGATATTTACACATGGGAAGAGGAAAATGGTAACATCATGCATTCACTAGTAAAAGGGTTTGTTGAAATACCAATAAAACAAAAGAGTTTAAACTAAAGTCAATTAGGCCAGCAGCTACTGTATTGTAAGAGAGATGGGGTCTGCTACTCCAGATTGTAAAGTGTGTTGAAGCAGAACACTGCAGAAATTCTTACTTCTCAAATAAATTGTCTATAGGATATTTTGAGCAATAGTTAATAGCTCAATTGATTGTGTTGTCATTTTTTTTCTTGCTGGTTGTGCTATGTAAGCAAACAGTGCAATTGTTTCTGTAGAAGAAGCAGTACAGGCATATTAGTTGATTTGTAGGATAGATTTCTATAACTAATAATTGACCATTAGTTTTCACCCCATGTGTGCCACTGAAGCTACTGTTGAACACTGACAAAAATGCAAAGGATACAGACAGGGGACAACAACCATTGCTGCATGTTATATCTAGCCTAGCTGTCCTCTGATCAGACAAAACATTTAAATAAAACCTAGCCTATTAGATACAAATATTTAACACTTAGCATGTGTTGTGCTTGAAGGAAGGGGAAGGAAACAGCTTTAGTAGGGTTGATAAATAATGGTGGGCAGACATTCATTCTTGTATTTCATAGCCTTTCTTCAACACTAACTCTCTCAATACTAAAATCACTAAAATCCACCTGATGGAAATACCAGGAATGAAGTGAACTGCTTAAGATGATTGAGGACCTTCCCAAGAAATGGATCCAAAAAGTATGCCAAGAAAACTCAAGCTTCAAATCTCTCATTTGACATGGTTCCATGGGGATCAGTTCTCTGTCCTACTTGATATTTCTCTAAAATTTTAAAAGAACTATTGAGGTAAAATGCTGAAAGACATAAATGCTGGAAAAATGCAGATAAAACACAACTCCGTGTATTGTCATTGCATGTCTGTATGACTACGACTATATGACTTCACGCTCAAATAAGATGAGTTATAGTTGCTTGAAAGACAAAATTGATACAGTTTTAAAAGTAGAATTACTGAATTTTCTGCATAGTTTACTTCTAGTGGTCATTAAAGAAGATGCATCCCGTTCTGACAGAATATTTCTTGACTCAAAATATATCTTTCTACTTTAGCAGAGTGTTGTTTATTCGACATTCTACTAGCGTGTTTCAACTTTCAGAAAACTGTTGCAGTCCATGTTTAACAACAATCTTAGTGGTCAAGTTGTCTTCAGTTTCAGAAGAAATTATGAACGTATAGTAATATTTTCAAGGGAAGCAAAGAGCATAGCAAGAAATTGATTAAATTCGCCCGTATCTTCCCTACAGAATTTTAAATTAGAATCTGTCTGAAACACTGTGTATATAAAATATCTTTCTGTACCCGGTGGTTTTCACAATGTGTCCATGTGAAACATCAGTATGCCTTAAGTCATTGTAGTCATATAAATAACTCAAATTTGTATGGCACCTTTCAGCTGTGAAAGCAGAACTGCAATCTCTGGTAGATGAATGAGTTATGAAACTGCCAGTTTACTGTATATAATTATAAATGAAAGCATACGTTATGTCTCTGTAAAAATAATAAATACATAAAAAATCTTAATTAATCTTTATGAATTGCCATGAATATCAGTAATGGTGTGATAAAGAATTTTGAGTTATGTTTTATTTTTTCTATTTCAACAAACAACTAGTTAATTTCCAGTTTGTTAAGAAAATGCTGGCCAATATTTTTTGTTAGAAAACAAGGCAAGTTCCTATTTTGCAATGTCTTCTACAGATTTATTTGTTTAATTTAGTCATAGAAAAGGCATCTTAGAAAGTCTCAACATACAAGGAGCTCTTCTGTAGTTTCTTAGCTAAATGACAAATATTGTAGTTACTGACTGTTTCTGCTGTACATAATGTAATTACAGAAATTGGCATAAATAAATAGTTTCTCTCTGTCCATTAAGTGGCTTAGTAGGCACAATATTAAATTATTTGTTGAATAGGGAAATTGTTTATACATATGTGTTTTAACTTGAAAGACAAAAGAGAAAACTTACCTTCTCCATCTACTACTTTACTGGTTTTTGCCTAATCATTCTTACTATATAGAAGAGGAATCTTTTGGTTGTTTTTGTTTTTTTTTTTCTTTTAGAAATCTTAAAACCAAGAGAGCATTGCAATTTCAAAATAAAGCATGCTTTCTTTTTAACTGTGTTATGTTACTTACAACACACAGATAGTACTAAAAGTTTAAAAGTGAATCTGACTTTAACTAAAATGGAACTGACATTCAATTTTCCTTGCTTGAGATAAGAGAAGATCTGCATAGGGAGGAAAAAGAAAATTGCATTTCCAGAATTCTATTAGTTTGAGTAGGTGAAATAAATATTAGAGAGAAAAATAAGAAAGAAACATTCTTGTTTACAGTGCAAAAATGAATGAACAGTGTCTCTTACAAACAAATTTGATGCTGTTCTTGAAATTAATTATTGGAACCAAATTATAAACCTGTTTCTAGCTATGCATCATAAAGTAGAACAAAGTTTTATTACTGAAGTAATAAAAATTATTTTAGCTAATATTTATTAAGGACTCATAGCTTCATTGAAGAGTTCAGTGAAGAACAAAAGAAATAAAAGTTCTCTCTTAAAAATATACAATTTCATACGTATGAGATTTCAGAAGAATTTCCCTCTGATATAGGCTGGGGTCTGGTTCTATGGTATTCAGTATCATCTGTGAAAGCTACACTGAATTCAGCCTGCTGTTTAAAGCTAAATTTAAACAAGCTTTCTGTATCAACCCCGCATTTTTTAGACAGTAGGGATACAAACATTTCACATGTTCATTTAATCAAAGTGTTGGGGTTTGGGGAGCAAAGACAAAAATAGAAAACCTTTTATTTTGAATTTTTCTTTTTTTTTTTTAAATACTTAGAACTGCACAAATACTTCTATTCAACAAAATACTTCACTAGCAGATAAAAGGAAATTAGGGATTCTATTTTTGGTGGAACAGAAGAGATTATCTAAATCTGCTTAGATAATCCTACGATATCAGCAGGACATTATAACCTCTTCTATTATCCTCTCACATTGTTGCTGTGTGGAATTTAGTTGAAATATAATAGAAATCGGCACAGGGGGGAAGTGGCATTTAGTGACCAACTTTCTTCAGACAAAGAATGTTATTTAATTGAAATAACAGAAAAAAACCAAACAGTAACAGAAAAGTATAAAAGGTAAAGTCTTACCCATTAATAAAGTACTAGAGGCTATCAGTGATTACAAGCTATGAAGTCTCTACAAAGCAGCAAACAAGGTGGTGTAATCATCTGCTTGATACACTTGGCAAGGCAGATTGGTGAGATATCCCTCCCCTCTGCATAGTCTCTTGCTCTGGAGCAGGAGTAAGAATACAGCTATCATTAGAGTAGCAATCTTGTTTTCCTGTTCTCCTGTTGTCTTTCAACACCAATAAATGGGGGTCTTTTTGATATACTTTTAAGTCAAGGGACAAACACTAGACACATTATGCCTTGTCATGCAAGAAGCAATTCCTTCTTTCCCATTGGATAAGCAATTTCCTTCTTTTCCATTGAGTTTTTCTATGAGAATAACCATAAGGAAATTTTATACCTGTGTCTAATCATTGTCAATACAAATATGGTAGCTCCACATCAGTACAATAACTTTTATATTTTGTAGCACTGCTTTAAAAGAAATGATGCTGAGCATATTCTGATCTTCTTTAACATAATTTCCCAACATAGAAAAATATCTTTTTTTTCTTTTCATCCTAAGAATATTCTGGATATAATTATCCCAAGTTTTATATTTGTCTCATATTCTCCTGATTTTTTTCAAGGCAACAAAATGGTCTACCTGTAATTGACTAAGTAAAATTTTTAATAGGTTTGTGTTATTGCAGAAGGCTTTTTCAAAACAGACGTTTTATTTTTTATTATTTTTTATAAATAAAATAAAGAACTATAAGCTTTGTGCTGCAATGTTATAGAACAAAATAAAATTGGTATAAATCTGCACAGACAAAATATTTCAAGTTATATAGCCATTTATATACTTTTGGATCACTGATCAGAGATCCATCTTAAAGTATACCCTACTTAACACATTAATATTAAAATAACCGATCCAATTGGTTGTAAAATGCTTTTCCATTTGATAAATTCGGAAAGGATACCTTGAAGAAAATTGTACTGTGTTCTGAAGAGGTCTTTGAAAGCCACATTCTGACTGCTAAACTGCTGCCTTAGACATATCTTATTTTGTGTTTCATGGAAGTGACAGGTATGAATTCCTGCCTCTACTAAGTATCTATAATTTCATCTGATACTGACTGTGCTCACTGTCTCTTGAAATCAGACTCCTCAGCAAGCTATTTATCATTCATTTAAGGAACTCCAAAAACTTTTGAACCACAACCATGAAGAATATTACCTGTTAACAGCAGAATAAATATTTTTGAAGACATACTGAATAAGAATTATTCTGGTTGGCCATCGAGTTTGGCGAAATTAGAGACAATAGTTTATGAGTACTGTAGTAATCCTTCAAGAGTAAAAACTGTCACACACTTAAAACTGTACAAGCAAACTAAACCAAAGAAACAACAAAGGCACCATTTGACCTAATAAATAAAATTTATAGTATTGCTTAAGACTGATATCAACAGTATTTTCAGTATCGCATTCAATTTCAAAAGTACTGATGACAAAAAATTTGTCACAAAAACACAGGCCAAAAGTTTGGATGCCTAATAAGAGATCAAATTATCCTAGGCCATATGACTTCTTCCATTACACTAATATCTGAAATGGAAAAAAGGTCTTCTGCTTTTTAAGAAAATGGACTGGTTAGTTTGTGCAATAAAAATGCTTCCAATACCCACCTTTCTCAAAACAATGAAGGAATACTGACATCTGAACTAAACTTTCCACCTGACTAAACTGAGACTATTTAAACTGCAAACAATTAAGAAAGGGCCAACTTTCTCACTCACTCTGGAATGTCTCCCACTGCTTTATATTGGCATAGAAAGCATAGCACAGAATGAACGGGAGGAAAAGCCAATAAATAAAAACAATTGACTTAGATTTTCAAGATGTCTTTGATAAAATCCTTCACAGGAGATTATCAATGAAGCAGAAGCCTCAAAATAAATTATGAAATTTCTGTTTTCTATTAGAAAATGGCTCAGAGATAAGAAAAGAAAAAGTAGATGTAAGTATTCATTTTCAGCATGGAAGAAGGTTAATAATGAGATGGTCTTCTATTTTTCCTAACAGTGGTGGTACTTGACACATTTGTTACACACTTATTAATGTCCTGAAATAAAAGATAAATAGAGAGATGGACTAAAGTCTCTTACTGAAAATTACGCAAGGCAAGAATGAAAAGTCAACAAATAATTCCATGCATAGAAAAAGATAGAATTAGCTATCATAACACTAAAGGAAATTTCTAAGGCATAAGCAAAGGCAAATGCTGAATCTGGCCACTTTACATTAATTCATCCATACTGATACTTCCCAAGTCAACATCAGTTACTATAAAAAAGAATACTATCCAGATGGGCAATTTATTTAATGTAATTCTTCAATGTACCTAAGAAAACCAAAACAAACAAACAAAAAAAAAAAAATTGCAAAGCAAATAAGTTGTTAATTTCTATTGAAGAACAATAGAGGATTGAAAATGTATTACTACATTTTTGTGGATTTGCTGACCTACCATTAGAAAAGTTCTAGAGATGACACAAAACAACATGAATCAAGATAAGATATGGGTGAGGATTTAAAGGTTAGAAAGAAATTTTTGTGCAGTAAATTATATAGAATTATGTTGCAAAATTATTGCAAATAATGGAAAAGTTGAGTGACTCATAATAATTCATATTAATAGGACAAATTTCACCCAACAAAGCTAAGAGGCAACAAATTTAAAAGTCATACTAAAAATTATTTGTTTCTTCATACACTAAATAGCTTGTTGTTATAGTGCATGGGCCAGCAGGCTTACGGCCATAAAAATACCTACAAACTCTTTCAGTTACAGATAGAAATATTTTCAAAAAGCACTAAAAAAATCTTTCTTAGAGAATAATGAACACATAGAACATGCTGCTGTGGAAGACTGTGGAATCTTCATTACTGCAGGTTGTACAAGCATCTGTCAAAATATCCCACTGTTCTCTGCAGGTGTAAGAAGATTTAATGACATTCTGAGTTTTCCTCCACTATCACACCATTTCTTTGGCCTGCTTTTCTGGGACCATAAACCAAACAAAACAAGATAACAAAAACCTCTTAGAGTCAACAACCAAGGACTCCTTTAGTCTAGCAGAGTCTAGGCATGCAGAGAGCACTCTTAAAATAATCATGGAATATCATTTTTTTAAAACTCAGCAAAAAGCATTAAAGTCCTCGGAGGTAGACAATTAACTGTATTTAACCAGAAAATTTGGGAAACAGATGTTCCAGAAGAAAAGTCACTTCATATGTTCATTGATGAATTATTGCAAGAGTATTTAATAAAATATTTTTCAGTATCTCACCAAGCTTCATTTTGTTATACCCACTAAGGAGACAATAACTGGTTTTATAAGGAGCAAAAATTCCTGTGACATTCAATGAGAATTTTTTTTTGGCACAGAGAATGTAGTATATGTCTCTGCAATGCAGAGGTATTTTTATTTTATATCACTGGACAAAGTTTGCCTATTAATACCAAAAAACTTTAAACGTTCCACAAATACAGTCAATAGTGTTCCATTTTAAACAAATTTCAATCTGAAATTTCACATTTGCTCTTTACAAGTACTTGAGAATGTACATATTTTAATTAAGGTCAAAACGTTACCATTTCCATCAGTGAACACACTGTAGTAGATATTTTTGAATCTGGAATCTCAAACAATTTTTAAAAACTGCTATGATTCAGCTTCAGTTTCTATTTGCATGTTTGCCTTATGGGCTTCTGGGTATTCTTGATATAGATGATTCATATGTTTTGTTTTCTAGATGGTTTTTCAGTTACTCAGAAGAATTGCAGTATTTCAAATATTTATGGCCAATGTCATCTGTGTTAACCTTGAAGATCCAACTGAAGGTGAGTAGTTTGAATAACTGCATCTCAAAAGGGCTGACTGAAAGTCCAAGACTGGGACACCAAACCAAATCCTGGAATGTAAGTAAGTTTTCCCAGTCTTTCTCTTGGTTAGATATGTTGAAAATGAGTGTAGTAAATAGCTGAACAGATTACTATGAACCAAAATATCTCTTTTTAAAGAAGTCAGATGAAAGTGTAAGGAAACTGTTGTAAAAACAGTAAGCAAAAGAAATTATTTTATTTTTTTAAATTCTGAAATAGTTTATTACAGAAATATTAGGTTATGAGAATTAAATCTTGCTTGTTTTTAATTTATTTGTTTTGCAGTAAGCCTGCAATTTCTCAACTGGTGTTAATTTCTTTTTTCTTCTATGGTAAACACTTACCACACGGCAGTTAGGAGCAAATGCTAAAATGTTTAATATATGGTCCCTCAAACAAAGGTGTATGAGTCCATACTTCACCAACTGAATAAAGGATTTAATTTGCAGAAGGAAAAAAGACCTAAAGTCTCCACTGATTTCCATGTTAGCAGTGGGTTTCCTATTGTTACTATTTTATGCACCAATTCTGACATCGCCTCTGATTCTCACAGTATTTCTTATTACTATTACTCTTATGCAGTACTATTTCCCTTAGTGGTACTTTAATTGCTCATTAATTAGTTGTTTTTTTTCTGAATTCTGCTACCATTGTGGGCTAATGTTACTTTCAATTCAGTTCTGGGAGTTCAATTCAGACAAATTCTGTGTACACAGAAAACAGAACTGCTCCAAAAGCAGGGATCTAGGCTGGACCAGGAAAGGAAACTGAAGAAAATGTGCTCCAAGTTTAGTATGCCTTTTTAGTCCGTCTTCCCTCACTCCTTGTTCTCCATAATAAAGATTTGTATTTGGAGTTCTGGTGTAGCTTCAAACTTTAGGTTTAAAAAGTGTTATGACTGGAACAATCAGAAGAGTTCCCAGGTCTTTCAATGTTTTTTTTTGACTGGTTTAGCTGTAAAAATCTGGACTCCTGATTCAGCGAGTGGAACTCTTCAGACAACTACAAAGATGAGGATGGTTCTTTGCAGCCAGAATAAGGTACCCCTTTAATGTATTTGTTGTGAGGTCTGGACCCTAAATGTTGCAGTATATTCCTTAGGCTACTACTCATCTTCCACTAAAATGAGTAGGAGAAAAAAGCAACATTTGTTTCTAGGTGTTGAGCAACTTGCAGGCTGTTGCCCCCATGTGCAGAGAAATTACTTGTCTTCAGTCTCTGTAAGTCCTTGTCTGGACACCAGGTACCCACCGAGTCAGTCTATTAGTCCCTCTTCCTAGCTGGACAGGGGAGAGAGAATAAGATGGAAAACAGCTTGTAGGTTCAGATAAGGCAGTTTACTAAAGCAAAAGTGAAAGTTTGTGTGCTCACAGGCAAAGAGGGAAAAAAAAAATTATTTTCTACTTCCCATCAGCAAACAATGTTCAGCTGCTCCCAGGAAGCAGAGCTTCAGTGCATGCAGTGGTTGCTCCAGAAGGCAAACACTGTAAATAACAAATAACAAATGCCCCCCCTTTTTCCTCCTTTCCTTAGCTTTTCTGTCTGAGCCAACGTCATATGCTATGAATATTCCTTTGGTTAATTTCGGCCAGATAGCCTGGTTGTGCCCTCTCCCAGGATCTTGCTCTCCGTGAGAGGAGGAAGAAATATTGAGACAGTGCTGATGCTGTGCCAGCACCGCTCAGCAGTAGCCAAAACACTGGTGTGTTATCAACCCCCCTTTCTAGCTACCAGAGCAAAGCACAGCACTGGGAGGGCTGCAGTGGGGAAATGAACTCCATCTCAGTCAGACTCAATACAGTCTCTCATACCATAACCAAAAATGGAACAGGCAGTTTAGTTCAGGAAGATGTTATTTGAATAAGGATATCAAAATTGTCTTTGAGATTTTCAGCCTCAGAAGTGCATAGTTGAGGGCAGAATTTGTCCTTAAATTTTATCTTGTTGCTTTTTACCTAACACATTATGCAATAGCAGAGACAAATATGCTTTATCATATAGACAGTTCTTTATTAGCATTTGATTCTGCTTAAAAGTAATCAATCAAATTCTTCTCTAGAGAATTACCACCAAAGTCAGTGGACTTATGACAAGGTTGAATTTGACCCATTATTTTCAAACTGAGATTAGAGAGCAAGTGAACCTGCAAAAGACAATTAAGTCAGCAATGCACTTACTATCTTGAGTAGGCAAGCAATCTGAAAGCCAGCATAAGGCAGTTCTTATTCACCAGGCATGCAAATAAATCAACTTTAATGTCAATAAAGTCAGTAATGACAGATTTTATCACTAAGTTATAACTAAGCAATAATGCTTGGGAAAAAAGACAAGTAGCTCACAGCAACTGAAGCGATTTTTTATTTTGTCCTAGGTGAAGCCAAGGGTAACTGAAAAGGCTGGCCTTTACTCCCTCTATTATTAACTGCAAATCATTCTTGTCATGTTGGAAAGCAGATCATTTTTTTTCCCAAGTATTACTCACTGTTATGGTGTGCCTGACGCCATGACCTCCTTCAGAGGTGCTGCAGTCCATTTCCATTTAGTGTCTGCATATTATTAAGGTGCAGTTTAATTTTTAGGGAATCAGGACAAAAAATATAGTTCTATTTCTTCTGTAAATGTAGTTACTGATTTAATTCACCCATCAGCAGATATCAGAGAACAAATAAGGATGATTTAACACTTTAGGAGGAGCACTCCTACACTGAATACTGTTAGACAGCTGCATCATTCTACTTGCGTTTCAGTGAGGAGTAAAATGTTAGTGGTGGTAAGAGGCTTGTTTAAAAAGTTTCTAAATTATGCTAGAATTCTTGAAGAGTATTTTATGTTTACATATATTGTTATTAGTAAAGGGCGTAATTACAAAAACAGATAATTTTTTTCTTGATTTGTAGAAGAAAGAGGAACTCAGTATTTCAATATTTTTAAACAGTATTAAATTAAATAGGTGGATGATCTACTGATAATTGAAATTCATAAAGACACTTTAAAATCAAACTTTTTCAAGTTTTTACAACATGTGGTTTATATGAGTTTGTACAATCATTTTTCTGTCTCTGCATCTCAACCAAAAATATTACACATTTTTGTTATGCATGTAGTTATTCTCCCCATGGGAGATGTTCAACAATGGTCAATTACTATGATTCAGTAGTTTTGGCTGACATTCAACAAATGTCTGAGCAGCTAATAATGCATTTAGTTCTGTTAGTTCACCCATCTGTCCATCACATCTGCCTGTCCTCATAAAGGCTGTCATAAGCAACATAGCATTTCTCTAACATCCTCTCTATTCACTTGTTTTCCAAATGCCTGGAAGGAAAACAATGTGTGCTCACAGTTATTTTAAATCTTTGCATAAGCTAAAGACACACTTCCTTAAATATAAGAAACAAACAAACCATTTATTTTTATTTTATTAATGGTACCTTAATCCATCAAATTTACATGATTATTAGTCAACACTCACTGGAAATAGTTTGAAAACATGAGAATAGAACTTTCTCTTGTCCATAAAAATTTTACAATTAGTCATCACTCATGTAATCTCCAAAAACACTGTTTCAGGGAAAATAACAATAGTTAATCTTGGCATTTATTATCTATTTAGTACCTCACTTTGCAGTTGTCTGTTACAGCCCTAAGGTGAGGACTGACTGCCACTACAAACTATTTAAGCATCTGAGTAGGTTTTTCCTCACGGAGAGTTGAAGAGACATGGCTCATAAAAGCAAAGATGGTGCGGTACCAGTGTGTGTCTTTGTTCATGCTATATTTGAAACTGACTGCAGTAACAAAACACTAATTATTTGATAGAAATTTTTTTCTGCGTTAGCACAATCAGTAGAAAGAAAAGATGGTGGAAGAAAGAACAATGACGTCAAATTTAGCCAGTGAATATTTTTTAGAAAGTATATAAATCTGTAAAGTTAAAAGGAAGGAGGGGGTCATTCAGAGTAATGGCATTTGTCTTCCCAAGTAACCATTATGCATGAAGAAGCCTTGCTTTGCTTTGCTTATGTGAGCAGGTTTCCCTTTCCCTATTAAACTGCCTTCATCTGAACACACAATTTTTCTCACTTTTACTCCTTTGATCCTCTCCCCTATCCCACCAGAGGCAGTAAGTGAGCAGCTATGAGGGACTTAGTTGCCAGTTGATGTTAAACCACAACAAGGATATTAGGACAGTATTTGTCTATGTCTTGGTTTAGTTAAACCTAATGAAAGCTCACCGAAAAGTATTGTGCTGCTGACCAGCAGATGTGTCAGCATCTGCTGACACAGATGTGTTTGCACTTCCATACAAGAACACACTCACACAAAAAAAAAACAAACAAAAAAAAAAATAACAACAACAACAAAAAAAACTTACATTTGTTTGACATTTTCTTGGAAATTTATTAAAGCATTCCATTGTAATAGAAACACATAAAGATAATACCAGGTGTTGACTTGTTGTTCCTACCCATAGTGACAATGGCATCAAAAGGGCATTTCTAACTTAGTCCAAGTCCAAAAGTGTTGGACTGTTAGACTGTTGGCTGGAACATTTTATGTAGGTTACTACTATTCCAGTAACTAAAGCGGAATTCTGATATCAATCAGACATAAGACGCCTGGTTGCCAAACAAATTGCCCAGTCAAAAGCTTCCCATTCACCACTGCTGTAGTTTCCTTTCCACTTTCCTCTTCAGCTGATATGTCTATAACTAACTAACAGTAATTATTATATTGTACACCATCGTAAGATGTAAGATGCAGTGCTTTCTACTAAGCTGACAACACTAACATTTACAATTATCTTTTTAATTCACTACTTGTGGAGAAAATGGGCATAATAAAAAGCATTAATCAGTCCATTATGCAGCATGATGCAGGGAATAGTATATGATAAGCAGAATGTTCAGTGCTATTATTATTTGTTATTTGTTTTAGCTAAAGCCATTAACAACTAGGTGCTAAACAAACACAATGAGCTGTGTACTTGGTCATTTCCTGGCCCCATTCACCTGAGAGGCTTACTTGAAGGTCCTATTTGAAAAAAATTTATATCATTGTGATAAGTATGTCATGAAAATTTCAATTAAGCTTGCTATCCAAGGTTATTATTGCTAGTCAGGTGACAAACAAGAATGAGAACATTGTAGCATAAAGAAAATCTAACAACATAAGTTTGTATTTTCCCTAGAGGATCTAGAAATTGTGGGAAAAACTGAAGAGAATGCACTTGATGGCAATTCACACAGCTATGTTAAGCCTTACTTTTCATTTTCTCTGGTCTGTAATTGAAAGTTTAAACTTTCAGTGTGCTTTGGAGGAACCTAGCCATAGAAGTCTCTATACCTAAAAAATACCAGGCACTTTTGTGGCACATCATATTCTGCAGGAATTCAGATTACAGCACTTGTATCCCAGTAGCATACATTATTCAGGATCCATTAATGAGACATTTTTGCTCCAACAGCACTGTGTTTCAGAATTTGTAGAAAAAGAACTTACTGGTAAAAACAGCAGACAAAAACAGCAATATTTTATAGAGATAGTAATAGATAATTCTAAAGTGAATATTAATCTTATTAAGAATAAGATAACATTCAGCATGAAATGCAGTGGCAACAATAAAAATGTTGGGTATTGTAGAAACAGTCAGATTCCAGTTAAGTCAGTGGAAAAAACCAGAATCAGATCTGAAAAAAAAACTGATATGATTTTACTTAACAGGCTGAAGTTCTTATTTGTTTGTTCAATTCTAATTATTCCACTGGTATTCTTAAGAAGGTTCTTCAGAAGAATACAGACTTAACCATTTTTTTTTCCTAACATTTTATCTAAACAGATAAAATAACTATGCAATTAAAATATTCTTTACAAATTATCTTGATAACTTCACCTTGAAGTTGCTTTAAATGGAGGTTTTTCTCATATTATTCGTAGAAAATAATAGCATACATCAGGCCACATTAACTAATTGTATTATGAATGTGTATAATTAGCCATGGAGAAACCAAGAAACTACGACTTAAAGAAAGGAGACACATTCACTCAAGTATCTGTGGAAATTTTTCCTGTTATTTCAGGGGAGTTATCTATAGGAAATTAATGTCACAACCTTTTGTGATGAGTGTGATATTAGGAGAAACAACCCACAGATTCAGGCCTTTAACAATACCAGTAGGATCAGAGGAGATGAAAACAAGCACAAACAGTTTTTGAAGGAATAAACATTTAATTTAAAGGAACAAATATATAATTATCTCAACTGTCTCAATGTTTTACAGGAAGAAAAAAACGTGATGACTATACTTACAGGTTCAAATTCATCTTCTACTGCACACTAGTAGGAAAACTCTTACTACTAATCACAATTCAACTATTTTCTATTACTGTGTTGGGTTTTTAGGAGGTTGAGAAGACAATAACATTGTAGAATAGATTAGAATAGAGAAACTATGGAACTGCTACCATCTGATGAAAAGAGTGTCAAAAGAACTGAGGAAATGAAGAGAATATAACTTACACTTGAGAAGACCTTGCTACATTCAATTCTTCAGTGTGCAGTTGACCTAATTATACAGACCTCCTCAGTTTGTAAAGTTAGACAGGGGAAAAAAACAACCCATAAAGGAAGGTATTTATATCTCTAAGGTAAAACAACACTACTGCCTGTCTCAGGTGCAGTTAGAACGAGGAACACTATGGAGAATGCCAGGCACCCACAAAGATAGGTCAGCTATCTTAAGGTAGAAGCCATCACTTAGAAGCACTTGTAATTCTTTAGTAACTACTCTGTTCCACTCGGTCTGCCTTCCTTTGATTTGTTTTTATTTCCTTTTTCCTGAAATGTAGCCTGCTTTTAGCAGTTCTTTTGAAGGAATTGAGAATACCTTGACTGGTTCTTTATTTCCAAACCTATTCCAAATTTCTGTAAAAAAGCTGAGCTATGATAACAACAAATTTCTTATTGGGGTGTTCTCATCCTAGCATGAAACAACTCTTAAGATGCATAATTTTTCAAACATAGACTTGGCATCCTGAAAAATACTTCAAGGAAGCCAGATTTTATTATTTGTAGTCTTCAACGGTCAACTTGTCCTTTTCCTCTCCTTTACAGAAGAAATCTGTTAAAAGAGAAAGAGGAGCTGATTCAGAAGAGACACAAACTAAAGAGCTGGCAGTATGTGTTGTGCAGAAGCAGTACTAGTGAAAGTCCAAACTCCTAATAAAAATTGTATTGAATGTCAGACTGAGTAAACTGGCACTAAAAATGAAAGTTAGCATGTCCTTTACCCTTTTGTGAAAGTTTTGTAATGGGTACATTGAGAAGAAGGAAACAGCTGATGAACTCAACTCTTTTGCAATGGCATGGCCCAGTTGTCACATTCGTCACCATAGAGAAGGGTGATGAACGGCTGCACCATTATATTTTACATTGGTAGTCCAAATATGCAGGTGGGAAACTAGTAATAAACTTCTGAAAATAAAAAATGGTAATGTCCATTTATTCAGGTTGAAAAAAATATTTTCTAAATACTTGGAAAGTTTTCTATGTAATTTTTCAGATAAAGTAAGAAGAAATGTACCATGCAAATATTGTTATCTAAAAACAAAAACAAAGAAATCCAGCAAAAAATGGCTTCTGTAATATGCCCTTTCTTTCAGCTCTGTTTCTCCTACACTCAGTTAAACTTTTTTGGATAATCTGGTAAGATTCTGAGTGTCTTCACCTTCAGAAGGAAAGGTTTGTAGGACTAGGGCATAAAAAAAGAATAACCTTTTCATTAATATTTGACCATTGTAACTTTTGACTGCAATAAGATTAGAGTTTGTTATTGTTTTTAGTTTGTATTGTTATTGTTATGTGTTTTCTGGTTTTATGTAAAGAAAGAAGAAAATATAAATTTAAATGCAGAAAAAGATTAAAAAAATTTATATAAATAAACCAAAATTTAAAATAACAATGAACATATAAAATCACATATCCCTACATTAAAAAAAAAATAAAAAATAAATATGTGTAACATTTTAAAAAATATAAAAATATATAAAAAATAACAATCCCCCCAATTTTTTCTAGAACAAGAGAAGTGTTTGGATGCCTTGGTGCTCCTCTTAGTTGAAAAGCAGTTACTTAATTTAAAATGCTAAACTTTTGAAACATCTGTTTCAGGGAAACAGAAGGTTTTGCTGAACCTTTTGTAGGACACATCATACAGAAGCCATTTTTCCAAACTCAGGCTCAGAGGGATGTGATTGACTGGAGTCAAAGCGCAAAGCACAAATAAGAAAACCTGCTTTTGCATCAGCTACTTTCTCTTCCCTTTTTGTCCTTCTTTATTTAGATGGAGCTGCTTGCTCAGTCTTCCAGGTTCAGTCATGCTGTTTGATTTTCTTTTTAAAGGAGAAAAAGGCTCTGGCACCAGAATCACTGGTACTTTTTGTGTTGAGGCAAATGAGGGTAGAAGTCAGCTTAAACGTCCAGTCAGGGCATTTTCCTGAATAGGAGAAACTTGGGGTGGCACAGAGCTGCCAAAACTTAACAATTCCCTGCCCTTCATTTCTGACACAAAGAGTAGGCATGGGGAAGAGGACATGATCAAAGCATTCAGCTCTCTGATAATCCACAGGAATCTATGTTTAAAGCAAAAAGGTCCTGAGCCACAATATTTAATTTCAAGAATCAAGCTGAGTTTAAGGCAGCCATCTTATTGGTGACATTGCTTATTTGATAAGCAGATTTTACTCTTTTCTTACATAATAAAAAGAATAACCTAGAATGAGTATTAATTAGAATCTGTTATATATAAAGACTATAAAGTAGCTGCAATGTCTTGTTCACTGTTCACTCTTTGCATTCCTCCTTATGATTCTACAATTCTTGCCATTTAAAGTTTAATTTTGTAGGAAGAGATAAAAGGAAAGAGAGGAAGGAAGGAAGAAGGGAATGAAAGAGAGGAGGGAGGGAGCAACTGGATTTCTTCTATGCCAGCTGAATATAACTCAAAAATCTGATCCTGAAACCCATTGCCAATAGAAATTTAATTGAAATTCCTTCAAATCTTGATTTTGAAGAATTTGGGATGTTCTGATGCAAATACTGTACTAAAAACTACCAAGAAGTTTGCCTATTTATTGGAAAATACTGGATGTCCCAAGGTAACCCAGTATTTTCTGATCTTTTTCATCTCCTGATCATGTATCGCCATCTTTAGCTTGCAGCAGTTGAACACTCTTGAAGAACATATTGAATAGCCAATTATTTACTCTTTTAAAACTTTCTTTTGCCTTGAGTGGGGGAGGGGAGGGACTCTTGGTGTCAGGCAGAATGGTGTGGTATTATTTTATTTTATGTGTACATTGTTTCTTTGTCTTATACCTTTTCTTATTAATATTGTTGCTGTTGCTGTTACTATTTATTTTCTTATCTCATTGCTGTTTCCAGTAAACTGTTCTCTCAGCCCATGATCTCTGCCTTTTGTGACACCTATTCGAGGGCAGAGGGGAGAGGCATGCAGTTTTTTTAGTGGGAGTATGAAATTGGAGGATACCATTCCTAAACCATGAGAGTAGCCCACATACTTTATGAGATTTGTAAGGATCAAGAATTAAAAATATTAATTTCCTTGTTAATGAAGGTTTTGTTATTAGTTTATGTAGAACTGAACAACACATAAATGGGTTTGCACTCAAAAACAGTTATTCCTTTCAATTTGCAATAAAAAACAAGCCAAAACAAGACCAGCTGGTATTTCAGCCTCATTTGTTATTTTATTTCTGTAATGTTTGTTGATTATGATAATTGATCATTCCAAAAGTTCAAATATATAATTAATTGGTAAAAGTAAGTTAGTTGCTTTTTATGTGAAATATTTTAATTAACAAAGAACATTTAAATAAATTATCATAATATTGAAGGTCACACAAATATTAGCTGCAGTTGTGTTCACTGTTGCATAGATATATCTTTCTATATAAAGACAGAAGGAATAAAAATAATTTTAATGAAATCAAAATAATCTATTTCTTTAACTGGATTTTCACTACAAGCATTTTATTCTCCTGGTCTTTTAGCCAAGATCAAATGTAATGTCAGTTTTATACTAGATAGGGCAATGTAATATGATCTACTTAACACTTTGTCAAAAGTGGAGCAATAACTTGATTTGGTCTTTCCTTTCTTCAAATCCTGTAATTATTTTTTTTCTGTAAAATCAAATAAATGTGGTAAGAAAGTGACATACCAAAAATTAACTGACACAATGACTTCTGAACTATATTGTACACAGTAACACTGCCACAGATCTTTCTCCTGCCACCAATTTCTTGTCAAAATTTGTAGGAATTCAGGTGCTTTCTTAGGCAACTGGCAATAAAGCATCTTCAGGCAGAGTAAGGAGAGAACTTTGTATTTGCCATTTTCCAGGCAGTAGCCAAGTCATTATTGTTGACAGCAGAAAAGACATAGGGAGAATTACTTTCTTCTTCACTGTATATTGACATGAAATCATGGTTGTTACAGCAGTTTGCATGGAGCTGAAGCAACTATCAGGTTAAACACCTTCCTAGAAAGATTTCTTTCAAGAAATTTAGGAAAAACATTAGTTTTAGGACTCTGGAGTCAAAATAACAAAACAGTGTCTAGTCAAAGCAAAAGACTAGAGATCTTTTTTCTCCAACATCTTTTCTATACACATTAAATTCTAGGCTTTCAAATGAAAATTAGATTCAATTTCATCTAAAGTTGTGACCTTCTGAAGCTGAAGAAAAAAAGTGTTAACTTGATAACAAGATTAATGATATTTACATGCCAAATGACAGAACTAAAGCTGAAGTACTGATTAAAGATAATTAGTCAGTGTAATGCCGTTTTGAACCTATGCAATATTTTATAAAATCAGCAAATAGTTGGAATTTGGATATGTTCTGAATTCATAAGCAGTAAGGACATATTTCAAAGGTGCCATCATTTGTACTTATTTGCTTGCTTATGAAGACCATATTTTCCTCCTGCTCTTTCAGTAGTTCCTGAGTGCTCCTATGAATTCTGTTATAGTTGTGGAGAGTATTTCTGAAAATCTCCCTTGTATAACATATCATTTGAAAAACCGGAAAAAAAAAAAAAAAAGGAAAAAAACAAAACAAAAGAAAACAAAACAAAACAACAAAAAAAACCTTGTTCATTAACTCTAGCAGAAATGAAGTACCATTTTACATACATTAGTGACTTTACTTTGACTGAATTTGGTATTCAAGAAACTAGGTCTGATTGAAGTTTTTTTTTCATGGTATCTGTGCTACTTTTTTCCAGGGTACCCAAAAACTTTTCTTCAGACAGGAAACTGACATAGGCCACCTAATCTGCTTGGCCTAATATTAAAAAAAAAATCATTAAGAACATAATTACCTTTGGCTCTATAAAACCATGCTCAAAAATGCAGGAAACCATTTATAAAGTTCAAAAGGAATGGACTCATCCATAGAAAAAGTGACTTTGTCTATGCATATCTTCCATAAGAAGTCAGGTTACAAAATAATGAGGAATTTTCAAAAGTACAGATGCCATATAGAATTTACTCAAACTACAGAAACACCAGCACAAATATTTAATGTAAAAAAAAAAAATCAATACCTTGTTAGCTCACTAGTTTCATAGGAAATTAATGAGTCTAGTAACTATGTAATTAGAAATGGGAATTTGTGAACATCTTTATTAAACTTATATTAATTGACAAAATAAGATGAGAAAATAAAGAGAAAATTTTGCTTCCCAAAATTACTTTGTATAATATACAGAATAAATTGCATCTGTAAAAAGAAGAGGATCAGTTTCTCTCACTTATAAAGAGCAGAGTTATAAACCAAAACCTGTTATAAACCATTAAGTAAGAACTATTAAATCATCTAAATTACTATCTTCATATGAAAGATTTCACTTTCAGTGGGGTTAAACCAAAAAAATCATACCTGTATAAGCTGTGGAGAAAATGTGTGTTTTATATTCAGTTTTCACAGTAATATGATATTAGGTAGGAAAACATATTTTCATATACCAAGATATGTAATTTCAGCTCTTCCTTTCAAAGTCTCTTTAAAGAAGGTTTCCTTGATCTCTGTGGAAAAGTCAAATAAGCACCACACTTTGGACAGATTGTGAACCATTTTTTCATACTAGTAAGAAATCAGATGTCATGTTAGAGACAGTGTCAGCTCCTGTTTGAGAAAACATTCAAGTATGGGCTGAGTTTGAAGTCAGCAAGGCTTAAGTATGCCCAGCATACTGGGGTTACCCTGAACAGAGAACCATAATAAAAAAGTGATTCTCTGTAAAAGGAGATTCCCAGTCTGGTCTTATTGCTTACTAATTTTTGTAGAGTAAGAAACTTCCATAAACTGCAAGAAACTACAACATTGTTAATCATTAAAATATACCTCTGGTAAATATACAAAACCAAGAAATAAAAATCCTTTATTGCAGATTCAATCTAGACTATATACACATATGCAGCTTACAGTGACTATATATATACAAGAGCCATTTTTAGGGGGTTTAGCCATTTCTACTGTCAACAGTAAGAAATGTTCTTGATTATGGAAAATGGGAGTAAGAGCAGCTGTGCAGAGCAGCCTCTGAAAGAAATGCTTTCAGAGTTTCTATTGAAAAGGCTGTTTCTCAAAGGCAGCTGCTCAGTGCCTCATGATGTATTCAAGACACAGCCTCCTTGAGTGGCGCTGCTGCATCTGCTTGTCTCAACTCACTTTACCTGGGTAGGTGGTGACAAGAGTAATAAAGTGCTGGGCTCCAGCTTCCTACAGAATGCTCATCAATGCTTTCCCTGCCTTCTCAGTTGTACCACTGCAGAGCCAAGCTCCTGGTATACACTGTATTTGCTCAGAGCATCAGGTACTAGCTCTTTGTTTACCGTCCTTTCCTTCCTTCCTGCTGCAATTTGTCTTTATGCCTAAGTGACTCCTGTATGAGAAGTACCTTGTTGCTGCTCAGAATTTCATTTGAGATCTTTCTTCCATTACAAGTCTCAGAGGATGGTATTAATATCCCACTAATTTCAGATATATTTACATTTGGCAAAGGTACTACTAGGAAAATTGCAAGTTTATTTATTGGCAAATGACAGCATTTATCATCAAGATCTGTGGAAAGATGTCCGTGACATTAATTTGCTGCAGTCATTTGACTTAGCATCCTGTCCTACCTCCATCAAAGTTACCTGAAATTAGGTCTAGTCTTCCCTTTTAAAATCCCTGCTTTTATTCAGGCCACACAGTGTCTGTTCACATGCCGCGTTCCGAAGGGAGGGGGGGGAGCGAGTCCACGGCGAAGGGTCAGGGGGTTAAGCCGGAACTAGTTTATTGGGAAGCACCTGAGCCTTTTAGGGGTCTGGGGACTGGGAGGAGTTTGGGGCGGAACGCAGCGAATATGGG
>JAWWTY010000156.1:35873077-35889474 GCA_035222235.1 Margarornis squamiger
ACACACACACACACACACACACACACACACACACACACTCACACACTCACACACACACACACACACTCACACACACACACACACACTCACACACACACACACACACACACACACACACACACACACTTGAGTTGTTTTGAGCCTGTAACAATTTTCTCCAGTCTTTCACACCTTTAGATTAAAAGGACATAATTAACCATCTGCAATTTGGATGTTACAAGCAGAACCACATGAAGAGCCACTCTTTTTTAAGGTGAGCAGGTACTATTGTTTATTTGTTAACTCAGTGTTTCAAGATCTATTAGCTAATAGATGCTGTCAATTAAAAATACTAAGCTTATTTAAAAAAAAAAAAAAAACCAGGAAAAAATTCCTTCACAACTACAGAAGACAATTTGCCTACCTATCCTTCAAAGTCTGACAATACACACATGCTGGCAATATATTTATTGCATGATGAATATTCCTTTTCAACTTTTTTTTTAAATCATAATGAAGGACTAGTAGTTCAGTCTATTAATTTTAAAGTGATGTCAAAGTCCACATCTGTGGGGAGGAAACTCTAAAATTCATACCAAGTGACTAGGAGAATTCACGTTCAGCAAATGCAAGAAAAAGATAAAAAAATTTTAGAAGTGTTGTGTCTGACAGAGGTCTCTCTGACAGGTCTAGGCACATAGCATGTAAAATCTAAAAGCTGCTGGAGTATAGCTAAATGCTGTTAGCCAAGCTGTCATAACTGTATTGCAGTTTAAAGATATTTCTTGACAAGAAAATTGAGAAAGCTGTCTGGCTAGTAAATCAAAACCTTCTTCTTCTTTTAGTGGCCAATGAACAGATGCAGTTTAGGTCACAGATAGTGTTTTTCACCTCTTGGTCTCTGTGCACATTTTCAGCACAAGTACTTGCTTTCTTTATCACTAGGAGTGAAAAGAACCACTATCCACAAAGCACTGCTAATTTCATAAGGCAAAAAGCTGTTGAGCAGATAAGGTTCAGAAGTGCAGTCTGTTATCTGATGATCTCATAATTTAAGATGATAGTGCATTTTACCATGGAATATGTTATTATGTGATTACATTCCCTTGGGGAGATTTAAGAAAAGCAGAAATACCCACAAAAACAAAAGGTATATGTAAGTACTTGTTGGTTTAAGAGTCTAAGTTAAAACTTCCAAGTGGGTTCAACATTTCAGTTATAGTGGCCACTTATTTCTCTACTTTCCCTTGGAACCCACAGGAGTGTTTATCTTGTCTCCTGTGCTTCCTGCAAGGGGGCTCTGCTTAGCACAGGTGTCTGTCAGGAGTGTCAGCAATGGCTGCTCTGGCCAGCATGTTCCCCTGGACACATGCCTTTCAAAGGTCTCTTCAATCAGGGCAGCACAGAACCAGCATCAATCTCTAAACGTTGTCTCTGATCTCCTGAATGTGTTTTCAAAGGCTTAAAATTCAGGACTCCGTATCAAGAAGAGTTCATCACTGCAGCACTAGTTTCACAACTCTGTCTCCAGAATGCCCAGCTTAAAGGGATTTACCACTTTTTCCTTTTTTCCAAAACAATGCTCACTGGTGTAGTTGAACAAATATATTTTCATTCTTATTGCAAAGAGTAACTGATTGAGAACATGTTATTTAAACTAAATGATATTTTGGGCAAACTTTGTATAAGGTATCCACAACAAAAGATATAAAACAACCTTGAGAAAATCAGAAGCTGATATCTATACATGAGATCAGTGAGATTCTGGAATAATCTGTGGAAGTAAATGTTTATTTTTTACAAAAGTGACCTCAATGAAGCAAGAGAAAGATGAAGATCACTGATGAGTTGTCAGGTGCAGCTTACTCACAATTCAAAATTATAAAGGGATGAAATAAGAGCAGAAAATCTAAGTATTAACTTTACCAGACTGCAAGATATATACTGCTTAAAACAGTACTAGTTCTGATTATTCTTCATGTGCTACCTTATGCACATTCATTTTTTAACAAATCTTGTAAATTTTATTCTGTATTAGTATTCTGTAAATTTCTATAAAAAATGGAACTCTTCTT
Source organism: Margarornis squamiger (assembly GCA_035222235.1). Taxonomy (NCBI): domain Eukaryota; kingdom Metazoa; phylum Chordata; class Aves; order Passeriformes; family Furnariidae; genus Margarornis; species Margarornis squamiger. The sequence continues at coordinate 35,875,132 of JAWWTY010000156.1, forward strand.
CTGAACACATAAAAAATTTCTTCTTTTAATGTTTCACTGTTCACAATCCAAACAGTCAATACCTGGACTGTAAGGAGTGAATAACCTGTGAAGTGGGAAACTTTTTGATTATTTTGGAAGATGAAAGGATGAACTGTGTCAAAAATTCTTTTCTTAGTTTTACTAATAAATTCCTGTATGAATTCTTGACTGCTTCAGAATTTTATAGTTAAATCTTTAATAACTACACACTGGATCCCCAGAAACATTTAATTACCAAACTCATGTATGCAGACAGATTACTTCATTCTTGTCTTTGCAGAATTATAAGCAAGTCATTTACTTCCAGATCTTCAAAGAACTTTTGACATCTAATTTCCATTGAAATCAATTAATAACACCAAGACTAAATAAGTAGTTGCTTACTGTTGACTTTGAGATAAATCCTTGAGCACATACTCAGATATAAAAAGACCTTAATAAATGAAGACATTAGAATAATTGAAAAAAAAAAAAAAAAAAACCACAACGGTTAATTTTACAGGTTCCTAGAGAACGATAATGAAAATTATATGTCATACTATAATAAATCGAGATTATTTTAGGCTCAATATATAATTAAAAGAAAGTTTATGTTGTGAAGGTTCTCTTAACTGTTTTTCATTGGTGTTTTATGAATGACATGTTCATTGACCTTAAAAACAAATATTTCAAAAAAACTAAAGGTTCTTGTTCAAAACACTACACAATTATGCATTTCCATCCTGTGGTATCAAGTGGTGTCTAAACAACTCCTTGAAAAGAAAATGGGGGTGTATGGAGTGACTTAAATTCACATGAATATATACACCTCAAGAATGCCAGCCTTCACACTGAATAAATAATTTTGTTTAATGGCTGACCCCTTCCAGGTACTCATTTGATAGGTACTATTCAGTAGCTAACTCATGAGAGGAGAAGTTAAAATCATCCAGCATAAAAGGAAAACTGTATAGAAACTAACTTTATATAACGCCTGTTGTATAGGTACAAACAATTATAAAGGGGGGGGGGACGACGACAAACAAAAACAACGAAAAAAAACCTAGAGAGATACACACACACACACAGACACGTTTTATTCAGTTCTGAACTTCCCCAATGAGAAATTCAACAAAAGAACTCAGTTTTATAAGGTGCACTGTGCACAAAGCATACTGACCTTAAAATGCCTTGAACAAAAGTTATCAGAAAGAAAATAAACCTAACACATGGGTTTTAGGCTGCCAGTAATAAATATGTTTTTCTCTGGCAATGTATATTCCTGAGCTGTCAGAACCCTAGAAAAATACTACCTCGGTCACTGTCCAGCTTTGTTATTTCAAGTTTAGCTGGTTGAAGTTTCAGTCAATTTTCCCCACAGGAAGGTACATGAGGCTCTTGTTAGAAATAATCTAGTTACTCCCTGATACAAAAAAGTACATTACTTACCAATGATAGTTACAAATATGCAAAAGATAGATTTTGTTTTGAGATGAGGCGAAACATCTCTTTGTCTCTAGCTTGCATGTTTTGCCATATCTCTGAGAAGGCATAATCTTTTGATAATCAAAATGCAATCTTTTTTTTCTACTAACATATCAGCCATCTCATGGAATGTTTAAATATATCACTTACAGATAGTTACAGTGGGGTTTCCATTCCACTATAACTCGTTCTAATGCAGTACTTTATTTTTCTAAAATACTCCAGAAATTCACAAAACTGTGTCTCATTCAAGCATAGGACATATGAAATGTCCCAGTTACTTCATCATTAATAAAGAGGCAGAGGATCCCATGGAGTACAGCTTTTCTGGGGGGGATTTCAATAATGGTTAAGGATTAACTACACACAGTATGCTTTGTAGAATCTTGCATGAGCAAATGTACCCCAAAAAATTCAGCTAGTTAATCAGATCCCAGTTCCTCAACACCAGAGATCCTCTTTGGAATTCAATCTTCAACCAGAAACAACAAAGACAGATTTTACAGGCTCCTTTTGTATCAGGCTGTTTTTTCCTTAATTTAAATTTCTCAAATCTTGGAAAGCCTCATATGTTTTACAAGACTAACTGTTCAAATTAAGAATGGAAACTGTTTCTAAGTCTGTTCATTTCAGTATATTCTGTCTTTTAGGGGATTTTAGCTGACCTTAAGAATATTTTACCCTGCTTTAAGTACATTTAGCAGGATACCATAAGTCATACTATAGCATAAAATTCTAGCATTTGCTGTAAGTTAGAATGACGATTTTCTTCATCCTTCTAAGTCAGAAAAAAATTTAAAATTGATTTCATGATAATTGAGTTTAAAAAGCAGAATGTAATTTAATGGAAGTTAAAATGCTGTACTTACTGGAATACTTTATTCAGCACAAGGTCTAGGAGTTTAGAATTGACTAATAGACAGTGATGATGATAAATCAGTGTATCAGAGTTAATTTCTCAGAGTTGCATTGGATTTAGTCACTCAGCCCCCAAAATAATGGAATTGTATGGCCAAATTCTTCTGCTACCAGGAGAATTCAGAGATAAGGGACCTCAACTACTTTTTTGGTTGTTTTTTTTTTTTTTTTTTTTTTTTTTTTTTTTTTTGAGAGAGAGAGGGACTTTTTAATGGTATTAAAAAAAAAAAAAATCCTGCATAAGTCACAGCAGTTTCCTCTTCCTTTTCCTCTGAAATTGCAATTAGGACCACAGTTTATAGAAGTTCCTGTCACAGAATTAATTGCCTTTATTGGATGATCTAAAAGTATAAGTGACTATTTAGTGGATGAACTTTAGCATATACCTAGAGAGAAGTCGTAACAATAAACTAGCTGCTTTCCTCATTTCAAAAACCAAGATTTTTTAATTTTTTTTCCACTATTAATAAAATTTCCATTTTGGTCTTATGTGTAGCCTGCATTAGTGAATCAAAACAATGTCATTATGTATCTTTCCTCACTAACAGTAGAAACTAAATTAAAATTGAGCCATAACATTTTATGATGATGTTTCTTAAATTCCCTGTATGTAGAAATGCAAATACCTACCACTGTATCTTTCCAAGTTTCCATTTTTCAGTCTAATTAGAACAATGAGTCCTATTAGTCAATTGCACTGTCAGAGTTAATTGTTTTATGCTTTACCTGTTTCTGTTTATATTGTGTAAAGATTTTTATAATAAAACTCTGACCAACACAAAATAGACTCTTCTTTCACATCCCTTCAGTGGTAATCCCAAGCTATACAACCTTTGGCTAGCCAGAAAAGCAGGTGAGCATTTGGAAAGTTCTGTCCAGCCTACTGTTCAGCAGTACTCTCCTGGGGGGTTATTTATTTAGAAAGTGTTACATAAGTGTGTATAGATCACACGTAAACAGCAGCTGTTTTACCTGAAGAAGAAATCCACATGTGTGTTTTACTCATTTAAGGTATTTAAACCTCTTCTGTTCTCCACAAACCTCCACTGTCTGAAATGCATTTTATGCAGCCACATGTACCCAGTGGGAACCACTTTTGTGTTACAACAGTGTCTCAGGTTTTCAAGTCACACATATAATAAATTACATGGGAGGTTTGTATTATATTTTTGCTTAATAGACACAAACAACTACAACAGATTTGTCAGTGACAATTAGACAATTATAGCTAGACAATTATACCATGTTGTAAGCATACATACTTCACACTAAAACTTTTCAATAGTGCACTTTTTAATGTGCTTTATAAATTAAATGAGCCACAAACATTTCTAAATTATAATGGAAATGAATCTGTGCCATAATCCCAAAACTGAATTTCACTGGTCAAGGTTTCCTTTCCTTTATTAATTTAAAATACATAAATGCAAATAATTATGCACATGTGCCAAATATCCTTTAACCTCAGATGCTAACAGGCAAAATTCTGTGTCATTTGCATTTCTACTGCTTATTCTCTAGGCTTTGGACCGGAAACAGCATTCCTTCACTTTTGACAGGCAGATTATAGAGATGACTGTCTTTCTTCAGCACTTTTTAAATGCCACCAGTTATGATTCAATTACCTTTATTCCTCCTCTTCTCTTTTGGTTCATGGCCTAGAACAGTAGCCTTGGCAATGAATGCCTTAGAATAAGCCATCAACCTACATTATGAGAGGTGCACTGCACCAGTGTTAGGATACTCTCAAGCATTAGTTTACAAGAAAATGCCCTAACAGATTCAAGAAATTCATATTCCTTCACATTCCATTAAGAAGCATGAAGTTCAGATATCATATTTCACCTGTTTCTATTCAGGAAATGAGAAGCATCAGTGGTCACACAAGCATGTAACTGTGCACAGCATCCATTATAAGTCCCCCCACAGACAAATCTCAATACAACACACACCGTCACCCAGAGTTGTCATGTCACCTGTCCACAATGTTTCTAGAGTTCAACTACCCTTGCTACATTATGTTCCTGCTACCAAGAATACTTAATTCCAGCTCAATAGTTATTTAGGGGGAAAAAAGTATTAGCTTATAAATAATTCCCTAGTAAAAAAACCACACAATGTGGTTGAAGTTTTCTTCTTGCCAGAATAGAAAAAAAATCCTTTAAAAATAGACTAGATTACATATAATAGGCTTTCTTCTGCCTGTTTGAGCCCATCAGTCAAAGAGTGACTGTAGTTTGTACAGTTACCAAAAGTATACTGATAAATTCAATCTACTGAATACACTACAATAGCCTCTAAACCTTGTCACTTTTCCTTAAAAAAAACAGATAAGATGAACCATTTATTTTTCTACATTTACAGAACAGTCCAAAATCAGCAGTATACTTATACAAAAACAAATCATTACAATTCCTAACTGAAGTACTATTGAATAGCAATTATTTTAGTGCAAATACATTATCAAAACTAATTTTGGCAGATGCCATTAAAATACGTCTTTTTTAAATAATATTTTGAGAACAGTAGCTTACATATTCAGATGAAGATTGAGATGATTTCTAAACAACAGTTTTTCAGCTTGTGAAGACTGACTAAAGCCAGACAAAAAAAAAAATAAAAAATCTTGAATAATGCTTGATAAGAGTAATTGCATTATAGTGAAGACAATAAACTCCACTGAAAGTCCCAGTTCAGTCATCACATCTGCCCCGCCACTGCTGAGCTGTGTGCGTCAGGTTTTCATCTCAGCACTTATGTAAGGATTAGCAACAGTTTTCAGAGGACTTTTTTTTTTTTTTTTTTTTATTTCTTCATATCAAAAAATATTGTTTGTTTTGGTTTCCTATATGCCTATGTGGGTTCTTCATGGACCATAGTTTCATTGCACACTACACAGATGTTAAATATCAAAAAAATTACATGGGACATCCTGGAGACACAGTTATAATACAAATAATGTACTTTTCCTTATTCTAGGTTGTTATCACCTTTTTCTAACAATGAACACTGGAGTTATTTAGAATTATTATATGTCCGTTCAGCAAAACATTTTCATCACAATAGAGAAGAAAATACATCTACCTTTTTTGCTTGTCTTTTCTCACTTTTTTGGGTTTTTTTTGGAAGGGCTGTTTGGTTTGTTTTTTCCTTTTTTCCTTAATAGTTTAAGTCTTACATTAACAGGCACTAGTAAACAACACCTTGACTTTAAGCTGGAAGTTTCTTGTTCACCATTTCCAGGTGACTTCTAACGTTTTGAGTGCTGGGATTTTTTTTTTACCATTTCATCAGTCAGCTGCCAGTTACACAACAATCCAGATAAATTACTCAAATACCAAATACACAAACAAATTTAGTTATCAGCTGCCCATTTTCAGAAGTGGAGCTTTTAGTGACTATATCTAACATGAAATCGTAAAGAGTCAAGAAGATTGCCAATTACCTTCCCTTTCACTCAGAAGTATTATATCAATTCACTTTCAAATACTAAAGCCAAAAAAATTGTCACTACTGGTTTTAGTCTAACTTTTTCCTTTAGACATCTGAGGCTATTAATAGTTATGGAAAATAAGTCACAATACTTTGAAAGAAGTAGAATTTAATGTCATATAGTCCAAGAATTTGAGTCCAATAATGTTGTCTCATAGTTTTAAAACTCTATATGCCTCAACACTAAAAATGTTGACAGCAGTGTCATCTGACTTATAATGCTACTTGCTACACAGAAGATAACTATGGGTACACTGTCAGAAGATTCTTATTTTACTCTGGTTTCCAATAAAAAGTCTTTTGAGACCATAATGTCTATCTTTCCATCTTCAGCTCAAAACATCTCCTACTCAATTTTTTATCCCATGTTACTAATTCAAAGGCAGAATACATTCTCAAAAATAATTACATTCCCACAAGTTTTCATGAAAATTCTATGAATAAGAAGAGAGATCAAACTAATGCTTTCACAGGGAAAGAGACTGACATAACTCTTTGATATTACATATAACTGTTTGGCAGCAGCTGCCTGATCAAGTAGTGGGAATCTAGTTCTGGTCACTTAACATGTATGTAGCTCAATATTAACTACCATGTGTGCTATGTCTTGCCCACAAATACCAACATTACTGCAGTGAGGATGGAAAGTATTCAGAAGCATAAAAAGAGGCCATCATCAGTTGTCCTTGGAAAAAACTTGTTCAGTGCTTACTTGTATACTTTTAAGAACAAAACAAAACAAAACAAAAAAAAAAACAGAAAAAACTATTAATATTTAACTTTCTCTGTCAGAACTTCAGATATAAAAAATATAATAATATAATATAAAACATAATATAACATAATATAATGTCATTTGCTAATACCTTGGTATTTTAAGTTGCAGCCAACTGGGAGTTTGCTGATAGAGCTGAAAGTGTCAGTTACTCTGTAATGGCATAAAGTAATAAATGCAATACGTTATACTGGATGCAGGAGGTGATGGTTAATTATTCGTTATCATGTTGTGTAAGTTTCCAAATCAGTGATTTTGAGCTAGATACATAAATAATTCTAGATACATGAATAATTCATATTCAGTTACCGTGAAATCCCTGTCACACAAAGTTCAGTGAGCCTCAGATTTTCAATAATATTGTTATTTATTTTGTTTGGGAGCTATTTTGTAGTAGCAAGGGAAAATATATAACTTCTACCCTTTCTAAAAATACTAGGACTCACTGGCTTCCGGAGCACCTTTGAATTTTCTAGTTCATCAAACCTGTTGCTTCAATTCTCACTCAAAAATAAACTGTCTCCAATACTTGGCAGTAATCAAAGTCAATTGATTCTACTGAGGGATGTATGAAGAAGGATCTGATTTTAGACATATTATCCTAGTAAAATGATCTTAGGAAAAAGAGATATAAGTAAGAAAACAACTACACAAGCATCACTGCATATAACGGTTACATCAACATGTCTGTCAACATAAATATTAGACTTTGCTACACAAGTTATTTTCCTATAGCAATGACACTGTTGTTTGCAGCCATTCATGTATCCACGGAATATTTGTCTTCTATTTTCTCTCAATAAGTCTACACTAACACAACCTGTGCAATCTCTGAAAATAAAGCCAAAATTATGGAAAACTCTAATTTAATAGAGTTAATTAGAGGCAATGACAATTCAGTTCAACTGAATAGGAAAAGATGGTGAATTTTATCTTTCCCTTGATATTCAGCCAAAGAAGGATTCTTTATACAATCAGTAAATAAATTGTGGTCTTAATTATTTCCAAAGAATCACTGAGGTTGGAAGTGACCTCTGGAGATCATCAAGTCTTAATTCCCTGCTCAGGACAGGGTACATTACAGCTGGCTGCTCAGGACTATAGCCAAAGACAGTGACAGATTCCACCACCTCTCTCATCAACATATTCCAGTCTTTGACCACTCTCAGAGTTAAAAAGTTGTTTCTCAGATTAAAACAGACTTTTCTGTATTTCAGTCTGTGGCTATTGCTGAACACAGCACCTGATATCTGATCGCAGCAATCCTGTGTGGAGGGAAGAATCACCTCCCTTGACCTGTGGGTGACAATGTTCTGAATACAGCCAGGATGCTGTTGACCTTCTTTGTTGCAAGGATGCACTGCTGGTGATGGTCAACTCATCATTCTACAACACTGAGGTCCTTTTCTGCAAAGCTGCTTTCCAGACTGTCAGCCACCACCCTGTATTGTGGCATGAGGTTGTTCCTTTCCAGGCACAGGACTTCAAGCCTTTCCCATTGTTGACTTTCATGAGGTTCCTGTCGGCCCATATCTCCAATCTATCAAAGGCCCTCTGTACAGCAGCACAATCAACTGATGTGTCATCCACTGTTCTCTGAGGTACATTACTGGAGTCCAAATTGTGCCACTGACCCTACTCCCTAGAGACTAGACGTTAAAATAGTTTTTACTTGGCCTCATTGGCCACTTATCCAAGTCATACTTCATCAGTTTGTTCATGAGAGTTATGGGAGACAGTGCTGAAAGCCTTGCTGAAAATTCTCATCATCCAATACTCCCCCAAGACAGTGACTGTCATTTTAAGAGGCTGCCAGGTTGGTCAAATCTGATATCACCTCTGTAAATCTAAGTCAACTACTCCAAATAACCATCCCGCCTTTGTGTTTGGAACTGGTTTCCAGGATTATTTGCTCCATCACCTTCATATGGATCCAGGTGAGGCTGCCCAGTATGTAGTTCTCTTCATCTACAAAAAAGGTATCAGGTACCTTTCCATTTTCCATGTTTTTGTCACCAGGAAACCTTGCCCCCTTTGTCAGCATATTCACATTTTTCTAGTCTTTGTTTAGCTCCTAGCTGCCTTTCTTATTCCTTCCTAGTTTCATCTCCAGTTAGACTTTGGATTTCCTACCCTCATTCCCACTCTCTCAAGACAATAAGGACTCTTTATCTCATTTTATGTTGAAACTGCACAGCCTCCAGGAGTGAAACCACAGGAGACAACAAGATGACTAGTTTTGTAACATATAATTTTAGTTTCACCACCACCCTCCAATCTAACAACTTATGATATTTAGCTAACTTTTTATTTCAGTTAAAAGAAAACACAGTTTATACTTATTCAAGAAAGTAAAAATCGTGATATTGCAATATAATACAGGTCTGTTTTGCTAAATCTAGCATAAGGAACATGTAAAGTCTGCAGCAGGAGGCATATTCACATGCAAGCAGTCCAAAATACAGTAACTGCAGTCATTCCAAGACAACCTAATTTACCTCCCTCCTGACTCCAATACTGTGTGCACTCAAGGAATACAGTGCATATTTGTGGGCTTTCTCTTAGCCACACCTTAAAAATCAGTCACTCCAGTGAATATGTGAATCCAGCATCTAAATTTATTTTTAGAAATACTTCATTGGAATATAAAATAAACTAAAATTAGCTCACAATTATTATACTAATTTTTCCCCTACAATGATTTTTTATTGCATAGAGTTGAAGTATAGCATAAAAAAAACACCTGCAAATTCGAAATCAATAAAATATCATTTCTCCTCATTTGCATAGCCCTATGACATTTCATGAAAACCTGGCACAAGAGGCACAAACAAGTATATGTCACAAAAAAAAAAAGATACAGAAGTCATAATTGCAGAATTCCTTATTCTAATATAAATTTTAAAAGTTAGATAACGTATTTTCTTGACTTAATAAATCTGCAAATTACTACAATCAATTAATATTCAGCCCTGAAATTTCAAAAGTTTACCTGTTCTGTAGAGATGGGTTGACATATTAAATTTACAGTATTGAAACTGTTTAAAGTTCCTAAAGGGTATAAAAAGCAACTTTCTGATTAAACCTTTATTGTTACTTCTATATTCTGTAGTAGTAAGTGCACCCAGTCGTTGTACCTCATCTCAGCTGATTCCCAGACCTCAAGGTGACTTCAGGCAGGAACAAAACAGACAGTTACACAGAGTACGAACTGATGAATTTTTAAAATTCAAAGCTTAAATCAAATGAAGTATCCCAGAAACACAGTTGCAGTTTAGAAATGTAGAGTCCAGTCTGCATGGGCATGAGGACAAATAAGTTCCCTTCTTCCTTCAGTACTTCGCCTAAGTGAATCCATGCATCGTGATGTCCTAGAGGTGAACAACCACAACACCATTCCTGCACTCTCTGCCCTGGTTTGTGCATGTCTCCACCCAGGAAATACATTTAAAAGGCCACACCATCAAAGGAAAAGACCAGACGCTACAAGATGAATGCAGTGCCCTTTTATATTCATTGCAGCAGCAATGCTACGTAATGTTACTGCACTTAGGAACCTGTATTCAGCAGTTCTATTTCGACAAGAGCGGAGTAAGCTACGAACAGATACACAGTTATGGGAGGGCCATGATCACCCATTATTAATCCTGTAATGCTTGTCTCAGCAATATGCTCACTTAGAGAAGATATTTTTCAACGATTTTCACAACATGGAGTTCTACTACTACAAAGAACAAATAAATAAGCAAAAATAAGCAAAATTATGCAATCTTCACCCCTACAACAGAGAACTCTTTCTGTTTATAAGATTAGGAAGCATAGACAGTTCTGGTATGTCCTAAAAATACTTTTATGCTACTTTTCATTCTGAAAGCTTTCTTATATACATTGTAAAACAATTATATATAATAATTTTCTGTTCTATGTCACATTTACTTAGAGTGAATCATAAACTGATGTAATGTATAAGAGCACACAGGCTGGTGGTTCACATTTAAGTCAGTTAATTCCTGCCAAACAGATGTGACAACATTTATGATTTCCAATTTATACATGTGAATTAAGCATTAACATTGCAGACACATTACTTTAAATATCTGGGCTTCTTAGTGATGCTACTGCTGATATGTAAGGCACCACAGCTGGCCTGATGATTGAATAACCAGAACGAAATCCTCCATCCTCTTTTTGCGTATCCAGTATATCAACATATATAGAAATGGAAGCAAGAATCAGAATTTCATGACTAGAAGAAAGTTTCAAAATTTATCTTAGCTTTTCATCCTCTGCAAGAAGTCATTTAAGAACATGGTGAGGAACAACAAGTCTATTTAGCCTCAGATGGCCATCAAAAAGTTAGCGAGTTGGATAATATTTAATAGTGCTTCACTGTAGTCTTTTGCGTTAATACAAAAAACTGTCAATACTAAAAATTACACAAATAGTATGTTTAAAGAATAACAATGGAAACTATCATTGGTAAAACTGTTCTCCTAAGATTTCTTTAAAAGTTTGAAAATAAAAGCAGACTATGAAAGTCATTTCAAAAGAAGTAAAATAAGCCTGAAGCAACCTGTGACAGATACTTTTCCAGTCAAAAATCACATTTGAACTTCAGACAGAAAATTCAGTTTTAAGTCTACAATCCCTCACTTACTCAAGTGAGCTCCAAGTCAGTGCAATGAAATCTTCTGCTTGCATATGTATCAGGCAGGGTCATCTCTTATCTCTGCCAACCACAACTCACTCTGAAATTCATTAAGCTTTAATTAACTGGCATTCCATAAAAACACCTATGATTTTCAAAGTATTTCCAGATCAGACCACATTAGGTTAACCTGGTGTGGTCAAATGAGCTCTTCTGTAATATATTTTCACATACTGCAGCACTCTACTTCACACTGGTTAACACTGATAAATGTAAAGATAGCCAAACACAAACACCAAAAAAATAAGGGAGAAATGGAATGTTTTGTAATTCCATTTCATATCCTGCTGATTCCAGACAGCTGATTGCTATATTTTGAGTGAGTAGCTGACAGTTCCCTAGCAACAGATTAATTGATTGCAGCTTTACATTCATCTTCTTCAACTCACTTCTCCTATTCCTCACTTAAAAGCTCATACACACATATCTGTCAGGTAAAAGACAATAGACAAAAATCTAAAGAACAAAGGGAGAAAATCTGATAGCAATTTATTCAAGAAAGTTTTTAAGTTTAAAAAAAAATATACTGCAATATTGAGATTACAAATTAATTACGTTTATTTCACCATGCTTTCAGTCATATTCTTTTCATGCTATTCTTTAATATAGGGATCAATAAATCTTTTCATTCATTATCATATTAATTAAAATGTATTCATTCCAAATTTATGTATAAAATTTTACCTACCTGGTAGAGTTGAAAACTGTCATGGGAAAAAGAAAGTCACAGATAGAACTCTGAATATTGTAAAGTAGGTGCAAGAGCTAATTTCCACTATAAACATAATTTTGGCACTAATAAACCATTATTAAAAAAGAATAGGGAGGTTATGTTCAATTTGTTTTAGAACTAGCTATCTTTTATTATCAATGGGAAATACTTTCAGTACCAAAATAGGAAATTGGTATTAAAAAAAGGCTCAAGTAGGTTTCCAGGCCCTAAATCCAGTGATGCAGGCTCAAAACCCCAGCTGAACTCAAATTCATAAACTGTTTAGATGATGCAGTTTCTGACTTAAATGCTTGAAACATCCAGCAGAAACAAGCTAATGTTTTAAGTAAATTGTAAGATCTTGGGGTCTTCTTAAAGAAGGAGCGTGAGGGTAAATTAGGAGCAAGAAGAAATTACTTCAGGATTACTAGTGAAGAAAAGAGATCCAAGGAAAGCTTTGTAGATTGTTACTCTTATGCTGGAAACACTGAGACTCTGCAGCTGTAGGACTGGGAAATTGTGATTTCTCCTATCAAGAGATATTGGAGTTAATTGTCATTTTTCTAATCTCACATAGGTGAGATCAGTACATGGCATTCTTTAAACATGGTCATCTTTAATCTGAATACAGGGCACTCTGCTCCCCCTTTCTCCTTCTAGTAACAGAGATGCCTTCATTTCTCCTGTTGTTATTGGAAACATGCAAACCCTCATCTTCCACAAGAATGCCAGAGCCATCATGGTATCCTGGTTTGGGTGGAATCAGAAGTCTTCATCTTTCCACTTGCAGTTGTTCAAAGTTTCCTAGTCTACAACAAAGCTCTTCAACTACTTGGGCAATTGCCCAAGCCAGGGAGAACAGGTATGGCTTTCTGCTTAGAGGTTCCATAGAGCTGAACAGAAACAGGAGAGGGGGGTTCTGGTTTCTTCTTTCAATATTTCATTGAAAAATTTTTGCATGTAAAATGTATAAAAAGACCTGGGAATGTGGAAATCAGCTCTCTGCACTTATATCCATAGCTACTAGACTTCAAGCCAGGCCCTACATACTGTCTGCTTCCTGATCATCTACATCACCAGTTACTGCATTTCTTTCTGAAGCACTAAGCTATCTGTAGAAAACTTAGAATTCTTAACTTTTCAATGAAGCATTCATTTTGAAAATTTTGTCTTAGGGAAATCTAACATTTAAGTGTCTATTAGATTCGTCCTTAAAATATTAAGTTCTAAGACAGACTGAGCTGCAAGAAATTTGCAGCTTTGTCAATTTAATTTGTAAAATATGTAGTAATTTTTAGCAGTTTTAATTAACTGCAGAACTATCAGTCCAGGGAATTTATTCTGAAAGTCAGTTTAGCTGTCACATGTGAAAAATATTTAACTTCAGACATTTCCCACATGTGAAAAATATACAGAAAATGTGAACATGAGAGCTTGAAAATGTTAAGCATTAGAAGATCATTCAATAATGTTTCCATTCTACTTTCAGGCACACTTGTATAAATCTCTGTCTCCTACTTGCAACATCCTATCCCATTCTTTCCCTCTTGTTATTAACTAAATAGATAACATTTTAAATAATGTCAATGGTATTCACTGGATGTGACATAAAAGTGACTTGCATACTCATTCTCTTGTTTTTTAAAAAAGCGTATTTCATCAGAGATTCAGCTAGCATGATCTGGGAAGTAAAACTTGGCAACCTGAATCATAATGTAATTTTCAAATATTTATTTTAACATCTTGGCAGAGAATAGACTACTACAATCACATTGTAACAAACAAGTACATACCATGGATTAAAGATGTATAAAAATATAAATAGTTAAGAATGTATTTTATGTGCATTGCAAGCATCTAATTTGAACACAAATATAAACATTATAGGAGTAGCTAAAAGGAACCTATATATGTTGCCTAGCTTAATTTAAAATATATAAGACACATATGAGGGAGAAAGAATAGCCATACAACACTTTCTACTTCATTCAGAAACATGGAATGTGCATCTTTCAAACAATCCTTATCCTGAAAGGCATTCATTTGGTTCTAACATTAATGTTGCACACAAACCAAATCTGAGTTATGTAAGTTGAAAAAAAAAAAAAAAGAATAATTATATTGAAGATATAGAGTGACATTTGGACAGTGAGAGGTGGACTTTCTAGAATATCATGTGTCGTGGGTTTCTCTGATTAGGAGTTTGTTTTTTTTTTCTCCTAAGAGGAAGATTGGCTTCTGTTGCAGGCTCTG
>JAWWTY010000156.1:35889574-35941991 GCA_035222235.1 Margarornis squamiger
AAAAAAAAAGAATAATTATATTGAAGATATAGAGTGACATTTGGACAGTGAGAGGTGGACTTTCTAGAATATCATGTCTTCTGCATTTTATTTTTTTTTTTGAGCAAATTTGAGTCTTAGGTAAAATATGTATGTACTATAGTTTGACATTTGGAAGTTTGAGATGTATTGTCCAAAAAAGCATATTTGGCCTTGCAAGGAAATTTGGAGCGGAATGTTTATTGATAAAAACATTTTATACATGGAAAAAGGAGCTCCACAAATTTCTCTGAGCATGCATTACTTCTGATAATTACTTCTGATAATTTTTCAAAAACTACTTCTCAAATGCCAAGAATATTAACTTCTACTCTTTGTGTTTTTTTAAGAAGTGTCACATTTTTCACATGTAGCAGAGGAATTTGCACTTCCACCCAACCACCATCCAACTCTGCTCCTTTAAGAGCATCCTTCCTCCTAGTTAAGCACCCTAATCACTGTACTGTTATGCTAGTCCTGAACCATCACATATTCTGTCTCCTTAGTCAGATAAGCCTTTTATCTGTTTCACGTGAAGCAGAAAATCACCAGCCGAAGAAAGTAAGCATGATCCACACATAGACAGTCTCATTAGATAAAGTTTTATAGAGTTACTGTGTATTTTGTAGCAGAAATTGTTAATTCTTGTTGATTTGAAATGCTTGCAAACCGGCTGTGTTACTTTTTCAATACTTTTAAACCAAGCTGCTGTGTGAACTTTCACTGATGAAGACTGCCTGATTATTGTCATTTTCTGTTTCCATTTTTGTTAGAACTTTAAGCCAAATAGTCCATCTGGCATTCTCTCTCACTTCTCATTTTATAAGTTATAAAAATAAAGTATATTTTAAAATTCTAGATCATCAATTTTATTTCCTCACATAAGTACTGAGCATGAGAACTCAAATGTTTTTACAGAATATTTTATATAGAAAAAAACCCTCTTCAACTATGTCTGAGATCTGCATCTGCACTCTGTTTCAATCTTACTGAATGCCTGCTGGCTATAATGGCCAGGGAGAAGCAGTGCACTGTGTTTGAACATAAATTGATGTTTCACAAAATCACCTCTTGAAATATTCAAATAGTACAGGGAATTTAGCCACATGCCTTCCATTAGAATCAACATGTGTATTGTGTGTAGGAGAGAAAGAGACAGAAACAGAAAAAATGCTCAATTTTTTCTTTATATGGTCTTCTGTTTGCATTCTTCTTGCTTAAAAAAAATAAATTGCAGAATACATTCAACAGACTGGTGAACACCTCCATGAGCACAATCAACATGAGCTGAGAGGGATTCACTTTACTTCATGAATACATTTACATTACATCTTGTGAAATTACTGAGCAGCTGTTAGAGAAAAAGTAAAATCTGATCAGTATTCTTTCAGAGGGACTTACTGAGGACCAATCATCAAACACACATGGTAAATAGAAATGGTACTCTTGAATAGGTAATAAGCAATCAAGTACAGACAAAAGTGAGACACTGTGACCTTATATTCAGCATGAGTAGTAAATTAACATATCTGGGCAGTGTACTAGGAAATTAAGAGAACAATAAGGACAAAGTAGATGTTAGACTAGCCGTGAGCTACACAAATCTAAAATACCCAATCTAGTCTAATTACATCCTAGTCTATTTTACATCCCAAATCCCAAACCTTGGCCACCTAATCTTTTCACCAGCAACCAGCAGTTCACAGCAAAGTTTACAGACTTGACATCTACAATTACTCAGGGTGTATGACATGGTCTAGTCATGAAGCAGGGTTACCTGAAGACAGACAAGTGACTCGGAAAATGGGCTCAATTAACTTGCCTTTTTCCATTATGCAGCGTTCATCTTTTTCTCAACAGAAGTCACTCCCCTATGACCTTTAAGAGATTTTTGTTAGGCATGTCAAAGGACAAAATGAAAAAGAGAAAGTTATTCAGGTAAACAGATTTCTGTGCTCTAGCTGTGCTTCTCTGCTGGGAGGACAATCAGCAGCAGTCTGCTACATGAATGCTGTACCTGAGAAGGCTCTCAAAAACATGTTGAAACACTACCACCAATGCAATGAAACATTTGAGGTGATCTTCCTTGTCTCACAGGAAGAGAGATGGGATGCACATGCATCCCATGTGCATCTCCCAAAATTGTAGACATTTCTTTCAGAGATCTTTAGCTACTACTTGCATGCTAGTCTGGAATAGGCTAGTAGTACATTCGATATGCATTTCAAGAACTGAAAACTGAAAAAAAATAGGCAAACTCTTTAATTTTGCTTGCTCAGGAGTGCTCCTTTATTCCTTAGAGGAGGTTGGGAGAGAAACTTCTTTTGAAAAGGGAATATTAAATTAGTAGATTCAGTAGCCCATTACCTGTTCACCTGGAAATACATATGCAAGGCTTATCGTGGACACATTTTTAGTTCAGTGAGAAATTTTTCACTGAGGAAAGGACATTAAGATCATCTGGACTAAATGCAATGAAATTTTGAAATCATATAAAACACAACTGTAGATTCCATCAAAATCTTATAAAAATATATGAATAACATCTGTTATTGTTAATATTCACAGTATCACAGAATCATAGAATATGCCAAATTAGAAGGGACCAACAAGGATCATTGAGCCCAACCCTTAGCCCTTCACAGGACCATCCCCAAGAGTCACAGCATGTGCAAGACAGTATTGTCCAAACACTTCTTGAACTCGGTCAGGCTGGGTGCTGTGACCGCTTCCCTGGGCAGCCTGTTCTAGTGCACGACCACCCTCTAGGGGAGGGACGTTCTAATATCTAAACTTCCCTGACACAGCTTCAGGCCATTCCCGGAGGTCCTATGACTGGCCACCAGTGAGGAGAGATCAGTGCCTGCCCCTCCTTTTCCCCTCATGAGGAAGTTGTAACTGCAATGAGGTCTCCCCTCATGTCTCCTCTTCTCCAGGCTGAACAGAAAAAGTGACTGCAGCTGCTTCTCATAGGGCTTCCCCTCAAGGCTCTTCAACATCTTCATTGCTCTCCTTAGGTGCTCTCTAATAGCTTAATATTTTTCTTATATTGGAGTGCCCAAAACTGCCCACAATATTCCAGGTGAGGTCACCCCAGCAGAGTGGGACAATCCCCTACCTCGACCAGCTGGCAATGCTTTGCCTGATGCCCCCCAGGACATGGTTGGCCCTCCTGGCTACCAGGGCACACTGTTCACTCCTATTTAACTTTCCAACTGTGAGTTCCATAGATTCCAAGCCTTCTATTACGTACAGTGCCACTTCTACCCCTCTTCTGCCCTGCTTATGCCTCCTGAAGAGCCTGTAGCTGTCCAACAGGATGCTCCAGTCAGAGGTGTCATCCCACCAGATTTTCCTTATGCCAATGATGTCAAATCTCTGAGACGGGCCCAAAGCTTCAAACTCCTCTTGTTTGTTCCTCATGCTGCATGCATTGGTTAGAAACATTTCAGGTGTGGTTCATTGTAGCCAATGCCTTGTGAAGCAGATTGAGGGATCCCATTTGTATTCATTTCCTCAAGTTTTTGCATACCATCCCATTGCTCATCACTGGCAAGCCTGGTTTTGTAGTTTTCCCCCTTCCATTGTTTAGCAATATGATATAAAATTATAAATAGTTACTCAGCATTTATGCATTATGCATTCCATGCATAGATAATTGCAGATTTCCATAAAGAAATTTAATATAAGGAAAAGAAAACAGTGGGTCTTTCTTTAGAAAGGTCTTTCTTTTCTTTGTTTTAGACAGGTCCATATACACACTGCCTGATCAGTGCTGCAGATTATGCAGATGTAAAGGGTGTCTGAGAGGCTGAGGATGTTTCACATTCATGGCTTTTATGCTACACCATACCTTCTTACAAATTTGTCAGGGGACATTTAAACTAGTGGGAATGCTAACTCTCTCTCTGACAAAATTATATTAAGAGTCAGCAAGAAATTACCTCATTTGTGGTTTATTAGGAAAGTTTTATAAATCTGTTTAGATAGTTTAGAGACTTCATGCTGTGCATATTAAGCCAAGATAAAAAGTGAGTAGGAGGTCAAAAAAGGTAATGTAAAAGAAATGCTTCTACAGTGATGTGAGCTTGTCAAAGTCTTTAGAGCACAGGATAATGCAGACAACTCCTTTTACTTAAATGGACTTACACCAGTTTATACAAGTGGACTTCTGACCTCATGTTACTACTTTTACCTTGTAGTAACATGCATCTACATGTATTTTGTTTGTTCATACTGTTATTCTGTTTGTGTATTCTTAAGAATAAGGAATGCATGCACAACATCCTTGACGCTTTTGCTCAGGATACAGGTGCCCTATTTAATGTGTACTAACAGGCAATATTTGTTTGCATTTGCATGGAGTGCAAAGAAAAAAAAGTTTTAGAGTTTATGCTAGGATTTACATGACTAAAGCCCTAGATAGGAACACTCTGATGTAGCAACAACCAGAGATCTCCCAATTTATCCTGCACAATTTACTCCAAGTATAGAAATTGTGAATACTACAAATTCTCTCTAGAATCGAAAGCCAAAGCTTGAAGATTTCCTTGCCTTGCCTCTGCTTCCAATTATATTTGAGTTGATGCTACAATGAAAAGTATCTGCCTAGGGGCAGATTTCATCCACTCACCCACCCCTTGTTAGTACACAGAGCATGAAGTTCAGATTTTTCCACAAAGACCCGTGAACATATTATGAAAATTATGATGATGCCAAGTGTAGGAGTATTACTGGTACTTTCTTTCATTCTCAAGTCATGCTGTAATAATATGATTTAATACCTTTATTGACAATATCATTTTAGTGATAATGGTCGGCAGACACAAGTCAGACAAAGCTTACAGAGGAAGGAACTTTCTTCTACTGGATTAACTATGTCAGATGGATAAACAATATCAAAACAGCTTTTGAGCTTGCCAGCTCCTCATCTGGTCTGCTTAAAAAATACAACATTTCAAGCATTCTGCTTCAGAATCTCATTAACTGTTGGAGTAAGCAAGCAGCCTCTTTCTTCTAGGGTCTAGGAAGTAATCCTCATATTTCACATAAATCTCAAAGTGAGAACTCAATGTCAGAATTTCTATTTTCCATTAGTGAACCTCTACAGAAAGGAAAACAAATGGAGAGGAGAAGAACTTCAACCATTTTTCCTCTGTTTTAATTTTGTTCACTCACAACTTCTTGTGCTTCACTGCTTTGATACAAGGGCAAACACTACCACTACATGCACACACACACCTACAGACACGTTCACCATTTATTGTGACAATGCACTTTGCTCTCAGGCTAAATGATAACCAGGATGTCCCTTGCCTTCACAATATAAGGGATATAATGAAAGAGCTTTTAGGATAATGAACTGTCCTGGACCAGAAAATATGGTTCATTCTTTTAGATGCATTACCTTCCACACCAGTATCTAATGAACAAAATTGTTTGAGTGGATGAAAGTCAAATTGTAAGGATAAGAGGTCTTTTTATGCGTATACCTGGCAAAGAAATACTCTGTTATGGATTTTTAATCACTCTGTGATCATAAGACTATAATGCATCCTTGGAATAGTATTCTAGGGATGCA
This sequence comes from Margarornis squamiger, assembly GCA_035222235.1. Classification (NCBI taxonomy): domain Eukaryota; kingdom Metazoa; phylum Chordata; class Aves; order Passeriformes; family Furnariidae; genus Margarornis; species Margarornis squamiger. Next base: position 35,895,174 of record JAWWTY010000156.1, read on the forward strand.
TTATAGTTTAAATGTTCCATCCAAAATGTTGTGCGAATGGCTTATTAACCTTTTTTTTTTTTTTTTTTTTTATCCCTCAGTGTTAAAATCCTCTTTGTCTAATCAAAAATATATAGATAGCACAGAATTCTCAATAACTGATTGGATTTCTAAACTCTTTATCATATACTCTGTAATAAATTATTTCTTGTGACAGAAAACACATCATACATTTCCCATGAGCCTACTGGAAAATGCAAATGCACCATTACTTCAACCACATTCTCTTTGTGAATCAAACACTGAACCTAAAAGTTTGCAACTTTCTTCAGAGTTAGAAAAATTACCTCAAGTGCTGCCTAAAATTTATGAGCCTGAAGGTATAGTAACAAAAAAATTTCAGTTAAAAAAAATGCAAATCTGTATAAAGTTTGACTAGGGCATTAACAAAAATGGCATCTGTTTATAAATCCTGCAAAACAGCCTCACAGTACTTGACACTACAAACTCTGAATATAAACATATGAAATGAACAGTTTGGTTTAAGTCTTTCATTTTTCAAAGTGCAGCTACAACTGGAAGGCAGTAGTAGTCTTCTAACTACTGACATGACAACTTCAAGGCTTTGCCTGTTACCTAACTTTCATGGAATTCTGAAGCTGCATAATCATTCCTATTGCTCCTTATTAAAGTAATTCTGTTAAGTTTCTATCTCTCTTAATTTTTGCTAGATTGTTAGTTTTAATATGTGAATTATTCAATGCTTATTTCAAGTAGCTCTTCTCTTGGTTGCTCTAAAGCATGAATCACTTCTCTTATTTGAAGTTTTCCTCCAGCACATTCTCTGAACATAGCTTTAGATATGTCAACTCTGAGCAGTAACAGACACTTCCACAACTATCCAATGACAATGGATACAAGGCTTGTCTACATATGAGAGTGAAAAGGCTAAACTGTTTTGAAGGCAACCTGTTTCCCTTGGGTGCCTCCAGTCTTCAGTGCAATGTAGTGTGTACATATTGACTTCCCATCTTGGCAGTTTGCATGTATACCTGATCTCAGTCACGAATAATCACATAGTGTTAAACTATTAGTTCTGAGAATGGTGGTACTTTATGAAACCATCTTCCTAAGGGATTTCTGTCTCAGTGATGCTCCTGTGGGGACTTTTTGATACCAGATGATAATTTACTCCATTGCATTCATATCCTCAGAAGAACATCACTAAGGACTTTTTTCTATTTAGACACTTATTCTTTATTAAGATAAGGCACAGACACAAGGCTACACATATATCTAGAAATACAACCTTCTAGTTTTCTCTCTTAGCAAGGCAGACTGAAAATGAGAGGAGCATCTCAGAACTATATAATGTAGTAACACAAGGTTTTCTTTTCACTGCTGTACTTATTGCACAGCCAGCCTCTTATTTAATTTACTACTCTGAAAAACAGACAAAATATTTCCTTCGTCCTAATCTTGATATGTCCTAAATATTTAGTTAATAAGCTTTTCAGAGCATGGATTATTTTTCACAACAAAAATCATCCAAAATTTCAACAATTGCAATGTAGATAATTTTTACAGGAAAACTTTGCATAACATAATCCCCTAAAGTAAAATAAAATTTAAAAAAAACTAACAAAACAGCAACAGCAAAAACAAATAACCAAACAAAACAAGCAAACAAACAAAAACCTCAACAAGCAAACAGGGAAAATAATACATGGTAGGGGGATAATACATGCACAGAACTGGATCTGGAACAATTAATTATATCTAGAGCTTCATAAACCATTAACACGCTGGAAAGCATTTGAATATTTTGTTTGTCCAAAATGGGAAGAAATAATAAAGAGATGACATGGATTTTAAATTAAATTAGCTATGCATCTGTTTCAATGCAAAGTAGAACTCTAACAATTCTGGAAAGGATCAGCACCATCAAGAAACAGGATGCAGCAGATAAAAACATTGTCTATTTTTGTGCTGCCTAGATTGGGGTTTTAGGCTGCATAGAGGGTTTTCACTACAGGAAGTTTTCTGTCAGATCATATCCAGGTAAGATCTAAGGATGGAACTTAATCAGTATGGAAGAAGGGAAAGTGTTAGAAATGTAGGTTTTAAAGACCACTTAAAAATGAAAAGGTGAAATTATTATTATGTTCCAAATCCTCATCACTTTCATGCAAGTAAATCTGGCTTAGTTTTGCTACCAGCAAATCTCTCTAAGGTTCAACACAATGCAAGATGGATTATGAATGGGGACAGCAGCCATTATCAGCTTTAGAAGCTATTATCAGCTTTAGAAGCTATAACTCTTATGGATTAAAAAAAAAATCAACCTCATTAAACTGAGATTCTTACCTTTTACAAAATGGTACGAATAAGGTAAATTGAGGGGGGTTAATGTTCTTACAGAATTTATTTATACTTTCTGAGAGAGGGAAGTATCCTAGGGAGCATGCACCTCCTAGAGATGCAGTGTATGTTTTGTGTGCCGATTCACTAATGTGGACTAGGTTTGAGCCAGGTTACCAATTTTTAATTCAGCAGTATTTGAAGATCTTAAACTAGAACTCAGCTAGAAGCAAAATTTCTATCAATTTTTTGTGTCCAGGCTGGGTAATACAGCATTTTGAAAGGACTGAAATTCTTCCCCTTTCTGCACAAGTTCTGAAAATGCATTATATACCCTGACAGCAGTAAAGGCTGCACCTAAAATGCATTTCCACTCCACCCTGCTCCTTGAATTGCTATCCTTCTCAGCATAAAGACAGAGGTTTATTGGTATAGAGTATCATAATTCAAACAGTCTTGTTTCATCCCGCTTCTCAGCAAATTCTTCCAAAACAACCTCTTAATAGCACTAATGGAAGTCTTTTAAATACAAACAGTAAAAAAGGTTGGTTTTGTTGGAATATGAGCATCTTAAATTATCTGAAATAGTGTTTCTTAACTGTTTTTCATTAGGTTTTTTTTTCCAGACAGCAAAAATTTAGATGTGCCTGAAAAGCCACTAATCAGTATTTTGTCTCTATGGTTAAGTAAAAATAATGCTGAGGAAAACAGCCAGTGTTTTCTATTATACCATTTCTATTGGTGTATAATTCTAGTTAAAAAGATATGGTTGATAGTGGGAATTATATGTTCTGTTACTTATACAGCAATAGAGCTTGCGTTTGTTACCCTCTTTGGGCTTTGATCATTAAAGTAATGACTGCAATTAATTTTCACCCAGAAGGGAAATATTTTTCTCAGTGTTGTGCTGCAAGTGCAACTTTTACAGGCTCTGTAGGTACTGCTTGCATATTCGATACAGTTAGCAATAGAGGGCATGCTCTCAGCTCCATGGCTTCTTCTGTGTCAAGTGTTATTGGCATAATGTCTATCAAAAATATTTAAAATTCCTGAAGAATGAAATAATGACAGTATAGGAGACTACCTTGAACTCCCTGCCCTCTCCTCACAGTATTTCATGATACTTCATGTCAATCAATTTCAGAGCTGAGTTAGTGGTGCCGTATATTATTACCTCTAAAAAAGAGGTTCAAGGCAAACTGCTGTTTTGATTCTCTCGGCGGGGTGCAACACTTTTAATAGGCGTGTACATCTGCTGCACATAGAATGAAAATATCCTTGGCTAGTTGCATTCATCCCCATCTGTCGGGATGGCGTGCTGCCTGCTAACAGGTCGGTCATATCATTGGCACATGGCAAAAATGCCAGGAGAGGGACAGCATATTTGGCCAGCCTGCTTGTCAGTAATAGCAAACAAAACTTTTTCAGGACATCAAATTCTAGCAGCACCACTTTGATAACAATTGCTGCTCAGTCTTGGGATTGCTCAGTACATTTTCATATTGTAGCACCTAACAAACAGATATTTCCACAAGTTCTTTCATATATGTAGCAGTCAGTCTGTTGGGTAAGATTGGCCCAACTGAAGTATGCTAGGAGAGATTTGCATGCTCCTGTTAGCACAAACTACTTGTAAAAACAGTAAATATTTTTATGGCTATTCCATATCACCAGTCTCTACGTAGTGGTGAAGATATTAAGTTGAACCTTCCAATCTGAAGCTTATTTACTACCTTCTGACTCTGAAAACTTCTCTATCTTGACATTTGCCAAATTGCAGTTTTCCTTTCTGAATAGCAGAAACAGCTATTTTGCTACATTTCTTCAAATAGCAACATCCCTCTTTGATCTCTTATTATTGAGAAGTGCTGACTTTTTTTCAGAGCATAAACACAGATGATCTTATTTTGTTGACTTCATTTGAATCAATGATTTGAATCAGTTAGATGAATAAAAAGATCCTTTATCAACAGCTTTGCAGATCCCTGTTATGTCAACACTTTCAAATAAAGTAGAAGCATCATCAAATTTCCCATTTTCATGAAATGATTTATGGAATGGAATTATTTTGTCTTCTAGTAAACTGAATTATATGTCTGGAGCACATGTATTTTTTATTTTTTAAGTTCTTTCTGATACTTCCTGAAAAAGTTCCTTAGAATACATGTACAAGCATATGGCTCCTACAATAGATGAGGTATATATTAGTAAAATTTGAAAATGACAAAAGTGAATGAGATAGAAATTTATTTTTTTTTAAGTTGTGCTATAAAACAATGTGCATAAAATCGTCACTTAAACTTGAAAAATATATTGCTTAAAACAAACTCATAAAGACAGAATTTCTCAGGACCATTCTGTCATTATTCATCATAGAAGTATAAGGAAATACATCCAAGACTAATACTGTTGTGCCCCTTGGATTGGCAAGCTAATGTAATATTTTTATCAGTATTATGTGCATTTTTATATTTCTTGTCTTTCAATATGGTTTGTTTTATGAAGCCTTATCCATTTAATAAGAAAAAAAAATTAAAAGACAAACTATCTAAACTCAGCACCAGAAAGCATAAATCTGCATTATTAGGGTCCTAAATATACAAATAAGTAATCTCAGAGGATAAGTGCAGAGGAAATCTGGTGAACAGACCAAATAGGGAAACTGATTTTAGAGGAAAACAGGAGTTTAAAAAGTAGCATATAGAGAGCTCTGTGATATCAGAAGTTCATAGGTGGAGCACAAGCTTTAGCTACCTCACCTGTATCACTGACCCACTGATGAGTGGCTCATATTGCTGTGTCACATACTGTTGTTACATTGTGAAGCATCTCTACCTTTTTATGACCCCAAGTCTCAAACTATGAGCTCACCAAGAGAGTTTTACTTTAAAAATATATTAAGAATATTTGTGGCTCCAATAACACGCACCATCCCGACATAATAAAAGAGCCTTCAGTTCTTTTAACACCTTAAGAGAGAGCGCATGAGAGAAAAGCCACATAAATATTCTCAGAGGGTACTTTTACTGCTAAACTTTATTAAAAATAAGAGATCTTGGCAAAAGTTTAAAGAGTAACGTACAACCAAAACAAAGCCTTCCAGAGAGCATTGACTTAGTACATGCTAACCCATACAATTTAGCAAAAAACAATCCATTAGGTCTCAAGTTACCCAAATATTAAGAAAAGAGTTTAAGAGAAAAAGAAGGAGGAGCAAAGAAAGAGAGATAAAGAGAGATCATAGCTACCACCAGAGTCCTGTGAGAGTCTAAGTAGTAGGGTTCAGACAAAAATAGAGCTCACATGTTTTATGTGCTGGTTTTATGTGCTTTGGCCCCCCTGTGACTGCTCCTCCCAGGCAGGACTCCTGGCCCACTGGCCATTCTGGGGCTCCAGGGGGCAGTGGTGTGGGCGGTGCTCCCGGGCTGCCTTTGACCAAGGCTGTTCCAGGGTCACCCGGTGAGGCTGCAGGGGCTGGTGTGTGGGACAAGGTATTACCTCACTGCCATGGAATTCAGCCTGTCCCTACACACAGACACACACACACACACACACACACACACACACACACACACACAGGTGCGCACCTGAGATGTTCCTCTACAATATAATAGAATAATCCAGTGCCTCACAAGGTTAGTCCATGAAGCATGTCTGATAGGTCAAGGGAGCTGATTCGCTCCCTTCACTCTGCTCTTGTAAGACCCAAACTGGTGTACTGCATCCAGCTCTGAGGTTCCCAGTGCAAGAAAAATGTGGACCTGTTAGAACAGCTCCAGAAGAGGACCACAAAAGTTATTAAGAGTGCTGGAACACCTCTTCTGTTAAAAAAGGATGAGACTGAGAGACCCACCACATTTTCTCTCAGCCTGGAGAAGGCTCCACTCAGACCAACATATAAGGAAGATGGAGAGAGACTTTTTACCAAGGTCTGTAGTGACAGGACAAGGACCATTGATTTTAAACTGAAAGAGGATGGATTTCTGTTGGATATAAGGAAGAATTTTTTTTACAATGAGGGTGTTGAGACACTGGGACAAGTTGCCCAGAGAATTTACTCAACTATTTACTTTTGTAAACCCACACATTTGCACTGGCTATATCTGCAGTGTTATTTATGCAATTTCTGCTGAATATGAACAGTCATTAGCAAAAGTATTTGTACAAAACAAAAATACCATGATATTGTGTTAAATGTTCGGAAAATAATGTAATATCTAGGTTGCCTTGATAATTAAATGTTCAGATATAATATGAAAAGTGAAGTACAATACTATGTGAACTACTTAATGCAAACTCAGAGTCATATTTAACTTGCAACAACACATCAGTATTCTGAAATCTTCTCAGTGGAATCTTTTGACTGAAGTTGCCTCTTGATGGAACATTTGTTTGGGTTTGGGTTTGCTTTTCACAATAACTGCTCTCTTTCTGTTTAAAAATCAATAGAAATCAAAACATGTAAACCCTTTTTTCAAGAAAGACACTGAAAGTGGGACCACAATCCAGAACAGTGTTATGTTATCAATGTCATTACACTGCATTTTAGTTATCTAATCAAACTTAGCTGACTCTTGGGTCGAGATCTCTACATCCAGGTTCCCAACAATGTAGAAATTACATCATAGTACATAGTATACCATACAAAACACAAGCCTAGGTAAAGAGGGGCTACTCCAACAGAGAAGTGGTAGTATAGTGGAACAGACAAAAAAATTACCAAGAAACCACAGTGTCTTTTCAAGTACAATATTGTTTTTATCAGGAAGCTTTTCTTGGTTTCAGCCAGCACTATATGACAAAAAAATCAAACTTTTGCATAGAAACTCTAATTGAAAATTAGGATAGGATATTTTTATATATTTTTATCACAAACACACCTTATTATTTTAATTTCTCTATTATTTTTTTCAAATAACAGCCTTCTTTTTTTTATTACTATTGTGGCCTATTTGCAAACACATTTACCTCTACCAGTGGACAGATAAGCAATTAGGAACTCTTCCTAATTGCAGACAATTTCAGTATAGCAAGAAATGCAACTTCTCAGACAACTGTGATAAATTAAGAAGAAATTTAATCTAAAATGCACACTTAGCAGGATTTTGTGGGTTTATATTCTATTCTAAGAATTGTTAAGATTTGATTTTAAGGACTTATTTATCTGTTTCATTAATAGCAAATAAATTTATAGGGAGTCTTATGAAGACACTTTGAAGTTTTTCAGAACAAATTATGGAAGATAAAACATTAAGCTTTCCAGAATTAAAAATAAAATCACCAGTGACATCACCAATTCCAGTGCATACGAAAACAAAATAGGTTTTCATAATACTGAAGTGATAGAAATGTAATGACAATAAATTAATTGAAAAACTTACTTATGAGGTTTTGTATTTGTTTAATAGGAAAGATACTTCTTCAGGCATCTGTGTTATGAAAGACGTAGATTCTAAGCTTCATGCACAAAGTTAGTGAATACACTTGGATATCACAAGCAGATACCTATAAGGTAGTACTGAAAAAAGTTTGCTTGAAAATCAAGACAAGCTCAAAAAGTAACTAACTCTAGAAAATTAAAATGCACCAATCAACTGAACTGTACTAAAGCTTTCATTCTTGATCATTTTTTACAGTGAAAGTAACATAATTATGCAAGTTTTCAAATTCATCTGTATAATTTTAATTCCACTGAAAGCTCAGAGAAATTTTTTTCCTAAAGTTCATAAACCACAAAGCCAAGATTTTTGCAAGTATAGATATTTTAGAGGTTGTTAGGGGTTTTTTTTACCAAAAGCCATACAACATAGATGCAAATATACTGTTATAAGGTAGTCTACATCACTTTAATTCCATCTTCACATACATTTTAGAGGAAGGCTGTCAGTATTCACACAGGAAGTATATGGCCACTATAGAATACAACAAAATGCTCACCTATAAATTATCATAGATTAGGTACTGTCACTTTCCAGGTGGTTGTTTTACTCAACAGGTTCACCTGTAGTGAAAAACAATAAACTGAAGATATTTTGTCTTTCAATGTTATATATTTCTTCCCCAGTTAAAAAAAAAAAAAAAAAAAAAAGGTCTCCTCAAACAATCAAAGTCTCACATGGTAGTTTTGGAGGGGGAAAAATGTATATTTAGCTCTGGACACACAATCAAGGAACAGAAGAGTAACATATCAATTTTAGTACATTATTGTAGTAAACTGGAGTGCTCAATTTCTGAAAGTCAATGAATGGATATGTTTTTGTAAGTAACAAAAAACAGAGCAGAATAGTGACATGACAAGGGTGTCACTACCAGCCAATGAGCTAAAATGAGCAGAAGAAAAATAATTATTTAGCATTCTAACCATTGTTCTTTTATTCTACAGCAACACTTTGAAAATAGGTATTCGAATTGGTTAAAAAAAAAAAAAAAGTCAGTAAGAAGCAGTTGTTACAATATTACTGGATTTCACTTCAAAAACTTTTTTGAGTTTGTTATGTGTAGAATATTACCATTAAAAAGTGATTTGTGTTTTTATTCATGTTATTATGAGATATTCCAACAGTTGTCGCATCCAGTGAAATATTCTATTAATTAATCTTGAAAAATTCATAATTTCTGTAGAAAAAATTTGAAATACAGATTGTGCTGATAATTTCAAGCAGTTATCATGTAAGTGCCAGAACAGAATTAAAATATTGCACAAGAACTAAAAACCCAAGACTAACTCAGGTAATGAGGTCTTCCTAAATGGGATAGCTAGTACTAATCAGAGTGACTTAAAGCAGAGTGATTTAATCAAAGTTAGTATTAAAAACTAATGACATTTTGTCTAATTGTGCCAGAAGATCACTCTTACTATTCTAGATAATGCAAATGCCATGCCAATCTATGGCAACGTCTATCTGGCTGTACACATCACTAGCCACCATCAGGCAGATTTTATTTCCTTCACAAAAGATTTTTCAAAGCAGACTTACCATTTTTGCTTCCTTTCCAGACAACTTTCTTCTACTTGCTGTATAAGATATACTTCTCTAACTAGCAAGGCAGCCTACAGTGATTTCACTGAGTCATGTTCTCTTGGATCTACGCCAAATTATCTCTGAACACACTTTTTATAACATGCAATGAAAATAAAGTAAGATTGAACTCAGAGGAGCATGAGCTAACACTTTCAGTGAAATTAAGGATTAAAACAAATTTTGTTGTGGAGAAAACAATAGTGATAAAAAGAGGTTTCAAGTGTGACCAGGGAAAACAAATTCAGCTGCAGAATGAAACACCAGGTTGAAAATGGACAGTGAAAATTGCCTATGGATATCAGAATTTACCATTGGTGAGGTTTATCTCAGCCTGGTTTATAACTCCAAGCATGTTACACATCACTACTATGAACAAATTAGCTCAGAAAAAGGCAAATCAAATAGTGTTGTTAGGTAATGGAAGAAATTGATTGCTGAGAGGAGAATAAAATATGTATATTCATATAATTTTGCTAAGCGATTACCAACATTTTGTAGGTGAATATAAGCACAGAGGAAGGCAACAATTTTTTTCAAGTAGCACAACAGATCATAACTGCCTAGAGAAGTAATATCTTACATTAAGACAAGGATAATTTTGGGTGTATATTAGAAAATAATTTCTAATCCATTAGACTAATATAATCTTCTGAGGACAGTACTGAAATCCTGGTTATTTCAGAAATTTAGCAATTAAACTGAAAGAAGTAACAGGCAGTATGTTGAGAGGAACAATACAGAACATGAAAATTGAAAAAAGTTCTATCAGGTCATCTAATTCACCTTAATTACTATGAAAATTAATGTTTGCTCTTTTCCCTTGGTTTGAGTTTTGCTCATCCAGTCATGAAATCTCTTAAATCTCTGGACTCTAAAAGTGTCTTTCATTCAGGCAGCAGTGCCTCAAAGCTAGTCACGCTAATTAGCCAAGGTCATTTAAATACATTTTGCATGAAGCACCTTAAACTCAGTGTGCCATTTTATATATTTATCAAATTACTAATCAATATGCTATACCACAGTTACTACTGGGCTTTGAGTTACACACAGAATGCTGCACGCATTTAAATTGTGCAAGCTGCTGTCTGCATAAGCAAAATTAAAGTGCATGCACTGATCATTGTTCACAATAGAAAAGAAATGCCTAAATGCAGTGCATATCACAAATCTGTATTTTAAGTAAATCTTAACAGTATTGTTGGTTTCTTTTTTATACATATTTTTTTAACAAACCTTGTATTAAACTAGCTTTGATTTCACTTTCTTTCTCCAGCATATTACCTCCACTGTATTGGTAATTTATTCCATCCTCTGTGGAGAGCCTGGATCTCATTTGCCAGCATATTTATCTTTCCTGCCACTGCACTGTCATTCATCTCCAATCTCCACAGAATACCAGACCTGTGCAGAATTTCAATTAGGATTGATTCAACTAAATCCAGGCCACAGAACTGAGGTTGACAGGGTGACCCCTTGAGAATTTAATATGTTGAAACTAAAAAAAAAAAAAAAAGTAAAACTACAAGACAGAAAACAGCTCAACTTTAACACCCTAATTCATTAACTCCACTATACACTCAGCTTAATCTGGCTCACAATAGAGTTTTTTCTGATTCTTTGTATTGTGTGGGTAAACTGCTCTACAGTAGTTTCAACAACCACAGGAAAGACATTAATATAAAATTCTTTACTCTTCCTTTGAGGCCTAATCAGCTTAAACTCAGACAGCTTGTAAAAACAGAAAAATTATTTCCACAGAGCCTAAGCTACCTTAACTTTCCATTGAGTATATGTGTGTGTATATATATATATATACATATATATACACACAATAATCAATACACTATAGATATGCAGGTAAAATAGCTTTTATTTGATCCTTGATTTGACAGATTTCTAGTTCTTTTTGCTGCAATCATTTACAAACTTCATCTGCTTGTCATTTAAATGTCCTAAAACAATTTCTTAAATGATGTGTGGTTACTAGAACAGCCCTGTGGGTTTGAGGGCAACTAAACTATAGAACAGGAGTCTGAGAGGTTTTTTTCCTGTAGTATGTAAGAATGAACTGTTCAAGTTCAAAATTTATATTAGTTGCTATACATGATTTGAGACTTACTTTGATTATCCACCAGAACCAGGTATAAGTACATACTCAGATTGATGCTAAAGCATTACAGTAGGAAAAAGAAATAATAATAACTCCACATTTAATAGATTTTTGTCATCACTAAAGAATTAACTTGAATATATTTTCCATAAAGATCAAATTTAACTACTGAAAAACATGCAGTTATAAATTCCTACCCCATTTAATGCAAAAAGTAAGGTAAGAACTCACATATGAAACATTAACCACTCATAAAACCAAACAAAAGAGCAAAATAATAGAAATAAGACTGGGGACATATTGACACACACACATATTAGTGTTAAATAGAATACAAGTCAGCAGGAACTAGATGAAATAATTAAAAGAGACATTGATTTGTTCATGCATAGAGGTACCACATCAATGAGTATATCATAAGCAAAGAAATTAATTGACATTTGGGGAATCATGTCATATTATTTTATATCAACATGACTAAATAAAAAAATACTTCACATATGACAAATACTTTGTAATCCCTTATCAGTCACAGTTAGATAGGTCTAAATGTATTAGGATTATTCTGAAGAAGAGGCACAATTATCACCAGTTAAAAATTAGTATCTATACAATTTCCAGAACAAACCAACTATAAGGTAGATTTCTTTCTGAAATTTTATCACAAGATCTACATGTAACTGCATTAATACATAGGTTATTTCATTAGTATAACAGATCTGTGCCTTTGTCTACAAGCATAGAGTAGGGTAGCGGGGAGACACAAGAAATCATACATCCAATATATTCTTCGATCAATAGTTCTTTCTACAGTTCTTCTGAGGTATCAGTTGATGATTGGAATCAATTAGAATTTTTCTCCAGTACCACATATATGTAGAAATACTCCAATAAGCACATTTCAAACCATAAATATTTTTCTTTGCTCTTTCTTTGGGGAGTGGAAGAAGTAACACGAGTGTGTTACTACACACTACTGTTTATAGCTGTCATTCAGATAAAACAGAGAATTTTACAGTATGAAAACTTATTAAGAATATTCAAATTAAGTTGAAGAGGATACGGGGAATTTTGCCATCTTACTTCATTTGTTTACCTATTCCTTCACTGACCATAAAGCAGATTTTCCATACTGTAGTCATTTATTCCCCAGTTCATAACCTGAAACTAAGATCTAGTTGTCCTGTTCAGAGGTTTGTTTGTTTCAGTTCTTAAGAATAGCTCTCATCTTTAACAAATATTCGCTATCAAGAAGTCTCCATATCATGACACTCTTTATGATATTACAAACCAAATACTATAAGAGCAAAGAGCCAAAAAGGCTTCATCTGGGAAAACTTATTTCCCTAGAAGAGTTTCTATGTGTTATTGCCCATAGGAATAATAAACCAAAATACTGAAAGGAAACTACTGCTGGTGGAAATTTTGGCAGCTCATTTATGAGGTCATGTTTCTTGCCTTGTGACATAACACCAGATATGAGAAGATCGAGTCTTTATTTTCCCACTTGTGATCATTTCAGAATCAACCTGAACCAAAGTTCCCAGATAGTGTCTCATAAACTGTCTAATCGTTTGATTTACCTACATTTCATTTAACCCACTCTTTTTCTATTATATTTCCTACAACCTTCAAAAGCACTATTTTAAGAATCAATCACCATGGATTTTTTTACAAATATTTAAGGTAAAGAATTCCACACATCTGTCTTCACTGTGTTCTACACTATTTGTTTTCCTTTCTGATGAGTAAGGTATTTTGTTCTTTCAATTTATTTACACAATCTTTCTTATTAATTTTATTGCTTGAAACTATATCTTGACTTAACACATCTGATTAGTCTACTGTTCTTTTTCTATGACCATATATCCAGATATCTTCCATTCTTGTGTAATTCCATTTTGTTTTCCCAAGTCCTAGAAGTGATCTGATACAGGAAAATAGATCTTTTGCTGTATTTTTTATCTATACTTCTCACCAGGAAATTTCATTGTTACGTTTTTAATAATATTTTTTACTTTGATTGGCATCATATTCCCAAAAGACCTTGTTTCATTTTCAGTGATTTCATTGAGTTTTTTTATTTTATAACTTTAGTAAATCACTCTGTTTAAAATATTCAGAAATTGCACTCCTATCTTTACAAATTAAATAAGCAAAGAGAGAAAAAGTGACCTTTTCACTTTGTTCTATCTAGACATACCTAGTTCTAATCAGTTTCATGTTATATTACTCTTTCTATTTTAATCATTTTCTGATAATATATTTTATTCACAGTAAATGTAATTTATATGTCATTTAGAGATTCTTTTGCTGTTACTATTTGCTCAGAATGGAATTCTCAAAGATATACATTGACCCTGCTTACTTTCCCAACTGAAACTTGCATCATTCCTGAAGGGATTTGGGGTTTTTTTTCTTTATATTGTAATCTTTTCACTATAAATGAATCCTCCTCTTATTAATGTCCATAGCAATTTTATATTGACCTCACTAGGGCCTGGATTGGGTATTAGTCACAGAGAGGTTATGAACAGATAAGTATGAACTAATGATAATAACTGAGGCAGTGATTCCACTAAATGTGCTAGAAAACTTGTATGATACCAGAATAAGCTGAATAATACAGTGTGTTCCTGAAATCTAAGTACAGCACAAACACAATACTTCCTATTTGAAGCCAGGCACATAGATATACCTGACCTAATTTTTGTCTCATTCTTCTTTTAGACCTGTGTAGCTTGATTTCATTCTAGAGCTTTACTCATCTAAGAAAACATTAAAAAAGTTGAAACTAGGATTCATTATTTCTGCAATTTACTGAATGAATTAGTGCGGATTGCTTTCTTTGGAGACATTTTTAAAAAATGGCAATACAATTGCAGAAATAGCTGTATGATGGCATGGCCCCACCTGTTAGGTGTTATCTGATACTTAAAACATCAGAATTTTCACCGTTCCATGATTTAGTAAGACTTTATTCCTCACAGACTGTACTCCAGACTATTTATTTCATCTGAGCTCTGGAAACAAGTTTTGCATATTATCATTTAGCAACCCTTTCTCAATGCAGCTGGCAATGTGAAAATTCAAAAATGTCCAAGATGTCAATTAGACAAGATTATCAGGATTTATCAGTTATCAGGGCTTCACTGCACTTGGCAACGTACTCACTCATGAAGAAAACGTCCTCCAGACTCAAATCCTTATAATCTTAGTAGACAGGAGGAGATGCTGCCTGAATTATAACAACTATAAATAGTCAAAGTTCCTCATTAAATCTACATTGATTACATGATAAGTCATATATCTATATATCCAGATCAAGGTGCATATATCTAAATGTTGCATACTTTAGTAATGTATTAATTTTTTTCTTATTGGAGACTATCTGCTAGTAAATACTGTGAGTTGATATAATAAAATAATAAGGAAAAAATTATTTAACTCCACAGTCAGCTTTCCATTCCAATTATACCTAACTTGACAGTTAAACTAAAGCATATGTCTAGTGGAAACCAGTTATTTTGATGCATCCAAAGGAACCAGAAAGAATATCACTGGTTTAAATTTAAAACCTCAGTGAAAAAATAATACTTTTTCCTTCATCACATTACTGTAAATTAAGCTCAGGTGTGAATTTACAGCACACTAAGAACACCGCAGTGATTTCCCATGGAGATATTAGAAATGCCTCTTAACAGTAGAATAAAAAATTTGAACTAAATCCTTCCTTTGGTAAAACAAAATTTAGTAGGAGTTGTCCTAGCTAAGGGAAAAACCACAGAAGAAGGGGAGGGGGGGGGAGGGAGGGGGAGGGAATCTAGATTAATCTATTTACATAAAATTATTTGAGCTTCTAAAAAGTCAACTGAATAATGTGTGTTCATTAATAATGTATTTGATGACTCATTGGGAAAAAAATTATCTCATATATTATTCACAAATATTATTCAAATATGTCTAAAATGTATCCTGCACAAAAGCTATGGCTTCAAATCTCCAGTGTGGTCTGCAGTACCACATTCATAGCTCTGTGAATCCTTACTGTTGCTGCTCCATTAGCTTTTTAGGAGCTGGCACTTGAGAGTCAGATGGTTTCTAATTAGTGACACTCCATTATATTAAAAAAACCCTCAGAGTTTGGCTCTCTATCTTTCAATGTTTTACATTCAGAAAAGTTTTATGCTTAATAAATTTCAATAGTTCAATATATCTTCCATGTGGTTGCTCAAAGAACATAATTTTTTCTTTCAGAACAACAAAACAGAAGAAACTCATTCAATAACTAGTAACAGTGGTCATTTATTACTAAAATAAACCTTGATTTCAAATACTTTGCACTTTTGACAGAGCCCAATCACAAAATAGAGAGTGTAAACAAATATTTTCTTGCTTATTTTTCCCACCTGATTGGATGCAAGTGTAATTTACACATTTAAACATGCTGATTTCTCCTAATAATTAATCATTTATCTCCAGGCAAAAGTATCTAGAACTTATCCTGTGTCAAGTATATCCCTCCTAGGCATAGATTTATGACTTATGTCAGCTCTATGAGTTTCCACGTTATAACCATGCACACAGAGATAGATTTTCACTCTGAGGACTGCAGAAACTATTCTTCACATTTTTCTGACTTGAAAATCACAGGGAGATTTTTGAGGTTGCAATGCGAAGTGAGATTATCCATAACTTGTTCCATACACAGGTAAAGACAGTCATTCACAAGATTAAGTGAAAATTAAACATTCAAAATATCTGAAGTCAGCTGCTCTTCTAACTAACAATGTTACATATAGGAAACTTTTTATGTCAAACTTTGTCAAATATGAATCAAATGTGTCATTTATATACATACATATATATGTGTATATAGTCCAGAGAATGGTAAGCTCTTTGCATATTTGAAGATAAGGCCTTCGTTCTAAAAGTTTTTCTAACCTTGGTCCTGGAAAGAACTACATGCATGCCGGTCTTCCCAAACAGGAAGAGTGCCTCTATATTCCTTGGGATTACTCAAAAGCACTCACTTATTTTCAGGCAGAATATTTTAGATGCTAGGTAAATCATAAGCAGATGGCAGACATAATATATGTGTGAATAAGCTTGCAGTAATGTTCAGATCTGATCTGGCTCTTTTGAACCTCATGGAACTTGGTGTCAGCTGAACTAAATCCCTCTCCTTCTGAATGCCCATGTGGTGAACAATGTTTAATTCTTCTTCCCATTCTCTTTTAAGAAACTGTCATGGTAAAGTGCTAAGGAAGGAAAATAAAAAGAAACTGAAGAAACAGATGAAAATTAATTTTTCAATGATTACTCGATCAGAGAAAAGACATAACCAGCATAATTAAGTCCTATCTTTAGAATCTTCTATTGTGTATGTTGTTCCTGAATATAGGAAACAAATATTAACAAGCCCCACAATGTTCAGTTATGGAGTATAGGGGTGCAATCTTGCAAATTTCTCAGGACATGCTCATTCACATCATGTCTGAATTTGTCCCCAGCAGTGTAAGATGGTTTTGATGTTCCAAATATTTGTGGAAGATAATACCTAATGAATGATTTTGAGAAGCAAAAGATGACAAAAAGCATATTGTAGAAGGCTCAAACTTTGATAGGAAATGTTAGGAGTTTTATGCTTTGACTGATTGGATAGCTTCCACATGGATGAAACACATGCTAAATTATTTACAGATAATTACATTGCTGTGCTGTTGCTAAAATATTAAGACACCATTGTCCCACAGGAGAAATTGTGACAGATATTGGCACATCGGCTAATGAATAGCTGTGGGCTAATGAAAAAAAAAGAGCTACCACAAGACCCTGGTATTAGGAAACAGAATGTCTGTAAGAAATCCACACTCAGAGAAAAATGTCACTGTACTTTTCCCTCTCCCTCCCACTAATTATGTATAGAACAAATGTTCAACATTTGGTAGATGTTCTTTGAAGGCAATTTTTTCTGGAAATAGTCTCAAGGCATTCTCCACTCCCTTTTCATTATAGGAAACCTAGAAATACAGAACAATTACATTCAACAAAAAATGTTTCCAAATACTCACAAAAGACTGGGCAGCCATTTTGCTGAAAAGATGTATCACTACTGACATAAGAATACAATTCTCATGCAGTTTTTGAAGTTATGGGTGTTGTTTCACATCACAGAGTGAAACAATGAGGGGAACACTCCCAGGATATACAGCCGATATAAGAGCATCACAGAATTGAACAGAAAGTCTTAATGTTTAAAAAATATTTAAAGATTAAAACTAGCTATCATCTGCCAAATTTCATTCTGTTTAAGTCAATTGGAACCTGGAATCTTCATACTGAAAAACTAAGTGGAAATTATTGAAAAGTAAAGATTTGCGAGATCTGTTTTCTCAACCATTATTGTCTTTTTAAGAAAAAAAAATTCCTTTACCCTAGACATCATATTGAATGCAGTCAAAAGGTACCTTTTAAAATAGGTACCTACTTTCACAGGGCATACTGCAGTATCTGGAACAGGGAAAGGCACATCAGTGACAAAAAATAATTCTCATAAACTCTGTCTGTAATTCTGCGGAACCGTACTAATCCCAAGGATCTATATGGCTTCAGCTTGCCAGAAGTTATAGGAATCCATCTTTAAAACACCATATTTTGTCATTTATCTCACAAGATAATCACCTAAACATTTATAGTATTAGTACAAAAACAGTTGATAAAAGAAGTCTTCTGTTTAGCAGGCAGATTAAGCAGAGCCTCTATCAACAGTGAAGCAAATGAGATGCAAGCACATTCTTAATTATATTCTTGCTGAATAGGAATTAAAGGCTTAAAAAGTTTAAATTTCTGATTTTGGAGAATAACTAATATCAAATAAATAAATAAATAAATACCAAAAGAATATACCAAATTACAAACATGCAATGAGGTCTATCACTTCCGCTGGGAATTAAACTACTCACCTAACATCCATCTATTAGCTTCGAATATATCCCTCTAACAAAGCACATTTTTGTGGTATTGAGCTATACTAATGAGAAAGGTGTCACTTTTTACTCTGAGTATAGATTCATGAGTTTGGACTACATTGTATTATATCATAAAGTTAAAATCAAAGAATCGTAGAATATCCTGAGTAAAAAAGGACCTACAAGGATCACTGATTCCAGCTTCTGGCCCTGCACAGGCCTACCACAAGAATTATACTCTATGACTGAGAGCATTGTTCAAACACTTCTTGAACTGTCAGTCTTGGTACTGTGACCACTTCCCTGGGGAGCCTGTTCAGCCACCATCTGGGTGAAGAACCTTTTCCTAATATCCAACCTAATCCTTCCCTGACAGAACTTTGGGCCATTCCCTTGAGTCCTGTCACTGGTCACCAGAGAGAAGAGATCAGTGCCTGCCCCTCCTCTTCCCCTCATAAGGAAGTTATACCTGCAATGAGGTCTCCCCTCAGTCTCCTCTTCTCCAGGCTAACAGACCAAATGACTTCAGACACTTCTCATACGGCTTCTCCTCTATACCCTCATACAGCTTCTCCTCTATACCCTTCACCACCTTCATGGCCCTCCATTGGACCCTTTCTAGGAGCTTAATATCTTTCTTATATTGCAGTGCCCAAAACTGCACACAGGACTCAAGGTGAGGGCACCCGAGTGCACAGCAGAGCTGGACAATCCCTTCCCTTGAGCAGTTGGCGATGCTTTTCCGATGCCCCCCAGGACACAGTTGGCCCTTCTGGCTGCTAGGGCACTGTTGACTCATATTCAACTTGCTCCCAGGTCCCTTTCTGTGGCACTGCTATCCGGCATCTCATTCCCCGGCCTATACAAATATCCAGGGTTGCCCCATCCCAGTGCAGAATCCAGCACTCTCCCTTGTTGAACTTCATATGGTCCTCTAATTTATCAAAGTCTCTCTGCGGGGCCTCCCTGCCTTCAAGGGAGTCAACAGCTCCTACCAATTTAGTACCACCAGCAAACTTATTTAGCAAAGCTTTGAGTCCTGCATCCAAGTAATTTATGAAGATGTTGAAGAGCACTGGACCTAAAATGGAGCCCTGCAGAACCCCACCAGTGACCAATCATTAGCCTGATGTAATTCCATCCACTATTACCCTTTGTGCTCAACCCATGAGCCAATTGTTCACCCACCACATGATGTGTTTATCCAGGTGTGCTGACATTTTGTCCAGAATGATCCTGTGAGAGACAGTATTGAAAACTTTACTGAAATCCAAAAAAGATGACATCAACTGGCTTCCCTTGATCAGTTACCTTGTCATAAAAAGGAAATTAGGTTTGATAAGCAGAACTTTTCTCTCATAAAGCTGTGCTGCCTGTGACTGATGACTCCATAGGTATTTTTCAATACCATCCAGGATAATTTTCTCCATAAGGCACTGATGGGAAACTGAAAGTCCTGTAGTGACCAAGGTCATCCTTCTTGCCATTATTGAAAATTGGGACAACATTACTGGCTTCCAGTCAGCTGGGACCTCACCAGATTCCCCAGACCATTCAAAAATAATTGAGAGATGCCTGATGATGATATCAGTCAGTTCTTTTTCTGTTCTAGGATGAATCCTACCAGGCCCCATCGACTTTTAGGGGTCCAGGTGGAGCAGCAAATCTCACAAAAGTTCAAAGTGGACTGAGAGTTTCTCATTCTCACAGTCATGGTCTTCCAGCTCATGGCTCTGGGACTCCCAGAGCCCATCATCACTGTTGAAGACCCAATTGAAGAAAACATTAAATATCTCTGCTTTGTCTATGTCCCTATTTGTGAAATGACAGTCATCAGCAAAAAAAAAAAAGGGATAACATTATTTCTGGACTGCCTTTTGCTATTAACTGATTTGTAAAAGCCCTTTTTATTGTCCCTCTCAGGACACTAATTGAGCTTTGCCCACATGAGTTTTCTCCATACAGTGGCAAGCAGCATTCCTCCCATACCACCTGACCTTGCTTCCACTGGGCGCACACTTTCATTTTTTCCTTAGCTCCAAAAGAAGATCCCAGCTCAGACAAGGTGACCTTCTGCTTTGCCCCTTTGGCATTTGGCATTTTGGAATTGCCTGTTCCTGTGCCCTTAGTGGGCAGTGCTTCAAAAGTCCAGCACTGATGGACCCCATCACCTTCAAAAGCATTTTCCTAGAGGATGTTACTCACTAGTTCCCTGACCAGCCTGAAGTCCAGTCTCCTTGTATCCAGAGTTGAGGTTTTGCTGACACTTTTCGTCCTGTCAGCAGAGATTTTAAATTCAACTGCTTTGTGGACACTGTGGCAAAGACAGCCACCAATCAGCTCACTCATGAGACCTTCAATTGTTAACAAGAAACAAATCAAGGAGGGCACCTTCATTAGCCATCTCCCTTAGTATCTCTACCAGGAAGCTATCATCCAGGTGTTTTAGGAATCCTCTGGACCTATTTGCACTAGCTGTGTGGTATTCCCAGTTTATATCTGGCAAGGTGAAGTCCCCAGTAAGGTTAGAGATGGTGATTTAGAGGTACTCCTTAGTTCCTTGAAGAATAATTTATCAGTGATCATCATCCTGGCTGAGTGGCCTATAGTGTACTGCCACAATGATATCCATCGTATTTGTTTGTCCCTTAATCCTTATGCAGAGATTCCCATCCACACCATTACCAACTGCAAAGTGTTAATACCACTTAATCTGGTGAAATGCAGGGAATTAGGAAAACAGGAAAATATAGCAGCAGAAAGTCATGCAGCTTTCAATATGTTTTAAATGTTGGGAGTAAGGCATTTCTTACAGAAGAAAATCTGGAGAGAGTGGTGACATTTATCCCCCATTCTAAACCAAAGAGTGTCTCCATACATCTGTTGTCATGTTGTTGTACATGACATGCGGCTTTTAACTGGGTTTTATGTTTGTCTCACATATGTCATGATAAGATGTGACATGACTGTTAGTTTTGTTAAGTCAACAGGAATGTATGCTTATTCACATGGTTTGAATCTTTTTCTATCCTGGTACATATTAGCCAATTGGCATATCCGTCCTTGAGTAACACAGAAGAGTAGTTCATGCTTCAAGGGGCACTCAAAAAAAAAAAAAAACCTTGGAAAAAATCCCACTCAAATTCACAGCTTAACATTTTTATCCCTTGTCCAAGTTTGATAGAATAATAACCATAATTCTTTTCCTCAGCTAATAATTGTGATGCATCTTAGTGGCTTATGACTTCAATTGAACATAAAATGGAAAGAACAGATTTGTTCAGAAGGAAAAAAGACTTTTGCCTGTAAATATCTTTGCAAAAGAAACATCAAGCAATATGGATAGAATATTTTCTCATTACAGAGCCAAATTCACTGCAAGAGTTTGACCAGTAGCTGAAAAGTAACTTCCTGACAGCCTTTACCATAGTATTCTCAAAACTGGCTACAAAAGAATGATTTTCTACGTTAGTTAAAACTCCCAGAAAGAACAGAAGTTGAAATGTCTTCTACTCTCTTAAATAGATACTTTCCAAGCTTTGTCTGTGCTGTTAAAAAAAAAAAAAAAAAAAAAAAGTGAGGTTGTACCGTAATACATGCATTAGCTATCTTGATGCAAGTCCTCAGGGAGGCCAGGCACTGCAGTTTTAAATGAGATAAACCAGTGGTGAGAAAAAGTGTCAACACCAGCTATATCACAGAGAAGACAGCAGATGTGTGACCTTCACTGTGATCTCACAGTGAGGTGACAATGGCCAGTTACCTTGTCACATCTCTGCCATTTCCACCCCTGTGGAAGAAGGGACACAGCACGGGTCAATCTGAGATAGGACAGGTTTTAAGCAAGACAGCCTGTCCCCTGGCATACAGGGGTCTAAGGCTCGTGAGTGGGAGAAGTCAGACTGTAGCTTAGTACCAAAGCAATTATCCAATATGTGAAAGCAGCCATGCCCAGGGCTTGCTTTCCTTGCCCCTCTTCTAAGCCTTTCATTAACTCCTCCCTGAAATACAGTTCCTCCCACTGGTTGAAGGTAGCACAGCCCAGGCTTTATTTCACTTTTATGAGTGAGAGAGAAAGACACTTTCATAGTTTTGTTCCTGCAGGTTTTTTGCAGATTTTCAGCTGTCTGAAGCAGTATTTTAAAAGAAACATTTCTGACACACCTTGACAACTGGAAACATACCCTGCATGAAAGTCAATTTTTGCTTTTGAAGAATCTCTCTCCAAAATTAGGAGTTGGGTCAGCCAGTTCATTTATAGCCTCGTGTGTGTTCCATTTTCACTGCTCTGAAAGCATGACTTAGTATATACATGCTCTGTATTTTTTCTGTCTTCTCCTCACATCAGCCTTCTAAAATGGATAAAGTGCAAAGTCATCCCCTTAATTTCATTACCACAAATGCAGAGGAATACCCAGATTTAACAAGCATGAAAGAGGAAAGAGAATAAGATAAGACTAGCTGCTGGGGCAAAAACAGGACTGTGAGCAGAGTACGCAAATGGAGCACCCCACAATGTCTGAGACATCATTTCTTCAATATTGCTTTAGCTGAAGAACCATCAATCAGATTAAAACAAAACTGGGGAAGTTCACAGAGACTTCTGAAACCAAAAAGAAATCAGCCGCAAACGAAGCATTAAGTATGAAAATCTGTAACAGTGGAAAGAGACCTTGGAGTGGAAACTGAAGGAGTGATGCAGCACCCTTACAGACACCCTGCAGAGTCAGGCCGAGCAGCCCCCCTGTGGAACAGTGGCAGCATCAACTCCAAGCCAGGGAAGTGATGGAGCAGGGACAGCACACAGGGACACAGGCCCAGGTGTGCCTCTGGAGGGGAACTTTGGTGGAGAACAGAGAACAGGAGCACCCAGCCCTCCAAGCAAGCCAGGGAAGAAGGCACTCACTCTATAGTGTGTGGGTGCTGGTAGCCAGCTCTGATGATGATGGAGGAAAGCAGGCGTGTTTAGAACATTGTAGTGTTAGTTTTCAAAGTTGCTTAGAAATTTGTCGTTTTTAATAGCTTGCAAGTACTTCATATTTTCATTTATCTGCTATATTGCCGACACTGAACCTGAATATACAGTTCACTAGTTGCTGATGAACTGCATGTCATTGATGAATCAATAAACCGCTTTGGTCATTATTTGATTTAACCTGCATAAACTGAGCAGTGTTTTCCTTCAACAACTGGTGTCTTTCTGTCTCTTTTGAACAAGTAAGAAAATGTGCATGGTAACTCTTTTTTAGTAGAATACCGATATTTGAAATTTGAGAAGGCTTTCCATTGATTATGAAGACCTCATTAATTATGTTTTTAAAAGAATATTGAAACTCTTTAGCAATCTTACTAAAGCACAGAAGTATAAGGAACTAATTAGATTAGTAATTTTATTATAAATAGTGAAATACATTAATCCCGTTTATAATCCCACATCAACTTCTAATCAATGAATGAATCTCAAAACAAGTAATTTACAATAAATTCACATCATCAGTAAGACATGTTGCAAGGCAACAATTTTTTTGCTTTGAGGTTTTCTTGACTAACCAGTGTTCACATCAACACTCTAAACACTCATAATTTGTTATGGCAACTTTGTCGGTTTTTATTCTGAATGATGAAGTGGCCAATTACTACTCTTGTCCTTACACAAGCAACCGTGGATGATGTGGACTGTGCATGAACACACTGGACATAGTTTGAAATCATATGTGCACAAAATTTTGGTTTGTTTTTTTTTTTTAATTTGACAGCCAGGTAAAAATCAATTAATTTATGTTTTCAGTAGTCTAGACACTTCTTTATCATTTCCCAATGTAAAATGTTTACTTTCTTTCAATGTTCAATTTAAATAAGTAATAGGTTCATAAAAAAACTGAGATGAAAAGCAATATCTCACTATTCTTACTTTAGGTTGTATTTTAAATCACATGATATTTGTTTTCTTTGAGACCTGAATTAAAATCACTTTTCTGTCTAATTTAAAGTGATTCTTCCAAGGGGATTCTGGTTAAACGTTGTCCATATAAAGTTTTTCAATTTAACTGCTTAAAATATTCAGTAAACAAAACAGAAGAGTGTGATTCACACAATGTAGTACGGACATTAGGAGGCTCATCTTGGGGTTAGGACCCCAAGCTGGATCACATATTGGTCATGGTCCTTCGTCACTTATATCCGGACCACTAGACAACAAATGTTCATTCATGAATATTACCTACAGGGATGTACTGAGAATATAGCTGCAAAAATATTACCTCTATACAGTTCAGAGAGCCTCCATTTGGGATGTTTGTATAAAACATTCTTCTAATTCTGTTGTAGGTACCTACTGATATGTCATTTGAAGGTGTTGGTAAAATAATATGTAGATAATATTTTTATTTTCCAAACATACATTTAAGGGGATTCTTTGCAAATTGCAGTGATAGGCCAGCTTTAGACAGTGTGCCATAATCTTTTAAACAGAACAGAAAATTAATTCAAAAAGCTTAATGGCCAGGGCAAGGGGTTCAGAACTATAATCTCTTTCAGTCCCTCATTTCTCCTGAGTTATTACATTGTTTCTGTACAAGAAAAGTAAAATTAAGGACAGCTCTTATGTTCATGAGATATCAACCATCTTTTATAAATCCACTATGAGCAGAAAAAGTGAATACAATGCAGACATTGAAATGCTTAAGAAAAATCTTCTCAATTGTCCTCAGTGACACACTTGCTTAGCCGAATCTGCCACTATGTAAAGTCAGCAGAGTACAAGCATATTAAAGGAACTACACACAAGGTGAAAAAATTTAGCCTAGATGCACATTTTTGAAAGATCAGGATACAGAAAGTCAGAGAAGATGAAACAACATAGGAGAGTTTTAGAATATGAAATGACAAAATTATGTTGGCCAATTAAGATGTGCAGGAAAATGAAATTTTGGGTATGCCAAAATCCAAAACTGTGCTACAAAACATTATAAAATATTGTAGAACAGTGACTACTGAGTCACTCAAGGTCACAAAGGACATTTCCCCTGCCTGATATTTCCTAATTGTCAGATATTGCACTGATACAATCCTGGAGTAAGACATTAATTAATATACCTTGCCACACAAAAAAATTGAAGGCTGAAACAGAAAACTATTCAGATTCATAGTAGATGTAGTTATACACTAAAGGCCATGTAAAGGTCAAAAACCTCCTTTAAAAGGACTGAAATTCTACCTTTACAGGTAGGAAGGGAGTGACTCTATCCTGATGAAGTGAGTTCAGGATTTGGATTCTGTGGTGAAGAACTAAGTGTGACCTCAAATTGTGGCATTGCAACCAAGGTCTTAACACAAGCCACCCCAGTAAAAGAGTAAGAAACTAGTTAGCAGCCAAATAAATGAGACTTTATTCCCATATACAAAGCTGATGATATAGATATTGGAATATTGTATCCTGTCTGTCAATATTAAAATTATTGAAAAGCTGTGAAAAATTCGGAGGAGATTGAAAAGTATCTGAGAGGACTTTGCAAACTTTGCAGCAAAAGTTTGTTCTCTTATCAAACAAAAATAAATTTTGGTGTGGTATATTGACACACATGTCTCATCTCAGAAAGACAACATCAAATAAATTCAGGCTAGAAGTGAGTCATCCTATTTCAATGGTAAACATGATTCACCACTAACACAAGCAACAGCAAAATGTTTTCCATCTGTCATGACACTGAAAACAACAGATTCTTTGTTTAAAAACTTCCCTAATTCATTTTCAAATGAAACATTTTTTCTTATTTCACTGTTCAATATTTTCTAAAAACTTGTGTCAATTGCTAAATAAAACCATTATCAAAACTGAATTACTTAATTTATTAAAAACGTAAAACATATATATATATATTTTTTCTAGACACTTTTGCATTTCCTATGCAAATCTCTATCTATTATTTACAAAATTTTATAGAAATGTGATTTTATTCTTAGGTTTAGTGATGGAGTAATTAAAGTGAATATGTGTGTGTTGACTTTAACCATGACACAGAGATTTTAATGTGGAATAGACAGGCCACAGATGTCTGCAAATATAAAATTTAGGCATTGTCCGTACCCAGCATTCACTGGTCTTCTTTTCCTATTACTCTCAAATGTTCATGAAACCTGGGAATGCCACATAATGTTGTATAATAAATAATTTATATTACTTGCCTTCAAATTAATAAAATGTAACAAATTTAAGACCTTGGCAGTTTGATACACTCCCCCCCACCCCACCCCATTTTGTATTTCTGCACATATTTACTCAGATATAAGCAAACTGCCTTTTTGCAGTTTGTTTATCATGCTAGTGACCTTAGGATTGGCTTATGCAGGCTTTATTTAAGCTTTATTAATTGGTCTTCTGAAGAGGCAGGAACACAAATAAAAGAGTGATTGCTGTTGTAACAGGAAGAGATAATCTGTTATTATTCACAAAATTTGGCAGGACAACAGAGAAAGCTCCTAAATAAAAATCAATTTAGCGAGACTTCTAGACTTCTCTACATTTGCTAATATAGCACTAACTCCAAAAATCAAAGAATTTAAATGTACCTATCAAAGAATGTACTTGCATTAATCAAATTTTTAAAATCAGGTTTGTAAGTACAAGTTCAGGAAACTAAGCAAAAAGGAACTTAATAGGATGGTGCCAATACATAATCATCATGTCTCCTCAGCAAAGCGATTGAATAATTTATTTTGTTGGGACCGAACCTATGGTAAAAGTACTTTGCACTAGCATTTAGCATCTCTCTAATCTATATGCAAAACAGCTCAACTTTCTTAAGTCTCATTGAACTCAAGAACCTATTATGGATAAAATGTCAAGCAAAGAATTTATCTTTAGTGTAAGCAAAATGTTCTTGAAGCACAGCCCAAATGCAACAAATAACTATTAGTCCAGTTACAAAGGTAGGAACACACTCTAAATAAGAAAGAAGCTGCTCAATGCTACTGGACTTAAAAGCTGTTTTCCAGCAAAATCTCCCATTATATACCTCTTTTATTTTCCCTGGTGTTATCTCCACTCTTCCACTGCTCCATGGTCTTAAGGTCAACAGATTTGGGCAAGTGGGAAAATGTTCGGAAATATGGCAGAGCCCTGAGGACTTCAGCAGGAGAGTGCGATGATAATGACAGAGGCACAAGATGTTGCTATTGACAGTTTTCCCTTTCTCCTCATGCTTGTGTGCACTTGGGCACACTCTTCTAAGGGGTTTTAACATATTTTAGACCTTGATCCTTATTGGTCCATAATTTCATGTTACAAACAACTTTGCTTTATATCATGCATTCTATGTGTTAGACAATTATTATTCACCCTTTCTGTTACCCAAAAATTAGCTTTGTCTAGCTCTTAAGTTTGTATTCCTTTTAGTAACTGACTATTGGTGGATTTTCATGGAGCCTCTGTTTATCAGCCTATATCCACACCTACAAGGTCTCTACTGTCAACCCAAGCCTGTAAGTCCCTTACACTGCATCATTGTTATACTGCAGAAATAATTCTCCTAGAGAGCTACCTGTTATGCCTGTTAACACCAAAACTATTAATGATAAGAATTATTCCACACAGTTATACAAAGGTAAACAGAACTGAAACTACATAACAGCCACCTTTTCATCAAATAATTATTGTTACAACTAAGCAAGCTACACCTAAATTCCACAAAAGCATGCTGATGCCTGGACCATTCAGTTAATACAAAATTAATGCTCTGATAGTAGGGATGTTGTTTCTGTAAACACACATATAACAGTCACACATATATATTCATAACAAAGCTGTATCTTAAAGAAGAAAATTTATGCATCTATTCTTCATTAAGAGATACTTTATATACGTAATATTAAAGGCATTCTAGCAATTTATCTAAAGCCATGATTTAAGGTTATCAAAAAGTAACATAGAAAGTAAACACTTTTCTGTTCAAAAACCTTTATTTGATTTAATAACATTTTGGTTAGACAGTTCTGAAACTGTTAATAATATCCCATTAAAATGATGCCAGAGAATTTAAATGTACCTGTTAAAGAGTGCACTGGCATTACTTAAGTTTGAAGATCCAGCTGGTCAGTACAAGTTTAGGAAACTAAGCAACAAGAAACTTAACAGCATGGTGCTGGTACAAACTCATCGCACCTCCTCAGCAAAATGATAAAATAAATTATTTTGTTGGACTGCAAGAACATTTGTAAGCCTTTAAACATTTTTATTGTAGGAAGTGGATTTGTTATAAAATTCTAATCTGTTGCAACTTTGCATAACTGAAAGATAATACTTGACCTTCCATTGGGAAACACTATATTCACTGCTGAAGTGAATATTGCCCATGAGTTGCAAAAAACTTATCTGACAGATTGTTGAGAGGTCTCCTTTTCA
Source organism: Margarornis squamiger (assembly GCA_035222235.1). Taxonomy (NCBI): domain Eukaryota; kingdom Metazoa; phylum Chordata; class Aves; order Passeriformes; family Furnariidae; genus Margarornis; species Margarornis squamiger. The sequence goes on from JAWWTY010000156.1 coordinate 35,924,016, forward strand.
TTGGCTAATGCTAAATAGAAGACAAGACCACTACCTAGTCCTTGACCATTTTTAGTTCTCCATATAAAACCCAAATTTTATCTGGGATCTTGAAACACTGACAACTGCTTCTCACAGTATGGGATCCCACCTGCACAATATGCCTATATGTTTCCTGCAGTCTTGAGACTGAGAGGAAGAAAAGACTTTTAGCCATTTCTGCTTCCCTGAGGAAACAGCAGATATTCCACTCTGTAGACAATAAAGAAGGGATCTGGAATTTTGACTTTCAGTTTAAATTTAGATAGTTTAAACACTTTGTTCTGGTACAGGTGCAATGTACAAGGTGAACAACCCCCAGAATAGGCCAGGTAAAAAAAAAATCTGAAAATGCTTTACTGTCTCCTGGGAACTAACAGAATCTCACTACTCTAAAAATTTATTAAATAAGTTGGCAAGGATATTCGGGAAGTGCATGCAATCAATTGAATCTTGCTTAGGTAAAGGTGTAGGCAGAACATCCCACAACAGGGCTTTTTCATTACTAAAAACTTCTTCAAGTGATGACAAGAGAAACTTGGAGAATCAGGAATTCAGTGGCGTACTCTACATTTCTGAACAGAAGAGAAATAGAACCAGAAAGAAATTAAAATTCATAGTGTTTCCTGTCTTTGCTTCAATATTTGCAACCAGAAAAAAAAAAAAAAAAAGAAGGCATTAAAAAACAGGGCACAAATTTTTTCCTACATGCTGTTCTTGACATCTACAAAGCTCACATGAATCTGCACAGGATGAGCCAAAAGACTGCAGATCAGAAAGTTCAACGTAGATGCCAACTCAAGTATGGCAGCCATGTATTGCCATATTGAGCCTTTTAGCAGAAGTCTCTACACAGAGCAGGCTCTTTAAGGAAAAACAATGCAATTAATATAGATGTATAAGAAACTGTAATAATAAAGTAGTGGTGAAGGCGGGGGCTATCAGTCAGATTGGCACACATTCCACTAGACAGAGAAGGTAGTAAGCAATGAAAAACTATTGATTTCCAGATAGCAAAAAGTCTTAGATATAGCCTTTTTAATACAGTGCCAAATAAAGAATTAATTTTATTTAGTCAGGACAGGGACTTTTCACTTCTCTTTAAAATTTAGACTAACATGTGGAACGATTAGTGTACTTTTGGTAATCAATGCACAACCACTCTCTCCTTTTTTTTTTTTTTTTTTTTTTTTTGACCGTCTGGGCATGGTTAGCAGAGTTCTATAGTTTTTAAGATATCAGAAAAATCCAATCACATATATTCCCAACCTTGAATCACATTTTAAAAATACATTGTATTTTTTGTATACATTTTATACACAGGTATAGTTTTTATATACACTTTACATCTTTATTAGAAAGGTTTTATTTTAGGAATTAGCCTCTGATTCAACTGCTCTCAGTCATACATAAACACACATATATGCTTTCATAATAAACCTATATCTTCAGGAAAACAATTACATGCAGCTCTTTTTCATAAAAAAGATAATATATTTATATAATATTAAGGGCATTATCACATTTTATTCAAAGCCATGATTTAAGATTGTTTATTAGAAATATAAAATAGAAAATAAACATCATTGTTGTGTTCAAAAAACTTTATTTGATTTAAGGATCATGCCAACATTCTAATTAAATGGTACTGAAGCTACTAATATCTCATTAAAACAATGCTATAAAAGTCGAGGCTGCTGGGGATTAAGATGCACATGGATTATATATAATCACATCTTTTTTTCTGTTTGCCAAGGCTTTAGAAAAGACCTTGCAGTGTTCATGAAGCAGGGAAACAAGTATCTGTACTTGATGTTAAACAGATGTCATTGTAACAGCATAAAAAGTTCAAGGTAAATCTTTTACAGTGATAGCATGGATAAAATATCCATAAAATATTACTTCCCTGATAGCATGGATGAAAAACCAATGTTTTCATTGGTAACATTTTCAAATCACTCAGTATTATCAGAATCCTTGGGTTTTGCTCAGCTGTCTTAAAAGTAACCAATTCTCTCTAACTCCTCAACTGAGATTTCTGGAAGATCATTAGCAATCTTAAATTCAAATTAAACAAGACTATTTTCTTTTAATAAATATCAGTAAAGCAAGGCACATGCATCCCCATATACTTTTCAGTTGGTTTCCATCTCATTCTGCCATTATTCTGACATTTTGGGGCCTAGTTCGAGGTACACTGTGTTCAGCTGTTAGTTAGTAAAACCATATGGATATGGTTTTACTCATTATGAAGTCAACAAAACTATACCAATATGGATATTCTTAGGATATGCCTCAAAGTAATCCACAAAGATTCAGATGATGAAAAATATTGGCTATTCATGACAAATTTTATGGTTTTTAAAAAATGCTGTTATTTTTGTAGGTACTTTTATTCTAAGAAGAATAAATTAAAAAAAAAAAAAAAACAACAAGCAAACAACACAAACAAACAAACAGACAAACAAACAAAAAAGGGTCTTTCCAAGAGAATCACAACTGAGTAACAGAGTATACATGTTTTGATACATGTTCTTTTTTTTCTCTTTGTTTTGGTTTGAGTTTTTAGTAAGTGTTAATAGGGGAAAATATGTGTTAAAGTTCTTTCACACATCAGTTAAATGGTAGGTTAGTGAGAGCACAGCTCTATTACATAAGCTGGAGAAAGTATTCGATGTCTGCTGTCTTTGACATAATGCATCAGAAATGCCCTTCAAAAATCAGTACATTCTCAGGCTGACAGTTGGCTGAAACAGTTCCTAAAATCAGAAAGAAATGTTTTATTTCACAGTGGAGGAGCCATAAATCCTAGTGGCTTGGACTTTTAGATACTGGGTTTTAATAACCTACTTCACTATTCTACAATCAGTTTTTAAATGAACTGAGAAAAATAATGCCAGTCTCAGCCCTTAAATTAGAGTTGCGGTTCAAAAATTGTTTTTCTCTTTAACCCTGAAATACAGTCTACCTAATCATTATCATCACTGTGCTATTTCCTTTAAACGAAAATATTGACCCTTCATGTAGCTGACACTGGGAGAACTTAGGTGCCTGTAGTGGCAGCTCTGAGGCACATAGCATTCAAAGAACCACAGATTAGAATTCACTGAGAAGGAAGAAAAAGAGAGAGAAAAATTAAACATGAAAAGCGGAGATCTGCCCCAAGTCTTGACAATGCTGCGTTCACACTGTGATGTGGGAGTCTCAGCCACAGGTGATAGAAACTAACCTTGGTTCCCAACAGTAGCTGGTTTGTAATAGGGGTGATGCCCTCAATCTCTGAGGAAGGGATTTGTATGGCATCACTCACAAGCACTCTCTGGGAGCAAGTGTGCAGTACTACTCTGATCTTAAAGAAAACTAAAAACTCCTGCAAAGGTAAGACTAGGTTGAGCAATCTAGTCAAATGAATGTAAGACTAGAAAGTAGGATTAAATAAGAGAGGATGGCAATCCAGAATGCAATGGTCAGAAAATTAATGATGCTAGGGAGATCAGTAAAATGCTCCGTGCTTTGAAAAGAAACTTGACCAGATATCCCTTCTAAATCCCTTATTACTACAAACACCACTGGGGGGGGGGGGTGGAAGGGATAGGCAGACAGCAATACTTTCAAAGGTGCTTCTCCATTTCATTTCTTTTAATATTATCTATGCTCTGCTGGAGGATTTTTCCAAATCATTTTCACAGAGGAGAGAAACACATAGCTATTCATGGAATTAAAGCAATTCTTGCATCTTCTTCCTTCCAAAAGAGAGAAGTTTTAGTTATTTCTTAAGAGGAAAAGATCTTCTGTGCCAGTAGTCCCCAAATTTTTTAGGTGCTTCTTTTTTTACTTTGTTGTGGTCTCTTGGCCATTGGAGTATTTGAAATAAATAAATAAAAAAGTATTTTACCATCAGATCAGTTATGTGGTTCACACCCTGACTAACAAATATCTGTGCAGTCACAAAGAAAGATGTGACATTCCACACTATGGGAATGAGCACTAGGATACAGTGGAACACTGTTCAAGGCCAGGCTGGATGGGGCTTTGAGCAACCTGATCTAGTGAAAGGCGATCCTGCCCATGGCAGAAGGGCTGGAACTGGATGGTCCTTAAGGTCCCTTCCAACCCAAACCATTCTATGATTCTGTGACCATCTTAAGCTAATATTGGTATTGAGGGCTTTGTATGATGAAATCTACAAAGCAGTAATGAAAACTAGGAGACTATTTACAACATAGATCTGCTTCATCTGATGCAAATCACTCTAGCCCCAGAGTCACCAAAGGTTTCAAATAATTTTACACCAGTCCTTAAACTAATAAAGCTTATTCTGACACATAAACTGACAATTTATTTTGAAAGCTTACTCTGATAGAGCTGAATTCTTATAACCAGTGGAAAATACCACTGAACTGAGAGCTTGCTTGTTCAGCTCTCATTTGGTCAAGTTACAGTGCATGGTCAAAGACAGGACATATAAAAATATCTTGAAGTTATAACACTATAAAATAAATTCTCAAACTCATAATATTTTAGAGAATTTTCATGTAGAAAAAGGACCCATCCTTTTGAGACATTCTGATGATGATATAAACCAAGAGTAAGTTCACTATTCTTTACAGTACAAATCCTAGGTAAAAATAAGGTACAGAGCTATCCTGTTTATTGTACATCTGTTCCTGGTTTTCATATTTACCCCTCGAATTTAATGTATGTTTGTTTTTTATGATTAAGAAAATATTTTGTTTAAAAAAACAATAATTACAAGATAGCCAAATCTTATATTCAGCTCTTATCTGCTCTTCAATCTCAGAACCTCTAATCCATTTTACAATCTTCAATAGTTATGCTTGCTTTACTTCAGGACGGGGTTTAATTAAATACTCACAATATTTGCTATAAAAATATTTCATAATTTCTACAATGGCTAAAATAAGATTATAGTCATTCAACCTGTATTTCAGTAAAATGTTTAATTATCTCTTTACAAAACAGGTGAAATCATGAAACATACTTTCTAAAGGAGATAACAAGCTTTAATTCAGGATGTTTACAACCAAGGGGAATCATATGAAGTGCAGATGTTAATTTACCATAACAAGACAGGTCTACTGCTAACTACTCCTTCTTTTAGAAAGAAAAACATTTGAAATAATTATTTTAACTGCAGGTGTTGGTAATGGCTCAGCAGGAACAAAAGTATTTAAAACCCCTCCTGTCTTTCAGCTGTGTTTGCAACCACAGTTTTATTCATTCCAACAATGGATAAAACATTACTGAAAGCTCCTTGTTTACATCCTTGTCAACAGCAGAAAGTCAGTATTTGGGGGCCACAGGCCTGAAGTGTGCTTGTTGTTCTGACCCAAAAGCCTTTCAACTGTTTTGATTGAAATGAACATAACAAAAACCCTATAGACAGAGAAAAAAATTATTTTTAGTTTGGTTTCCAGTTGTTTTTGTTATCCACTCATTTACATTGTGTTCTGAAACTAAAAATTATCTATCCTAATTCATTGATTTTTATGCTGGATTTGGGTTTGGTTTCATTCTGATTAACAAGAAAATGAATTTTTTCATTTCATGCTTCTCCCACCTAAATGCTAGCTGAAAAATGCACAGAACCACTCAGTCCAGGTTATCACAATTGAAAGTTTCCTCTGAGGAGAGAGCAAAGTTGTAAAAAGAAATTTTTTTCCAGTTTGTTTCAGAGAAAACAATATAAAGCCTTAATAACATTCTTGAAATTTTCTATTATAAAAGGTTTGCCATTGGTAATGTAAAGATTAATTATGATATGAAATGAAATTTTTTAATCTGAAAAGTGTTTTCTAATTACAAAATATATTTCTGTATAATTTCATATTGTCATGCCAATCAAAGTAGCAATCTATTGTTACTTAACCATTACATCCCAATGATGAAAGAAAGCTTCTAAATCTAAATTTCAATGGTTAGAAAGTTGACTCTTGTCTTACTTTAGCTTCCCAAGAAAATGGAGTATAGCTTAAAGTCAGACTCAAGATTCAAGAACTGTGCAATAATTACAGAAAAGTTTGAGATTAAAAACAATGTCTTTATCAAATCACTCTTGATTATTATTCTTCAGAAAATGGGGCTAATAATTGCTCATATATGCATATCCCTCCTGAGAAAGTATGAGCTTTATCTGAACATACCATAAAACATGCTTAAAAAGTGGCCACAATGGGACAAACCAATATCAACTATTTTAATGCAAAAATTGTCAGTCTTTTTCCTCATTTCAATTTACGATAAAAGTGAAGCCGTCTGATTCCACTGTGATGCTGCAAGAAAAATAGGTAAAAAAATATAATCCCATGCTAAATAATAAACTGAAAACCAAATAATTTCATGTGAAACGAACTACATAGAAAACACCTTGCATTTTCTAGCTCTGGTCAAAGAAACATGATATCCCAGGATTTCCCTTATATACCTTCTTTTTTACTTTGTGTACTTCCACATCCTGGTCTGATACCTTTACTTGCTATTCTAGTCCCTAAGTAACAAGTACAATAGACTTGAATTGAACAATTGCCATAATTTTGAGAACTCAGAGATTTACTTGGTTTTTTGATCCATCAATGACAAGTCTGCGATAGTTGCAAAGCATTTCTAAGTATTTTTCTCATAATGTATAAAATTAATTTTTTGATATCTGTATCCAAATTTCACATGACAGTTATGATGAGTAGAAAAAGCCATAGAGAGCAATCTTAATAAGAAAATATGGAATTAAAAGTAATTCATTTTCTCTTGTATTCTTTCTCACTAATATCTGCATAAAATTTATACCAGCCTAGAAAATCAAAATTGGAATTTTCATTATTATCATTTATATCACTAAGACAGCATTTGAAAATCAACCCATGTCTTTTCTGCTGCACAACTCATCATCAACGATGACAATAAATTAGAACTTCATTTAAAACCCCAGAAGCTGAACAAATATATAGTTTATTTTTCTGCAGACTAATAGATCTGCATTGTAAGACAGTACCAAAGATATGAAGTAGCCAGGAGTACGCAGAAGATATGAGCTGGCAAAACAGAAGTGGTAAGAAGCTATTTTTTGGCAACAACAAAAAAAAACATGAACATTCTTTTCTCAAGCAAATATAAACCCTCCACAATACTTGTCTCATTCTCTTAGCATTCTGCTGCCTAAAATCTGGTTTTGATCTGTATCTCTTTTACTATGTGTTTCTGTTCTTTATTAAGAAATACAAGGAAGCAGAATTAATTTCCAAACCTGGCTGAACAAAATTCACATCAAAATGAACAAGACATTCTGTGCATTGAGTATGCTTTGGGATGATTATTCTCACAGCTTATTGAAGTGACTCAAAAAATTACTCACTAACATTGCTGTAGTAGTTGAATCAATAATTTTACTTGCTTTTCAGAATGTCAGATTTAAACAGAATAAAAAAAGATTGTTGTAGCCCACTGTATTCTGCAGCCCCTGTTCTCTCTCTCTTTCATTGCTATTGAAAACCAGATATAATTTCTGCAGTTTTCACACAGTGTAGGAAATTCATTCACCCTTCAGTGGTCCTGGGTGTACTGTTCTGTTTGCCTAATTCAAGTCATTGATCACTTTGGGGAAAAGTGGAATGCTACAGTAATCAGAATCTCTATTACCTCCTGCTAACCTGGATGCATTCCTAAATAGCTCCCATTATGGGCTTCAATCACGTCTTGCATATCCAGAGCTGATAGCCTAGTCTCTTAACAGGTGGACACATCTGTTCTACTCTGCCAAATTCAACTTGCGGTGATTGTGCTTTGAAATATTTGCATAGTTTCTTCCAAATATTATGCACATCTGTTACGGTTTAGTTTAATAAAAAGAGACATTTGTAAATTTTTTAATCGTTGTACAGATATTCAAGTCTTAAAATAGCCTTCAAATGTTTTAATAGAACTTTAAATTTCATGACCTTTGGTTTTGTTTTAGCCACTGAGTGGGCTATCTTCTATATTTTAAGAAACTAATACATACAGATAGAAATAATTAGTGAGGAATACTCACTTGCTAACAAACAGAAAAATCACTCATCATATGAGAAGGTTCATACTATAAACAGAATAGCTAGCATGCTTGAATATTGAGGCTGCTAAAAGGAATAATTAAAAAAAAATAAAATGTTGTATATAATACTATGAAAAAACAATTGTTCCATATATTCTAAACTTTTCTGAAGTCCCAAATGTACATGACAGGTGAAAAAGTATGGCAAGATAAAGAAACAAGGGATGGACAGGAGTGGAATAGAAACAGTAGAGAATATGAAGAGTGATTTTGAGGGCTTCTATGATGTTTCTCAGTGAGAACAGACCTTTTGTCCTAGAAGTATTTTGAGAGATATAGCTGTCTTTTTTTTCTTTTTTTTTCTTTTTTTTTTTTCGGAGGGGGCGGGGGCAATGGTTATTTATAATAACCGGAGACGAATTCATGTTAGATGAGTCATTTGGCAATTCCATACTTCTTCCTGTCGAAAGATAGCAAAACCAGTTTCAAAGAAGAGTGTGAAGAGTCTGTAAAAACTGTGGCCTGTGGGCTTTATCAGGTTGAAGTTTGAAGTTTATTAAGGGCATGTGTCTCATTCACCAAGACAGCTCTTACAGGTCAATTAGTACTTTGGAGATCAGACAGAATTAAATCCACAGAACAATTTATTTGTGTGTTATATCAACCTCATATATTAAGTGCACAAAGAACTGTAAGCCTAAAAAACAATAGGCCTGCTGTTGCCCTACTTTGAAGGCACTTAAAACCTCTGTGCACTTAGGTCTTCAGCAATGAAATTTATGTTTGCCCAAGACTGCCTTCATTTTGACAAGGTTGGGTGTTTGCTGCTTAAATTCTATTCAGCTTTGCAAATTAAACTTTTCTCCATTGATCTTATTAGTAGGGCCTCATCTAAACTAAGTCTAGTAGATTGTGTCTTGTATAAAATAACATATATTTTAGTAAGCTCATTCATTCTAATCCAAAATTCTGAATATTTATTCACAATTTTTCCCAGGCACTTGAGGAACAGAGAGATGATTTATCCTGTTGAGACAACTCATGAAATAATGATAATAACATACTTAGAATATTAGTACATAACTATGTGAATATTATGGTTATATAGTTATAATTTTAGTTAATATGATTAAATAAATGTGTTGCACTAAATCAAATTTTAAAAAAAATAAATAAAAAAAAACAAGCAGGAATCACTATGAATCAGTATGACTCTTTATGCCAGGTGCAAGGGCTCTTGTCTGGAAAGAACGGCATTTACGTTCTAACTTGTGCCTCAATGGATAGATATATGACCTATATTCTCTACATAACTTCAAACAGATTTAGGGTTGTTTTTTTTTTCCATAAGTTGAGAGGTCTCAATTTTACAAATTCATGTTAGTGGTTCTTCCTGTTCTTTCTAATTATTCTATGCAAGAAGAAACTGCTCCAGCAGAGCAGTCTTCAGAGGTACTCTTGTGATGAGTGCACCAGAAGTTTGAGTTTGAATATCATCACACTGAGACTTCATGTTACATTTCTCACCTCTTAAGTGTCATATACTAGGCAGTGCCTAGAAGACAGGCAGGGAGAAGTATTAATGGACTGAGGAGGCTGGTATAATTCTTCTTTATGAAAATAAGGAATTTCCATATCCACTTTCAAAAGCCATAACTCAGAATGGTGGATTTCAGAACAAAGGAGAAAACTTGACATCTTTTTACACCTAGAGGGAGGTAAGATGTGCAAGACTGCTCACACTGCACCCATTTACTATCAACAGTACTCATCAGATTTGCCTTTCTCTTAAGCAACTCATTGAGCCATATATTTTATACCTCATCCAGGTAGACCTGTCTTAGTAGCAAGGTGCTAGGAAAGTTCAGGAATAGCAACAAGATCTTGTAGTGTTGTTGGCAAGAACCATTTTCAATCAGGTTCTTGATTACAAAGTTGTCTAGTCAAATAATAGACCATATTTTTATCTTTGAAGCATGTCAGAATGTATACATTTAAATATCATAAATCATCAGCTTAAAAGACACATCTCCTTAGCAAATCTCCGTGTTAGGGAAAAAAAAAAATAAAACAACCAATTTTTAATAGGATCAGAACCTTCTGATGTAGCTGATGTCTTATTCTATTTCCAGCTCTGAAGTCCTGAACCTTTATATACAGAAATCAATTCAAACCATACACATGGGTCTGCAATAACTTCACTATGAAAGCAGATTCATGCAAACACACATCTTTTTCACTCTTCTGTGCCACACAAATTACGCACGGCAAAAAATTTTCAAGGTCCTCCTAGCCTAACTTGGAAAACAAAGTATCTGGAAACACGCCAGGCAAAAATAAAACCACACAGGTTTTCAGAGTTTCTTTGTTTTGATTCACAGCAAAATCACAATCTAGGAACAACTATTTTTCATGGTTAGTGAGAACTGACTCCTATCAAGGTCAATATCCATGCTGGATTTCATTTATAATGTAGTAAAGCAATGGTCAGTCCTCTCTCAAATTCTGAGAAGAGATATGAAGTAGAATTCCAGGTAAGTTGTTTACATTATTTTAAGGTAAATAGAAATCTTGAGAGAGTGAGGGGAGAAAAAAGGGGATATTTAGGGGGCTCATTTCCTCTTTTTATTAGATTTGAGAATCTTTGATTCTTTGAAAAACATTGAGAATCTTTGGCCAAAATCATCATGTTTCCTCAAAAACTTTTGGTATTCAATGTACTTCAGACTTCTATATCTGAAACCTATTTAGAAGGACTTTTATAACTTTAACTGTTTCCTGTAGATCTCAAGCTGACTAATGGTTATTTCACATAGGTAGCTAGACAACTAACTTAAAATCATCAATAGCATGTTCTCCAAGCCACCTGGACTATCATCTGCTACTTCAGCCAAGTTAATCCATAATAATATCTGTTCTAAAGACATACATTCCAGAATTATAATTTTCTAATGAGAAAAGTAGAGCCAAATGGATGTCTGCATAAATAGAAGGAATCTTGGACAGGCTGCTGTATCAGCACAAGAGCCCCTAGAAAGTTGTATGGCTGCACCAGTTGGCTCCAGGAAGGTGCAAAGGTGTACCTGACCTCCTCACAGTCAGATGGGTTCATGTGCCAGTGTAAGGATCATAATCTTACATCAAGGCAGTCATTCCCTCCCATCATGTAGTTTTTGCCTCTGAAACATCTCCTCAGCCTCAAAATTATAATCACACACATTTATATATACATAATCTAAGGAAATTACAAGAAACTGTTACTGTATGTTTCATTATACAGTACATGGAGAAAACACACCCTTTGAAAAGCAAAGCACTTATAAATTAAATTGCATAGAAGCAACATTCTGAAGAAGGAACATTCTAAGAAAAGAAACTAAAAAATTAAGCCTATGAATCAAACACTTTTCATTATACAAACCATGCTTTACTACACATGAAAAGGAAATCTAACAGAAGAAATGTATCCCAAAGTCCCAGTCTCATTTCCCGCACAAGCCTTTCCACTTAGAGACAGAAAAACACGTACTAATAATTATGACTGGAGAGAGTTACAGGAGCATTCACATATTCTAGATTTGTCCTGGATGTCTGTCAGTATGTCATATGATATAAATGAATCACTACAAAGACCACTTCAGAAAGTACTGGAGGAATATGACATAAAAGAAAGTTTAACATGTATTTAATTTTATCTTTTCTTAGTACATATCATATGTGGGGTTTATATATGTACATTAACACAAAGTATAGTAAATATATTACTTACATTCCCTGATTTCTTTGATTAGGTGGAAACATATAATTCACTATGCAATAATACTTTTTAAAGGTCCCATATTCCCAAGGTCTCAGTATTACATTGCAAGGCAAAGAAAGAAACCACTTTTCAGGCAAGGATTTTATCTTCCATGAAAAGTATTTCCAATAACTGTTTTGAGACATCACTTAAAATTAGAGCTGTTAAAATCCAATGCACATTCACTATCATAGACCATTATTTGACAATGAGATATATCACTTCTAATTAATATATTTAATATTTTGAAAATCTAATAACTCTCAAACCATTCCTTTACTGTGATAGCATAATTCATTGATCTATAAAAGAAATAAAAAAAAACCTGTCTAGTTTGAGAAACTGATACAAATCTTTCTCTCCATATTGTCCATCTGTATACAGGGATTTTCCAACATAAACTAAACTTGTTCACTCTTGTTGCTGAAATCATACCAAAGATTAGAGCGTATGTTTCCATACATAAGTTAGAAAGGAAGAGATGCAGTTAAAATTAGGCTAACATTTGCTTTATAGAGAAAACAAAATCTCTTTGCTGTACATATAGTCTCTCAAACACATACCTGTCATGATAGGTAATAAATATGTTCCGAAAGGGTTAAGCGATTCTCTAAAAATCTTTCCATTTTTATGGAGAAAGAATCTCTGCTGGAATCAATCCACACCATTACATTAACTCAAGTTTCCCATCATATTTTAACACTCATTATCAAAAATTTTGAATTCACCCTGACATCTCTGGTATAGACTATGTGACACATTTCATGTCACCAAATGGTTGTGAAGGTTAGAAGGAAGTCCATGGCTTCCCTGTAGGCTTTCCAGAAACCAACAGAAGCCTCTAAATTATCCACTGCCTTTTACCCTGCCTATCAAGGTCAAACTTCCACTGTGTCTTAAATTCCCAAGAAATGTCTACAGCAGTGTGCAAGCTTGCATCTCAGCAGCTCTGGAAGAAAAATACTCTTTTTTTCACTGTGATTTCCTTAATACTTTATTTTTTTATGGAACCTGCTGCAGCCTGAATTATATTGGAGAAAATAACATACCTCTGCAAAGCATTACCTCTACAAGAATTTTAGATGAAAGCAAAAATGATTAAAGGGAATTTATCTTCTGATACAAACACAATTACAGGTCTAATTCTGCTTTCCAGGCTTAAAATTTGATAATTCCATTAAATTCATTGGAATTATGATGAAATAAAATTGGACTAATAATACACTGGGGATGTTTGCATCAGTGGGATCCTTCAGTAGCAGTGAAAAGAAGCAAGCAATTATTGCCTAGATGCTTGAAAGAACAAGGATGGCAGAGAGATTATTTGGAATGGGCTAATAACAGTGGAATTTAACTGGAAAAAAAAAATAAAAGTTAAATTCAGGTTTAATTTAAGGGAAAATATTATGAGAACTATGGCATACTTTACCAAAGGAAATTAAACTTTGCTTTGTGAAAATCCCTGGCCAAAATTGCTACTGATGCTATGTGTTCACTACTGAAGATCAGACCTTAAAGATGTTCAGTAGCACATTTATTGGACTGCATTAAAAAAGCCTGATTATCTTTCTTACACTAGAGTTGATCTTGAATGGCTTTCTGTAGTGAATGAAGAAAGAGGTTTTAAGTGAAGATGAGCTCTTTCATCTGCAGACACTTCTTTAAACTCAGACTGAAGATAGTCAGTATCAAGATGGCTTTGAACTTCCAGTACTAGAATACTATTTTCCTATTCAGAATCCCTAGATGTTTGTCTTGTATCCAGCTGGGAACTAGATGACAACTGAGCAGAACTGAAAGGGTTACCTGGCCACTGCTTATTCCAACACGTCTTCAGACCTTAGATCTCAAACACAGCAGGGAATAACCACAGAACAGCAGAAACGGAAACTGGCTGGTTGTGCTATATCTTTTCTATCTTTACTGTCTCAGAATCTTGGAAACTATTTGCTAATTTAATTTGTTGTGACTAATACATTGTTCCCATGTTTCCTGCTGTTATAGTCTGCAGGAAAAGTTAGTTATAATGATGGCTAAACTCAACACCAAATTTTAACAACAGAAATTATAGCACCATTATGCAGAAATGTCTAGCAAATTATGCAATTGTATCTACCACAATATAAATCTCAAATATATTAAACCTCTCTTTGTTTCTTTGAAACTGCTAGCCTGGGTGTCAGCCAAAATGTAGAATTCGCACAGGCAATTTTTCTTATTTTTTTTTTTTTTTTTAATCCTAAGGGCTTTTCAGAAGACCGTTAGCTGAAGCTCTAGGTCTGTATTAGCTCTGTTGATAGAAAAAAATCGTATTTGCTTACAAAAACTGGATGCTTATTGCAGGTAACAAATGACATCCCAAATACAATTCAAATGTCTTAGAAACTAGTACTAATTTCAAAGTGATTTATAAATGCATAAAAATATTAGATTAGGAAATCTGAGTACATTTACAAAATGAGCAAAAGAAGTAACAAATGATTTTTAGACACTGAAGGGCACTAACAGGTATTTTTGATCTAACGAACTTTCACTAAAAATGTGCATGAATGCAAAAATAAAGAAAATAAAGGAATGTGGGACTGTAATTTGATAACACTGCAAACATTTTATAGTGTTCTAAATAATTTGCCAATCAAGTGACGCACGTTGCAAATAGCAAGAGACAAACTTCAAATGCTTTTCCAGTCCTCTGTGTGCAACCAAGTCTTTAATCAACTCCCTTCTCCCTACTTTCCCTAATTTCCTTATCCTAAACTATTTCACACTTTAATAATCCCTATAGTTTGAATTTCCTGGGGTTTTTTCCACCTCAAGTTCCTTCCACTGCCCTGTTCCCCTTTCAGCTCTAGCACTCCTTTCATCTTTTCTAGTATTCTTGTTACAGGTCTTCAACAGAGTCTGCACTAACATTTCATAGGCTCAAAGAATCAGCTGTTGCAAAGTTAAACTCTGTGGAGTTCTCATACTGCCATCCTCAAAATGTACTACCTGTCTCACAGTACATGAGAGAATGGGTCTGGAGGAAGATAGAATTGCTGCCTACTTTCAATCAGAGCCACTCTGACAGCTTTTTCCCTCTTCTGCTTCATGTTTTATCACCCTCTGGTGGCAGAACCTCAAAACACTCTGAAACTTCCTTAAGGCACTCAGCGCTGTGAATTGGTTATCAACAACTGCATATCATTCCTGCCTTACCTGAGGTTCTGCTGCTGCTGGCACGTATTGTTGATATAACTCACACCACCTTCAAGAAGAACCTTCAAAATCTAATTCTGTATTATATCTAATCTATTGCACTCTGGTGGGGACCACCTCTTTTCTTCTCAAAATAAAGCAGAATTAAGTGATGTCATGGTTTCACCCCAGCTAGCAACTACACACCAAGCAGCCACTTGCTTACTCCCGCACCAGCAGTATCAGGGAGAGAACTGGAAGGGTAGAAGCCGAAAGACTCATGGATAAAGATAGTTTAATAGGGAAAGCAAAAGCCACACACAAAAGCAAAGCAAAACTAAGGATTCTTTCACCACATCTCCAAGAGAGCAGGGCCCCATCATGTGTAACAGTGACTTGGGAAGACAAACGCCATCACTCCAAACATCCCCCTTGTTCCTTCTTCCCCCTAACTTTATATACTGAGCTTGATGTCATATGATCTTGAATATCCCTTTGGTCAGCTGAGATCACCAGTCCCAGCTGTGTCTCCTCCCAGCTTTCTCTGCACCCCAAGCTCCCCTGCCAGCATGGCACTACAAATAGTAGAAAAAGCCTTGGCTCTGTGTAAGCCCTGCTCAGCAATAATAAAAACATCTCTGTATTATCAACCCTGTGTTCAGCAAGAATCCAAAACATAGCCCTGTAGTAGCCATTGTGAAGGAAATTAACTCTACGGCAGCTGAAATCAGCACAAATGAATACAAGCATATATTAAACACCACAGCCTTCTCTGCTCTTTCCCTGCTGAACATTATTTGACCGCACTATGGTCTCTTCTCCAATCAAATCTTTTTCAATTACTAGCAGTACGAAAAGAGGTGTATGCAGAGAGGCAAAAGTAGGAAAAATAAACGGGGTGATGTTGTTTGAAGGACAGGACACGTGTGACAGAAATACAATGTATACTGTTGAAAGAGATATATGAAGAACAGATAAATTGTAAGCTTAAGCAAGGATAGTTTGAACATCTTGGTTTTGTGAGTTTGGCGCAGACATGTTGTGTGTGTGAGTAGCTACTCAAATCATATATTTCAACAAAATACTCTGTGTTTCAGCATTGTGGGCCTCTGATTTCAATCACATTTCCAGCACGGGGATCTAAGTATGTTCAGCTTGCTTCATGGTGGCATTTAGACACAATGTTTTTGTGCATGCATTAGCTAGAAAATAACAAGTACAGGTCATCTGGATAGTTGAAATTGAAACCTGTGAAACTATTTCTTCACAAATTTATGCATTCACCTGTTTGGGAGGGGGCGGGAGGAAACCAAACAGCTGATTTTATTCATTTTTTCATTAAGTCACATATTAGTACTATCTCCAAGGACTCATTATGGACTCCTGTCTGCACTGAAAATAAAAACAAACACATTTTCTTACAGAAATACCACACTTGCACCATATCTTGCAGAGACAATTATAAACTACCATAATGATTTACGGTAACAATTGTAATTTCTAATTTAGATTTTAACTATTATATTTCATTATAAATATTATAACAGTTATAAACACAGTTCAAAGTTCTGAACTGACAAAGATTCTGTTGCCTGAATTTTTGAATTAAGACCAGTCATCAGTAGCAAAAGACATGGGGCTTTATCTGTGTCTGGATATCTGTCTTTTAAATAGCTTTAACTCTCTGGAAATAACTAGGGCTTGGCAACAACTATAAAAATCGTAACAGTCTCATTTCAAGAAACTTTATTTAAATGTATATACAGAGTGTGCTAGACACTATAAAATAGCTTATCTATGGCCATAAAGACTTGGTTCATGTCCCAGAGAGTTTCTGCTCTCACTTTAAAGCTTGATAAATCGAGTGAGTGAAAAAAAAACACAAAATAAAGAAAACAGACTCTTATAGGATAGCAACTATACTGTTAACGAGACAAATAATAATACTTATTATAAGGTTGGAAGATGTATTTGGAAAGGAAATATATTACTCAACTCCTCATATGCTAGCCTGTATGTTGAATTAAAATTGAAACATATGTAAGGTCTTGATTAGATGAGAGACTTATTAAAATTGTAATCCTCTTTTTCTTAACTGTTGCTGGATTATTGGGGTGGGGATTTTTCTGAACAGGAGGTAATGCAATTATTGTGTGTGGCTTTTCATTGCCCCCTTGAGATTTTCTGAATATGAATAAATTATTATTACTTAGAATTTCACATCATTGACACATTACTTTTGAGGAATTACATCAGTTCTTCATCCCTTTTGAATTCTGTCATGTCTTTTATTTAAACTACAAAATCAGCTTTTATACTGCATTATTATTTATCTATTTTGATATTTCAGTTGGAGGAAGATAAGTGCATTTACCAAAGTAAGAAAAGAAGTCTCACTAGTGTGATGAATCCAGCATTTTCTGAAGACCTCTTACAGACCATATAAAGATAGGAAAATAAACTAGTATAAAAGACCCAACAAGACTGCATAATTTTATGTAGTGTGGAAAAGCAAAGGTCTTCAAGCAGAGAAGGGTAAGATCACAATCTATAAATATTTTCTTCAAAATTAATGAAAGCAAGGAGTCAATTTACACAGACTTAAAGAATTCTCCCTACTGAAGGAATCATTGGATGAAACTCCATGGTCTGTTTTACTTATGAGGTCAGAATAAAAGTTTATCATAATGTTTTTCTGGCCCTATGACTTTGAGTCAGACTACCAAAGGATGAAAATTCTGAAAATTCAAAGAGGCAATTATACCTAATGAGAAAAACACTGAGATTTAAAAAAAAAAAAAAAAAAAAAAAAAAGAAAAAAAAAAAAAACCAAAAAAAAAAAAAAAAAAAAAAAAAAAACAAAAAAAAAAAAAAAAAACACAAACCCAAACAACAACAACAAAAAAAATACGAATAACCAACAAAAACAACCAAGCCA
>JAWWTY010000156.1:35942091-36004612 GCA_035222235.1 Margarornis squamiger
TCTATAAAAAAAAAAAAAAAAAAAAAAAAAAAAAAAAAAAAAAAAAAAAGTAAAAAAAAAACAACCAAAAAAACTCAAACAAAAAAAAAAACAACCACAAACAAACAAACAAGAAGTCTGAATATCCATGTTTTTAACAACCACTATCTTTCTTTATTACTAGTATTGAAATTGAAAGCAACTGCATGTCCCTCCTTTAGCAATTTAGAATTACAAACCATCTAAAGAAGGTTAGATTAAGAGGTTAGCAAGTATGTTGTATGAGTAATACTGCAGAACGCAAAGGTCAGACTAGGTGACCCAAAGCACTTTCTTCTCTGCTTTTAATGTCTGATTCACTGACCTGGCATTCTTCCAAAAACACTTAAACAATTCTTACTTCTTTGCTTCTGTGCATGTAACCCAATGGTAAGACAGTGATGTAAGAGTCCAAAATACAGAAAGAATTAAATTCAGAGGTATTGTACATGTAGAGAGTGAAAATACATATTTAAGTTATAAATCAAGGGACAGGTTGACAAAAGTATTTATCTGCCAAAAAATGAAAATCTATTGAATCTATTGAAAATCTGCATCTTAATGTCTATAAATACTGTTTTAAATTCCCAGAATTTGGTTTTTTCCCTTTATAAAGAACTGAGCCTCTCTGGATGGTTTTCAGGTAAAATAAGGTGAAATTCAAATGGATGAGTGCATGCACGTACATACAACACTTATGATTTGATGAAATAGCAATATAGTATGATTACATAAATAATAGCTGTGCTTGAAGTGTTATTTTCAGTTCATGGATGTAAGAGTGACAGTTAAGGAAATAAAATGGTGCTCTTATGTACATATCATTCTTCATAACAGCCACAGAAACACAGTCTAACTGGTCTTCACCCTTAGCAGTTTGCTGAAAGACAGCAGTGAATTTAAGAGGTGTGGAAAAGAACTCCCAACACTCAATGTAGTTGTGCAGTGTAACTCACAAATACACTTCCTTCATGCTGAGAAGTACTGGTGTAGTGCAAAATACAACTGCCCAGGCTTCAATTGTTGCACACCTTTGTGTGTTGTCTCAGTCTTGCAGTATCACCTGAAGTACCAATCAGTCATCTTTTTAGCTTTGCTTGAGTTCTTCATATGCAAAGCAGAGATACAAAGACGTCTCCACATTCTCTTGTTTTCAGTGGGATAATTTCATGTTTATAAAGATGTTTTTTACAGACTTGTTTTCAGGGTTCCTAAACACCGTTCTCTACCATTCACAGCTCCTTCTTAGCTTGATGTTCAGTCCCTTTCCTGCATTGCCCACAACAACAGCCACTACCATTTCCTCCCAATAAAAGAGCTTAGTGGATGATTTTTTTTGCCAGAGGAAATTTTATCTGCTCCACTTCGAGTAACCTGCAATGCAGTGGGACACACTGAAGACTGTACTTTTTCTGCTAGAACACATGGTTTTACTCTAATTCTTTCCCCTTTCTTCATGTAAGTCTACCTATATCAGGCAATAAAAGTGGCTAGGAGGCACCTAGTTTGATATTTTGTTTTTGCCTGGCTGCTTGTAAAAGTCTATCTCTGCTATCAACATGTGATAAAGAAAACATTCTTTAAGGTTACTAGGTGCTTTGCATAGTGGGATATAATACTTTTCTAAAGTCAGTGGTCTTTGAGACTTCAGGCTTTTAAAAACTGCTCAATTACTGCAAAACATCATGTTATTGTGAGTTTCTAGCTGGGAACAAAATTGCTATAATTTGACCAGTACAAATAAGTCCACTTACAGATCAGTAACTAGGTTTCTTTCAGCTCAATTCTCTAAAAAGTCTCATCTTGTATATGTTCCAGGAGCTTTTTTAACAAATACTAACTTCAGATACAACTGAATGGTAAGTTTATCTAGGTTGTGTTGTTTGGGTTTTTTTTAAACACACCTTGGAATTATATCAAATTTTACAAAATCATAATGTGGTAGAGAGCTCATTTAGAAAGGGGGAAAATGGCTCCATTGCTTCCTTGAGCCCTGGGGAAAATACCTTAAAACCACATTTCTCAGTTTCCACGGGAAGAAGGGCCCTAGGTTATAGAGTTCACCTTTGTGAAAAGACTGACCATCCTCTACCCCTCTTGGCTGAAACTGGGCCATAAAACAGATACAGATTGCTTCTATCATGGTAATGGATAGAAACAAGAGGAACACAAAATGTGTGTTTCTGCAGTATAATGTTGAGCCTAGTGGTCAGTGTTGGAAGAAAAAAACTAAGGTCTCAAGGTACATTTTCTACATAACATATAACATCTATGCTAGGAGCAAGTATCAAATAAAGGCTCCAGCATAAACAAGATCTTAGCTTAGAGAGCCCTGACTCTCTCTCCCTTTCCATTTCAATGTTGTGTTTTTTTCCCAAAGTGCAAAGGTAACGTATTACTTTGTTATCTTTCTCCACAGACCTTGAGCTGAAAGCAAGTAAACTGATCATGAGGATCAGACTCTATGAGACAAATATTAAAAATCAACATGTTCGTGAGTCAAAATAAGTATCTCCTTTGTCCCAGTACCTGTAACTACCCAGTGTAAGTTAAATCACAGAGAATTACTGCTCACTGCACCTGATCTTTATTTCCCCTAAGTGGAAAATTTCAAATTTGATTTTAATATTTTCTCTTGTGATTGAGTGACCATAGATGACTGCTACACCTGCTGTGGAGGTCTCTTTCCCATCACTGAACATGAAAACACCATCCAGTTTTCCCACCAAGTGAGAACACTCTGTGTGGGGACATCTTTTATCATTGTCTTTCTGCGACATCATTATTTCCTATATTACTCAAGTTCTGAGTGTATCAGGTTATCAGCTGTGCAGTTGCTTGTCAGAAAGTTGGCTTAAACTAATCAAATGCAAAAGATTATAGCCTTAACATTAGGGAATATCAGTGCAAGGAATCTGCTCAGTGCCACATGTTCTTTTACAGCCATATAGCTCTGTAACACACTATTATCCTAGCTATTAGCAAGCCATAAGCTTTGTACTGAATTTTCACTGCCTCAGGACTGAGGTTCACCAGGCCTGCTCTGTCTGGGCTTTCCTGACCTGCCTGCAGGTTTTGTTTTACTTGGTGTCCTAGTTTCAGCTGGAATAGAGTTAATTTTCTTCTTAGTAGCTGGTACACTGCTGTTTTGGATTCAGTATAATGTTGGTAACACAGTGACATTTCAGTTGTTGCAAAGTCATGCTTATTCTAAGTCAGGGACTTTTCAGTTTCCCAAGCTGTGAGGGAGAATGGCCAAGATAACTGACCCAAACTGGTCAAAGGGATATTCCATACCATAGAACATCATGCCTAGTATATAAACTGGGGAGATCTGGCCTGGAATTGTTATAATCTCTGCTCAGGGACAGGCTCAGGCCCTGGTCAGCGAACGGTGAGCAATTGTGTTGTGCATCACTTGTTCTTATTGAGTTTTACTCCTCTCTCTCCTTCTCCCTGTCATTATTATTGTTATTAACATATTTTACTTTATTTCAATTATTAATTGAAATTTATTTCAGTTTATTTCAATTATTATTCTTATCTCAACCCACAGGTTTTATGTGAGGTGGGGGAGATGGAGGAGTAAGCAAGCAACTGCAAGGTATATAGTTGTCATCTGAGACTATGCCAATACACTTGCTTTAGCTGTGACAGGAATATTTCTAATTCTCTAGTCTCTATGGTTAATTTGTTTCACTTTTGTTTATCTTCGCATGATATCACTATATTTTTAAAAACCTATCATAATAATGTCATATAGAAAATACAAGCCTGACGTAGAGGTCTTCAGAGGTGAAGATAGAGAATGTGGTATGGAGGAGTACAGGCTTGGAAAGATGGGGCTGGAGAAGATGGCTCTGGAGGCCCCACAGCTGTAAACAACTCCTCAGTAGTCCTCTAAAGAAATGCAGACCTAGAGATGGCCAAAACTGGGCTTAGTGGTAGCAAAGAGTACTAAGAAATACTACCTAGAAGTACATAAAAAGTACCAAGTATAGTAAACTAACATGGACCCCCAGACCACCCAAGAACCAAGATCTACAAACATGCTAGCTAAAATATAAAAAGATACAAGTGGATCCTACGATGAAGAAGACATCATCAGCATGTGCATCACATCTCTCTGTGATGGGCTCCAGGTGCTGACTACTCATTGTAACACTCACGCTCCCCCTCACCAGAATAAAAACCACGATCAGAGGAGTGGAGGACAGGTGAGTATGACATCAGGAACAGTGCACATGTAACAGTTTTAACTGTCTTATTATTCCTCCTTTTGCTGTAATAGCTACATCTGGATTAACAATTATTATATTCTTAAATTTCAGATCTTTAACAATATGGTTTTGCCTTTTCATAAATGTATGCTTATGCATACCTCGGATACACTTCCTCTTTGCCCATGAAACAAGATTTTGAGCCTAATGTCATGGTTTCCGAGAGTTTGGTTCTCACTGGAAGCACCTCCAAGGATTCCACTGCATCTCTGCTGCTAAGGGTCTGGAAGGGAATTCAAGTAAAACCAAGAAAACAAAATAACAACAACAACAAAAATATCAAAATTATTTTCCACTGCACGAACAGAAAGTACAAATAAGTATTAAAAGTCAGGCACAACAGTCCAACACTGCTGCATTTGCATGGTAAATATTTTATTTCCTACACTTTACTAAAATTCTTTCATTCTCTTTTCAGCAGATATTCAAGCTTTTAAAAAATTCTGCAGTAAAACAATGCCACCTAACCAGCTTAGGCTATTTTGCTGCACCAGACTCTCGCTAACTGAATGGCAGTCCCATAAAATTGTGGGTTTGATACAAAACCAAGAGGGACTGCAGTTATGAGAATTCTTCTGCAAATGTCAATGACAATACAGTTGGAAATACTTTATTCTGGGCCTAAGTGTTCTAGAAAGGAAATTCTCCCAAACGTACTCTGGTAACATTTATGTCACAACATTTGTAGCAAGACTGAGGGAATGAAACAATTCTTAGACCAGTTTTATCTTGCTGGGCTAATTTTTGTCACTGTATGCTGAAGTCCAAAAGTGATTAGCATACCAGAAAGACATGTGGTGCTATCCCCAGTTCTTTGTCAGAAAACAGAAGCTTAATTTTTAGCAACATTTCAGAAATCTTGAAACAAGTCTGATGAAAACCTTTGTGGCAGTTAAGTCCAATGTCAGCCTTGAAGCCAGTATGGTAGCCCCAGATTTCTCAGTCCTTGCTTATCAGAGGAAAAAGAACACAAATCACAGCTTTAAAAAATTCACAGTTGTAGAAGAAAATATGCCAATTTTTTTCTTTTTTTTTTGTCTTTCCGCCTTCTCTACTCATTTACATGAACATAACATGGTGCAAAATCAATCTAAAGGCTGAGGAAAAAGAGAATTTTGAATTATAGCCTTGTTTATTGATTTTGAATGAAATAAAAGTACATGACTGCTTCTGGAGAAGTGGTCAAAATCTTCAAAGTTCATTCAGATACATAGTGAGGTACTACCTATAACTTTAAGACTCTAGGGTAAGCTTCAAAGGAGTGCACATTTCCCATATAACCAGTGGGTAGGAAAAAAAAGAAAAAAAAAAAGTCCTGATGCTTCTAAAGAGTGACTGAGAACATTGAATTTAAGCCTAGCTGCTGCTTTATTTGTGTGTCTTTAATCACCTCTAAAAATAAGCATCCCTGTCCTCCACGGAGAATGTGTGTTACTGAGGTACCAAATGTAGGTACCCTGACAGGCTTTGACTGTAGGCACTGAAAATAATTCTCTCTGCTACCATAGCACAAACAAACATTCAGCCCACTCTGGATGAGAAGAAATTTTAAGTAACACTTGCACTTTTTTTTATCCTTTAGGCACACAAGCTGGAGATTGAAAATATTTATATATTCCAATCTTATATAATTTAATGAACATTTAGCGGTTTCAAGCAGTGGAACTAAATTATTTCCTTTGGAAGATGTTTTGCAGCATAAAGGTTTTTGCTGAAAAAGAGATTTTGTTTTCTGTTTTCCTATTTAAGCTCATTGCAAAAGATGTTCCTTTCTATTATGAAAAGTAATTCCAGCAATTTTTGTTGTGCTACTGAGCCTACATTTTCAGAACTATATTTGCTTGTAGTCAACTACTTGTAACATTTATCATTAAGAAAATTTAAGTATTCTGTAATTTTTCCTCATAAATCCGTTCTTTCTACCTATTTCTTTTCTTTTCACCCATCTTAATGTAAGGCAGTCCATCACTCTACCATTTGCCCAAAACACAGTGTTGCTATGAGCATTGCTTGGATTCCTCCCCCTTTGTTTTTCTCATGTAAAGAAAAGTTGACTGCCTCTAAAGTGCAGGAGAACCTGTAAGCTGGAGTGAGCTATACATGGTGTAGTGTCTGTATAGTCAATGTTTCTCATAAAGCCTTTCTGTGCTACCTTTTACAGATCATATGGTATCTACATAAGCAGATGAAAATCCTTTCAATAGAGTAAAACGAAGTGCAAGAATTAGCCTTGGCCCTAATACTCACTTTAACCTCAGCTACCTAGACACGCATGATCACATTAACTTCCAGTTCTGCTCCACACTGGGATCACTGGTTTTCTTACAGTTTTTGCATAGTTAGCATAGTAGTTCCCCCTTCATCTTCTTCTATAGAACAAGACACTGATCCAGGTTACATTTAATTTTGACCCCTAATGGATGCTATTCATAAAGATATGCCCATGCTACTCAGCTAAGTACTAATATGTAATATAAAGGGTACATCAGGATTGCCATCTACTCTATAGGGTACCAGATGGACAACATCAAGAATTGCATTTAAGGAGAGTACAGAAGATCCTATATTCCCAGAGGAATTTTCTTATATTGTTACCAGTCTCAGAATATCCAGGACATTAATTTATTCTTCTTTTTCATCATTTTGTTATGGATGATCAAATGCCTGCATGATACTGCATGAAATGATGCAGACTCATTTAAAGCAATATGGAGAGACAACTGGCACAATTATTTCTAACACAGGGTAGGAATATTCCTTTCTCTACTATTAATATTTGCTTTAAAAAAAAACAAACAAAAAAAAACAAACAAAAAAAAAAAAAAAAAAACAAACCTGATCCTTTATCAGTTCAGAGTTTCACATAACTGAAATTAGCAGCATTAATCTTCTCTTCTGCAACAAACATGTATAAAAATTACACAGCAATACCTGTAATACCATCCATTTTCCAATTCAAATTCTAAACAAGACTCTCACACTGCTTCTTGGACACATTACTCTAGCATGGCAAATTTGTCACTATAGGAAGAAAAATGTGTTTCTTTTGTTCCTTGACTCCTTTTCAAGTCAGAAGAAGATCATGTTATTTCTTCCCATTTTAAGCACTGGGAAAAAAGGGGAAATGTAGGGTATGGGAAAATCAACCATCTTCTTTTTTTAAAGAGTGCATTAAAAGATTAGCAGCATACAGGAGGAATAGCACGATGCTGTAAAATAGCCCAGTGTCCTGTATTTAAAAATGAGAAAGATTAATATAAATTCATTCCATTAGGCTAGTGTGCTTTTCCTTTCACAGATACCAGCAGCTAGGATTTGCATAAAGTAGAAATTCACTTTTGCTTTGCCATATTATGACATTCTGTGCCTAACAAAGGCTGCTTACGTTTTCCAGGTCTTTTTGCCCTTCAAGTAAACTGCAATAAGCAACGGGAAGATGCACACAAGGGCCCTGCATTAAAACACTGTTTTTTTCCTGAGATAGGAGGAGATTGCCATCTGCTGGTCTCCAGCCTCTACACGAAGTCAGCCAAAGGGTACTGAGTGAGGATCTCTGCAGTGGCTTTCTTTAAAGGAGATATTATTTTTCTTCTCCCCATTCTTCATAAGCATATATTTGTATAAACAAACATTTATTTGAAAATAAAGCCAGACTATGTGGTCACTTGCTCCAATCTAGCTGTGCAGGGAGATGATATGACAGATAGCATGTAGCATCCTTTGATGTAAATTTCAAAGATAAGGCTAAATGGCAGTGACCTAATGGTATAGTAATTATAGATACAGAGATTCTGAAACATTTATGGACCACATCATACATGTCTGTTGAAATGTGACTATTCAGAATGGCAAGAGGGTGCTGGTGTGTCAGTTGTTTTGGCAGAATACTTTCAGCCTTGCCACTGTGGCTGCCAGGTAACCTCCCATACTTGTGCAGTGATGCATAAAAACACCCATGATATCATGCTTCTATATAAGATATTCCTGCTCACACTCATCTTTCTTTTGGGCATCATGTCTTTCTTGCAGTGCTGACAGGACAGCATGGATGGCCATTCGCTGTCTAGTTAAATTGCCCATGCAAATTAGGATAGAGCTAAAATACCGCACTGCGAACAGAAGCAGCTGACACAGGCACCTACTCCATCTCACCAGCCACTGACCTCTCACGGGGCAAACAGACAGAAAAGCAGCACTTAAACTGTGGCATGACAATTGGCCACTGGATAGTTTTCGGAGTCCTGGGAGAGAAGTGCCTGGCAGTATTGTGGTCCTGCTTTGCTCCCAGCAGAGTTGCACACAAACTGCATGAGCAGAGGCAAACACACACACACTGCCTGGTGCTAATGCATCACACTTTTCCATCAGTTTTCCAGTCCAATAGAAAAAAGCCTTGAGCCAGCACAAAAGGCTTTTAAACAGGATTATAGGAGAAGTATAGGTATAGATAACACAGAAACATCAAAAAATATTTTGCATTATAAGAATCTAAGGAAGCAGGGAACATGAATAGCTACATCCAGACAGCAGCACCTGACCATATTCTGCATCATTACCAATAAATGCACGACCCTTGAAATGCCTAATACTCAGGATTAACACATTACTCCAAGGTGCCCAAGAGTTTAAGTCAGCACCCCCTGCAATCCAGTCTGCTTTCCTGGTTACCTGCGATCTTGGGTGAAGAAGCTGCTGGGCAGAAGAGCAAGCTGAAAATAAGAAATGATTTCTTAACCATTCTGGTAGTTCATTTAGATGTAAAGTAATCACTAGAGGTAAGGTAATCACTAAATGAATACTCTCTGCATTATATTTCCATTTGACAGCATAAGCTTAAGATAATACCAATACCCCCTCAATATGTAAATCATGTGTGCATCTGTATAGCTTGGAATTTCTGGTTTGATTTTTTTTGTTTTTTTTTTTTTTTTTTAGTCTAGAGCAGTAGCTTTTAAGAGAGCATACTCCCAAGAAACAGGTATTTCCATGCAAACATTAAAGGAAATATTTCACTGATATGAAAAATTGCTTTGAGCAATTATTTTCCTTATTTTTCAATCACTGAATAAAAAATCCAAGAAACTAAAATCCTGTTCTAAATGAAATTTCAATCCAGCTTCTGTGTCTATGTTGCCTTCTCTTCCCCAATATATTTTTCAAAATTCTTAATGCTACAATGCATTGGAATTCATGTTTGCAGTCATTTCTCCATAACTATTTCATCTCTTTCCTAATCAGTATGCTGGATGACTGCATATTTAGTACAGATCCTTACACTGATTCCTTCTTCCCAGATGAATTGTTTAACATTTTTCTACATTAAACTGCATTTTCTACCTGATAGTGCACTCAAATGATCCAAAAGCTTCTGAGCTTTGGTTTGGTTTTTACCACCTGCTTTATTTCTTTTAGCAAACAAAAACCCATATGTAATAACAGCAAAAATATATATTACAAAATTCAGCTTTTTAAAAGGTTTTCAACAGCTTCTGTTTGTTATCCATCCTTTTCACTAGGATAAGGTCAGAATGCTGTTATACATTAGAAACAGAAATGAATACTTTGAATTAAATGTGTTTGCATTAATATCAAAGACAATTCTGAAATTATGTAATCAGAAAAATTAATAGAATTGGTGTATATCTTTTGGGTTTGTAAGTACGTATTTACAATCTAAAAAAAGAAGTAAGATCATCAAGGGCCCATCTTTATGTAAATGATTTATACTTTTAGAATTTGTTTAGAAGAGCAATGTGGCATTATTTCCAAAATGCGCATCTGACCAGTGCTTACATACTATAGTGCAACACCTTTATGATCAGATACAGATACGATAAATCCAAATCCTGCCCTCTGTTGATGCCATATGAGGAAGAGTTAAAACATGCTTTCACAGACATTTTTTATTTTAGAGGAAAGCAGTTTATATTGTAGTGCCTATTACCTGATTAGGCTGGGATTTTATTAACCCATCTCATGCACTGCTTCTCTATCTGATTTTCAGTTGCAGCAGTGCAAGTCTTGTTTCCACTACCTTCTGAATTTGTAATAAGAAAGCTTTCTTTTACTTAGAATTTGTTCAACGACAGAAACAGAAAATTCTGCCTTGACAGTCACACAATAAATTAAGTAATAAAATGCTTTATTGAAAATGTGTAGCTTCACCAACAAGACCAAGACCACTGCAGCCCTACTTTCAAATGGCCGTCCAAATTTGTGTTCACCCAGTTGTGTTGCAGCTTTTTTCAATGTGGGTAACATTCATTTCTTGCACCAAAGGGATTATTGGCCTTCTTAAGACTTAATACAAATACCATATATGCACTATTGTGGCCTTCTTAGTGCCCCTACAAAGCCTGTAGCATGTTTTAATGACCCAATTGCCTTCGTGACTTTACAAAGTTGTCTGGTTCTCTTTGAATCTTGAGGATTTGATTTCTTATCACAAAGCCTTCCCTATGGACATGTTATCACTAGCAAGCATTGCAGGATGGAGCAAGATGTAATTTCTCATATTCATGCTCCATGCTTTAGTCAGAATGGCATTTATATAAACCCCTCCTGCTAGATTTTATCCTGCCTTTCCAGAGTTCTCAGAACTATAGGCTGAATCGGCCTGAATTTGTGTGCACTGCACATTCCCTCTCCTCCTGCACAGCCTTGTAGAAAGATCATGGTGTGAATCCATGCTGTCTTTGTGGTCACTGTAACCAGAGGCGACCCCACTGTGCACAGAGGTCCAACCACACATGATCTTTCCTTCATACAGCAGTCCAGTAGCTGAGCAGTTTGCAGGCTGCAGCCGCCCAGTTAGCTGCATTTTTCGGTTTGTGCTGGTTCACAGTGGCATTACTCAGGATGCCCTTCTCAGACCATCGTCAGGCTTTTTTGAGATGTTACCCACTGATCTGTACTTAAACCTCTGTTACTGCAGCATCTCAGCATTTACTGACTTTACCACTACACTTCTGTAAGACTGAAAAGCAAAAGGGAAAGCGTGTAGGCACAGAGAGAAATAATTGTGCTGTCACACAGAGGTCTCAGTCAGAACAAGGCAGGGTTTCAGGTGCCCAGCATTTTAAAACCAATATTCATGTCACCTCATCCTACTTCTCAGCACTGTTTTCAGCACAAATCACACAGTTCAACAAAGGACACACAAGGATTAGAAAAACAGAGGGAAATATATGCCTCTGTGTGAATGCCATGGAGATTAGACACTGACTTGTATCTGAAGGACAGTTTCAGCTAGTGTAAGCTGGCCTGATATTATTTACATCAGTGAAGCTGCATAATTTACACCAGTATTGAATATAGCTCAGAAGCTTCACCAGCTGAACATTTTCAGCTGAATAAAATGGAGGCTGCCAAGACACAGGTTTATGGCTCAAAAACAGTGAGCAGGATACCACAAGGATCTAGGCAGTGATTTGTTAAGCTATGAGGGCGAGACCTAGAGGCAAATCTGGGCTGAAGCGTATTTCCATTCAAAGACTGCTGTCACACCAAATGAGCTACCTAGCAACACAGACTTCCTAGTGCCAATGAATTTAAACACATCATTATACATTGCCACCTTTCCACCACATCACCCAGGTGGAGCTGCAACTCAATTGAATGAAGACAGCAAATGTTTCTGAATCTGGAGCTGCATTGTGTTCCGCTTTTTTATCATTTTTACCCTGAAGTTCATTGCAAACTGTGCCTACTAACTCACGCAATTTTTTTTCTCTCAGACCAGGATCCTCCCATCAGTCTTTTCAGCTCATTCCTGCTCTGCTCTACAAAACCAGCTTTGACATGCCACAGCACGTTGGGGGAAAGAGAGAAAAAGGAGACCTAACAAGAAATTGTTTCACTTTTGACCCAAGATTGTAAAACATAGGGAGCATTCTGGCACTGTGTGAAGTTAATATTACAGCAAATAGCATATCACAGCAATGAGTATAAAGCACTATCTTTTTGTCTGTCTGTGTACTGAGTGGGTTGAGAGTTTTTACTTCATACTTCATTTACACCTTACTGAATGATGTCATAGAAATGGCAGAAGTTTCATCTCCTCCCACTTCTGCAGCCACAGCAGCGTAATATGTGTAAGAGCAGCAGCTCCCACACTGAGCACTGGAAGCTTGAGCAGGATGCTGATCACAGGTTCATATCTACTTTTTTTACCTCACAATCTCAGATTCTAGAAAATGTCTTTTATTTTCTTATTAAAGCTTGTTGTAGAACTAAGAGCTGACTGAAAAGCTGCTTGAGAATTTTAATCATGTGAACTAAAAACACTGAGGTTTTATGCAAAAGTTCTCATGAGGAAAACTGTAAGAGTAAAACAAAATAATCTGTTTAGGAAAATTATGAAATTAAGAGGACAAGCACTTGGATATAAGACACAGTTTCAAGCAAGCAGAGAGAGGTAGTGTTGTATATCCATTGTTTATCAGTGTTGTTTCACTGAAAAGGTAGCAACAATCACATCTGAAAATATAGAAACTTTTCAGAGAACTAAGAGAAAATTCAGGTGAAATAAGGTCAGAGAACTGTTAAGAACAACCAGTATCACTCAGAAAAGGCAACCATAAAGGACTCAAATCCTGAGAAAGCCCAAGAGTCCTTCAAGATCCCCAAGGCCATCACTTTTGTTGATAGTTTCAAAGATAGACAATAAATTAGAGTTATTGAAAGGTCAGTAGTCTCAAGTCAAGCTGTACATCAGTCGGAAATCTTCAGAAAGCAAGCAAAATGGCCCATGTGTTTAGTGATGAGCTCAGAACTACTTTCATTCAAGATAACCAGTTCAAAATTTGTTAATATTCATAGTGACTGAGAAGAACTATTTCTGCCAGATCCAAGGTGTTCCAGATTTGCTCACAGTCCAGTTTGTCCATCATTACAGAAACATTTCTCACAAGTTGCTAGACCAAACTTCATTAAGTAACACACCACTGGCAGTTTCACTGAAGAGACCAAGAGTTGAAGCTAGCTACATGTTATTTGAACAGCTTACTCATATATCTTATCCATGGGAAATACTTTTCAGCAAAACTTTCACACTACCTCTACTGTAGCAGAGGACCACCATTTCAAACATATGCGTTGGTGGGCCTTGTCTGTTGTGAGCAGGATGGCTGACATACCTGTCTGTTTACATTACAGTGAAATGGTGTTTGTAGAGATAAGTAGCAGAGATGGAAGCTCTGTGAACATTCAGGGTATTCTAAAAAAAATGTCACTATCATGAATAGAATGACAATAAAAATCTCAGTGTCTGCATGAGCGGATTATCCATCCATTCAAAAAGTATTCTTTAGGTAAAATTGTTGCATTTCAGCTAGATATATTTTCCTCTTTTAAACTTCTGTTTAGTTTAAATTAACTAAAAAAAAAAAAAAGTTTTGAATTAAAGCTCCTCAAATTTCCTTTATTATAATACAGTAGGTATTTTGACTATTAAAAATTTTTTTTCTAATGATTCCTTATATTGGGCAGTTTATCAATACTGAATATGGACATTTAAATCTGACTTCAGCAAATAGTAATTTAAGGAAAAAAAAATAAAATCAACTGTTTGTCATAATACTACCAGCTGAGTATAGATATTAGCCACCGAAGCAAATTTCGTTACTCTTCCAAATTACAGTTGAACCATGTTTCCAAGCCACTACAAATTACTGTATTTAATAAATAACAGAATGAAAAAGGTTTTGTTCCCAGTCAAACATGCTGCAGATTTAAGAGTCCCACATCCTACAGGATCCCTAAGTTTAGATTTCAGAACATGGCGTTCTAAAGATTAATGACTCCATTACATTGATATCACAATTTTTTTCAGAATATAACCACATAGTTTGGCAGCAGCATTCTGTCTTGCAGAGCTTCAGGACCTACACATGCACAGCAATACTCCCACCCTCAGCATGCTGCAGGGGCAGCAACATTTGTTTCATATCTGCAGTGAGAGGTACCTTACAGATCTCAGAGCTGAGTTCCAAGAAAGCCAAAAAGCTACTTTGATAGACAGAGCTTGAGTCATTTGCCTGTAAAAGAGCTTTGATGCACTGTAAGACACAAGCATGGCAATACCCTGAAACTTGACTTGCCTAAGTCAAAGCCAGGTTGCTGACAATCCTGGCACAGAACCAGGAAAAGCGTATTGCATGTTAGTATAACTTTGAGAGACTGATATGTTTTGTGTCTAGATTCTAAAACCTAAAAAGAATTATCAGAATTCCCGTTGCTAAGATTGGAGAAATCCTATTGATACGTACCCTGTGGATTTAAAAGCAGAAGCTGCTACTGGAATAACATGATCTTTACCTCCAGGAAAGTTAAGGATTCCATACAACTCACTCACTGTCCCACCAAATCCCACCTACAATGGCTCTCACTTGAACACAAAGAATATCTCACAACTAAAGAAGCAACTACCCCATAAGAGTAATTGGAAGCTGGTCATGTTCCCGCTACCAGAACAGGCTGGAAAAGGAATTGCACAGAAACTCAGGTAGACATGACAGGGGGGTGGAAACTAGATGATCTTTAAGGCCCCTTCCAATACACACCATTCTATGACTCTATGAAGAACTCAAAGATATCTCAGATGAGGAGCCTGACAAGGACAGTAAATTTAGGTCAATAAGTGAATCAAACCAGAACACGTGTGAGGTGACAAAGGGAAAAATATCAATGTAAAACAGCATAAAACATTTAAATGGTTAGCCAATGTGGAAAATCACTGACATATTGCTGTGATTCATCAGACTTTATGGAAATATTGATCACAGCAAGACTTTTGGAGTCTGATATTCTTATGCAGAAAGAGTCGACAAAAATCTTGGAAAATAGTAGCTTAAGCATGCTGAATGAGAGGCACTGAATGCAAATTCCTTTAACTCTGTCAGAGGCTTAAGGACACAGTCAAATGCTGAGTTGAATAGCCAGAGGTTCAGGCTATTGAATTTATACAAGAATTGAAAGTGAACATACTGACGTTGTTTCTAACTTTAAAATCTTCCAATCTGGACATTTTCACACTACTACAAAAGCACTAGGAAAGGTATTAGTTGATATTCCTGATGTTCCAAGATCCAATTTATTTCAGAATTCTTCTACTTTCAACATGAGATAAATGGGAACATAGAGGATAGATTTACTTTACAACACACATTAATGCTAACAGGCATCAAATTAATATACTGGTCAAGGTGGCAGGGAAGGATGCTGCAAAGTCACTAAAGGACCTGTACAATTTGAGAAACGAAAAGCAAGTACCTTGAGCAAGAGAGGTCAGCTGAATTAGAAATAATTACAACATGTGAGATTTGACACCAGTTCCAACATTTGGATATCTGATTTATTCCACTTGTAAGCCCTTTTGATCTTCCTACGTGTTTGCAGCTTTTATGACATAAATGATCCTTATCCAATTAAAAATAGAACTAAAAAGCAGAAGTAGCAAAACTCTGCTTAACTCCAATTAATTTTTGGAGCATGACAAATACCCAGTTTTCATGTGTTCTTTCCTAAAATAAGCTCAGTGACTAAGGCAAGGAATACATTGTAAATGCATTGAAACATAATAATCCTTTTATAGCAGAATGGAGAATGATACCAATGCACTTCCTGTGGACTCAAAACCCATTGAAAATGTCACAGAAAAAATAAATAATTGCATTGAAAGACTGAAATGGAACCAATAGTATCTAAGAATACAGATTCTCTGTGTTCTCAAGGAATGTTGCTGTTTACAAATTCTTTCAGTAATGTCTGCTGTCTTGCATTTGTGACTTTCTCATATCCTTAATGTCTATAAGCTGAAAACAAAAGAAATATATAGCACCGGAAACATCAATTACGTAATTGCATGCACAGCTGGCTTAAAAGAAAAAAATAAAACTTTAACAGAAACTGACAATTTCCCACGAAAATCTTCTGTTTATTCCAAATCACTTTTATCATCAACAACAACAAAATTTCAAGATGTTGTGAACAGTTAGTTTTGTCTTATCTAGTCATCACCTCTTCCCACATCCAGGAACAGCCAGCAATGGATGGCAATGGGATCTGAAGGTATGATGTTACCATCTGTGCCAGAAAAAGTAGTTTAGGAATGTATAAACCAGAAACACAATGGTTGTAAATTACTTGCAAGCTTCTAATTTTTTTCATTTCATAATTTTATTATATTTAATAATTTTGACATTAAAATCATGTAATTTTTTTAAAATATGCATATACTGGCTAAATGGCACATATACACACACATGTAAATAGTTCTTGTTTCTCCTGTCATATTTATCCTGTTAATACATTTGAAGTCAGAAAATACACAAAGGAGAAACAACACTATAAAACTAAGCATTTTGACCTGCATTGTATTTACAAAAAGACAGTATGCCCACAATTTCTTTAAATCAATTATTTTGTTTTATAAGGAAAAACATATTTTTCCTATATAATACATCCTTTTATCTCACTCAAAATAGATACTCATTGCTTGCATGGCAAAAATGACTGGAAAACACAATTAGATCCCTGTACTACAATTTTAAGGTCACTGACATAAAATGTTTCTTCCATCTTGATAACAGTAATTTTCTGAAAGCTGTTACTAAAATGAGAACAATTATACACAGTTTTATAGCATGCGTATGCAAGAAAACTGCTTATCAGTGTCTAGACGCTGTCTTCCACAAAATTCATGGATCTACATGTTGCCTCTGAATGCTGGGTTTAGCCTTAGGATCTGACAGATGTGCATAATCCTAAACCATTGGTTAGCTCCTCATAGCTAAACAGCTCTTCAGATATATGTGTGAAAACTATTCCAGCTGAGGGAGTAAATTCAGTTCATTAAATTTCCTCCAGATCTGGATGTTTTAAGTGGCAGCTTAGTAAGGACAGAAACTCTTCCTCTAGTCCAACTTTATTCCTCTTGCTTGACCCAGAATCCAGTTCTGTTTTGCTTCATAGGTCACCAATGTCACAAATGTTTGAGTTCAGCCTTGCAGTTCTGAGTGCTATGTTTATAAGAATCTAAAATACAGTTTAGCCCAAAATATTTACCTTTTCTTCTTAGAAAAAATGTTAGGCTGGAAAAACAACAATTTTGAAGTAATATACTCAATGAAGTATAACAGAGTAAATGACGCAAAGCAACGGTTATATAGAAGAGCCACGTAGTGGGAAATGACAAGGTACTTTGTTCTATGACAATCAGATTATAATAACTCTGAAGATTGTAAAGGTTTCTTTTCTTCCCTGTTCAGGTTCACATTTCAAAAACATAAACTCATATACAAGACTGTTTATGCATGAAAGCAAATTTTGTACATGATTATGCTTACATCAAAAAGTAATTAACATCAAGCACTCTCCTTGTCAGATATTGAAGTGTTGCTTAAAATTAGTAGTCAGAAACTCTGAAAAGCCTTCTTTACTGAGACAGTGATTTTTACACTAAATCTAAGAAAACTAATGATTATGAATAAATAAAATTTCAGTTGTAACACAAAGGCTTGATCTTCACAATTGAAGACTGAAATAATATTAACAGTAGATTAAGTTTCTCACTAGGTGGCTAGGCTTATCATTAAACTTCTTTTCATTTTGGTTAAGACTTCCACTGCTGGCATATAACAAGCATGTTCTAACAGCGTAGAGATGCACGAAATGAAACACTTTCAGTTCATCTGCTGCTTTGCCCCAGAGAGGGAAGACCCTTCACAGCAGTAGGTGCAACATTTTCTTCTGGAGAAGCAGCCTCGGCAGACATTTTAGTTGAGGGCACCAATGGATTGATGGCCTGGCCCCACTCCACTCTCTCCCCTTGCAGCCATAGCCTGGCATCTTGAGGCAAAGGTGTTAAGAGAGAGCCAGGTGGCACAGAGGGCAGTGATCTGGTGCAGGCACAGGATAGCTCATTATCTGCTGTTGCAAAGGCTGAAGGCTGCTTGTGTTGAAGGCAGCTGGAAACTGGCTCTGATCCTACCTCAACATCAAGAGATGCAGGGGGAGGCCATCCACCTGCAGGTCCTGCTCCTGCTGCAGGGCCGCATGCAAGAGGGGTGACTATACTAGTACATACACCCCAGATTAGAAGGCCTGTTCACCGCATTGTTCCAGGGCACCCAAAAGAATCTTAAGGATAATGAAGAGAGAGTGCGAATCTGAACAGCAACGACTGAGACTGAACACATATGGGATCTGAACAAAAAGCTTTTCATATAAACATCAACTCAACAGACACATATCACTTCTTCACAAGCCTGATGAATATCTGATTATTGGTGATAACCGCATCTTTGAGGCATCAGAGAGCAGGCTTCTTGATACCGCTGCAAAATACCACCTGTCAACTGTACTCCTTGGGGAATCATTTTATCTCCATCCCACAAGTCAGGGCACAGATCTAAACTCAGCTCAAGTCTTTGGAAGTTCTCACTGCTCAATTCAGGAAATCTTGTTCCAGCAATTACAGATATTACAATACCTGTAACAAAAATACTTTTTCCTGCAGTGGCACGGTTCTGATTAAGGTTTTCTTTCCAAAACCTTTCCCTACTTCCATACACTTTCTATAATGCCCATGCACAAAAAATAAGAGCAGGTTTAAAAATCAGAATTGTACAAAAGTTTTAAACAAATTCAGCTCTATCAAGTTTCCTCTAATCTGTTGCCACCTCAACAGCAACTAACAGTCAGTCTCTTCATCACCGGTGGACCCAGGGTCGTACAGATCTCCCACTATAAGCAGGGCCTTGAAATTAATAATCATGCAAAGAAAGCAAATAAATTGCTTTAAAATGTTTTTTTTACCAGACAGGCTCAGTGTGTCACTGAACTGTTATAAAAATGGATGTTCCTACACAATTACTTGTACTCTGGACTCAACTGCTTCATCTAATAATCGATGCCTCCTACTCACACATGTTTGCATAAGTTCTTTAGGCTCTTCTACTAGTTTTTTGTAAAAACTATATGTGTGGATATGTAGGAGTAGACATACACATATACATCAGGACAAGAATGTTTATTCAGAATAAATTATTTGGCCCTAAAGGAAATGAATTAGGATGGATAATTCATAAT
Source organism: Margarornis squamiger (assembly GCA_035222235.1). Classification (NCBI taxonomy): domain Eukaryota; kingdom Metazoa; phylum Chordata; class Aves; order Passeriformes; family Furnariidae; genus Margarornis; species Margarornis squamiger. The sequence continues at coordinate 35,961,480 of JAWWTY010000156.1, forward strand.
TCAAATACTTCTAGAACCCCTGAGAAAAACTACTTCAGAGACAATATATGTGAGCGAAATGCCTTTTTTCAAGCATTATTTCTCAAAACTCAAACAGACTGCTTAACCAGAAAAGAACAAAATGTCTCATCTGTATTTCACTTAATCCATTTAAGATGTTCATACAATAAAAAGCAATGTTTTGGTTTTCCAAGCAGCTCCACAGACAATTACCTTCATCTCTTTTTGGAAAGTCACATCTTAAAAATCCAGGATCTGGAAATATGAGGGAACAGAAGGGGGTTTCATAATAACAATTGTTTTTCCCTGCACTCATCCTTGATGTGACTTTCATTTACACCAGTCCATAGACTCTCATTTATCCCTCCAAATTCAGATACCAAAACATTATATATGCACTCACCCCGTTTCCAGGTAAACAGCTTGCTTGTAGACACAGTCCATTTAAAATAGAGCTGGAATTGCCAAGTGAAATTACTAAATTCATGTTCCATAAGTTTCACATTCAAGGAACACAACCATTAAACAGTCACCACCAAGGAAAACGCACAAAACTAATTATTTTAGTTTTGCCCAGTGGTCTTAGCGTTATTACTGAATATTTTACAATGTAAAAGCAGCAAGTGTGCCAAGTGTTGTGTAAATATTGTGCAGATATCCTAATTAGCATCCACGCTCTGCCCTGCAACGGACACGGCAGACAAAAGGCAGAATCAATGCAAGAGCACGAGGTGAGAAAGTGGTGCTTGAAGGTTAAATTTCCCAATACAGGAATGCTGCGTTAGGAACTGAACTCAGCACCCTCATCCCTACTGATGATTACCGAACTGTTTTCACTGAGGGTTTATCTCCATGGGTTCGCAGACCGCGGTAGACCAGAGTGCTCACTCAAAGGCAAGTGACAAGTTTGCTGTCTTACGGGGTGAATCCCCAGGCACGGAGGGGAGGCTGACGAGGACTCGGCCCCGGGCAGCCGGGCTCACGCATTCCTGCAGTCACTCCTCGATGCCGGCTGCGGCACTGAAATGTCGGCACGGTCAGAGCGCTGCCCGTGGGACAGGACGGTGTCAGGGCCCGTCGTTTTCCCGACAGGCGCCGCAAGGCGTGCGAAGAGAGGGTGGCTGCACTCCGGAGGAGGGCTTTCCCGCGGGAGCTCCGGGAGGAGGGCTGTGCTGCTGCTGCTGCTCCTGCCCCGGCGCGCCGGAGCCAGACCTCCGCGTTTGTGCCCCCGCACCTCCCTCCCGCGACCGGCACCGCTGGGCACGGTCCATGCCGCGCCTCAGCTCAACAGGGGCAAAATGTTACGCATCCTGCAGAAGGAAAGTTTTTCAACCTCTTTTCAGCTCCTCCGTGCCTGATTTCTGGAGAGCCGGAGGGAGGGGTGCAGAGAGCCTGCCCGGGTGTCCCGGGGCACCCCGGGGCGACGGGACTGCGGCCGCGGCGCCGTACGAGGGCTCACAGCGCCATCGCGTGGCCGCTCCTCAGACTGCAGCCTGTCCGGCCAGTGCGCAGCAGGTGCCGCTCCCCTCGCAGGACGCGCTCTGCGGACGGGCTTGGGAATTGGGAGCGGTATAACACGATTTTTCTCTCGAAGTCTCTTTGTGAAACTCTAAATGCTAAGACAATACTTACAAATTCTCCATTCCTCTGTTTCCGATGAAACCCATTCCTTTGTCTGGCTTTTTATTTATTTTTAACTGTAATTTTATGAATATATTTGGCTGTTCTGGTCTACGAAAATGGAAGATTTTTACTTTTATGTATGTGAAGCCAACATCTGCAAATCTATAAAACACAGACAGATGAAAAACACCAGTTTGTGTTGGCAAAATTTCCTTTGTTTCTAATGGTAAGGCCTGTTTGCAGCCAACACCTTTCTCAGGAGCATAGCTTTGTGTATCACTTTTCTGTATTAGAGAAAAGGGGATGCTTCTTACAAGTCTAATTTCCGAATTAGAAAAGCTGCTTGTAATTTTGATCAAGCACTATCTATCTTAATTTTCAAATTAATTTTTATTTAATACTAATGAAAATATCTGCTTAGAAAAAAACCACGAGATTTTTATGTTTTAAAAGCACAAATATAAGTATCTTAGATTAGGATTAAATGCTAGCAATGATTAATTACTTTGTGGCTATGATTTTGTTAGTGAATCAGCAAGAACTTACAGGCCTGGAACAAGAAGAGTCACAGCTTCAGTGATAGGCAGTTGCTTTGGGATAGGGGTAACACAGTGAGGCCACTTTCATTGTGGATTAAAACATGTTTTGATACATCACATGATATAACTTCAAGGTGCGGTCTTTGCTGATGCAGTCCCCTCAGGCTTCTTTGTAGTTTGTGAGTTCAGAAGATGTGGGTTCCTGCCAGTGGATCTGGTCTTGAGTACTAAATGGTCTTATGCAAACAGAGTGGACATAACCAAGTCAGGACAAAGCAGAGGAGTTACACTCCTCCCCATTATAGCCCTTCTGCTACAGAGAGTGCTCCAAGTCCAGCCTAGTGCAGGGAATATAGTTCTTGATAGAACAGAGGGAGCAATTTTGTTAAAGCACCACAGATGTAGATAAGGTGAGTCAGGTGACACAGGATTCTGAGTTCATCCTCAGCATCATAAGCCACACTGATGGCAGGTGTAAAAGAATTAAATTCACAAAAGTACCATGTAATTTTGCTTTTAGTGTTCTCAAAGCATTATTTCCTTCAAGAAACATTGTTAAGCCTCCATCTGACAGAAAACTAGGAAAAATCATGGTACAAAACTGACAGTGCCATTGGCAAGCTGATAGGTTTTTCAGCTCCTCAGGAGGTACCAGCCTACTACTGACCTGCACAAAGGCCCACTCAGTGACTGCCAGAGTAGTTCTTTTGCTACTCGATAGCTATGTGCATTCAAGATCAGTCAGTAGGAAAAAGAGGTTGTCAGTCTTTGAGGAAGTTATAAAATACAATGATCTGGAGGTTTTGATAAAGCATTGAAGGGTCCACCTGGAAGAAAAAAAAAAAAAAAACAAAAAAACTCAGAACTTCCCTTCATGTCTTTTAGGCAAAGAACCCTGGCATATTTGAAATTGCTAATCCCTGAGCACCAAAAGCACCTACTGTCTTAGAGACAGACTTGTTAACTTCCCCAGAGAGCAAGCATTGTGGTGTACCTAACTACTAGCAAGATGGACAAACTTGACTCATTGTGGGAAGGCAGATAATCTGGAGTGTACTGGGTGTATAATCACAGGACTGAAAAAAAAAAAAAATCAGCTGGTATTAAGACACTAACAAGACGAAAACCCTTTTAATCCCACTTCACCAGCAATCACTGCTTACTCCAAACAAAAATTAAGAGTTATCAGACTCATCAGCTAAAAAAAGAGGATTTCTCAAGCAAATTTTTACCTTGAAAATTCCCTCTTTTTCACTGAAAAATTTTGAACACAGAGACAGACACTGCAAGAGACAATTAGTATTTATGCACTGGATTATCTGAAGGAAAAAATATTAAACTGGTAAAATAAAAACACTTTCACCAGTAAATTTACATATGTATATATAAAAATATATACATATGTGTGCAGTAGGCAGACATGCATATATATAATTCATTTATATTTATGTGTCTCAGATATTGTAGTTGTGTAAGTCTATCACTGACATTCTTGATTCACATTGACAGCAAAGACTGCAAGAGCAGCACAGTATGGTTAGTGTGCTCATCGAGCTGAAAGGGGTCTCAAGTTCCCCATCTTTCTCCATATGTGTTGCTGTATACTAAGCAGTGTGAAATATATGGTATTGTAAGAAATTTGATGTCACACTCTCAGTCAGATGCAGAATAAAAGTTTTTATGTTTCTAAGAGTTTTGCACAGTGTCCCTAGTGCTAAATAATTTGAGAGTTGAGAGTACAAACTGCTACAGGCTGAGCTAAAGAACTAGCCTTGTTAGTTTAAAAACTAGAACAAACTCTCATTCTCCGTGGATCGATAGTGAGATGATCGTGTAAGTAACCCTGTCAAATGAGTTTCACAGACAAGCTATTTGTAGATGATTTTCAAAGATAAATTTGAGGATATGGCAATCTACTCTCTGGCAGTTCAGGAATGAAAGACATAAAAATAGCAAGCTAAATTTGTTGACTATGCTATTTGTGGGTCTTATTATCCCCATGGTAATGCCATTCAGTCACATAAATGTTATATATATACATGTGTGTATATGTGCGTGTGTGTGTGCGCAAATCATACATATGTGCATTTATGTTCTTGATCACATTTTTTTATCACAAAATACTTTGAGATCACTGCACCTATCCTTTTTTACCAATATGATGCCCTTATACGAAGCATAAGCATCTCTCTATAGTTCTTCATCTCACTGAATGCATACATGTCTGAAAGCTTTTCAGGATTAGGGCCAATATGCCATTTTAACAGCAATGTGCAATCACACATGGCAAGCAGATCAGCAACTGAATGCTATAATGGCCTTTTGAGCAAGGGGCTGACTCAGCCTCTTCCACAGCCTGTTGTCGAGGGTTTGCGGTCCAACTCCATATTTCCCATTCTGGTGTACCACTCCAGTGGTGACAGGTTTCTGGGTGACTGTTCTGTGGCTCATGATCAGCTGGAGGCTGGCAGAAGGAAGTGCAAAGAAGCTCTGCTCTGCAAATAACAGGCTGAAAAAGAAGCCGACGTGAACAGAGTGTAAATAAGATGGGGAGGAGGAGAATATCTGCCAAAAACAACATGAGGCTTTAAAGGTCTGGTTTCACTGCTAAAAAGTCCAAGCCCTAGCTTTTCCACCTCTAACTGTACCAAATCCGGTCACAGCTGGTCCCTCTCACTCTGTTCTTTTTCACACATCAGTCTCTAAAAGAGTTTATCTCACATCTTTCTGAAGTTTTTAACAAAAGAGTAGTGAATGTGATTTGAAATAAGCCGAGAAACACCATCTTCCCAAATACTACTGTCACTGTCATTTCCAGCATACAGGACAGTGCCATGTGCTTAGTAGCACCTTGCTAGAAGTAGCAATGGACAAGCCAAAAATGTTACCATGAACAATTCAGATGTTCAGCTTTTAGGCATTGCTCTCTCTTGAAATGCCCTAAAAATTCTGCTTTTGTTTATTTTTTGAAGGGGATATGCGCTGTTTATGCAATCAGACAAGAACTGCACCCTGGAAATAAACACAAGAAGGACTAGACTTCTGTGACAGAATCTGCTCGAGTACCCTACCAATCTCTAGAATTACAGTATGAGTTCTGGCTTATTCTATTTATCTCCTTCTTTTCATGTCATAAGGAACCCAATTGTTCAGATTAGCTGTAGGTGAGATTTTGGCATATCACCTGTGTAACTTGGAAGGTCCTCTAATTTATTTTATAATTCCCAGGCTTCTGAAAACCTCCTGCACATGCATTTATAAAACACCAAGAAATAGAAATAGTGCAAGGACTGTGTTTACTTCCCATTACAGCCATCTAAATGAGACCAGCTGTCCAGAAAATATGGGCTAAAAAAAGAGTACTACAACTTCAGCCTGAAATGCTGAAGAGAAGCGTGGGACACCCAGTGCCACTGTGACTGTGGGAGGAACTGCTGCAGAGAAACCTTCTGGCATGGAAGAAAGCAGGAGGGGAACAGCAAAACCTTGAGTGTTTCAGTGGGAAGAGATGCCATGAAACTGGGTGCTGAACTTTTTTTATAATGTCAACAAGCAAATCTGAAGTCCAAAGGCCTTGTTTTTGCAGAAATAAAGATTTCAGTGGAGAATCTAGCAGCAGTCACTGTGCTGCTCCTCCAGGGACAAAGTTCCTGTGCCTCTTATCTTGTTGAAACTTCCCTGGATACCAAATGAAGTATGAAGACTTCTGCATATCAATTTTTCAACAAACTTTTCTGGAATTCTATTAGAGCCTGCAGACATTATAGCTTGGAGCTGGGAACTCAACAGCTCAGAAATCTTACATGAAGGCAGTCACCCTTCATTCCATGCCCGGATTGCTCTGCACCTACGTGGAGACTTAGAAAAGAAAAAGAGAACAAGAGGGCAGATGAGGATTTAGATATTGTAATCATTTATGTGGTCTGCCATTTTTTCTGCTGCTTTAGTAATTTTATATTTTTGCCTGTGTTACTGTTTCTCTGCACCTTTGACTGCTGGAAAACTGTGCTAAATAAAACACCATTTTTATGGAATTCTACTTACACTGTTTTTTTCTAACTATTTTTATGTGACAACAAATGTCATTCCTAATTTCCATTGCTTTCTAGGACTTTAAAAGTCATGTCACCTACAGGGATGCTTTCTGTTTATGCAGACTGATAAAACAGCCCATCAATACCTCAGTTCTACTTCAGCAACCTTCTGAGAACACAGCAGGCACCAGGTCCCAGTACAGTGCTTTGCAAGACTGATAGCTAAATAATTTGTGGTGTCATCTGGTCTTCAGTCTTTCATATAAGTTCTTAATTCTTCTTTCTCAATTGCCTCTAATATAAATGAGTTCTCTGGGTAGCGGGGTATCCTGTCCAAACAGGATTTCATCAGCCACAGCAGAAGAGGGTTCAGTCCTTCAAAATAAACTGTGGCTACCCATGCCTAGTGCTTATGTTATTAGAAGCAAATGGGTTTGTAACCTATGCAGAAGGTAACTGCTTCATCTCAGAGCTACTATGTAAGAGGAAACATGCCACTGTTTGGATCAAGATAAGATTCATGAAGATGAAATACAAGCACCATGGAAAAAGTCCAGAAAATACATGATGGACAGGGAGAAGCAGGGCTGGACACACATGAAAAATATAAGTGTGAATCAAGATAACTTGAATGGCCTGATTTCACAGGGCAAGCTACAGAATACAGCCACCCTTGTTACTATAGATAGGCAGAGGAACCAGATGAAATATTTGGCAAAAGACTCACAGATCACTTAAAAGACAAGTTAAATTTTTGAAAGTTTTCCTGTTCATAGTGCCTATTTTCCTAGGCTTGTTTTTCAGACAGGAGATATCTTCTTTCAGGCATTTTGTTGTTTTTTTCCTCCTTTATAAATATAATGTTGCTTTAAAGCCCACTGTGATTCTCTCAATTCTGCATAATCTGCCTGCTGAATCTCCATGAAATACAGCAGCATATAATGAAACCTATTACCCTTTAGAGACAACATTGAGCAGACGAGCAAAAGGTGACAAGTTATCTTTATTGCACTGCTCTGTAACTCACTCGTGCCAATTAGTCTTTACTGGATTCATTTGGTGCAATAATATAAAGTGCATGGCATGAAACACATGAAGTCTATCTCTTAGACACAGTTCAGGAAGTTCTTATTTTCCTAATAATATTTCAGATAATGTCATGAACGTCATTATTAGTAGCATCTCAGGTATGGAGTATATAAATGACTTTGCTTTGAATCCTGTACAGTTATTCCTAAATTCCTTTTATTTTGAAGAAAAAGGGACTCAGAAAATAAGGAGAAATGCTATACTGAGTCGACTGCAAGGTGATAGTGTTCTTGAATACCACCCATTATGTCAAATGACTCACACATCTGTCAGGTGTGCCTCATTAGCCCACAGAAAGCCTTTTGTACATGTTGTGTCCTATAAGAAAAAAAAAAAAAATGCATTGTCTTTTGATGTCAATCATGCTGATGGATGGGCCCAAGGTGTTAATAAGTTTTAAAAAATATTTATACTCTGCCAAATCTCTGCATCACGTCAGTAGGCACTAGGCTAGGCAGTTGGAAGTAAAAGAATATTTAGAAAGGACAGCTCTTCTTCTGACTCATTAAAAAAGAAAAAAAAAAAAATGCTGCATGTTTTTAAGCTCTCTCTACCAATTCTCTTGAGCCCTTTGCGGTTTTTTTATAAACATGATTTAACAACATTGTATCAGTTTACCTAAAACAGATTAACTCCAAGTGACTTTGATACTTCTTCTGTTACACTTGCCTTTACATTTTGCTAAGTGTAAAGTCTAAAATCAATGAGCCAAATTCTTGAGTTACTCCAGATTTTTTTCTGGGTAACTAAGACAGACATCTTAACACATTCTGTTTAGTACGTGTCATGCAACACTTTCAATTTTATTCTGCCATGGAAATAGTATAACACAAAAGTCTCTAACTGTGAGATACAAGAATTGTCAATTGGGGGAAATAAAGTGTGACTCGCAGTTTCTCAGAATTAAACTCAGAAGAGACTGCTTTGACTGTCCTGTTGTATTTCCTGTAGAGCAGAGCCCAGCATGCTTCCCATATTTCTCTCTGTGTACAGCATTCCTTCCAAAGAAAAGCATTGTCTTCCTTGCAAGATTGCACATTGTGGTGCACTCTCTCAATAATTTGTTCTGATGATTACTGGCTCCAACTAGAAATAGTTTTCCCAGGCACAATCAGCTAAAATTCCAGAGACTGGATTATTTATTTAGGTACTCACAATTACCCAAATATCAGGGATGGGTAAAGTGGTGACAACTTTTGGGTATGCGTGAAATGTTTGGTTTTCAGTATGGAACTTCAAATTACCTCATTCTGACCAGTTCTATAGTCATGGGAATTTTTTTCTTCAAAGTTTTCATGAGGAAAAGCAATCTTAAAGTATACTCTATTTCAATAATTTTCATCCAACTGTGAAACTATTGAAAGTGATAAAGAAACAGTCACTTTTTCAATAACGGTCTTCTACACTTATTTATTTTTTTTTTATATTATATTCTGTGCAGAAAACAAACACCCATATTTCAAAATACAAACTGAATTAAGATTCTGATTAACTTTTTTTTTTTCTTTTTCATGGCACTAGGTTTCTCTAGAACCTATGACTAAAAGAGAATCTCAAACCCAGAATTCACTTTCTTTCAGTTTTTTTCTTAGTGAAGCAATGAAATATGCTTTTTATATATGGTTGGACTGAGTCATATATGTCATAACACACAGCATTGTTCAGTGCACATGTGATCTGAAAGAAGTCATGTTTTTAAGAATGCTTAGAGCTTAATGCAGATAGATCACTGTCAGAATTGAACATATGCATATATATAACCATAGAAAGACTTCTATAAAATAAATTGGATTTGATTCTGGTGTCTGTCTCTATCATCTAGGCAATGTGACTATAGAAATTCTTTTTCAGCCTTAAAAATTATAAAGGGACTGATTAAAACTAGATACCAAATATTTCTTCCATTTCTGGAAGTAAATTCAGATTTAGAGAAATTTTCTCAGCCTGACCCTGGATGAAGACAGTCTAAAAATGACTAAAAGCCAATGAACCAAAACCAAACTCAAGATAAGTCTGTTGTAACATTTGATTATTTTATTTGTGTTTCAACTTCTTTTCTCATCTTACTATATTGGCTTAAAATTTAAAATAGATCTTGAAACTGGAAATGAGATTTTTAATTAAAAAAACAAACAAACAAACACACAGAGAGCATTTCATTTACATTGGGGTTATTCCTGGAAGCTGAAAATGGAAAATACATTTTAAAAATATTTTCATATCAGTAGTGTCTTGTACATTTTTCACCATCTCTTCCTCAGGCTTTCAACAAACAAAAAAAAACCAACCAAAACAAAGTTCACATTTTCAGTCTCATTTATGTAATATTAATGTTTCTAATTGTTACCAAATGTAGTAGATTAGTTTTTTTCTCTGAAGAGCATATGTTAATGCCAAGCCCTGGATTGACTGGCAGCAATGATGATCAAAGATGCCACCTAGATTACTTTTCGATTCTTATTGCTAGTATATTTCCCAAAGGACTCAAACCAAAGACTCAAGCTACATACCAGCATTAGCAAGACTGAAAGAAGCACTGAAAATGTTTCTGAGCAGATCCTCAACTAGTGAAACTTGGCAGTGCTCCACTGACTTCTTGTTTTCACTCCTTCTCCTTCTGTCTCGCTTGTGCTTATGTGTGGGCTGCTGCCCTGCCTTAGACATTTTTTGAGGAACAGACTCACAGCAAGCAAAGCAGATAGATTAAATAGGTAGAAACTTCTGAACAACCTACAAGAGATTCAACAACAACCTAAAAAAACATACTAGGTACAAAATAATAGCATTTGCTTCTGCCAGAACAGTGGACTAAATTCTCAACTACGATAAACAAGGATCTGCTGGAAATAGAGCTAGACCAATTGGCATCAAATAACAATCTACTTTTATTTACTCCAAAGGAGCTGCACCAGCTACTGAGGATCTTACTTATTTTATTAAATTAGTCAACATTAAGTGCTATTATGTGTATGATAGTTTTGTTCTGAGAAGAGATGAGAAATCTGTCTGAAACCAATTATCTTCTTCATAATGGTGTTGTAAATCAAAAGTATTACAGCTTTAAACAATGCTGGTATAAAACTGATACAGATAAGAGACATACCAGCTCAGGAAAAACTGAATCTCACAGTCTTAAGCAAAAAAGATCAGGACTTAACTGACCTTAAATGCTATGGCGTGGGAGAATGTAACACCAACTGACTGGATAGCTCTATTTTTTAACTGTAAAGAAATGATGTTACTTTTCTATTGAAAGAGAGGAAGGGAGATATATAAGAACCAGCAACAATGTCATTGTGGCTTCATTACATTACGTTTGTATAAGACCACAACAAACGTTTTTTTAACTTTGCTCCTCTCTCTCTGTGAGCAATAGCAGAGATGAACTGATGAAGGGTGACTGTTCTTTTTTTTGTAATCTGAATTCTAATCATTGGCACAATTGGTACTGTGTGTCCACAAGTCAGTAAAAGAGACTAAGGGAGCTTATGAAATAGAAAACATGGAAGATTTTGGACTAAAAGTTCTCTGTCACTACACTTCTTACTTTTTCTTTGTCTTCAATCTGATTTTAAAACTAATTCTTACCCAATGGCATCTTCTGGTTTTAGTCTTTGCTGTTTACAAATTAAAAGTAAAATTAAGTTGAAAGCAAGGAGCAATCTCTGATAAAGAAGAAAGGAATATACTCTAAAGGTTAAGTGAGGCATACTTTGAAAACAAGTAAAACCTTTAAAAAAACATTAATAAATGCATGAAAAATTAAGCACATATTACTTGACTCTTGGATTTATCTGGGCCCTTGGGACCCTGATGTTTGACTCTTTCTTTAAGACTACTAGATAAGATTGAAATTAAGCAAAAGTCTCAGCTAAACTTTCAGTAAGTCCAGACCTACCATGAGCCTTTTGTCCAGGCTGAAAAAAAAAAAAACCCAGGATGGTAGACCTGGGCTTCCAGTAGGGTATTTTTCATTTCATGCAGAGTTTCTTGGCATAGACAGTGAGATGGTAGAGTTAAGTGTGTTGTTTTTTTCATCAGTATTGATTATCTTAGAATCATATTGTTACAAACATGAAATTATCACCCACATTTACTGAGATTCAATTTAAATGGTCCTAAACCAAACCTCAGTCTCAGCTTTGCTCAAAGTTCTCAGGAACTTGAGGTTTATCCCAGGTGAACAGAAATTCTTAAACAGGAAGTGTATAAGGAAGTTGTCTTTCTTATGCATAGAAATGAAATTTGACTCTCTAGCTTGCTGCAGTTGAAATGAAGAGATTTCTATGTCATAGTCATTTAAACCTACTGAGTATAGGATGTAACTGTGCTGTATAGCAGATGTTATATCAATAGGCAAGCTGTATGACAGAAGGTTTCAGTCACTTGGAGGGTAAAGATTTCTAATTGCAGTTGGTTGTGCTTTAGATACTTTAAAAATCCACAAGAATGGTAAAACCAGAAAGGCAGATGAGCAGAAGGGAGGGAATATATCACCACATATATCAGTGAAACTGGGTGTTTTACCGGGCTGCAGTGGAAACAATATTTTCATCACAGTGCAGTGGGACAGGGAACAGACAGCTGCTGAGCTCCTTTGAAACCAATTCTGTAATAATAAGCTTAGACAACTAAACATTAGCAATTGAAATAAATCAGTCAAAGGGGTGCAGAGTACTTACTATGGCTCAATGTTTTCTGTGGCACTTCAGTTTAACTTGCACTTCCAAGTAGAAAAATAAAATTAATTTTGAGATAACTGACTTAGTGGTGGGAATAGACTAGATGTGAGGAAACACAAAGTATCTGGTTAAAGCTATTATGGTAAAATAGCCTTTAACTATTGAACTAGGTGTCCATTATCTGATAGACTAAAAATACTAAACAGGGCATGAGATCAGATAAGGAGGTGGAAGATGCAAAGGGGCATGCCTACTAAAGGGATCTCAAAACATCAGTGGCCACATCTGAGAGATGAAGAAGCTAGAAGGAGGACAAGGGACCTAAGTGATGAGAAAGTCACCTGATTCAGAGTACAGTGGCAAGCATCCTGTGGAGCTTTTAGCAAAAGGAGATAAAATAGTCTCCCTGTAGCTATGGAAAGTGTCTAATCTTTTCCCAAAGAACTCCATTCATTAACTCATGCCAATAAGCTATGAAGTGTGTATTCATGCTCTTGGCATGTCTTATATACCAAACATCAGTTACAGCTACCTTTAGTTACAAATAAAGTTGCAGCTCTCAGGTTTGAATGAGGTTTCTGATTTGAAATGCAAGTTCAAATTACCAATATCAGAGTTATAGAAAGTTAAAGAAACTTTACAAGAGCTACTTAAATGTAAGGCAATATATGAGACGAACATCAGTGTATGTACAGAGCAGAGATAGAAAGCAGAAGACATGAAATTTGGCCAGTCTAAAGCACAGGGATGGCATCGCTGGAAGGTTAACAGCACATAAATGAAGACAAAAAAGCTGGAAAATGTGATACAGAAAAATCATATTCAACAACAACTTATATCATTCAAGGACATAAAAAAATCAAGGGTGAATTTAAAATCAATCAGTCTATTACAACAGCAACCAGTGTTAAAAAAAAATAAAAATAAAACTACAGAAATATGAACTGCATTTAGATTTGTCTGGTATCTAGTCTTGATCCAGACTGTCAAGGTTGCAGAGTGTTTTTCATGAGGGCTTGCAATGCAAGCTAAACCAGTTCAGCATGAGTCACAACAGATGCTGCACATTTTATGAATATTTTTTTCTACTATATGTGAAAAATCAGGTAACACCAAGCTTCCTTGGTATTTTTGGACCATGTAAGTAGCCAAAAACTGTAGCCAGGGCACTCAGTGGTATACATATCTCTGGTATAGATATTGTAATTTTTGGGATAGGGTCAGACTGAAAAATTTGGCAAATCTTAGTGCATTGTGAAGCACACCAGGAACAGCCCAAGAAGATTTGCACTCATATCACAAAACCGTGGTTCCTTCTTGCTTCTTTCTTGCCCTGTGTTACGCTCTGTGAATAAAGGAATGAATGACAGCTCTTCCCCTTCCCTCCTCTCTCCCACCCACTTTGCTTTCACTTGCTGATGGTGAGATGCATACTCTCTTGAATCATAGCCACCCTATAAGAATACTGTCAGGTTCTATGGACAAAAATAGAACTTTGCAAATTGTTTTTGTGTAAAAGGGTGACTGAATCATCACTGATATCATTAGATATGGGAACTCAGATCCTGTATACAAACGCTAACAGCTTCTCATCAGTCCAATCTTCTTGGTATTATTTGTACGCACACAATTTTTTATTAAAAAGATCTACTGATTTCAAGGTGTTTTCAGGATTTGAAATGACCTCACAGCAGATGTAGTGTTGTCATGAATGCAGGTTCATCTTCAGAATAACTTTAGGAGCTCATATTTCTGAGGAAGCTTTTTTTCACCAGACTTCCATATTCTCCTTCAACTTTTCATCTTAATCCAATCCTTACTTAGCGTATGGCTTTTCTGAGGTCCTTAGATTGCTTTTTTCATAGTCTCTAAACCTTCTTTTCCACTTTATCCCTAATCTTTCTCTCTTACAGAGCCACTGTGAAAACAATCTAACATTCTTCTGCTACTGCCGTACAACATCAGGCAGTCACAGTGCTTCATAGAATGGATTGCATGGCCAGTAGCCAGCTGCCCAAAAGATTTAACCAACAAATTTCTTCCAAATACTTTGATTCATTCCCGCGTGGTAGCCTCACATCTCATAAGACAACTTTGAGCAAGCTTGAGCAGACAATATAAAGACTGAAGAATTGCTACACGATCTGTTAAGTTAAAAGAGAAGCTTTACTGTAAAGTACAAAAGAGTTATTTTTTTATTTCTGTTACTGCAAACATGGTTTGTACTTAAGAATATTCATTTCAGAAGGATAAACTTCTGAGAGCTCATTTTGGAATTTTCTCTGTGTCCTTGCACTGCTTTGATTCTCCTTTATAGCAGAATCACAAGGTAAACATTCATAATCAGATTACACAGCCCAGTGATTCTGAATATTACCTGATTATTTCACTTCCCAGACTGAGGGTACACAGTGACATTCTTCAAAACTAATTGAGAAGTACAGATAAAAAGATAGTCAGTAATACTTGTGAAGAGGGATATTTTTACTGGAAAAAAATTCTGGAAAACAATTTCTAGTATGTATGTCAGAATTATACGCTTGCTTTTCAGACATCAAGGAATAAGCTCATTAGCTATACCTTGATGTTTTAACATAAGAAAATGTGCAGCTAATGCAGGCTTGAGCAACACCACACAGGAGCAACATTATGGACAAGAATCAATTCTGTTTCTGAACTGATTCATGAGCATTTTCCTTGCTCTTTTTATAAAAAGAGACAATGGAGACAATGTCCAGGCATTTAAGATGCTGGGATGAAATGCTTATAAAGTTAGGAAGCTCCATTCTAACCTTTACCTGAAGTCTGTGGCAATACCTTGGGCAGACGAGTGATGTACACTGTGTTGTATTTGCAATGAATCTTGTGGAACAGGGCAGTTAATTTTGCAAATAAATGCCATTTCATTAAGAAAAAAAAAAATGTAATTGGCTGGAAGGAACAATAGGCTTCAAGAAAGACCAAGAGAAAATGATGCTCTAGAGTTGGAATGCTAATTAAATGATCAATTAAAGTTTAAATCACCAGTCTTTGGAGTTTTTCCTCATTTACACTTAGGAAATGCCACAAAACAAGCTTTAATAGTGTACTATAAAGGAATATAAAGTAGATGTAAAAGCAGCTCTTAAATTTTGATTTGAAAATATCACACTTCTTTTTTTCCAGGAAAAAGTACTGAATAACTTCTGCCTCTGTGATTTTGAAATCTACATTTTTAAGAAATAAACTACCCAATATCAAATTAGACTAACATCTAAGGACAATGTCAGATTCAGGCCTGAGGCAAATAAGTGTGGTTTCACTTTTGGCAATAGACTGTTTTACAATTGGTGTACCTTTACTTCTATAGACTATCAAGATGATTTTTAAGCATGTTAAATTAAGTGGTGAATAAACTCCTAAGAAAATGTTCTCTTTGAAAACCTCCACTGAAATACAAGGAGTGGGCAGCTCATACTGCTAGGTGAATGTGATACGAATTACTTTAAGAAGCTACAGTGACTATGAAATTATCATCAATTAGAGTTGCCAAATTAAGTAAGAAAAATTAATGGACAAGATATGGAGGTGGGAGTTATGGAGATATAGCTACTACTAAAAATACAGGCAAAGCTGTAAAGGCATCAGGGCACAATTCCTAATGACTTGTTAATTATTCAGCATCTGTTAAAATATCAGAGGGGGTTTTTTTCCTAGATCTAATTTTTGGTAAATAATTTTTCTACTGGTCCCAGTGCTGAATGATTTCATTTAATGCAACATTTCTAATGTGATAGTGCCCCCAAAAAAACCACATTGTTAAGGAATAGAAATGGATTTGATGAGTGGGCTGTTAGGTGGATAAGGAATTGATTGAAGGGTCACATCCAGAGGGTAGTGGCCTACAGTTCAGAGTCCCAATGGACATGACTGGCAAGTGGTGTCCCTCTAGGGTCTATATTGGGACCAGTGTTATTTAGTATCTTCATTCATGACATAAACAAAAGGATTGAGTCCACTCTCAGCAAGTTTGCAGATTTCTCCAAGCTGAGTGGTGTTGCTGACACACCTGAAATATGGGAGGCCATCCAGAGAGACCTGGACAAGCTCGAGAAGTGGGCCCATGGGAACCTCATGATGTTTAACAAGACCAAGTGACAGGTGATGAATCTGTGTTGGGGCAACCCCCAGTATCAGTACAGGATGGGGGATGAACAGACTGAGGGCAGCCCTGCTGAGAAGGACTTGGGGGTGCTGGTGGGTGAGAGGCTGGACATGAGCTGGCAATGTGCACTTGCAGCCCAGAAAGACAAACGTGCCCTGGGCTGTATCCAAATCAGCACAGCCAGAAGGTCGAGAGAGGGGATTCTGTCCCTCTACTCCACTCTGGTGAGACCCTCACCTGGAGCACTGCATCCAGCTCTGGGGTCCCTAGCACAGGAAGGTCATCAAGCTACTAGAGCAAGTCCAGAGCAGGGCCACCAAGATGGTTAGAGGGATAGAGCACCTCTCCTGTGAGGAAAGATTGAGAGAATTGTGATTGTTCAGCCTGAAGAAAAGTAGGCTTTGGGGTTACTTTATTGCAGGCCTCCCTGCTAAAGGAAGCATATAAGAAGACAGTGATTTTTTACAAGGGCCAGGAGTGACAGGACAAGGGGGAATGGCTTCAAACTGAAAGAGAGTAGGTTTAGATTAGGTATTAGGAAAAAATTCTCTACCGTGTGTGTTGTGAGGCCCTGGAACAGATTGCACAGAGAGTTGTGGATGCCCTATCCCTGGGAGTGTTCAAGGTTGGATGGGTCTCTGAACAACCTGGTCTAATGGAAGACATCCCTGCCCACAGCATAGGGGTTGAAATTAGATGATCTTTAGGGTACCTTCCAACCTAAGGCATTCTATGCTTCTATGAACTTATTACTTACCAAATGTATCGTATAGGTATATGCATACTTACCATGCATGTTTTGGCAACCTAAATTAACTATTTGAGAATCTACCAATTTCTGAATCTCCTGAAGTTTTGGAAACTAATCAATTCTTTGTCAGTACTTTTATTAGTTGTCCAGGTTTCTTAATCAGAGTTTATCATTCACTTTATTACGTCACTGCCTGTTAAAGGCAAACAAAAATTTTTATTATTTTGAATGGTTTTACTTTTTCCAGATATTTCCTTTGCTATTAAAAAAAATCCTTTAGAAAAAAGATTGTGAACAGTTTATTTGCTAAAATACATACTCAGAGACTTGAAATAAAAAATTATGCTCAAAATTTTGCAATTTGTGGATTCAAAATAGTAAGCTTCTTGGGGCAGAGACCATCAGAGATTTTATTTGTACATGGTGCTTAGCACAGTGAAACCCCAGTTTTTGACTGCAGCACCTGAGTGCTACTGTAATAGAAATAATAAACGATAATAATAATAATAATAAAGTCTGCTTATTAACTTGACAGGCAATTTTTGAAATAATGAGTCATCAAGGAAACTAATTTTTTTGAAATAAGCAATTCAGCCATTTCCTCTCATCACAGATAATATACATCTGTCTTCTATGCTGTTTGCAGAAATTCTGTGGATATGCTGTTTCTTCTCATGAGAAAATTGGTTCATGAAATGGAACAATTTTTCTCAGACTCATGATTTCTTCTTTATTGAGGGCCAAATTGAGCCTGTGTTCAATTGCCCATGTCTGGGACAGCAAGTAGTTACAGCACCTCCAGAGCAAGCTGGGGAAAAAAATTATGACTCAGAGACTTCCAACCCCTTTCTCAGCTTCAGCTGCCTACTTGCTCCAGAAAGAAAGTAACCTGCAAATGCTCTATCGTATAGACTATTTACCACCCCTGCCAGCTCAGCTCAGCTCACTGCCATGTTGAAGAGTGAGAGCCAAGATTACTTTCACACCCTGCTCATGTGTGCAGAGGACATAAAAAAGAAAGGAGCTCTAAGTGAAAAGCCCTCATTCTCCATCCTGTGGCAAACTCAAAATATATGGAGGCCATGGGGAGACCTAGTGCTTCAGTAGGGAGAGATAAATCTAGGCATCAATTTGACCCTTCAGTATCAGCAAACAGCATGTGATTAAGGAAAAAAAATTCAGTAAAAGTGAGAAATTTAAATCCTTCTTCTACCCAACCAAGATAACCTTGAAGTGAGGAGTTAGTATTTTTTGTCTATTTTTTTCTTTGTCTTTTTTTTTTTTTAATTTCTCTTTGGCTTGAGGAACCACTTATAAAATTTAAGACCCATATATGACTCTTAAGCAAGCAGTTTTAGTTGGCATGCAAGACTGTTTCACTGGCAATATTCTGCAGTGAAGCAATAATATTTCTAGTCTCTTCTTTCAGAGACTGTAAAGTTGTCAGTAGCAAGTGAAATGACTTTGATTGCCTTTATTTGTTATGTGGTGATTTGACCTCTCTCAAAAAAATCACCTTCAATATTGGATCAAAGACATGTTTAGCAATATCCTCATGTCCTCATGCGTCCACACCACACAATTTGATATACTCATCATCAATCATATGCCGCATGATTAATTTGAGTCGTTATGAGTAATGTCTATCACTACAGTCCTGGCATGAATAATTATTGTTCTGCACCCTGCTGAGTTAACTCATTTCTGACAAAGATCTGCAATTTGATATCTGCATAAAAAGATGAAGAGGGAATAGTTTATTAGAATGGTATAGTTGATTCAAATTTTTCATAATAAACTTTTTTACATCCTAAGGAATTGATAAATACTTTGAAGAAAAACACATGAAACAGACCTCAAGAGATTACAGATATTGTCATTGCAGTTATCCCTGGATCTTTCCATCAACATGTGGCATTTGTATATCAAAAATAGTAATGGAAATTTTAGAGCTTGCTGGTTTCCTGGAGGCTTGTACTACAAATAACAATCACAGGAACAAAGTCAGGTCATCCTGAGGAAGACATAATAATGGCAGGATCAAAAGAAGATGGAATTTAACACACACACTAAAAAATAAAGTCTGGTCAAATATAGAGATTATGAGTCAGACTGCAGAAAGAATGGACAAGACAGACATGCAAGATCTGGGAAGCTAGTAAACACAGATGGCACCTGCAAACCAAAGTCTAAAGTGTATTCCACAAGTGCAAAACAAACTTTACCAATAACTTCTTTTACCAGAGATGCACTTTGAATGCCATCAAGAGGTTTCACCCTTGTGTATCATCAAGAAGTTCCTCCTTTGGGAACATCAGTGGTGCTGCCTTGAACAGCCCTGGTGAGAGCAGCACCAGGTATCACATGCACAGGAGAGAGATCAAGTCTACACAGATCCTGTTTGTGTCTATCATTAAGTCAAACAGGACCAAAAAACTTGGGTTCTCCATCTTCCAGGCAGGTGCTCAAGGAACTAGATAGCTATTTTTGCTAACTCAAAGAACATTTAAGTATGACATGTGAAGTGAAAAAGAGCTAACAGAAGAGACTGAGAACTTCTCAATTTCAAAATACCCTGCAGTCTGGCAATTGAGTTTCTTCTTACTATAGAAATGAAAAAGACTTATATTTTCTAGTCTTCCAACAGCAGAAGAGGAATATAAGCCCAGGTTTCCCACAGGCTGTATGAGAGCCCTTACTAGTGTGCAAGTGAGTAAAGCAGACAGTGCCTTCTGCTGTGTGAATCCAGTCTTTGAAGCCATAACAAGACATTCTGGCAGTTGGGGCAGGATGTCAGTTTAATACCATCCTGCCTTCTTTCCACATGCACATGTAATGAAAGAGTAGCAAAAAATAAGTGGCAAAAGCTTCTTACCTTTACTATCATAAAAACGGCTACTCAGAAAGTCAGCATATGGGCCTCTTGCCCCAGCCTTGCTACAGCCTTGCTATAGTTTTGCTCTTCTCTTTTTTTTTCTTTTTTTTTTTTTAATCTCCCTACTGAAACTGCAGTTCATCAGCTCTTCTAAAACTTGAATAGACCAAGCTGTTTTAAACACATCCTCTAGTGATTCAGCCTTAGTATCATGGCTCTGGTACAAATTCTGCCTACAACTGTTAAGGAAAGACAGTTTCCTTCTTTCTTGGCGTGTCTCTACAACAGCATCCCTTCCCCCCAAAAGCACTGCCTGCTTCATCCTTCTTCTTTTATAAGATATGAACTTTTATACTAGAAGTAGTCCTTCATTTCAGATCATCTGAAAATAAGCCTGTTGTTTTTCAAACAATAAGCAGATATCGTTTCTGCAATTACCATCTCATTCACTGTTACTCTAAAGAATCTTGTGTATCTCCTACAGGGGCATATTTTCTGCCATATTTCCATTTCTGACTGACTTCTCTAAAAACTTCAGTTAGTTTAATTACATTTATTTGTATTATTAGTATTAAATCAGCATCTGTATTAATTTGTACTTCATATCTTTCCCTTATTCTTCACAAAAAGTTCAGCAAAACTATAGATGTCTCCTTGAGTTTACTGACTCTGAAACAGCAGCAAGCAGTAGCACCTTGTTTTTTTTATATTGGCAGACCACCAGTTCTGAGGCCTGAAGGTGAAATATCATGTTTATGGGTAGAAATGTTTAATTCTTGAAACTTTTGGAAAAATAACTGGAATAAGAATTAATTATGCATTTTAACAGCCTCCCCTGAACTCTTAGATAAGGGACTTGAAAAGAACAGCAGAGATCTTTATTATATTTTGTAATATATTGGTAGATTTTAAGGTCAAAATAGAACAATGGGTCACTTGATGTGTTCTTTTATACCTCAGTCCAATAAAGGTAAATTTGCATTGAGGTAATTACTTTTGTAATTAGACAACTCCCTGCCACAATTTGCATGAATCATTCTTCCCATTAAGTACGTCTTTTCCTTTCTGAATTGAATTTGTCTGACTTCAGCTTTTAATCACTGATTCGGCCATTCCTTTCTCATATTTTGCCTCACTTTATGAAGTTATTCACACTAAAAGTCACTGTCCAGTTTTCTTGTTGATGCACACACTGCATTATTTTATTTTATCCATTAGTGTTCAGCATTTACTCTTTAATCCTTCTGGTAACTCTTTTCTGTATTTAAACAAGTCCTTTCTTATAAATGTTCTAGTTACTTCTATGCTGCTACTGCTAATACTTTGATAAAACCTCACTTGCCTTTTCATGACTACCCAGGCCAGTAGTTATGCTGTGATTAGCTGGGGCTTCCTTACCATCACAATAATCCATCAAACATGATAATCCAATCCTCATTTGACTACGTCCCACCCACACACAGCTCAAAATAGCCTGGATTTGATCAGCTTCCAGGTGCCCTGCAAGCATGAGAGAACTTTTAAGCAAGGTTCAAAAAACACTTTTCATAGTGGTTGAAGGGGTAAAACCGAGTAACTCAAGATATTTAGCTCATTGGATTTCTCCTGGATCAAGTTACTGAAATGGTGATTTTTGTAGAAACAGTGTCATACTGCACAACAGTGAAGTGGTAAGTTACTTTTTTAAATAGCTTTACATCCAAGCAAAGTGAAAAGAACAAGATTTAGAGAGTCACAGTAGAGAATTAGCCTTAATGTAAGTAGAATTATGTTTAGAGCAGAAAAATGGCTGATGAATTTTCTATTTTTTGAATGGCTCAGGGTTTTTTTGTTCCCTATTTTACTTGTGCACATACTTCCTTCAGCCTTTGGACCTAAAATTGTCTATGTCACTTTAATGTTTGTTCACTGCACAAACAAGGGAAATGCTATGGTAGATTTAATAAAATATTAAATTTAAATTTTAGGAGACTGAAAAAACAAACAGCTTTCAATTCCCCAGTCATGAATATCAACATAGCAGTTTACTTCACAGTGTCAAAGTTTGAGTTCAAAACACAGACAAAGAATCCCATCCCATGAATAAATTATTACTTGGAATGGAAGAACGAAAAAGAGGAATGATCATAAACCAATAAACCCATATCATGCCATCATGTTTGAATTCAGAAAGTAGTAGTGATGCCTTTGAATTAAGTATGCACTTTTGTTGTGTTATCACAGATTATTACAAAAATTCCAAATATGTTTGATACCTTTAATTATTTTTTTTTTTTTTAAATTAGACCAAAAAGTAGCAATAACTTCACCACACAGGTATTCTTTAACCCAAAAATTCAGATAGTAATCAAAGGCTTTATTTTGCATGGGTTTGGGTTTGGGGTTTTTTTGTATACTTGTAGCACTTACACCTTCAGTCATCTGACTTGTATTTATCTAGTTTCTCATCACCAGCAAATGCAGGGGAACTTCACAGAAGTCTGATCAAACTGAGTGTTGGAGAAGTCTGAATATCCTCACTATGGACCAGATTTCTGCTTTTTCAGATTCTTCCCACATTACAGGGATGCTACTTTGGCATCAAAATGAAATTCATTCATTTGTTTCAGTTTTCTTCATTTCAGCATGGAAATGAAGCAAAAAGAGAAATCAGATGTACCAGCAGATTTTGCCACAGGGAAGGATTTTCTAGTGTTGATTCCATATTGATTCAGAAGTCTGAGTTTCAAACCTCAGTAAAATGTTTCTTTAAATTTTTTGACAGTCCACTGTTGCTGTCTGACTGCTCATTTTCCACCTTTCTCAGCATAGGTAATGATGCAAGGCTTGATATGGAGGAATAATATTGTGAACTTGAACTACATACAAGCAGAGAAGAGTTATTTCTCTTGTCTTAGCATGGATATCTTACATGTGGAAAATCATCTTGAGGTGCATGCAGGAAAGAACTGGAAGAACCCAGTATAAACTCAACATAACAGCAAATATTACTTTAATTTCTGTATTGAAAAACTAAAGACTGATTTGATTTCATCTAATTTTAAGACCCTATGTGAGGTTCCTTAGAGGAATTTGGGAAGAGTCTAGACTGTCAGACATTGTCAATGCTCTGTGCTGCAGGAGGCCCATGCTTCACCATTTGTTGCCCTGTTTCTGGATTTGCCTGGAAAGGAAAAGTGAGCATGCAGGTAGCAGGGAAACATGGTGACAATCCAGCAAGGGCACTAGACTGAATAAATGAAAGACCAAGACCTTGGAACATCTCACAGTGTCCACCTACAGTTTGGAAATAGCTACACTTAATCTAGTCTTCCTCCATAGTCAAGAAAGACAGTGGAGTACCTGGAAGAGACACCCTGATCTGACTGATCTGTGGTCCAGCTCTCTGAAAAATTGCAACAGTAAACTGCCTTTCACCTTTCAAAAGGACTTGTTAACATTGATATAAGAACTGGTGTTTCTTTTGTCATAAACTAAAAGTGGATAGCAAAAATTTTGTTTAGCTATTTTAATCACTTTGCTTTAACATACCCTGAAAAGCATTCTTGTATATGCGTGTGTGTATATAAGTGTAGATAGATACATTTATATCTACATATAAATATATATAGTATTTATCTATCTATATAATATCTTGTTTCTATATATACAATGTCTTAAGTGCAATATAGAATACTCTTCAGACATAATTATCTTTTAGCTAAAATATGAAAGATACTTTAGTGGTTTTAACAGGGAAACAAGTCCTTTGGAAAACTTTACCCATGACAATGTATTCTTTGGCATTATACATCTACTTCATCCAGGCAAAACATTTCTATTTTTAATATAAAATCAAGATTATATTTTTTTTAATATTTTGAATCATTTTATGTCCTGGTTTTGGCTGGGACAGAGTTCATTTTCATCTCAGTGGTTGGTAGAGTCCTGAGGTTTTTTGGATTTTTGCTGATCACAGGGTTGTTAATACAGATATTTTTGTTATTGCTGAGAGGTGCTTACATAGAGACAAGGACTTTTCTGCTTCTCATACCAACCTGCCAGCAACTAGACTGGGAATTCTCAAGAAGTTGAGCAGCCAGACAGCTGACCCCAGCTGACCACAGGGATATCCTGCACCATATGGCATCATGCTCAGCATATAAAGCTGGGGGAAGCAGAAGAAAGAGTGGGACATTTGGAGTGATGGCATTTTTGATCCCCAGTAACAGTTACATGTGATGGAGCCCTGCTTTCCTGGAGATGGCTGAACACCTGCCAGCCCATGGGAAGCAGTGAATTTAATTCCTTCTTTTGTTCTACTTGCATGCACAGCTTTTGCTTTCCCTGTCAAACTGTCTTTATCTCAACTATGAGTTCTCTCACTTTTTGTTTTCTGATTCTTTCCCCCATACTACCGCTGGTGGCTGTGTGGTGCTTAGTTGACACCTGAGGTTAAAGTGTGACTAAGAATTTAAATCTTCAACTTACTTTCTGGAAAACTCACCAGTCTGAATATCCAAGGTTAGGTGCAGCATAAACTGTGGCTCTTAAGGTGCAGTCTCTGAATTGTAACAATGGCAACTGAAGCTTAATTTCAGAGAGGTATTTCTTTCTTTTTTTTTCTCACTTCTTGCTAAAAACTGGCAAAGTGCCTTGCCTTTCCATGGACAGTAGTAAACGTGGAAAAAATCTGAGATGTTCCTAAACATTGAAGCTTAAATGCAGTCAGATCAGAGGGGAAAAAAATCTAATCCTAACTAATTTCATCTGAGTTTATTCCAGGCCTGTAACCTTCAATCTAGCCCAGCATTTGTTGCTGTGGTAGGTCCTTTCCTTTATAGCCAGCTGCACACCCCACATGAGATCAAGGTCAAACACAGAATAATATGTTGCAAGCATCTTGCATTCTGGCTATTTGAGATGGAATGTGCCAGAGCAGAGATCTGCTTTGAAATAAAGGCTCTCAAAGACTGAGGTGAGGAAGAAGAAAATAAATAAAATCAACCCAAAATTAACCTATAACCACTTATGATCTAAATTCTTTTCCTTTATTATTTTTCCTTATATGTTCTTGAACCTCTCTCTATTTCTGCTTCCTCCTTATTTCTGAGAAGTGTTTGCTCCTAAAAGAATGTGTAATACATGAGCATAGTAGAAAGCTGGATTTGTTTTCCAAATGTATCTTGTGAGGATCCAGTAATTGCTGCAAAACCTTATTAATTGATCTGTATGATACTACAAGCTTCGGTACTTTCCTTTGTACTTCTCTTGTTCTCTTATTCTGCACCTACAGTTTAGTATTTTAAGGTCTCAACACCTACACCTTTTTATTCTGCTGTGAAATGTTCTGCAACTTCATTTTTCTGTTATCACTTCATGTTTTGCAGGCAGAGTATTGACTTAATTTGCTAGCTTTCCAGCTTTCTATAGCTACAGTTCTTCATTTTGCAACCTTTTTATATTAATATGTCTAAATTGAAATTGAAAATTGAAATGTCATTTTAGTAATACCTGCTTCTACTTAATATGTCAAAAATGTAGTTTTACAACTGGGTACAAAAAAGACATTCTGATTATTGATATTTAACTGTAAAGAATATGAGACTGTCATTATTTACAAGTGGTTTATTACTTTCTTTTATGAATAGGTTTTAAGAACTTTGTTAATTATATGCTGTATGAGTGCAAAAAAGAGCCTATACTTATACATTTTAAATGCCCCTTTTTCTATATAATTACCTTTAAAGTAAGATGAGCATTGCTGCATTGCATTAAATTTGTACTCTGATATGTTCTTTGAATGTGCTATAAATGCAGAGATTCTTTCTTTCTTAATAGAATTTCACTTTTCTCATCTAGAGTTTCAATATTTCAGAGGTCTTTTCATTTGATTATACATGTAAATCACTTGGGAGACCTAATACACTTAGCTAAAAATTACTCATTCCTGTATAATGAATTTAACAATCTCATCTACAGTGAATAAGACTTTCAAAACTATTTCCAATTCCTCTACAGATTTGCTCTGTTTCCCGTGAATACAGATCCTGCCACCCAGCCGAAGTCTAACCAGTGCACTCTAAGGTCACAGGCAGATTAATGTTTATGGGAAATACAAATTTTAAGCTGCCTTTGAATATCTCATTCTTCCTGATTTGGGGGGAGGGGGGGGCGGTGGTGTCATGTGTACGAGGCTGAATCCTAGGCATGACTGACTTAGATTACACTGGGAAAAATACCACCAGGAGAATATTACTATCAAGATATCTGTGGTGTCGGGTAGTTACAGCCATGTCCTTTCATTCTGCCTCTGCTAAAGAGACTTTCTCTTAGGTGAGATTCACCAGTTTCCCTCTTGCAGCAAGATGCAATGAGGCAGGAAACCATATGCAAGCAAAGAGCAGTGTGACACCCAGCAGCTACTGGGACCATCACTGGTTTAGTAAGGGAGTCAACCTTATGGTAGGATTGCAAAAAAACTGCAAACAACTAAGATACAAAGCAGTTTTATTAAAGATTTGGGGAATTAATGCAGTTTTAGAGTAGAAGTATTAAATATAATCCTTACACAGATCTCTTATGACCAATGTTTAACTGGCCAGGTATATAGAGATTTATTTTTGTCACCTTTCTTTTGAGAAATATTTTCTGTCCCCAGTATTAGTGAACCTACATGCTGTGCAAGACACTCCAAAGAGCAGGCAGAATTACATCACAAACCAATGAAATTCAAACTGCAAGGAAACCACGGGTAAATACAGTTAAGGTCTGCAAATACTTGAAGAGAAAACTAAAAGCCAAGGGCTGAAAACTAAATATACTGCTGAATATCACACTAATGGAACCTTTGAATACTTCCCACTGGAGTACCGCAGAAGTAGAAAAGCTTTCCAAGGGAGTCTAATCCAATAGAAATATAGATTGAAGCAGGTGATACAGTTATGACAAAAATCTTAAGCAAGTTTATTACTCAAAAGAGTCTAAAAATTACTAGATTGAAAAAGTCTGTGGCAGGAAATTGTTAGGTGTTCAAAATGTGGGAAAACAGGAAAAAACAGTAATTCAATTGATATTACTAGGTACAACTTTCCTTTGAGTGTCAGATAATATGCCATTATTCCTAAATTCCATTGCTCCTAAAGTCCTCAGATTATATGAGATATCTTTTCCTTCTTTTGAATTTTATCTTGAAAAGGCAGTTTTCAAGCTTCATTTGATGAGAAAAAGTCTTAAAACAATCTTAAAGCATATCCCACAAAATATAAGGGAGAAAAAATTAAGACTAAACCCAAATATTTTATTTATATAGAGAGATTTATCACATATGTAGAGTTGTACTTCATTATTTTAAGAAATTTCAATTATATGTCATGATTCATAACTTTGAAAAAGCCTAGTTGATCATGCTGACATTTTAAAGTCAACAGGATAATTTTTTACATCTTAGTTCACTTGTCTCATACACAAAGATTACCAAAAAGTATAAAAATAAGAAAATGTCGATTCCTGACTTCAGAAATTATAAACATGTATAAAAAGATATAAAACAAGAAGCACTTGTATTTCATATTTCCAAAAATAAAATTAAGCCATGAACAGAATAATGATGAAAAATTCAAGTCCAGAACAGAAAATAGAAAGAGGGAAGGAACAGTAATCAGTCCTTGATGATATGAAGGCTCCTCATGATGTCATTGAATACTGTACAGAATATTTTTTTACATTCTATATTTCATTAGCTAGTTCAAAATCAAATTTTGCTTATTGACAAAAAATCTAAAGCAGAAAAAACCTGGTATAGCACTATACATGCTGTTGATTTGTTCTTTTATATTTTCTGTAACAAGTTGCAAACACAGTGAAGCCACTGTATGTGGAATTAGATCTTCTCTTCCAGTTACCTTACGCCTCTTGGTTCCAGCCAGCATCTTTACTATTGCTCTATTATTTTTTCAGATTTTTTTACTTCATGGTATATACGATGCTAATAGCACAATTGATGCTCCCCTGTCAAATATACTGTCTTAAATAAATTGTAAGAATATAAATTGTTCACATTTGCCCCTGTAAAATAATACACCCTTAACAAAAAAAAAAAAAAAAAAAACAAAAAAAAAAAAAAAAAAACAAAAAAAAAAAAAAGTCAGAGGTAGTAGCTTAGAAGTGTTCAACAAGATAAAGTTTTAATTTTTACCATATTAATGAATATATATATTCCATAGAATAATATAGTCATTTTCATTAAAAAGCCCCATAGAAAGGCAAATGTTTCGCTAAATAATTTTAAATAATGCTATCCCCAGAAAACAGCCCAGTCTCTAGCCTCCAAGAGTCCATCAGCCAGCACTAATACAGGATTTCCTACATTCAGCTCCTTTATCTCTTGTAAAAAACATGCGGAACATGACTTTTTATTTTTGGGTTTTTTTACAAGTGGCTAGACACTTTTCCTAATGATACACTGAGCTTCATGCTCAATGGTTCTATAAGTGGATGCCTTGTATCCATTGTACATATGCCATCCAACTTAGCCACCCAAGCACAGACCACTTTGTCCTCAAGGTCCATATAAACAGTAGGGTATATTCCAACAGCAACTGCTCTGATTTTTCAACATAATGGGTTTGTCAATGTGTTAGCCATTGTGGTATTCTCTTCTGAGATGCCTAACTCTTTATTCTCATTTTTTATATAAAATTACTCTACCTGGTCAAAGATAGATGTCTTCATGCTTAACAAACTGAAGCCTACTTCCTCTGGTAGATTTCATATCTTCAAGATACTCAAACTGTTCAGTGTGCCTAAAAGATAACCGAATCATTTTGGAAAAATGTCCCCATCTGATACCATGATTATTAATTATTGTATTTCAGAATTCTCTGTGCAGGAGATGGAGCTGTTTCAACACCCACCTTTAGACAAGGACTATCATTCTCAGGAATGACCCCATGTTAATCACCATCAGATGCAGTTACAACATCCCTCTTCTTGAAGCTTAGCTCCCCAGCATCGTTGTACAGTAATCTTGAGAGTGTGTATATGAGCTGTAAACAAAAAACAAAAAGACGAAAAAATGTGCAATGCACAGGAACATTTCCTTGAAGAAAGGACAAGAAGGCAACAGTATCAGAATAGGCTGGACTATCCCTCTCTATTCTGGAAACAAGTCTAAGTTCCAAAACCATAGACCCTGCCTATAGTAAGAGTCAGTGTTATAAAATTCAACCTGGATCAATAACAAACTGTCATTTTGATATGCTAAAAAAACAAATTATGTCACCATTAGTGATACTGTTTAAAACATCACCAACTGTGATGTTATACAGAACAGGAAAACCAGCTTTGAAAGAGTTGGTTTTCTTATTGAGAGGCATCAGTGAAAACTGAAGGGAAAATTATCCCTCTCTAAACCACAGTCCAGCAAACTTCAACTGTAGCTCTTCTTCACCTAAAGAACACCAAGACAATATTTATGGAAACATTTTTTTTCAAATTAAAAAAATATTCACTCCATTTTGTTCCAAAAAGCTTGGAAGAAGTGAGTCTACTTTGTCTGGAGAGTTAACTTGTTCTAAAAAAAATTAAAATCTTGCAAGTGAATGAAAAGAGAAAGGGTATGCCTCAAAATAGAACACTGATTGCAATTGGAACTGTGTTGAAATTATTTGTCTGTATTAGTCTCTCTAGTGTAGGGGTATAACCTGAGAAAACACGTTTTCCCCAAGGAAATGGGTATAGTCATTTAATCACTTGACAGTTTTTTAATTGTTCTTCCTTTACTCCTTTTTCTTTTTAAGTTCTGGTGTTAAGTTCTGGTGTTATCAAAAATTAGTAACTTTTTACATTAGGAAATATTTGATTGCATTTGTTTATTTCGCATTATTCTGTGAGTTTTAGTGGGTTTTTTTAAAGTAGAACAAGTTATTCCTTGGTGACCTCTGGATAGGAAACCAGGGACTATTAATGGGTGAATGAATGTCACTTGGCTGAGGGTAAAACAGATGACCCAATAATTTCTAAATAGACTACTTTCTGTTCTGAGAAAATGCTAACAGAACTAGAGATCAGAAAAATGAAAGAAGAGTACATATTGTCTAATTCCAACTTGCCCACTACAGCACAGTGTACTTTTGAATTTATAGCAATTTTTGATAAGCTAGGATCCCTTCCCAATCAAAAAAAAAAAAAAAAAAAAAGGTAAAAATTATGAGTATATTCTAGAAGATACACTAGAAATTTCAACAAATGAGCTGCAGTCAGAGAATGGTATATAAAAAATGCTTGTATTAAGGGAAATGATTGTTTAAAAGGTAGAAAAAATAGATGCACCAAAAGTTTTTAGGACAGGAAAAAAATTTAACAGTATATGAGAATTTATGAAATGAAAATGACAGATTCTAGTAAGAAAGGGTTAAAATAACCTAGGGATGAAATAAATTTAAAAAAAAAAAAAAAAAACCAACAAAACAAACAAAAAAAAACCCCTGCAGTTGAGTTTAAAGGACATATTAAAAAATGCAAGTGCAAAGTTCTCACACTTAAAACCAATTAATTTAATACTTTATAACCACTTTATCTGTGCTTTGTTTATAGCATAAAATTGATCACCTCTGTCTGTCTCTTTGTGACTAAGACCTCAAAAGCACTGGATTATACTCAGTTTAACGTACTTCTAGGACAGTTCGGCAACCAGCCGTGATTCCTTTCGCCTCTCATACTCCCTCACACTGTATATGATCTAAATGGGTAGCCATGCTATTTATATCCAAGAAAGTGACTATGTTCAAACCACAGTAAGTGGACTACCTTTGTTTTCCAGTCTCAGTGGTCACATGGCTAACATAGGAAAGACTGTTGCTGTTCAAATGCTTACACTGTCCCTACAGACCTTCCAAATGCAGGCAATTTATGCCTAAGGCATCACAATAGAAGTGTCTCTGGTGCCAGTTTTCCTGTTGAGGAGTGTGTACTGTCTATCAAATCCAAGTTTATGCATATATGATATTAAACAGCTTCATGCCCAGTTTTCTACTGAGTTGCCATGAAATGTACTCTGAGTTAATAAATCAATACAATGTACCTATTTTAATGAAACAATCTGAGGAACACAAAATTAGCATCTGCATTCAGAAGTAACACAGTGTAAGAACTGAGATGCATATGCACCTTTCATCAGGTTTCCTCGTGGCTGTTTTGATACTACTATTAGTTAGAAAATTGCATCTGTTTTACATAGGGTATTTGTCTGGCCAATATATAGGACAGGTAAAACAGTAAGACATCATTGTCTATAAAAGATTGTTTCCCTTGGAAACTGCTGCTCAGTGGCTGAAGGAAGAGTAGAAAGAAAATAAAAGACTCCTTAGCTGATGTCACTAAATATTGCCATAGAAAATTGTAATCTCCCCTCCAGGCTCAAGAAACAGAAGGCTCATACCTTCTCATGTCCTTTATTTGTACATACAGTCTTTTACTACACCTTTTAATGCACTAATATATACAAAGCATGTCTGCACTGCATAAGCAATGGTGTTTCGTGCACAGGTGCACCCTGGGTTTGAAAAGTTCCACACTGTCACAGACCAGCTAACACTCAGCATATGCTTGCTCTTGCTTTCCTAGACTAGTAAGCCTTTACAAACTTGAATGTCTTTTTGTGCTGAAGAGTTTTGTTGTGCACAAAAGGTGTAGAAGAATGCTCACTCTCCCTGTGGTAACAGCACAGGAACAAGAAGAAATGGTGTTTCTTAGGTTCCAGTGCTGTGGAATATTTCTGCCAATGTTTCTAAACCAAAAGCAAGCCTTTCCTTAGTGACTTTCTGTTGTTCTGTTTTCTATTGTTATTATCATTATCACAAATTTAATTTTAGATCCTATTTAGAATCAAAGACTCCAGGGAAAGCATATTTGATGTTAAGAAATTGTAGGATTTGAGCTTCTCTCTTTCTAAGTATTGCTGTACTTCAGTGATATATTTTAATCTAAATCACTTGAAAAACTGTCAACAGCACAGTTAATGGATTTAATTACAAATAGTACTGTTCTGACCTTTCTCCATCTAGATGCAGAGATTTCACCCTCTAAAATGTATTTTTAAAATTCACTGATGATATATTGTTATTAATAGTCAAAAGACCATTGATGATATCCACAGATCTAAAACTTTTGATTTAATCATCATATTCCCTTGATTAAAGAAACTGCTATTCTTTGGTCAATTATTTCTGTTATTATCTTGATTTGATTTTCATGGGCCATTGTAAAATTGTCAGAGAGACAAATTCTAATAAAACTGGGACATATGGGTGTTATTTGAGAATCTTGATTTACCCTTTTTTATGCTGGGAAAAATCAAAACATTCTTTGAGGAACTACTCTCCAAACTGAAAACAGAAGCATAGGAATATCAGTTTTGCCATAGATCAGTTTGGCAGAACAGATTCATACAGTCCTGTGTTTCAGCAGAGTTTAATCCTACATCGGGGTTGCAGTAAATGATTCCAAGTGAATCCTCTTCTGGAAGAACTATGTATTAGGTGACCATTGTCAAGCATTATACTAATAGTATGATGTCTATGCTATGACTGATTGGCACGGGTCTGTCATAAAACAGCTTGGGCTTTGTCTCAGGAAAACGTCTTTCCACTTGGACTAGGCACTATTAGGAAGTTCTGGGTGTGTCTGTGTCTCCCAAAGCTCTCAGTGCAGCAGCCTACACACCTGAAAGGAAAAGATTTTACCATCCCTGTCTAGCAGCCCAACTGGGTCCTTCAGTACCAAGAGACCCTACTTGAGTAAGTTTTTAATCCTGTGCTAGCCTCTTTGGGTCACCTGCACAACACAGAAGGAGGTCTGTGCTTGATCAAACCCACTAGTTTTCCTTAATGCCTTAAATACCAGAGGCAACACACAATGAAAAAAATCTAGTTGGTGGATTTCAGAAAATTTCTAAAAACCACCCATGAGACTTTTTCCTCTCTAAGACAGTGACAGAAGTGCAAATGACAGCAATGAAGCCAGAAGCTTTTCTGTAACTACTTACATGACAGTATGCCAAACAACTTACAGGTTGTAATCCCACATGAAAGATACATTTACATCTTACCTGTTTGCATGAGTGTATTTTCCAGTGAATTCTCTGACAGTGCAAATATGTTATTTTTGCTTTGATAAGCTCAGTAAGACCTTACAAGCTTACTCACTGAGTTAAACTACATCTGATTCCAAAAGTCTTGTTCTTCTTGTTATGAACTGACACTCTTCTTTGTGTATCTTGAAAACATGTCTGAGTCAAGCAAGTTTAGTCATATATAAGTTTAGTCATGTGGATTTATTTAATATACTGCACATTTATAAATCTGCAGCTTTATTTTTGCTGATTTTGTTCCTGCATCCTGCAACTGACCCTATATCCTTCTAAAGGGAAATCATTTTCTTTTGGTTATGCTAAAATATGATCTATAATTATGATTCTACTTTAAGGGAGGTATCTATACATATACAAGCTGGGTGGGTGTGTAGGTGGAGGGGATTGTGTGTATGAACTTTGCCCTTAATGAAAGATTTCTGAAGTAGGAGTTTTGTTGCAGAATTCCCTTGGAGATAATAACACTATTTCAGAACATAATAGTCACCAGCTGGAGTAGAACCTACTTTAAATAGAGAACTTGAAAGAAATATACAGACTGTTGTCCTAATAGCAAAACACTCAGTGGCCATGATATGCAAACAATAACTTGACTGCTTATTTGCCATAATATAAATAGTTATTTTATCTACTAGTTAGCTCCAGGAGAGGAAAGTGACCTCAACATGAAATTCAGTCATAGGATCACAGAAATTAAAACTGTGAATGAATGAAAGCATCTAAGCTTTCTCACTCCAAAGCTAGAATAATTCTCAGAATATATATTTGATAATGCAGTCAAACTTTTTCATTTTTACCAGATAATGAAACCTTCATTGACATTTTTCAAGTTACTTTTCTGTTTGATAGCCTTTAGGAGTGTCTAAACACTTCATTTATTTTTTTCTGTGATTTATTTCTTCTTTCTTATGATTAAGTTCCCTAAAACTGTTGCCTTAAAAGGATTTTCCTTCTATATATGTGAAAACTCTTACCATGTTGCTGTTTCTCACAGTTTAATAAACTAGATGTATTCAGCTTCAAAATTAATCCCAGATGATTTTTCCTATTGATAAAAATGAATTACCTCTTTTAGGACTGGTTTAAAAACTTGGAAATTTTAACCACGTTTTTCTTTGCTGAATTTGCCACTTGCTCCCCTATGAAAAACACTTATCCAGGTTAATAGTGACTGAAATTCATTACCATATAATGACAGCTGGGTTTATCACAGATTTCTTTCCTCTGTGGCATATGTTTTCAATGCTACTATTTATGATACAGCTTGAATGCACTAACAGATAGTTAAAATCATGCAATGAGCATACAAGGTTCTGAGCCAGATGAAAATTTAAAACAAAGAAAGCATTTCAGTGTCAGTGCCATTATTCAAATGTTTTATTCTCGGCCAAGATGGACTCATAACTAGCATATTTTGTTATCGTGCCTTTAAAAGATGTGCTTTTCTCTCACTCCAACTCTATTGAAAATCTTTCTTAGAGAAATTTTCAAAGCACTTACATGAATTACTAATACAAGTTATATTAGGGTTCTATTTAAAAAAAAATCTATTTTGCTTCTGAGAGATAATTTGTTTTGGAAATTTACCTTTTCATTTTTAATTAGCCCTTATTGTATTATAGATCCATTTGAGAGACATCGTTTATCTGTCTCCGTACTCACCATACTTCCAAAATTGTTGGCCAGCTTCAGACCAAGATAAGAATGAGGTCAAAGTCTTAAAGAGAAATCTCAGAAGTTCCATTTAATTTTGTGGTTGGATAGAGGACACAGAACCAGATTGCTGTCCCACTAAGAATAAAGCATCAATGACAGCTCTGCAGTTATCCTTTTTGATTGACCTCTTGCTATCCAGTCAGCAAGTATTCTGCTGGAATGTCAGTGCAAAAGTAACTCTGAACTACTGAGAGCATATAATGTTCTCTGCACAGCAGATATCTGCAGACATGAAAGACAGCTGAGAGAACTGGAAAGGGAAATCTAATAGAGCTGGGCATAAAGCTCACCATAAATGGTCAAAGCTGCTGCAAAGGGGCAAAGGAAGGGATGTAAGATTATCAAATATAAATCCTCAAAAAATCACTTCATTAACTCTGCTGTTCTCAGAATAATTTGTTCTACTGTTTCTATTAAGACAACAGAAACCAAAACACAACCAATGGACTATGACAACAAAATTACTCCTTAATACAATGAATTTTGAACATCAACAGGAGCAGAAAATAAGCTCAATATCTGAAAGAAAATGCTTTCTCCTTTTAGATTGTGTAGACTGAACAGAGCCAATGAAGTGAAGTGATCACACTACAGAATTTTGCAGAGTAGCTTAAAGAAGACATACAGCTACATGATATTGCAGTTAACTGTGATAGCATCTGAGGAGTCCATGTCAGCACCCTGCTGCACTCAGTACAATGTGTGCATATGGAGAGAACAAATATTTTCCCCCTTCCATCTGATTTTCTTTTCACCCAT
The DNA here is from genome assembly GCA_035222235.1 of Margarornis squamiger. NCBI lineage: Eukaryota > Metazoa > Chordata > Aves > Passeriformes > Furnariidae > Margarornis > Margarornis squamiger. Next base: position 35,996,821 of record JAWWTY010000156.1, read on the forward strand.
CTTCTTTTATGTCTGTATATAAGGATGATCCCAGGGGTTGAAGAGGAAAACCTCATTCAACAAACACCTAAAAAAGGCCACTACTGTTAAGTCAGTTCCCTGTAACAGCTATTCTGGTGCCAAATTTGTTAGATTTTTTAGTGACATAGAGATAAAATGACTGTGGGATGGACCCCAGAGTAGTCCCAGTAGTATTCTGTCAACTTGCTGTCAGTTTTCACTCCTCATGCCATCACTGTCAAGCTTGTAAAACCGGATGCTTTGTTACTGATGCAGTGAGATCAAGTTGCACTGATATTGCAGAGGTAGGTTTGTGAGTAATTAGAGAACACTGTACTGCTGGGCTCCTGAAAGGTACTATCTTGGGTAGCAAATTTATTTCAGAGCAGAACTAAAGAATAAAAATTTGTTTGGATAGTTGCTAGTTGCTTGGTTCACTGGTTTGAAAGAAAAAGGGGAAAAAAAAAGGAAGGAAGAGGGGAAAAAAAGAAAGAGACAAGGAAAGGGAAAGGGAAAAGGGAAAAGGGAAAAGGGAAAAGGGAAAAGGGAAAAGGGAAAAGGGAAAAGGGAGAGAGGAAGAGGGAAAGGGAAAGAGGAAGAGGGAAAGGGAAAAGGGAAAGGGAGAGAGGAAGAGGGAAAGGGAAAGGGAAAGGGGAAAGAAGTTTGTTTTGGCCCAGAAAATAAAAAAAAGGAAAAAAATATTATACGGACAAGACCCCTTAAAATCCCTCACAAATTCATACAGCACATTGTTGTCTTTTTTTTAAACATGGTGAGACATAATATGAACACGCTTATTCAAAACACTTCCCTTAAAAATTTTCCAGAAATAAGAATGTTCCACACTTAATAGAAAATACCCACACCTTCGTCCTATCTGAGGAAACACAGCAAAGAACTGTTTGCAATAAAGCTAAAGATCTCTTTTTTTTTCTCACTGTTTGTGCTCTAGAGACTCTTAATGTAAAAAGTGCACTCAAAAGATATAGATGAGCTTTCCACAGTCTAGCATGAGCAAAGAAGTAGCTATTCATAGAGGCAAATGTCCAGTATTATTCAAATTATTTGGAATACTGTTCCTGCTGACAGCAGAGCAACATTTGGAACAAGGAGCTTGTATTTGAACAAAACGTTTTATACAGTTACTATGTGATATGACAGGAAAAGAATATGAGAGGAAGGCAAGGACAGAGCTGATATGTTTTCATCAGAATTACTGTAATTACAAAAGTTTTCAGCAGTACCATGTATGTGAGTGCACAGTTCCTTATTGAATACTTGAAGTACATCACCTGCTTCTCCAAGAATGACGACACCATTTTCAGTACTAGCAGGAAGGTATAGGGACCTGATGCCTTTTCTAGTCAGGCTGTTATATTCCCTGATCATCACAGTTTCTTCCCATGCTCTTGTGCATCATGTTCCAACTCCCTAAGTGGAGATAACCACTTGAAGTCACTTTCAGAAATGGGTCCGCAGCATGGCAATTAGATCCCAGGAACAGTTTTGTTGGCTCCAGAAGCCTTTAAGCTGTGTAGATGTTTTACTGATCTCTGGATCCAGACACAGTTCTCATATTCAGGCTTAAAGATGCTGCAAAACATTTCCAGACAACACTTCTGTTTTTAAGAAATGTGTTTAACCAAAAAAACGTAATTAAGACAGCATGTTTGGACTTCACTTAGTTCTTTACTAGGTTTCAAGGAAAAGCAAGCAAGAGGATTTTCCCAAGTAATCCGGTGCAATAGAGCCAGGGGATACCATGTTATCGCATTCTCATACTTTGATATTGTTCATAAACCTTCAAGAAAGGGGCAAGTCCAGTTGCTAAAATATTCTTTCTGGCTTAAAGAAGCATTTGTTTAAGGATAATGGAAAGCATTTCACTGGTGTGGCTTTATTTGCTTTCTCTTTTTTCAACTAAGAGACACAGCTTTCATGTCATGGGTGTGTTGTATTGTCACAGCAGGTAACAGAGGAGTCATCCTTGCCATCAACTCACTTGATTCTATCCTTGGTAAGTCATACAATAAGCTAGTAACCTATAAACTGACTGATGCACTATAGAATACTTTTTTTTAAATAAAATAAGTCTAAATTGTTTTTTTTTTCTCTGTCCGAGCACTAAGGGTCTTGTATGTTGTTTCCACTGATGTAGCTACTTATGCCATGAAATACTGCTGAAATCAATGGGACTATTTATGGAGTCATTTGCTATTCAAAGGGCTTGATTCTCTGATTATTTATTCTGGTTTTTCACTAGTGTTACTCTGCTTACTTGAACAGCGTTACTTCTATTTTAGCTGATGCAAAAGAAAGTACAGTCAAAGGTGACAGAGTCTGGCACTAAATCTCTTAGTAAATAGTTGCTTCAAGATAAAGAAAATAATATCTTTGGATAAGGGCAAATCACAACTTAACAAAATGCCCAATATGGATTTTGTGTGTTCAGTAAGATATTTCAAACAAAAATGAATGCTCAAAGGTAACATTATTTTTTAAGCTCAAACACTCCCTATGAGTTTGACAAATAGCATCTGTCTGGAATCAAATCTTGCCTCGTTAATGTCATTAGGAAACCTTAAACAGAGATCCGATTTCATACTGTAGAAACAGGTTTACAAAGGCTTTTGTTAACAGAGTTCTTCATTTCATAATGCTTAGATGCCCAGCTCATGGGCCATTCCAGCATATTTCAATTATTTAATTGAGTGCACAATCTGATTCCCACTGTGCCCATTCCCAAGCATCTTGAAGAAGTGAATGGAGACCAAGGCGCAGGTGAGACAGATAATCCTGATAGCTGCAACTTCCTATTCCACAGCCATCCTGAAAGTTTGCTCACAACACAGATGTCCTGATTGCCTGATAGGTACAAAGGTCATCCTCTTGTGGGGTGGGATTTGAAAGCTCCACTTTTTGACATTTGCAAGGCAGGCAGGGAGCAAAAAATGATCTACAATAGCCTGTATATGAGCGATTGCAGGAAATAAAAAGGCTTCTAAGAAGCACCAGACTTATTGTGCCTGCTTTGTATGGGTTCTGTGTAAATGTGTGCATACTTTCAGATTTTATGCACATGTGAAGATCAGCTGTCCCGGTTATGCATGGTGGGTGGCATGCTGTGGCAGGAAGAATGGGCTCCACAGTCGTAATTGGTAAGTTTCTGATGAGCTGACTGAGCACAGTACACATCATGTAGCACTTTTCACATTGCCAAGTTAACAGCTATCACCAGAGATAGAATTTAAACTGCTGGAATAAACAAAGTCAAGGGGAAGTATCTTGCTGAAATGTCACCTCCCACAGAGCTTGTGGAAAGCCATTACTATTGTAAAGATGCATATATAGGATTTCAAAATTTGTATCATGCCTTAAAAGATATCCTTCAAGAATTCAAAGCATACAGCAAGGACAAACAATTATCTTTCCCAGAGAATAAATAAGATAACTGGTTTTTTATTATGTTGAATACTTCTTGGTAGCTTTCAGATGGTGTTTTATTATCCAAATTGGTCTAACTAATCTAAAATAATTCACCTGAGGAAAAACATCTAAGTAATCTGTGGTTAGAAAATTTTAACTTATCTGCTTTACTTTGTCTGAAAGATAGGGCTATAATTGCAGAGAACTAACTGGGTCAAATCGCAGAGAACTAATTACAGAGGGCTATAATACCAGGAGAACTAACTGGGTCAAAAACTGGAAGAATTTTCTCTAAGTGTGACATGCTGCTCAAACAGTAACACTGTGCCAAAGTATCCCAGAACTGTAGGTCTGAAGAGAGAACTCAGGAATCCTCCAGCTGCACCAGCTGGCAGTTTGGAAAGGTGGACTAAAAAACAGGACCAGAAACTAAACAGCCTGTGTAACCTCAGCCCTATAGGTTCTCTTGTCTCCAGTCTGATGCTGGAGTCCTGAGCAGGCTGTGCTGCAAAAGGGAGTGCTATGTTGCATAGAGGCATCTGCAGGGCTGGGAGAGTGGTCCAGCTGAGCACTGAGTCTCATCTTTAGTCCTATTCACTGTCCTTCAGGACCAGGGCAGAAGGCGAGGGCCCTGAAGTGCACTGTCAGTAGGCATCTCACAGTGCTGGTGGGACCTTATCTAGGAACAGATCCAACAACGGAAGCAGGAGAAAGATGTTGAATGCTCTGTATCTAGCTAATACTGTCTGATTTATTGTTTATGGGCACTGCACATAGACCAGGTAGCTAGGGGAAAGGGCATCTCCTTGCTGTCCCCAAAGGGGATGACAGACAGGAGACTGCATATTTCGCAGAGGGTTTACAGGCTAATCCAAAAAAAACATTTCCAAAAATGACAGCTGTAGGTATTGATGGGCTGTCCTGTCCTCTCCAGAATTTCTTGCTTTTGCCCTAGCAGATCCAGTAGCGAGGTGCTATGGTTCATAAGAAGCATCAGCTTTACCTAAGATGCTACTAGAGGAGGTGAGAATGAGTGGAGAAAGGGATGGTTGCAGAAGTGCAGGTCGCTGATCAGAGATCTCCCAGCAGCTCTCTCTGCCCCGAGCAGACCCACGGCCCTGGCCCGGGGCAGCTCCAGCGCGGTGACGAGGTAGCGGGAAGGGAGGCAGCTGCTGCTCTGTATGAGAGGGACAAACTGAGCCGCAGCACAAATCTCTGTAGAGGGTTTGAGGGCAACCAGGAGTCATTTTTCGTTTGCCCGTGGCTAATACGGGTCACCCAGCCTGGGGCACTGTTCCACAGAGTCGCTGGTGATAAAATAAATAGCTGGAATGCAGGAATTGAAGCAATTCAAAGAAGACCAAGAGCCCTCAACAGAGATGTGTTACCTTGGTATCAAGCACTATTCTACTTGAAATCCTTGGCAAAGACAGTAGAACTGCATCTTTTTTTTTTTTTTCCTTTTTTTTTAATTCTCCTCTCCCCCACCCTTCCCTGTTCCCCTCGCTGATGTCACTCTGATATAAGGGATGTATACAAGTGCACGTGAAAGCGTTATTACAAAGACTGAAATCCCAGAGTGGTGTGTATTTCCCTGTCTCTGGCATCATTCCCCTGCTTTCACTGGGGATTGATAGGAAGGTAGCTGAAGTCCTGCTACCAAATTACAGAATCTAAAGCCTCAAATGGGACAAAGACCGGTCAGGAGGCGTTAAGGGAGGGCGGGTGAGAAACTGCAGGACCAAGGGGAGAGCAGGGATACAGGGGCCATACCCTCTGGAGACCCCCCCGGCTTCCTACTCTCCTGATTACTTTGATTTTCGATTGTTCTTCGTCCGCGATTTGAAGGAAAAGAAAAAATGTTCTTTTATGAAGAGGGCAGAAAAGCAAGTTATTATTTTGCTTCTTACTTGACTTGAGGGCTAGAGATTAATCTATTTAGCCCTTTCGTTGGTTTGAATTAATGTCAGGAGGTAAAAAACACACCTGGGAAAATTAGACAGGAGAAGGATCACCTTTTGCTAAAACCGTATTTTTCCTACGTTAATTTATTTGTGCTTATTTTTCCCACGTCGGTTCTCCGATTGTAAGGAAATATACCAAGTGTGAAATAAACGTTTCGACAAAGTAAATAACTGTTATTACTTCTACCCGTCCATAAATATGGTCTGAAACTAATAATTGATCACATTACTTTCCGTTTTCCTGCTTCTACTCACTGAAGGACACAGTGCAACGAAAACCGCCGAGAGCACAGAGGGAGCGAAAGGAGCTGGGGAGAGAGGACGGCCCTGCTCGCAGGCGGTGGTCCTGTCGGGGAGAGGTGACACGAGACTTCTTCCCGGAGGGAGAGTTCGGAAGGGCTCTCTGAGAAGCGTGAAAACGAAGAAGCTGGTTAGAAAAAAGAAGGGCTGGGCAGACGCTGCTCAGGTGGATGGCGAGGATTGAGTTTACACCTGGGGACTGGAGGTCGGTCTCCCATGGCTGCAAGACGCAATCTTTGCCCCCAGAGCCCGGGAGTCAGACGCCGCTTGACATGGTAGCGACACCCGGGGCGGCAGTGGGTCTTGGAGGACGTGCCAAGGGGCGAGGGCGGAGGAGGGGGACCAAAGGACTGGGCCGAGGCAGCCGCCGAAGTCTTGGGGCTCCCTCCCGGCCTGGGCCGGCGGCGCTGCCGCTCCTGCCACGTCGAGGGGCATTGCCCGAGGCGGCGGCGAGGCCAGGAGAGGGTGGAGGCTGTTCGCCGAGACCACCGAGCCACTGCTGGAGCAGGCGAGCTTCCCGGCAGCTCCGCGGCACATCCCGCTCAGCCTGGCCTGCCAAGGTCTCGGGGCCTAGGAAGGGGGCCGGCAGGGTTTACCCATTCCCGTCAGGGCAGCTAAGGCGAGGTATATGGGAATGCTTTCAGGTATCCCTTAAAGACATCTCCTGTGGTGGCCCCGGCGTGTTTTAGCCTCCTCCTCTCCAAAGGAGGCGAGGAGAAGGACCGCCGCTTCCTGATAGCCCTGGTAACACCAAGCATACTGGCAGGGTCCTAACAACACCCGAAGAGGGAAGCTGACACGGCGGTTGGGACGCGTCAGCCAGCGGTCACCTTTCCCTCTCAAGGCACTGGTGATCTTGTTTTCCTCCGCACCGCGGTTGCAGAGCTGGCGTGTCGAAGTGGGTTGTCACCTGGGAAATTAGACAGTCAAACCTACCCGTTTCTGAGAGAATCAGGAAAACACAGGGAACAAAAAACAACAACAACAACAAAAAAAAAAATTGCAGGTCTCGAATTTTCCTTAGCTTTTTGCTAAATAAATTTCTGTGCATTCCCGATCGAAACGAGATCTCTCTGATGCCAAGCAGTCCTCTTTCGAGTATGTTCACATTAGGTATGATGTTCATAATAATAATAACAACAACCCCGAGATTTATGAGACAAGAGCACGTTTGACAGTGTTTGAGAAATTCAAATACAGCTGCATCGGCTTTGTCTCTGGTTCAGTCACATTTATTTCCCCAAGCTAGGCAGACAGCCTGAGTGAAGCATGACAATGAGGTTTGTAAATAGCAAATGGAAGGGTTTGCTGGGTTGTTGGGTTTATGTTGGGGTTTTTTTTCTTCCTCCCCTCCCTGTTTGATTTTACTCTCAATTCAAATAACCTTCCTCACTGAACGTTTCAGACAAGAGAATGTGAGCGGGAGGGGACGAGGAGGGCTCATAATTGCAGGTTCCCTTTGGAGCTGGAATTAAAACGCTGACGGCGTGCGTTGCAGAAGAAAGGTGCAGAGGCAGCCTCCGCTCTGACTGCAGGACGGCTGTGTTGTCAGTACGAGAGCGTTTATTTACAGCCAAGCACTTGAGAGCAAACGACGCTTCAAAAGCGCGAAAGTTGGGGGCTATGCCCGAGGTGCCGGGATTCCCGGTGGGAGAGGGACCCAGGCGCAAAGACCCGCTCCCCTCGCTGGGACTCCGCAGCCGCGCAAGGAGTGACCCGTGAGCGGTGCTGCCTCTGGGCAATTTCACATTCGCACCTTTCCTATTGAGACCTGCACGCCACGAAACGGGGCTGGGCGGGAGAGAGGTCATCTGGAGATGGCTTTAAAATATCTTAGTCAGTAGAACAAAGAGATACACATTAAGACAGCTCGTTTCGATCTCTCTCGTCATATTCAAGTGCCCTGTGCTTGACACTCCGCACAGATTCGTACCCCAGGGAATGCACTGAGGATGGGGTAAAATTCATAATGTATTTTTCTTGCACCAGAATCTTCTCCCTTATTCAAGTCAGATGGCCACTTCTATGGAACTCTCCTCCTTTCGCTGAGTGAGAAATTTATTCCTTCCTTTCATCAAGCTCTTACTATCACCCTTCCCCTG
>JAWWTY010000156.1:36004712-36017112 GCA_035222235.1 Margarornis squamiger
ATTATCTCGGGGGGGGGGGGTGGGCGGGGGGGGGGGAGAACAAAAAACAAAGAAACAAATTAAAAAACCCCACCCAAACAAACCAACAACAAAACAAATCAACAACAACCCAATTTGCTCCTACTGCTCAGACCAGTTAAAATACATTTGCAAAAATATCTGCAGTTCTTCAAAACTTTCTCTGCTTCCTTATAAAAGCCACCTTCCCGGTGGGAGACTAGGGAGAGCTTGTTTATTTGTTTTGGGTTGTCTCGAAACTCTCAGTCTGTCGCTTGTTAATGCCTAGCGTGCCCGTCTCCTCACGGCCGGCCTCCCTGGGAGGTGCTGTGATCCTGGCAGCTGGATCCGAGCCGCTGAGCACTTCACCTTATAACCCCCAAAGTTTCCCGCAGAGACTATTGTGCTTTGCTAAGTTTGGCTGAACATAGCAGTAACTATTTTTCTTGGACTATTTTTAGCCTCCGCGGCTTCAGTGAAAGCCTTTTCTTGTGACTGCCATTGCAGTCCCTATTCATGAGTCAGGGCAGGAGAAGGACGCCGGAATCCTTATCTTTTCCTGGGAGAGCAGGAGAGAAACCGTTGTCGCTTCGGGAAGCCTCTCATGAAGCACTCGAAGCCTGTCCCTGCTCTTCTGCAAGCCAAGGAACGAGACTGCAATAACAGAATACAAACATGTGTTTTGTTTTCCATTAAGTCGATAGACCAGACAAGGTCTGCCCCGGGGAAAAGAAGACTTGAGCTGTTAATGAGAGCTGACACTAGGATTTAAATAGTGAAGGCTCCTTTCGCCAGCGGTGTCTCCACAGTGTTGCTTTTTTTTCTTTGCTTTTCTTTTTTTCCCTCTTCTTCACAGGTGCGGGAGGTGCCCCAGCAGTGCATGCAGGGACCGTGCCGGCCCGAGGGAACATCTCTCAGAAGGAAGACGGCAGAGACTGCCACTCCTGCGTGTCTGCTTTGTTTTCATGGAGGCCTTTTGAACGGGGGAGGGGGAGACTAAAGTGCTTCTAACTCTTTTCTCCCGTGTGTAAACGCAAAACCGGCACGCGTTTTGTACCGGTACCAATACCGCAAGGAAAACTTTGGGGCGTTTGAGGGGGAACACAGCGGTACCTGACGCTGAGAAAACCGAGGGGAGCCGTGTGCCGCTGGGCAGGGGGTGCGGGACGCGTCCCTCCGCGCTCGGGCGAGGCGGGCAGTGGCATCTCCTCCGGCTGCGGCCGCCCCTCGCCCTGCGGGACAGCGGCGCGCCCGGCGCTGCGGGCCCACGGCCGCGAGATGGCGCCGGCGCCGTTCGGATGGCGCTCCGTCCCCGCGGGAGGCGCCGCTGCCACCGCTCCGTCACCGGCCCGGAGCGGCCGCCGGGGACCCGTCGGCACGGTCGTGCTCGGCTGGAAACGCAGAGAGCCCTCGCCCCTTCGCTGGGCTCACAGGTGGCAACCTTAGGGTCCCAGGGACGGCAAGGCTTTCGGCGACCCCGGAGTGGCTGCCTTGGCTGGCTATACAGGGGCTGGGCGGGGGGATGCTAGGTGAGAGGAGACTTGGTGTGAATTATAAAGGAAAAAGGGTCGCGGAAGACACTAGGGAAGTTCGAGCCGGGAACCTCGGCAGTGTGTCGCCGCGGAGATATAGGGAGTCTGTGCTTCGGCCGGCTTGCAGGGGGCGAAGTACTGCGGGTGCTTGACTCCCAGGGGAATTTGGCAAAAGTTACTGCGCACGGGGCTCCGGTGCTGCCAGAGGCAGATGCGGCTCACGAAGTCGACGGCTGGCCCTGGGAAAAGCTCCCTAGCTGAGCATTTCTGTTGTGTGAAGTGCCCGCATTAGCAGCCCGAACACGTAGAGAAAGGCTGACATCTGTGGTGTGGTACGCGGCACCCGAGAAATGACAAATCTTCCCGGTTCAGAGGGGCGCCCTCGCCTCGGCTCCCGGCGAGGAGGGACCCACCGGGCCCCGGGAGCGCCTGAGGGAGCGGCTTGCCCCAGGGAGGGAAGCCTCCTCTCCTGAGCTTTCTTCAAGTCTAAAAACAGCGATACGACACTGTTTCTAGATTTGGAACATTCACCGCCAATGCCCAGAAATGAGAAGACCTTCGGTAAAAACTTTGAGCCTGATTCCAGTGGAAGCACAAATAATGAGTATCCAGGCTTTTGTCGCCGGGATACAAAATAACACGTAAAAGCAAAATTGTACCATGGGTCATTTTCCTCGGCCCTTGTGCCAATGCACCTCTGCTTTTGACTGCTCATTGCATAGTTTAATTACCCGCCCCCCCCCAATTTGTCCAAGCCCATTCACATCACTGGCCTTAGATAGAAAGAAACCAGAGCTACTTTATTTTACAAGTGCTGACGAAAACCGCCTGGGAAGGAAAGACCCTTGGTAGCCGGCAGTGAAGGCGCGGCAGGACCGAGCTTCGCTTCTCTGCACGGCAGGAAGGACCCGCTAAGGGTTGGTGCGGGGTCCATCCCGCTATGATCACACATACGCACGCACTCCCACAGGACCAGGAGTTTGGAGACTTGTCGAAGGGAAGATAAATAAGAAATTAAAATAGGAAAAGAAAAAATTGTTCGGGATTAAACTCGAATTTAATTTTTTTTAAAGCCCCCAGGAAGCGGTGTCCTGAAAGTTTCCTCTAGCTCTCTTAGTATTTTCTGTAGTTTGTACTTTGCACTGGGTTGTTGGAGTCACATCTGTGTTTGTATGGTCAAAATAGTAACGGGCACTCTTTCTACTTTGATAGGTTTCTCAGCCCTTGTGGGGCTACGGCTAAATGGCACCTTTAAGTACCAAGCTATGGGGCAAATGATGTATTGTAAGAACAGGTGAGAGTATCCTTAGTACAGCTGATATTTATTGAACTAGCTAAAAGGAAAGAACTTAAAGAAATTTTAGGTATTCCATAACACAATTGTTGCACAAACTGCCTTCAATCAAGTTGTTTTGTTTTCAGGGCTCTTTTGCAAGCATCTTCCACACGCTTGGTGGAAAGGAGAGATCTCATGGGCTGTTCTGCATTTTCAGGGACGACCAAGACAATCCTGAGAGGAAAAAAAAAGTCGCTTTAGAAGGAGAAAAGTTGCCACTTCGTAGAGTTCAATGTATTTTTTTAAAAAGCCGTATCTCAGAGAAAAGGCCTTCTGTAACAGATTCCTAGATCGTGTCAAATTATAACGAATTGAATCGCAAAAAGCAATTACAAAGCAAATATTGTGATCAGTGTTGTGGGTAAAATCGGATCCGGGTTTATAGAGGAATATTAACTCAGATTTATTTTTATTTTTTTTAAGTCAACAGTGATTAGATTGGTGTTAAATCTAAAGACCTTTTCCTGTAGATGGCGTCCTTTGGGTACTGAGTAATCAATAACAGTACAGTCATACTCAGGAGACATTATTAAGCTTTGGATAATAAAATAATTAATACGTTTTTAGTTATATTTTTATTTAAAGTGAAAACCTCTTGATTTATCGTAAGCAAAAGTGTTTCTCCTTCACGTGGATACAAATAAATACTGTTTGAATAAATAAGTTGTTTCTGAACATTTTGTTGTCAAAGTGTTAAATGTCCCCGTCATTTTTATTCAAACACTAACATGATTACAGCCAATTATATATTCACCACTGTTCTTTATTTTAGAGTAATTGTACTTGTCACTAATAAAACAGAGACATAATGGATCGCTACTGTTCTGAATTTTAAAGCAATTTTCTGTAATTTGATTGAATTATACATCATCTCTGCTACTTTTTTATTTCTATATTTTGAAATACTATTTTCTTGAAAATTGCAGTTCTATTCCTGTTTTGTTGTTCCTGAAGTAACGAAACCTTCCATAACATTTATAAATAGAGCCTCGTCCCTTTTGAAATGTGGAAAATCATAATTTCCACCCAAACATAGTGAAGGCTTTAAACTGAAACTCCAAAAGTCTGGAGAAGTGCCTAAACCAGACTGCTGGACTCAAGGAGGTGTCGTCCTCGGAAATGAGAAGAACAGAAGCAGAAAGGAAAAAATCTCCTACGTGCATAGGAAGGTTTGATGGCCTTATTGCAATGATTTGATGAGCGTCTTGGGGCTCAAACGCAGAAACACGTCAAGACAAGCAATTCCTTTGCTAGTATTTACCACGGAAGAATAGAGACGCGGGGAAAATATAAGGTCAATTACATTCCTCAAAGAATTTGGAACCTTTATATACTGTCCTGTTCTTTTAGGTGGCAAATATAGGTGAGAAGCCCAGAAGTGACTTGTCTATCGTTAGGAAAAGACAACAGACACGTAGACTGATACGGAAGTATGTGGAGACACCGTACTTGTATAGAAAATACTGCGCTGAGCTATTCTGCTGCTCCTCGGGTTGTTTAGCTAAGAATGAGCTTTCAGAGGGTTGGTGTTTTGTTGTTGTTTTCCAAAGCCGAAACTATGCCTTTAATTTGGCAATTGTATCAACCATCAACGGGGTGAGATATAATCTGCGTTGTCGACAAACAAATCAAAAAACTATATAAAGGCTTTCACAAGTTAATCTCATACGAGAAAGCAACAGATAAACTATCGTTTGCAAACCGTGCGATTGCATAAAAAGGTGTTTTCTAGATACAGTGAAACACGAATGTTTTCTCTGCTATTCTGTAAGGTAGAACCAAGGGAAGGTTTGGGAACGCCGGTGGCTCACTGTGAGACGCTTTCACTGAAGCTTTAGCGGGACACGATCCCGACACTTAGGGAGAACCACGCTTCTTGCTTTTGCGAATTTCCACTCTAATATAGCAACAGAAATCAGCTTGTAAGGAATAAAAAAAAATTTTAAACCCCGATTTACTAGTATCGTTTTCTTAATTCCAACGTGTGCAACGACTTGTGAGCCTTTTTTTCCCCCCTTTCACTGATGTTCTGAAATTAATATGTAAATAAAGTGTAATATCATCCTCTGCGATATTCTCCTAATAGACAAATGGAAATTACTTCTCTCTTGGAGTTTCCGTAGCTACGGCATGATTTCCTTATTTAGGTGAAGTTTATAGCTCGATTACAAGAAACAATATTTTCTAAAAACTCCTAGGAAACAACCTCTCCGCGTGTGCGTGCCTATGCGAGTGCCCCGTCTAAAAAATCGATAGAAGAATACACACAAAGGGAATGCATTGCAGGAGTACCCTTTCTTTCTATGTTTTGCCTCTATCGGGAGTGTCTGCCTGCAGTCACTTCTCTTTCTTGGTCAAATTATTGTCTAAGCAAAACTACAAACTCCAAGCTCTAGCAAGGCATGGTCCATGCTTGATGGGAGGGGCACAAATGGAATTTAACTTGTTGCCAGTCATTTTTGTGTGTTTGTTTGTTTGTGCTCGTGCTTTAAAAGCGAAACAAATTCCAGAAACAAAGCGGGAGGGGGGGAGAGGGTGGAGAGAGGGAAGGGGGAGAGGCTGGGGAGGGAGGGAGGAGGAAAACGAGCTCTGTATAAAAGGCATATCATATTAAAATAATACATGGACACACCCACTGATATCAAGGGTACGGTATCAGCCCTTCCCCAAGAAATTTATTTATAAGTGGTAGCGGTTATAATCATCCAACAAACCCCTGCCATCACTCCCCCCTCTCTCCGCTAAAGAAAGAAAGAAATAATGAAAGAAAACATGGAGACCACCCTGCCCGATATAAAAAGTGTTGAGAATAACCTACATAAAGAGGCAGCTCCTGCGAGCCCTACTCGTGCCAGGAGACCAGGAGTGAGCAGGGTCTGCTTCCCGGGCAGCTTCCTTGGCGCTAGAGCTAGCCCCGTCAACCCGACACCCGCCAAGAGTGGGTCCCGCCGCTAGTGAGAACCGGCACCTCACTCCGGCACGTCCTCACGCCTGAGCCCCGGCACGGGGAAAGCTAATGCTGTCTTTAGTCCGAGACTGCCGAATGCTTTCTCCTAGTAAGGTGTACAGCTGTTTATGGCTTTCGTGCTACACCGGACATTTTGCTATGGTTACAAGGGGACCACGGCGCGGGGAGGGAGGGGCAATAGGAGGATAAGGGAGGATGGTGAGCTTTTGTAGGCCCTAAAAATTGAATCTGCAGGTGATCTGGCAGAGTCCGAGACCCCGCCGACCCGAGGGGTGCGGTGGAGATGTGGTGCGGGGAGAGGGCCGCGGCGGGACGGAATGGCACCGAGCGGGCAGCGACGGCCAGGTAGGACAGAGGGACGGACGGACGGATGGACATCCTAGGGCACCGGCGCCCCCCCGCGCCCGGATGCCTTTTGCTAAGCGCCGGGGTGGAAACGGTACTGGGAGAAAGAGAGAGACCGTATCTGTCCTTCTGCTGGGGAAGGGGTGGAAGCCGGGAGGGGGGGGGAGAGAGCGTCTTTTCTCTCGAGTCACCGAAAAACTGCAAAACCAGATACATGTGTCATTTGCCAAAGATTACATCTATAAGAGGCTAAAGAGCTTTAGAACAACACCGTGAAAATATTCCAGCAGTAGTTTCTTAGGAGTCAAAGAGTAGCTAGAAGCCTTCTTCCAGCACTACTTGTGTTTTGTATTGTTTATTACTCCACGTCTTACTTTTACTCTGTATTTTATTTTGCCATTCTTTAATTCAATATTATAACGCCGAAAAAAGCACTGGCCTAGAATGTTTTAACAGTAAACACAGCAGAAAATAAAATTATGGATTTAAACCTCGAGAACAGAATAAGATTTTTGACCTGTCCATTTCTCCCTTACATTTTATTATCTTCTTTTGCATAACTCTGGATAATTCTGAGAGGATATTTTAGGTTTTTGTTCGATTCCTGAATTAGGGGGAACTTTCGTTACACCAAGACACCTATTGCCTAGGCAGGTGTGACGGCTCTCTTCTGCACACTGGCATATAAAATAAAAGCGACATTTAGGATTTAAAAACGCTTAACGTCTTAAAGTTGGCAGCAAATATAAAAATATCCTGTTCTGAAAAATTCTATAAGTAGCAGCTGAACACAATAAATCTGATGGATGCTCTACACTCCCTAGATAGGCTTTATGTGGATGGCATTCTACAGCTACAGGAATAAAAATAAAATATTCAGCTTTTAATTAAGGCGATTTAATTCAGACCCCTCCATCCAGCGTAGCCGCCGTGGGAAATGTATACTCCAATGTTTACTCGGATCTCTTTCTGTCACTATTCTGTCTTGTTTTATGCTTACGACATCAGCAAAGCTTTCTGGACCCTACAGCCATTGTTTCCCACTTCCACGTTCTCCGTTCAATCTTTGCCCGCCCAAGAAAGTTCAACAGGAGGGGAACTCTGTGCACTTAGTTTGTTAATGTCATTTTTTAACGCTACCTCTTCCCTAGTTGCGCAGGCTCCTCTGAGGTATACAGTACCCCGCTGGCTGTTCTTTATGGTACAGTGCAGCTTCTCAAAAGATCATCGGATGGAGAAATTTAGCTCTTCTTGAAACATTTAAGTAACTGAGCAATTAGTTCTGAATGGCGTGGGGGAAGGGAAGACTAGAGAACTAAAGGGGGGGAGGGGAAAGGGGAGAGACACAACACCAACCAGCCTGAAAACAACAAGGATGGGGATGCATGGGAGGGGAACTTAAAATGTTTCTATTTAAAGTGTGCTTGCAAGGTCTTGGGCAGAATATGTGCTGCTCTCCTTAAAGGGGCACCGAGTGCCAATAACCATTAGTCATCCAGTAGAGACCTCTCATTACAGATCTATCTTTAGGGGGAGTTCCCCGAAGTCCCCGAAGGGTACATAGCTGCGGATTTCAAACCCGGTCCAATTCCAGTCACACAGTGTGTACCTGCTGAAATAAAAGGCATAAATACTTACCAGAATTCCGGGAGTGCGCGGATAGCCCCAAGGTCTCTGCAGTGCTCCTTTCCTCTGCAGAGTACAATCTTGCATCCGAGGCAGTTCCCAGTCTATATGTGATATTAACAGCCTCCAACACGAGGCTCTCCCATAGACATTTTTTTCCAGGGTTTTCAAGCAAATTTCTCAGTGCCACAATGTTATGATGGAAGGATGCTGAAATGACAGGCCTCGTAGACGCTTGTCTTAATCATCGGCTTCTTAATTTAGTTTTAGTGCTGTGGTTTTGTGTGTGTGTGTGTCTGTGTGGCTGCGCTTGTGTGCGCGCAAGAGAAGCCTCTGACAACCTGCAGCTTCCTAATGACTGACGAGGCAGGGCTGCTGCAGCAAAGTAACACTTCCCTGGTGTGAAGACCTCTTACTGGGAAGTTTAGTTCACTACTGTTCTCGCAATCCTAATCGTATAACTTGTAACTAAAACCCATGGAAGAAGGATACAGCATGCTAAATAGACTAACTTCTAATCACTAGAAGCTGTTGAGGATTAACTGGAAGTTGACTAGAGGCGGACACCTAAACTTAAATCTACAAATGCAGATAGAAGTGTGGACCATTGAATGCTTCTTCCTCTCCCTCTTTGCCTCCATTCATCCATCCATCCACCTTCAGTGCCATTCACTCCTCTTCAAAATGTTTGACTACCTCTTTCTCTTTGTTAGTGTGCTGCTCCATCCCCATTCGCCATGCCTTAGCAGCAGGGTATCAGTGTCTGCTGAGCAGCCCTTACCTTAATTGCCCAGGTAACCTAGAATAAATAAGGCAAGCTTATAGTCAAGTGGGAGTAGAATTATATATGCGTACATTGAGGCATTTACTGTAAGGAATGCGATATTACTGATTGTTAAACCGAAGTGTCCCAACTCGTTTCATAGAAGCATGATGCCATCGAAGCGTGGTTATTAAATACCCTTTCTTCATGGCTGAAAAAAACCTCATTCATTTCTTAAGCTGTCAGTACATTTTAGCAGCTTAACCCCTTGAAAGAGCCTAAGAGTACAGAGCCACTATATCCATGTGAAGGGGGATTGAAGGCTGGAGCTGGGGCACGGGAGGGGTGGCGTGCAGGGGCAGTGGGCTATATCCATTGAGTGTACAATGGAGAGGGCCTGTTTTTCCTTTGGTCTTTAATTTAAAAATAAAATAAAAAAATTAAAAAAAAAAAAGGAATTAAAGAAAAAAAGGAAGAAAAATATAAAAGTGTGAGATTGAAACACTATCCCTACGAGTTATACCCTAGTGCGGCACGGGGATCGCTGTTGAATGGCTCTTCAGCCAGGACGGTTTAACTCAGCTATTCACGTCCATCCTGACCCAGGAGCTGGATACTCTCAACCCACCTCCGCCGCTCGGTTCGGCGGATACGCAGTGCCGGCGAGCACGCAGGTGAGGGAACATCCACACTCTGCAGCGAGCCGGCTCCCCTCTGCACACCCATCCTGTTTTGCAGGGCTGCGGCCATGTACCTCCGTTCCAAGCACAAGCTTCTTCTCCAGACGTCCCACAAAACCTTCCTTGTTAGAAAATGCTGCCATGATGGACTTTCTTAAGAGAATTCGAGTTTAACCAGAGCCGAGGGGACAAACCTGCCGCTCATTGCAGTGAACCGACGCATAAAGGTACCGCAGAAGTGGAGTTGTAGTCGAGTCAGAGCTCCAGAGGAACTGGAGTTAGAGCAAGACTCCCGTATTTCCAAAGTAAATATCTCCAGTTTTATAAATGGTGAATTTTCTGCCGAAGGGGGAGGAAAAAAAAAAAAGGGGAATTCGAAAATCAAAGTCCTGCAGAAATAATAATTGACATGGCTTCTTACATATCCTTTTCTGTCCTGTAAACAGTGAATTAATCTTCATGGACTTAGAAAGATATGTACTACATATTGGACAAAACATTTCCTTTTTTGGTAGAACTGTATAACCATGGCATTAAAAAAAATATATAAATCTTAAGTTTGTGCACAGATCTTTATTCTGCATCCGTGACAAATGACTGAATGTTGAATCTAGATCATCAAATGTTTTTATAGTGTGCTTCTTTCTGTGTTAGCCTTTTGCTCAAAAATGCAAAAAAAAAAAAAGATAAAACTTCTATTTTCTTCCCTGCCACATTTTCGTCCCTGATCACAACACAAAGCAAACTCAGCTTTGACCTAAGAAACACCTCAAGGCATTAAATTTTCAACAGGCAATGTCAGTGTTACATTAAACAAGAACTCCTCCAGTTCGCTACAGAGCTGGGATTTGAATAAAACGTTCAATGTTAACAAACAATACACACGTTTGGCACTTTGGGTATTAAATGGATCAAAGAGATTTGATAAGGCACACTACACCATTTGTACAGACCTGATTGAGTTAATATAATATCAGCAAATTTTACAGCGAAATGAATCTGTTTCTTTTCTTTGTGTTTAAAACCAGCACAGATTACAAATTTTAATGATCTGAAAATGTTTGGTATACAAAATCATGCTTATTTCAGTATTAGCAAAAACACAAGAAATTTTTCAACACAAACACCCAGCTGTGTCTATTTTAAAAGCAGTTCAATGACAGCTTGCACTTATGAGCATGCAATCAGCTAATTTCGCTTTTTTTTTCCTTCTGTGTTAATCAACACTTTCCTTCCTGCATATCAGAGTACAAATAGTATAGTTACTCCACATCAGTAAATGTTTACGTAACCTGTCCTTTCTCAAGAATCTGGTTACACGGAATCATTACATGCTAGACCGAGTAGGAAAACGCACTGGGCCCAGTCACCCTAATGGGATCCTAGTGCACCGTAATGACACATATTAGTTAATGATCATCATAATCATAATAATATGCAGGAAGCTTACCTTTCCTCTTGCCCTTTGCCATGGTAGAGTAATGTAATATCCTCCACATCCCGGCTTTTCTTCAAGAAATCCCACACATTGACTTCAGTGTTGAAAAATTAAATAATTATAAATTGACAGGATTTAAAACAAACAAACAAACAAACAAAAAACACCAAAAAAAAACCCCCAACAACAAACTAACTTGCATTTCTAAAAAAAAAAAAATATAAGGAAAAAAAAGTGGTTGTTGTTCATTAACTTGTGTGTGTGTGTGTGTGTGTGTGTGTGTGTGTGTGTCAGTAGCAACCTGTTATGAAATTGGTTAAATAAATAGAATTGTGGTAAGGTCATTCGAGGTTAATCCAGTGCACAAAGTTCATGCCATTCCCAATTGCAATTGTTTATTACCGGTCCATTGTACTTGTTCTCGTTATTTACTCTCTTTCTCACACTCGCTCTCCCTCCCTCCCTCACACACACAGGCACATAAACACGTATTAAAATGCACATCTACACACAACTACTTCGCTGCATTGAGCTCTAACCTGAATTTCCAGGGGATAAATTATTTTAAGTGGGGTTGAACTGCGCGTATTGTTTCTACTGAGCACCCTTCGCTGCAGCACAAACGCTAAGTAGCTTTAACGCGGCGCTACGTTTGCCTACACCTTCGGTCTGGATGCGATCAGCACGCTCTCTGTCCATTACATTTCCCTTTCTACTTGCCGAGCCAAAAAGCTGCGCCATGTATTTCGCTTTGTTTCCCGGTTGATATTGTTGTTCCCGTGCTGACAGCAAGAAATGATGTGCTGTGGACGATTAATGCCCATCGCCCTGGTCCCGGCAAACTGTGGCGGTAAGCCCGCGCCTCCAACCACCGCGTGTACTTGCGGAAAGCGGCCGTGCCAGACCCCTTCCCCTGCCCCGTGAGCACCCGGCCCGCTGCCGTCCGCCCTCTCCCTTCCGCAGGCAAGAGAGAGCCCCGCGGGACGCAGCCCCCGTGGCCGGGCCGGCGGGGAACCGCAGGGTATTTCACGGGGCACCACCGTCAGTGTTTATTTGGAACGCCTGGCCCGAGGCCTGGCCGAGGCCGCCCGCACAGAGCCCGACGGCCCCGCGTGGCTCCGGAGGCCGCGCAGGGGAGGCAGCGCCCGACCGGGAGCGGCGGCCAGGGACGCGCGAAGCCCGGCCCCGGCCGCCGGTGACATGGGGCGAGAGCGCAGGGGAGGAGAGGGGCCGCTCGCTCCCGAGCCCCCCGACTCACAGTGCGGAGCGCGGCGGGCACGGGCCGGGCGGGCCGGAGCAGACCCGTCGTCCCTGGCAGGCCGCGGACAGCGGCGTCCAGCCCCCGGCCGCGGCCGGACCCCGGGCCCACCCTGCAGCCTGCATCCCCTCCGGACGATTGTTTTGTTTTCTGCCTCGGTAAAATAACAAACAGAAATAACCGGGCCTGGGAAAATAAACTCGCCGAGCGACTTCGGCTAGATCCGGAAAGTAGTACCTCCGCCGCCACCGGTGTGCCGCGGTCGCCTCACCCACCCGGACTCCCACCCCGCCTCCTTCTCCGCTAGAGGAAGGGGCAAAGCGGGACGGGACAACTTTGCTCTGCCGGAGGAGCTAGGGGCGCGGGCGGCCGGGCCGGGCCCGTGGCACGGGATGTCCGGCGTGCGGGGATTTGTGCCCGCGGCGGCGGCGGCGGCGGCGGCGGCGGCGGCGGGGAC
>JAWWTY010000156.1:36027336-36080503 GCA_035222235.1 Margarornis squamiger
CCCCCCCCCCCCCCCCCCCCCCGCCCCGGTAGTGAGTTCAAAGCGCTTTACAAATGATTTCTCAGGGGCATCTTTCGCAGGGAGGTAGGAACGCGTGAAAGGAGCCTTCCCCCATCGGGGCTCTCCCGGCAGCAATCCCTTAACTGTGAAGGAGAAACGGGGTTTGCAGAGGCCGGCCCGCGGGGAAGACCCCCCAAGCTCCCCACTAACTTGGCGGCCCTCCAAACTAAGTGTTAGCCCCGCAGTGTTGTGGAAGGAAGAGAACACCTCTCCATCTCCCCCCATCCCCACACCCCCACTTTGCCTCTGCTTTTACTCGGAATTTATCTGATCGAAAGTATTTAATATCAGGTGGTCTGCTGAATTAATCATATCCAAGAGGAGACACGTATCTGCCAAAAAATCTGGCTGAAGTCTGGCTGTAGAGTGAAAAAATGAGGGATTATTTCCCAGCCTTAAAAGACAACTAAAAAAAAAAAAAGAGAGAGAGAGGAAGGAAAAAAGTTGCATTCGTGTAAAAAAAATAAGCATAACCTCATTGTGAAGCATGGCATGTCCCAAAAGAATGCAATATTTTTGCAAATTAAATACAGGTGAGATTCACTTCTTACCAAATTATTCTTTTGAAGCAGAAATCTATACCCTAAGATGCGTTTCCCCTCCTTTTATGCTCCTTGCACACTCAAACACTTGCATCCGCACACCAGTATATTTCCAAATGGGGATGATGGCACCGATTGGACTTTTCACTAGACCCCAAAGGAAACAAAGGTGAGACAGATTATTAGAGCGGTCTACGGGGGAATACAGTTAAGCACATCACATAATCAACTATTTAATGCTATGGCTCATAGGTAATTTTAAAACATACTAGTGATATGTAAATCTCCTTTTAGATTTCTGAGATGCACTTCTGATGCCTAGTGCATCTAGAGGACTTTAGATGCAGTCTAGATTTCGTACTATACTCACAGTGGTACAAAATGGCAAGGGTATTTTTATAAGTATATAGTATGCATACACTCACGCGGGTCTATGAGAAAACTGAGGAGAATGATGCAATTAAAAATGGCATTGTTGTTTTATCAGTGAACTTTTACCACTATATCTATGTCTCTAAAGCTGTATATATACACACACGTGTATATATATACATTTGTGTATAGGCATGTATGTATTTCTCCAATCTTTTCTGACTGTAAAAGTGTCCTCTAGCAGTCATCAGAAAAGGCAACTCTGCATGTCCCTTTTCTTTCTTGTTTGTTTATTCTGTTTGAGCAAAGTTGTTTGTTTTACTGGGAAACGTAACTTGCCTTTAGTTATCTCATCACTATAATTTGCATTTAGGTGGAAAGGTAGGACTTACTAGCCCTATTTTTATTATTAAATTAGTAAAGGTAAAAGTACTAATGATTAAATATAGATCTCTGATTGCAGGTTGGAACAGCAAAATCGATTGCCTCTTCATCAATGACACAAGTGTTGAGTAGCTTGCTATTGATTAGCATGTTTATTTATGCAGATCTTTAGGCATTTTCTTACATATTTCGGGTTCTTTGTCTGCTAATTATTTTACCAGATTGGTTTGAAAGAAAGAGCTTAGACTGGGAAACACACTTGACAGATCCATTCTTAGCTAACCTGATAGTGGATTATTGTAATCCAGTAAGTTTAACAAATTACTTATACGTGCTTGCCTTTCGAGCAATTAGGAAACCGTTTCAGATTAAAATCCCTTGTTGCATTCGGGGTCGGTTCATTTAAATAAAGGGGTATTATGTTTAGATATTTTCCAAATAAAAATGGGTTTCTGGATCCGCGGAGGCTGAACAGAAGTTGATGTGTGCTTCGCCTTCCGGGCCCTCGGCTTCCTTTGTACGTGCAAAACACCTTCCCAGCAACAGAGTGGCCTCTGGGGTTTCCTCATAGATGGAATGTAATCTCCATAGATGGAGGCAATCGGAATATCGAAATCAGGAATATGAAAAGAAAAAAGCCTACCAAACAAAACAGAGGCATCGACATCCAAATATCAGAGTGGAAAAAGCAGGTCATATTTTAAGTTGTGTTTTTGTTTAGTGATTTAATCGGACCAAAAGGAATCGCTCCAGACACTCTGCTAAACGGCCTGGTTTTCAGCCATCCCCTTCCAGGACCCCAGAAGGCTGACATTTTGATCTATTTTTTTAACACTTTTTTTTTCCACCCGACACTAGCATTTTCTTTCGCAGCCGTTTGGGCGAGGGCTCTGCTTTATCCATATTTTCCTCTCTCCGCTTCGACTCTGCTGACACAGGCAGCCGGGCAGAGGGGAGCGAGCTCTAGACTAGGGATAAATGGCAGGGGACGGTGTGAGAGCCAGGTGCAGGGAGAGAAGGCCCCGACCCCACGGCCCACGCTGGCCCACGCCGGCCGCACTGCCCCGCGGGGCGCAGCCACCGCCGCCCTGCCCGCCGCTAGCCCAGGGAGCGGCGCCGCGGGAGCCCGAGCCACGGGGTGGGAAGCGGGAACTGGACCAGCGCGGAGTGCTGAACTTTTCTTCGGTTCTCTTCCTCGTCTTTTGCTTGCGGCAAATTTTGTAGGGGAAAAGGGAGGACTTTTTTTTCTCCTTCGTTTACCTCCAGGAACTGCTGCTTTACAACCTGTAGAGATAAGACGGCCTCGCATCAGATGATCACAGAGATAAGTAATCTCTTCCCTCGGTCAGTGGTATAACTGACCGTATGCTCTTGATTCTTAGAGCTCTAAGTCTTTCCTGTGAATGAACGAGAAAACACTCGACAGGTCGTGAATAATCGTTTTAATGAGTGTGTAAAAGCGTGCGACGGGGTGCACGGAGCTGTCGGGTTAAACAAACAACTTGTACCCTGACGAAATCCGATTGTTAAAGTGCAAAGTGGTGTCAGTCCAATTTCCATCCCAGTTCTAAAAAACCACAGATCTAAGTCGCGGGAGTCCAATTTTCCCCATTAAGAGAAATAACAATATTTTCTGAACGTAAGTGCGATCGTCCCTAATGTTAGCCTTTGGCGAAAAAAGACCAGTTGCATATCCCAGAGATATCAAAGTTATTTTTATTCTTCTTAAAGACAATAGTTATAATGTGTGTATCTGACATTTCTCTAGATATTATCAGATCAATGCGGTAAATATTTTCCTTTTTTCTATGTCCGTCGCCCCCCTCTCCGTATGTTTTTTTCTTTTTTTTTTTTTTTTTTTTTTTTTTTTCACAGATCACTGGAGGCAAACATCGAATTAATTGGATCTCAATGACTGAGGTTGGTAACTTTGTATTGAACTAAGGTTATCTCTCTCATAGTGTTCCGGTGTTTACAAGACATTTTAGGAGTTTCAAGTAAAGGCAAATTCTGAAAACATATATGATAAAATTAAAGGAAGCTGAAATGTTGTATACTCCAAATCCAAGTTATATTATTCCTGTCTAGGGAAGTAACACTCTGTGGGTCTGTAATAATCTATCCAGAGACTATAAATTCAGGAGACAAATTAGAAATTTTGGAGGTGTTGTTATTCTTTTTTAAAGCCTGACATCAGAATTGCTAGGTCTGTTTCCTGTACAACTAGAGGCCCTTGCACTATTTTGAAAAAGCAAACCCCACACTTTTAAGTCCATTGATTACTTTCTTAAGGTTAGTAATGATGCATATTCCTAATGTTTATTGTTGCTAAAGACTTTCATACCGACTACAGATCTGGGTCTTTCTGTGAAGAGTCATTTTCAGATGTATCCTCTCTTTCTTTGAAAATGCCGGTTTGAGCAAAGCGAGGCAAGGCAAGGCAACCCCAGTTGGAAACCAGTGCTTTTTAAAGCTTCTCCATTCTTCCGATTAATACTCGATTTTTCAAAAATAATATGACACTGGAAAATGAAAGGCATGGCAAGACGTATTACGTAACTATAGTTATAATGGAGACCCAATGCAGTAATAGAAGTGTGAAGTTTACTTTTGATACTTGTAAACGTTGAATCTGGCCATTGATGAACTGGATAAGAGTGTCCATATGGCTTTGGTCTCAAGCTGATTTCCAGCGTTCATAGCATTTGGATTAAAACATAGATTTTTTTTTTTTTTCCCACCTAGAAAATTTTGTGTTGTGCTTTAGAAAGGCTATAGGCATTGATAATGGATATCAGTGAATTTTGTGTCCCCAAGAGTGACAGAATCACTTTGTAAACCTTTCTCTGAAACCAATGACAGAAAGAGATGAAATGAGAGGGAGAGAGGTGAAAAAGGAAAAAAAAAAAAAGATAACTCGGCCCCACTGGATTTGGTTGCACATCTACAACTAATGATCCATACGATCATATAACAGTATTTAACAAGCATCTGACGAATGTTCTGGGCGTTTTCAAACAAGGCTTTGTTCAAACTATGTGACTTAAAACACGTCGTTGGCCGGACCAGTCTGAATGCTAGAGACTGTCAAACCCGAAATGTTCCCACTGTTTTCTTAACTCCTTGTGTGAGAAAAGAAGATACATAGGCTCTGCCCCACGGAGGAAACAGAGAGGAGAATGAAAGACAAAGCGCAAGGACATGTGCCTCCCGAGCACAACAGGACAGAAGTCTGCATCCTGAGAGCTAAGAAACATTTCTCATTCTGGTGAAAGACTAATACTCTCCTCCTGCAACTGCAATTTCCTTTGCAACAAAACCATGCGTAAAATGGGCATGGTGGATAGTAAGGATCTATCAGTTTCCTGCTGTAGTTCTTCTAATAAATAAAATTCTAAATGTTTAAAACACTCTATCTGTCACATTCACAAGATAGGTACTGTAAATTCCTGTTGAAAATATACAAACAGAGATCCAAGAGGTTACCTCTGTTTTTGTATCTCTCACACACAAGAAATGCACTATCAAAACATTAATTATTTTTGAAAGGGAACAGATTATTTGTTTGAGAAAGAATTACATTCTTGAATTTATATTCACACAGACCTCTCCTCCTGTCTGCCGAGAGGGTTGAACTATAAATCTGTCTCAAATTATTTACCCCTAAAATGTAGGTAGGTGTGTCACATTAGAGTAGTAGAGAGATGGGAGATAATCTGTAGGTGCTTTTAGACACCTCTGTGGGATGGATCGTTAGGGAATGTAGAAATGAACACGAAACTGCAAATCTAACATGTGAAGAACATACACGCTTATTCTTTGACAATGAAAATACAAACACACATAGACACTCAGAGTTAGTTGAGCCTCGTTAGTTATAAAACACAGTGACTCACGGGAGTTTGGGCCTGCAGTTTTTTTTTTATTTGGTTGGTCGATTTTATGTTTTATTTTGGTTTGTGGTTTTTTTTTTTGTTGTTGTTGTTGGGTTTGTTTTTTTTTTTTTTTTAAATGCTTTCATGCACATCTTGCAGTAACTGACAGTTGAAAAGCTACTATCCGGTATGATGACTCATCACTAAAGTCATGAACCATGTCTTAAAGATTGTACCTTCTTTCCTGCTTTTAGAAACACTAATAAAAGGGTTAAACAGATGTTCTCATACCTTTACCTTTCTTCTGAGAAAAACAGTGATCTAGTGGGGCTCTGTTTTAGGAGCTCTTGAAAAACCTCTCCTCGATGCCTCCATTTCCCCCTCTCCACTAACCAGACGTTCAGCATTTCCTAACCTTCCCTCAGATGCCGTTAGCTTTTTCAGCAGCATAGCTCTCCAGCATTGCAAGTATTTTGGCGGGGACTGATATGAAGAGCCCAGTCAGAAAGGTATCTGTTGCTATCGTGTTATGCTTAGGGAAATTAGTCACTTGGGACCCGGGGAAGCTGTTTTAGCACTAGCTCCTGCACCGGTGGGCCCCTTTTCTCTGTTTCTGTATTTCTTGAGCCCTGGGAAGCCCAAGCCATGGGGCTTGAAGGGCGGTCACAGGGAGCACGGGTAGGTGGGGGTCGGCGGACTTTTCTGCCTGTGGCTGTGCCTGGGATGTGCTCTCTCCCTGATTAGGTATCTGTGGAGGAAGAAGGTGACGTGACGAGAAAAGCCTGACAGCCAAAGTGGGACCTGTCCGGGAGAAGGATCCGTGATGAATGAGGTCTGCGAAGTCCTGATGCAAAAGCAGCGCAGGACAGTGTGTTGGCACCAAATACCGGTTTTTGTTCGCTGGAACCAAAAAGAAAAATGGGGTGGCGAAGCTGGGGTTGGGGAGTGGAGACTTCGGGGAGTGGGGCAGTGGGGATTTGGAAGGAGAGATCGGAGAAGTTAGTGGCTGTCTGGAGTGTTAATAAGCGTCTATAGTGTCCTCGGGAGAAGCGGAGGCTGCTTTGCCAAAGGGGCTAGCGTCCTGATGAGAGGCAGAGGAGCCACCGGAGCGCTCCGAGATGCCGCCATGAAATCAGGATGCCGGCCGACTCGAGGGAGAGCACTTTATAAAATAATGGGTATCGAAATCTCCCAGGCAGGTGTCCGAGGTTAAGTCAGGATCTTTGATAATTGCCTAACAATTGTAGGGAACAAAATCTGCCCCGGGGAAGGGGATAGAGTGGGGAAGATGGGTGCGAAGTGGGAGAGGCAGGACGATATAAACTAAAACCCACCAAAATTGGAAAGATTATTTCATTCCTTTGGTCACTTCGTGCAGATGTGGAGCTTATTCCTCGGGCTCGGGGGGAAAGGCTGTCGTAGACTAGCCTGTAACTTCTTGCAATGTTTTTGACCGTGCACTGTATTGCCATAATGCCAATAAACGCTTTAAACGCGTCTTACTAGCCACTATCAGATTCTCCATTCCCTCAGGCTCTGCCTAAACGAGATTTGGTCCTGCTCGGGACTGATGGGTCACTTTCTACCTTCGGGTGCTCTTGGTGCTCTGGGAAAATGTGGCTGGATGGGCCGGGGTCTCTTGCGCCGACCTCTGGGTTTTCTTTCCTCGGAGGAGCCAGTCTTGGCTTACAAGGCGTCCCAGAGGCAAGGGCTTGCTTCATGTCAGCGGGTTCAGGATTTCAGGACTTTGAGTTTAGAGTCCGGAGAAAATCCTGTCTGATTTTTTCCTGACTTAGTATCTGTCTAACAGGACAGGGACCGCCAGCTCTCCCAGGGACGAATTCCCTGGTGTGTAGCATAGCCCATATCGCTCACCCTTTCCGTAAATGCCAGCAGATGGATGCAATTAAACCTCGGCGGTTGTCCACGACCCGACATCGATCCAGGGTGTAAAGAGGTTGGCCCTTATGCCGTACCTACGAACTAGTGTTCACCTCCGGCAGCTGTAACAGGGAGAAGGAACAAAATAGGGGTGCTCCTAACTTCTCTGTCCCACGGCAGCAAAGGAAGCACGGCAGGACCTCAAAGGCTCATGAGAGAAAAAGCCAGAACAAAATAATAATAATCATTTAAAAAAAATAAAAAAAAATATTAAAAAAAAAATCTCTACACTCGTGCTGAGTGCATTCAAATATCTACGCAATGTTATTAAAAATCATAAAATCCCAGCAAAACAACGGGTCTCTTATAAAGGAAATCTGAGGAGTGCAGCGAGCTAAGTGAAATCTCTGTTTTCAACGCAAGGCAGG
Organism: Margarornis squamiger; assembly: GCA_035222235.1. Taxonomy (NCBI): domain Eukaryota; kingdom Metazoa; phylum Chordata; class Aves; order Passeriformes; family Furnariidae; genus Margarornis; species Margarornis squamiger. Next base: position 36,034,879 of record JAWWTY010000156.1, read on the forward strand.
ATTAATTCCCTGCACATAATAGCCAGTGTGTAGAAATTGCAAATGAACATCACCAGCAGTGCTGGAGTTACCCTTTTTAAATTAATATAGAGCTGGGTTCTCTGCATAACGTGCAAACAGCAGACATTTCTCATCTTTGGAGGAGAACAAAGACTGAAATTAACGTGTATATATATTTTCCCCCAGTTTAATCCAAGAAACTCCTATCCTGGTGTAGCCAGTCAGCAGTGGAGGAATTTGGGGTAACGCCCCCAAGACCTGTTTTGCGGGTTAAAAAACCATCAACAAACCATCATCAAAAGCCCGAGCAGGACCCGACACCCGCACAGACGGGGTAAGCACGATCTCCGGCTCAGCGGCTGCGGGCTCCGCTGCCTGAGTCGGCCCCGCCGCGGGGAAGCTCCACGCCGGCAGCGCGGACGGGCGCCACAGTGAGCGGTGCCCCGGTGAGCGGCTCCTCCGCGGCCTCACGCCAAGAACCGCGCTGCCCCGTGTGCCATTGCGGGCCCGTAAACCCCGGCTGAACCGATTCCTCCATCCCGTCACCAGGCGTTCAAAGGGGGAAGGTAATACATCTGATATCCCGCCGTAAAGAGGGGAAAGATAATGCTGTGAGCTCCAGGGCTCTTTCAGACACTTCAGAAATTAATGGGGGAGGGGAAGGGGCTGGGAAGGATAGATGCATTGAAAATGGTAAAATAAAAACATGATGTGAAGATATATTTACTGTCATCTCAGAGCCAAAACATTTATGCTCCCACGCCTTTTTTTTTCTTTTTTTTTTTTTTTTTTAGCAAATCGGAACTTAAGTGATGCATTTTAATTATTTTAGGAAAATAAGCAAGAAGGCTCTTTTTCAGAGTCTAAATAAATATCAGAGTGTTCTGTGCTGATGATATCTCTGGCTCGTGATGGCCTCATCTATCCAGCCACTACTGTGAGCTCTAAAGACCTGGGAAGAGTGGAGTGTTACTGGCAATTTCTGAAAGGAACTATCCATTATTTGTAGGGTTTTCTGAAACAGAAAATGCAAAGAATTTTCTGACAGTCTGAGAGGTGAAAAAGGGGCAAATATTTTACTAAGGCTTCAACTTGGAATGATGGGTACCTAAATCTCAGTATTGTTTGAAGCCTCATGTGAGGAGCGATTTTCCTTATTTTTCAAATAGTTATTACAACTCCTTGAAAGTAGTGGGGAAAAGATACGTTACCCTAAGAGAGAAGGGGTCGAATGCCTTGCAGTCTCCAAGATCAGCTTCATTATTTCTTTTTTTCCCCACTCCCCTGCCCACCCTCCAGCACCACCTGCCCCAACTTTGATCTAAACCCTGACAACTTTCTTCCTGCATATGTGTCTCTAATCCTCAGCAGATTGCGCCGACCTTCGTGAAGGAGAGTGACACTCAGAAGAACTACTTTTTATTTTAGGGAAAGGGGATGAGGATAATACTGCCTTCACCTAGAATTAGAATCTACTTGAGTGTAGTAAGGAAAAAAAAAATATCCAGAAAAAAAAAAAACAACCAATGAACCAACGAACCAAAAAACCCCCAAAAACCAAAAACACCCCCTCAAAAAGAAAACAACAAACCCAACCAAACAAACCAAAATCCCAAACAAACAAAACCAAAAGCAAGTGACAACACAGCAGAATAGAGTCCCTTTAAGTTCATGTTTAAAGAAAATCATGAATCAGTGTATAACAGTAGTAGGGAATACTAAACTAAACACAATAGCAGGAGAAAACACTAGTCATAATGTCACTGTTTAAAAAAATCAAATCAGTGGTGGGTTTCAGTTCTCTGTAGAAACTCCTGAAATATTTATGGCTAGCAGGGCTTATTCCACAATTTTGTCTCCAAATGGGATATCCTTCCTCATCTTTAGTAAAGATTTTCATAATGTTTCTGCTGCCCCTCTCCTCTACACCAATTTCCATTTTGTATAGGGTAAATTCTATCACTCAAACACTGCAGCCAGTTCCTGCCAGCTTAAAGTAACTCAGTGAAAAGTGCACATTACCTATAGGCAAACTCCTTTCTTTCTCTTTGTGGTGTGTTTGTATTGCGTCTTCAAGATTCAGCTATGGAAAGCCCAGAGTTGTTGCTTTGAAGGCTGTGTCATTAGTCTGAGTGGTGCCAAAACTGCAAAAAAAGGTGGAGAAAGTATGAAAAATCACATGTTTTTTGGTTCCTGATTCAAGCAGAACAGCAGCATCAGCAACAACAACATTAAGGCAGCATAAGGAAAAAAAAAGACAATGAAGAGGAAAGAAAGCCTAACAGAAGTGAAGACAAAAAAGTAGAAATGCTTTGCAAGAACAGGATGGTACTACTGATTTCCAGCCTACATAATTCTTACCGTGAAGACAAAGCAGGCCACAGCTTGCAGTACCTAGACAGATGACAACAGAAAGTAATGCATGTCTACGGGTGTCTGAACACTGTCTCTGTTTTGCAGAACATGAAGCCATATTTGTCAATGTCTCTAAGAGTTTTCTGACACATGCCCCTACAAGCAAAGCAGAAAAGTGTTTTCTGCCTTGTTTCATGTAGAACCTAAAGATATCCAGACCTTCCCTGTACAACTCCACCACAATTCCTTTTGAAATTGTGAAATAGTGTTGTTGGTTTACAGGAAGAAACTTGGGCATTAGGACCCGCGTAAACAGGTGTGTACAAGAAGAAATAGACCAACATTAAAAAGCTGTTAAAATAAGGTTTAAATGTTCTTGAAATTATCCTGATTGATGAAAACTGGTGGAAAAAATTCTTAAGATTCTTCAAGTAAATGCTAGAAGCCCCACGAATTTAATAATTTGATGCCAAGTTTGGAAAAAAAATCCCTAGAGAATAATGTAATATGAGGAACTTTCTTTCACTGACAGAGAATAGATCACCTAACAACATATTTCCTCTGCAAATTTTCAGAATTTATTTCACAAAAACATATGCCAAGTCAGATACCAGCTTGGCATGTTCATTTAAAAAATATCAATTATTTCAGATTTTTACTGAACTATTTAGCTGAAGTTGAAAAAGAATAGTAAAGAACAATATTGATTCACAGTGTTGTCATTATATATCAGAAATAACATTACTGTCAAGAAATGGAGTTTTTCAATCTTCTTTTAGGATTATTGGTTAGAAATTTCTTTGAAGCTTCCTTCTGACATCTAGAATTCATTCCCTACCATTGAAAAGTCTGCTTGAAGTTTGGAGGAGCTGATAATCTCACAACTGATTAATTAATCAGTAATGAACTGGTAGGAGCTGTATAAATTACTGAAGTCATGAGACAAAAGGTCTATTTTTTTTTTTTTTTGAGATGTTGATCTACTATTTAAATAGGACCAAAAGCACTGCTCCCTTTGCCCGTATTTATCTTCATTAAATAATCGTCAAATCTGGATGTATGTATGTACTTGGTTTATACTTAGTCAGGACAGGAGCTTTTTGCCAATTGCATTGTTTTGTTTATTGGTTCATAGATAACAATAAGTCTTTTGAGGCACTTTTTGCAAGATACTTTAACTCAGTACCTTGTAGAAATTCCAAATGTTCTCTGCATAGATTATATGACCAGTTAGAACTGGTTTTATATACTGAATGAGTACACTTAAATAACTTGCCTGATGATTTAGAGACTGTTCTGTATAACTGTGCATTTTTCCATAAGTAGGACAACCCTTCATGCCAGTAGGGTCTTGAGTTTTGCATGTGCTGTGTGCAACAGGAAGTCTTGCATAAGAAGCAAAGACATTCCTGTACACAGGCAGAAGAAGAAAACCTACTCCTGATGTGTGCCAGTCCTCTAAGTGACATGCTTTTTGAGGATGAGAAAGATGATTGTGGTTTACTCCTCTGCACTGAAACAAGGCTAGTGTTATCAGCATGTGGGTCCCATGCAAAGCTTGATCTCAGGCTCTGTTTTGCTTTTGTGCTCTGCTACTGTCAAGTAAGTTCCTCTGCTCAGTGACTGAATTTGCCATGTTGAGGCAGATTCTCTTGGCACATGGGCCTGAATTAACTTTCAGAGGAGATATTTCAGAAGCCATGTATCAGACTAGAGTTTCCAGTGTTAAGTTCTACCAACTCTTCCTGAAGACGTGAGTAGGAACGGACTATTGAAATACTGAAAGTCTAGAATACTGCAGAATACTGCAGCCTAGAAAGCCAACTATGTCCTGGGTTGCTTCAAAAGAATGGTCAGCAGGTTGAGGGAAGTGATTCTGCCCCTCTACTCTGCTTTGATGAGATCCCAACTGGAGTACTGTACCCAGCTCTGGAGTCTCCAGATCAGGAAGGACATCAATCTGCTGGAGTGAGTCCAGAGAAAACGATTAGAGGAATAAAGCACCTATTCTATGAGGAAAGGCTAAGAGAATTTTGTTCATTCAGCTGGAAAAAAAGAAGGCTTCGGGGTGACTTAATTGCAGCCTTCCAGTACCTGAAGGGAGCCTACAAAAAAAATGGAGATGGACTTTTTACAAGAGCATGCAGTGACAGGACAAGGGGGAATGATTTCAAACTAAAAGAGAGTAGATTTAGGTTAGACATTAAGAAGAAATTCTTTACTGTCATAGTGGTGAGGCACTGGCACAGGTTGCCCAGAGAAGCTGTGGATGCCCCATCCCTGTGAATGTTCAAGGCCAGGCTGGATGGAGGTCTGAGTAACCTGGTCTAATGGAAGGAGTCTCTGCCCACAGCAGGGGGGTTTGGAACCACATGATTTTTAAGGTCCCTTTCAACCCAAACTATTCTATGATTCTGTGAAGTCCTAAATAATTTTCTGTTGCAATGAATTATTGTAGAAAATACAGTATGTCTTAGGGACAAGGAAACAAGAAGGGAATTTGCCATTGCTGGTCTTGAAAATACAGACCAGAGATCATGACACAGTACTGTCCTTCACTGAGGAATCCCCAGAAGTACAGTAGGCAATATTTGCTTTTGGTTTAGGTTTTCATGTTTTGCATGGTAAGTTCACATGTTGAACCTTTCTTCGGGATCCACAAGTATCTAGCATATTTATCTGCAATTCATCTGAGTGCTCTAACTAGACTAACATTTGTTCAATTCCAAACTCCAGTTGTGGGTTGGAGGTTCACACTTCAAAGTGGAAAACCAAAGGCCTGATATCTCATTCTATAATACTTTAAAATAAAGTACGTAAAATACAATGGCCAAATGGACAAAAAAACAACTCTGCCCAGGACTTGTATAAAGGTGATTAGGATGGTTAGGCTGCTGAATATTTTAAAGCCTAAACTAAGAGAAGAATCTTTCAATTTAATAAAAAGTGCTTTAAAGTTGCTAAGCAACTTCTAGAAACCTTGCTTTTTAAGAAGTCCATTTGTTTGTTTGATTTCAGGGAAAAAGTTGCTTGTTATCTAAGCTGGACAAATCAAAAAAGAAATGCATAAAGGAAATGTAATAGGACATTTCAACATTTTCTTTGCTTTCTAGGTTTTGCAATTAAAACCCCTTTAATGGTCTTGTGAAGTTTCATCAAGTACTCAACAAATGTTATTTATGTATAAAACTTCAACACATTATTGACTATGCAAGAACCAAAGGAAAAAAATTAAACAGGTTTGTCATATGGTATGTGTTTATCTTAACCTTTCTTCTTCAAAAATCTTATCTACTAAGTACTTTTATCAGACACTAATTATACTCCCTCTGAAAAGAATTTCTCCAACACCCTTCAGTGCCTACACCCTTTAATCATATCTCATTACATCTACCTAATCCATCTCTTTTTCACGTTGACGGGGCTCATTAATTGTTTTAAAAGCCAGTCCTGGATATTATCTTTTCTTTCTATAGAAATATAAATAATACCAATATTGTTTTATTTCTAGATTTCATAAGCATTTATAATTAGATCAAAAATTGTTTGGCAATATGAAGATGTGATCTAAAAATAAATTTAAAATTTATAACAGAACAGCAGTAGAATGCTATCAGTCTTTTCCCAAATGGTTGTTTTTATAAGCTATTTTAACAGTGGATCAGTGATTACTTTGAAAGGAAGCGATCCTTGACTAAAATTTAGCAGATATTGTGCTTCACAGATATTTTGTAGACGATGCATGTACCACCTTGTAAACAGTGTGGGTAATCCAAAGACTCTCGACATGACTGTGAAAGAGAAAAAAAAAAAAAAGGAAATGATGAGGCCAACAAATGGCTTTCCTTTATCCCTATACTGTGTGCATGCCTTACATCACTGCAGTGTGAAAAGCTTATAGAAAAAGCCTCTAGTATAGTATAAACTAAAGTGAACTGATGCCACAGAATGAATAACTGGTGTCAAATTTTGTTGATTTTTTTTTCCTGTTCTCCAATAGTATGAAAACAGGATACAAAATTTTCTACTACTGTTACACTTTAAAAGTATTTGTAAATCATGTCAGTGGATAATCCTCAACCTATAGACCCTTCTGTTTGTTGTGATTTTTGACAATTTGTAATCTACATTGTGTTAATTAATTATGTGAATTAATTTCTGCTCCCATTTCCTGTTTTTAGAATGGTTAGGTCGACATTATGCTAGCTTGCCTCAGCTGAAAATCTGAGTAGAGACACAAAATCATATGTTACTGATTTTTTCAAAAGTCTTACCATGTCATGATCATGGCTTTGAGGTAAAACCAGTTACCAAATTTCATCTAGGAAGACCATTTTCTTCCAGATCTGACTGGAAGAACCACTAAGAGGTTTTTTTTTTTTTTTTTTTTTTCCTTTCTCTTTTATAATGGGCAATATTATTTTGTTCTGTGGATTAACTTGCAGTTTTATTTAACATACTGCAATTATTACTTCAGGAACCTCTGCTGTTTGCTCTCAACCTCTGACATGCCTTAATTCTAGTTTTTGACTATACATCTTAAATTAAGCCAATCCTATGATTTGGGGAAGCTCTGTCTTTTTTATTTTTGTAAGAACCATGGACACAGTTTGAGCATACATCTCCTCACACTCTATTTCCTTAGGGATAGGAAGTGCAGCCACAACTTTCTGAAGTTCAGGGAACTTGGGTTGACCAAGGCAACTTCCTATCACTGTTACATCTATTTAATGCCTACCAGTGGTCATAGGGGTAGCCTTATGAATCCTTTCAGTTCCATCTTCTTATCCAGCAGTGCAAAATTCAGAATTTATTTCTTTTACTCCTCAAATAAAAAAATAAATAAATTGTAAAAGTCAGTATAAACATGAAATGAAAATGTATTTGAAAGCAATATAAATGATACCTCATACATATACAGTCAAAATAACTGACATTATTCAAAGAGCAATTGAGCATAATCCTTAATGTCATCTGAGTGTATGGTACTGGTTTGCTATGTTTGTAAGTACCGTTCCTTTTCACTAAAGAGATAATTTATGTAGGCCAACACAACAAGTGCAAAAAATTGTAGATATAAAAATTACAGTCAACTGGAACTTGCTTTTGGGACAAGTCATGAATTGCAGCTGAAAAATACTTTTGTAAGTATTTGTTATTACAGACCTACAGTACTGTTTTTGGGAAACAATCAGAAAATGTAATACCTAGAGCTAACCTAAGGGCAATGTATTATTTCCCAGTCTATGAAAACAGGTATGGCTTGAGATGTCTTTTTGTTTCACACTGGAAATAAAAGAAAACTCTTTGGAACATTTTTATGTCATAAAATTGCATATATCTGTTTTGAGATTTAAAAAAATGATTTTGTGTGCATGCGTGCATTTCTCTTTCTAGTCCTTTGTTTCACTCTCTCAGGAAATGACTAAATAGACAAGCGAGGAACATTCCCATTTTAAACATCATTAAAACTGACACATTTTTATGGAACATTTTGGCTTCAATGGAAAGACATGTTTAGATGAGGGGAAAAAAAGTCAATTAAAATATAACTAGTTAAAAATCCAGTCAAACTGATACCCATATTCAAATTTGAACTAATATTTACATGACATTTTTTCTAGACATTCTTCAAACAAAATAATTTCAACAGATCTGAGTAATACCAACAATATTCTACCCAACAAGGATCTTATATTGCAGTAAGATAGGTTTGGGCTTCACAGGGAATAGGAAGCGGTTGATATTTCCAGCGTACTTTCTCATCCACGCAGTCTCTGCCATTGGATTAATGGTATTATGATTAGTCACTTCAGAGACTATATCTAAATGTTGTTATTGAAGTTTACTAGGGACAGAATTCCTTCATAGTCCCAATTGACGCTTTCCTTTCATTAGCTATCATTTAGTGTGTTGTTTTTTTTTTTTCTTTTTCTTCTTTTTAATATAACTAGGCCTAAAGTTCACACTCTGTCAAAATTAAAAAAAAATAAAATAAAAAATGTGTATCTTTTCTTCTAGTCCTGCTTTATGTGTTGCTGAGCATGGATCAGAATCTATCACTGACTAGATTTTGCCATGGCCAGTAGGATTGTTTAATGGCCACAGGGTTGCTACAGACATCATTGTCTTCACAAATCAGTGCAGAATGTTTACAGTTTGTATTCCTTAGCTGCAAATATATGGCACAGAAAATGTCTAATGCAGGAATAATAAATTCTTTGGACAACCTGTCTTTCTAAAATAAGCCATTTTTTGGCACTAAAACTCTGCATAAAATAAAGAAAGATACTGACTTGTAACAAAAAACCCTTATATATTTCAAGAGAGAGCATCTTACCCTCTTTGCAATTAGAGACCAAAACCAATCCCTGCCTTTAGGAGAGCACATTCTACTAACATGAATCGAATCTTAAATTAATGAAGCGTCATTATTTTCAATTTTTGTAATTTCAGAATGATCAGATGGTTGGTTTAGACACCAATATTTCTAAAGGAGAGCATAAAACATTAAAACTCAAGAAGAAAACTGATAATTAAGTTCAAGATACAAGCTAAAGTTATAATATTACACCAAAGATCTGATTCAACAGTAATTCTGTATTCAGGAGAGTAAAGAAGGTATTCTATATTTACAAGCCTGCTTACCTGCTTGCTCTTCAGACACCGGATGGATCAACACAGAGCCTTGAAAGATGGATTCTTCAAATTTGTGAGTATTGCAGACTACCAAATATTATGCCTACCTGCTTTATCTATGTGTATTTTATTAAAAAGAAGTTATTGGATTTTAGAGTACAGGTTACAACAGACATAGTAGTATCATGTTTCTTGCAAAAGACATTTGCTCAGATGTAAACTAACATTTGATTTTCATTTTGGAACCAAATATTGAGGCTGAAATAAAGAGGAGGGATGAAATAAAGTAATGGAACTTATGGTGGTAGAAGTAGAGTTATTAGATAAATGTATAATTTGAGTCAGCAAAACATTTTACAGATTAAGTGGAACAACTTTCTAACTAGAAAGATACATTTCAGAGAAATATTAGGAGGTTACCATGAAGGATTTGTCTGTTAGTATTGTTGTCTCTTCAATTTCCTGCTAACCAGTTGTTTTCATATATCTGTTCAATACTGACTGTCTGCTCAGCCCTGCACAGAAAGAAAATAATAAAATCTGTTCGCCTTCAACAGACTTCACAGGATATACTAGCAAATGTGAGTAGTTGCTTTTGATTTCTTTATATCCCTTGTAGAATGATGAATCTTGATAAGATATGTCATGGAAGACTCTAAGGAAATCTATTATCTGGAAAATGAAAAATTCATCTTTGTTAACCTATATACATTTTTCCTCCCAAGTAAATTAATGATTCAAAATCATGCACTAAACTTCATTAACTTTCTTCATGAATAATTCCACTGACATCTAAGCAATTTCTGTGTGAGAGGGTGAGAAGACTTGTCCTTTTATATTGCACTCGCTTGTATAAACATAAATGAATTAAAAGGAACTAGTTTACTGTCCACATTTGACAAAGGAACGTAATACTTTTGATGCTTATTGAAGTTTTTAGGTTACTTAAACTATGTTCATGTTCAACTTAATTGTGACTGAAAATATTCTTAATGAGCAACCTACAACCTGTTATAGACGTTGGGTAATGATACAGAGAACTGGTATAATATACTCAACTTAAATCCCTAAGGAGTCTCATTAGCTGCAGTAGGAATAAAATTTGAAGTTTTTTTTTTAAAAAGAAGAGAAACACTCTAGTCTCAGACGGTGACATTTTTTCACTTCAGTATAAGCTTCATTTTAAGTCAGTTGTTAAGAAAAAAAATCATGTCTTTAATGATCATAACTTGTCAGTGGACATTACTTAAGGTTTGGTTTAATTTCTTGTTATCATTGGAGTAACCACCCCAAATAACAATATAGATTTAGTTATAGGTTTTTTTTCCAAAACTGTACCTTAATTTTTGTTCTTTGGTCATACACCAGCTAAATAAGCAAGGGTTTTCTTTAGCACATGAAGGCAATGTCATGGTGTAACTTTAAAGTTAATTAACATTCATTGGCAAGTCATTTAAGATTGCATGTAGGTTGACTTAAATACATATTTTCCAAAAAAGTTGTTATACTTTTCCATTTGGTGTACTGTGGATTTTGTGCTTAGCATCTGACATGTTTTCTCAAATACTGCTTTTTAATAAAAACATAAAAGTACTCTGGGGAATGTGATAAAAGCAAAAATTCTATGATCTCTGCAAGGGAAATGACAGCATGGAAACTGTCACATCTGGATCAAAAATATTTCATCTATTTACCTGAATAAATATATCTAAACATGGGTAATTGGGATTGTGTTTCAATGTATGTTTCCTTTAACAGCTTTTCCTTTTACACTGATAATTTCATTTGGTCATAACCATTTAAATGATGTATCTCTTGATTTTCTCTATTTCAAACAAATAAAAGAGGATTTGAAATTTTTGTTTGTGTGTGTGTGTGTCTCATCCCCTTTTCTATTAACACCTTGAAACCTTTCTTTCTCTTCCACGGAAATCATGGTAATATAAATTTATTAGTGGTAGACATGTAGAAAATAACAGAAATTGTTTTTGATACAACAGAATAAAATGAGGAACAATGCTGATGTTACTGAAACTTTAAAAACAGTGTGTTATTCAATGTAGGCAAATTTTTTCTTCTGTTAAATGGACTGCTTACTTGAGCAAGCCATTTGAGCTTGAGCATTGATTCTGTGTCTAGCTGCAAGAATAGGCTCATAAAATATAGGGCAGATTTCCTATAATGCATTTGTAGAAACATACTATTTTTATTCAAAAACACCAGTAAACATGCTAAAATTGTGATCATTTAAAACTCACTTCATTGTAGAAATAAATTGTTCTAGGAGTTTTATGTAACTGATCTAAATTTTTTAGCCAGCTTGGGATTTGAAGCAAAAGTTATCATGGGAAGGTACTTTTAAAATTACATTTATTCACTTTTTTTCAATGAAAATAGTTTTTAATAATTGTAAAGACAGAGACTTAAACATTTCGTTTCAATTCTAATCACTTGCCTCATTTTGAAATTAAGATAATCATACCTACTTGTAGAGCTGAAAATGTTTTCTACAAATTTGGTCACCGGTCCTACTGTTCAATTAATATAATCATACCTTCTTCTGCAGCTGAAAATAAAGCTGTTGTTTAATTAAACATGCCAGTTGTTTATAATATAATGTTACAGAAATACTTGTTTGAAAGAAAGGCTAAAGATTTATATCAAACATTTCAATCTGACAAGTAAATTACATTTCCTCTACCATAAAGAAAGGTAAGGCAGGAAAATGGTTGCAATATAAGAGTAACTACGGCTGTTGCACTGAGGAAAAGCACGCTTGTTCTCATTACTTGGTGATATGATATGCATCAGCCTACAAAGGTGACCTTTTACACTCTGGAGATTCAAGCCAAATATTTTGCCTCCTCAAAATAGGGAAATAGACATTATTTTGAAATTCTAACTCTATTTTAGTAGCTAATCAATTCAGAGATGAGAGAAAAAGTGTGAGATTTTCAATTCGAAAAGTGAGCAGAATGTAGTATCTGTACCAACGTCTTTAATGAAAGCAAGAACGAAGTTTTCTCTGAGTGTCTAAAAAGGCCTTCTTATCCTGACTTCCTTCCCCAATCTCAAATGATGATACTGTGTGTCTAAGACCTGAAAGATGCAGGCTGCAGGAGTGGCCTCTCCTGTACTGAAGGTGGGATGAGTTGAAGCTTATCCCCTTTCCGACTGGAAGCTCTGGTGCTGGAAGTGAAGTACTTCACAGTCTTCAGGATTTTATTGAAGGAGTCTAGTGGTTCTTTAAACTGAATACATATAAATTTAATTTTTTGAAATGAAAACATATTTTTGCAGGGGAAAGGGCTTTAACCAATCTGTGTTATCAGGATGTGCAGTCAGAGCTTCTTCATGTCTCCCTGTCTTATATCAAAAAGCATCTTCAATAATAAACAGATCATTTGAGAGAAGGAGGCAACAGTATCAACCTGTCATATGAATCTCTTTCAAATCCTGAAAGACTAATGCACTGTGCTTTCACAAGCCAGCCTAGGCAAAATGCACAGACTTGTCTTGGTAACTGAAGAAAAAGAAAGTTTTACTGCTTCCATCACATAATTAGCATAACAAAATCATTAAAAAAGTGAGCTGCAATGACGCTTTATGCCTACTCTTCAGGGTGACTTTGCATGGGCTTTTATTTTTCCTTCGTGGACCACAAGAATGAAGATGGGTATGATTTTTACAAGGGTGAAATAGGTTGTCTGTCAATTGGGTTTGGCGACAGTCTGTCTGCAGGCCGTAAGATGATCTGCATAGTGCCAGAGGAAAGCAGGCAGAATTCCTGGCTTGCAAGCACAGATATTGATCTACCTTAGCCACCTAAACAATGCCTCACCTGTTTGCCTTGTCCATACCTTATTTTACGCAGTCTAATGCTTGTTTTGTTTGACTTTTCTTTTATTTCTGTGGATCTGAGCTTTGATACACTTTGGGGAGTACATAAACACAGTGTTGTACTTGAACATCACCATCATGGAGAGTAATCTAGTGGCTCTGGACCACCCCTCCCTGCATGAGAACAGCACTGTTATTGAAAATTATGAGTGAGCAACTAAGTAAGTAGGCCACGTACACAAGTGTTTGATCTATCAGACTAGTGTCCAATGACATTGAATGTGAGATGCTACTAATTACTGCACTATGTACTCCCAGTTAAAATTTCTTAAATTGGAGCTACTAAAAGGATTTATTTTTATAATTATTTTTTTCAGCTGATGGTTACAAGATAAACCTCCATAGAGTTTAGAATTCTATCTACTTATTTTGAAAACAACTCCTTTATTGTGTACTGTCTCAAGCAGGAATGAAATAGAAAATGGCATTCATTTTCCCAGTAAACTATAACATAAATATTTTACCACCATTTATTATTAGTTTGCCATTTCCTGCTGACAGCAATTCCAACTTTGCCAGCAGGCACTGTGTCTCACAATCATATTGTGTTTGGAACAAATTAAGACAAACACAATTTCTTTTAAAATAAATGAACAAAATTTGCAACAAAAAAAAACTCTTCTGAAGCTAAATGAGCATTTCTTTTAAGTCCTGTCACTTAGTATTATTTAATTTGCATACAGCACATTTCACTTTTACTGGAAAACAATGAAGTTAACGAAGAACTAAGTCATCTGTACTTTCAGGGATAATTGAGCATTGCTAGATTTAGAACTGTTTTACATTAGTGCTGTGAAGGAGCAGCCTACATTGTGGTAAGTTTGTCAGCGGTTTTGAACGTAAGTGTACTTTTGGCCCAGTGACATACGAAGTGGATGGATCAAAACGGAATACAAAATAGATTGTAATGACACCTAAGTTGAGCTGATATAGAAATACTATAAATACAGGGAGTGACAGTCTTTTTCTTCCTATGAGACATAATCCTCACTCCATAAGATTATTTGATGGTTTAAGGCCAATAAAGAGGGAAAATCTTAATTTCTTACAAATTTTCTTTTTTCTGGGTACTTTCTCCTGGGCACTAAAGTATTTTTTTCTAGATGAAGTGAGATAAATAAAGAAAGACATTGATGCTGGGTTTATATTCTAGTCTGTTATAGTTGTGTGAAACCACAGTGAATACAAGATTTTGGCGTAAGCCCCAAAGGCTTTGAAGACACACTCTACCTATAGTACCAATCTTGAGAGTGTGAGTTGTTTGAATTTAGTGGGGGTTTTAATTATTCTTTTATTATTATTATTATTATTTAGGCTTATAGAGTAAAAATAGATAATATCTTTGGATTTCTGGTGTATAAAATTGCAAATAAAACTCATTGTACAGAAATTAAAAACTTAGATATAGAACTGTATTGCTTTAGAGGTAGGAGTTGATCCAACTCATTTATGCCTTGCTTAAGCTGAGTTTGATTTAGAAATGAAAACTTTGAACTGTCCATTCCCTTCTTGATTCCTCCCCTCTTTGCTGAGTTCAATCTTACTGAAAGTGCCCAACTAATAGCATAGGTACTAAAAGTCTGCAGGTTTCTACAGAGTACATGCACCATGTCTAAAAAACTTCTCTGTAAAATTCTGCAGATATGCTCCATCTTTTAAATCAAAGAGCCCACCCTTACGGATGAAAGACTGGCTTAACCTCTCCCTGCTGATTCATTCTTTGGCCGCTCAGCTGGGAGTATCAATTGTGGTAGTAATTCTTCTTCTTTAAATAATTTGGAAGGGTGACAAATTGTAGCTGCTTCAGAAATTTTGCAGTCAGAAAAAATCGCAATTTTAAAATACATTCCTTAAAAAAATTAAATAAGTAATACAATTAGCTAAGCACTTACATTTTATTAGCAATAGAAGTAAAATTAATAAGTAAATTCAATGAAAAAATGATTATGTGTCACAGTATATAGTTTTTACATTGACATTTCACATAATCTGACTTTGCTGAGAGGAGAAATCACTCGTCTGTTAAAATTACTTTTTAAAAGCTGTCAAAATTCGAAAACCTGCTGTCAAAAATATGATGAGAAAAGTTTAAAAATGGTAAAGTATGTTGACTTAGACAAAAAATATTACCTTTAGAGTGGAAAACTTGAATATTGTATCATTATCTTCTACAGAGAGGAAAAATGTTATCTTTTTCCAAGCCATCCATTTTTTTTTTTTTTTAACATATCAGATTTATATTTTGCATTTACATTTCAATATGAATGGGGCTTCATCCAATTTATGCTGCAGCAGAAGCAGGTATTTGAACATTTATATTTTAATTGTATGCTTGCATTTTATGATTTGTAGAAACGACAGTATTCACAGCTGTCTAAGGGTGAAGTCCACTGTTCATCTTCATTCTGGTCCTACAAAGTGCTGTGTGCAAAGACCCTTGGAGGGGAGTTTGACTGCTGGCAAAAAGAAGTCCATACACACTCCCCAGCCTTCCTGCAGGTAGCGTATTTGACATCCCCAGTAATCACAGAGACTGGTTCTTCAGCATGTCACCACTGTGTTTAAGGACAGTTTCAAAGAAGGTGACACTTGAGTCTCCATGTACATTTAGTCTTTGGCCTCTTTGTTGAGACTGCCAGCAAGGATGCCAATTAGAGCCATTCAAAAAAACCCAGATACGCTGTGGTAATAATGAAGAACAGATTTAGAGGGATACAATCCAAAATCATAATTAAATGGAAATGAGACAAAACAGAATCTGAAATAAGATTTGACTAAGAACTGCAGAAGTGCATCTCATTTTTTCCAGTTGCTTTTTCAGCCATTGCTACTTTTAATACTTATACAGTCCTGAATTGTTTGTTTTCTCTAAACTGCAGTCCCTGCATACAAGTAGGTAAGAATGGCTACACATGAAGCAGTGAGAATCTCTGCAAGGGAAGAGTGCACGTGGCAGCGGAAGCTGATTGTGATGTCCTAACCTCAGTTCTAAACACATATAACTCAGAAGTCACTGAACTGCACATGGAAGACAGAAAGTAATAAAATTATTTTGCTTTTACTTCAGTAGTACTTAATGTCTTCTGGCATTACGTTCGTGATGTCCTTTCACTTCCTCAGCTATGTAAGCTGAAGGGAATGAAGTACTTTTGCTCTCAAAGATTGTCCCTTGAAGTGAAACCTGATTTATTCTTGCTGTTCAGCCTGGATTTAATGTATCTTGAAATATACTATTTTTTTCCAGTTTGAAGAGTAACTACTGAAAAGTATTAATGGCAATCTGACAAAACATATGGGGGAGCCATTCAGGTAAATAATATTTCCACTTAGCTCATGAACCAGACCACTCCATGTTTTCCTTTTGTGTTTCCTCCACATCTGAGTAGCTTTACATCTTTCCACATCCAAGCCTCTGAAACATTCTTCCCAGGTTTTCTATGCAAATGATTTTTTGCAGTTTTTCTCATAGACTCTTTCTGGCCCACTTGTCTGCTTTTGCTGCTTAGACATGTTGATTCAAGTCCTTCTTTTAAAATTAATTCACACTGTGATGACTCAAAAAATCTTTTCCAACCTCATCCAATAAATAGTATTGTCTAGAGGCTTGAGCATGCTTTGCTCTGGCTCACACTGACCACAGAAGAGCTTAACAGTCTTTAAATGAGTTTGAGCAAATGAAGAAATTTTTTTAGCAGAACAAATGGGAATTTAGAGTCAGATGTGGGAGGCTGCATATCTTGCATTTTATAATCAGCCTGACTCACTTCAGGCTGTGTGGGGGCTGCTCTTTTAGCTCATGAATACCACCACATCAACACAAGATTCTTTGAGGTCCATTTATCCGTCTGTCTATCTGAACTCCCACATTGTTGCTTGAGTATCTGAATGCCCCTGTTGCATGTTGTCCAAGCCTCCTGGCACTTATTTACTGCTTCAGGTTGCTCTGTAGATGCAGTAATACTACTGCAATACTACTGCTACGGTAATATCACAGTAGCCTAATATATCTAACAAGGACTCTACCTCTGATTCTACCCTGAAATCTAATGGTGATTAAAACAGACAGCTGACCTCCACTAGTTACCTGTCTGATGCCAAATGACTTAAGTCAAATGTTATTCTGGTATTTGCAGAGAAATAAATTTATCAAAATGACAACCCATGTGGGACCAAAAGGGAACATACCCTCAAATGAATCTAAGGCCTGAAATTCTGGCAGTGGGAGCACTGCTAACAGAGAAACTCCCTGGAAACTGTGAAGGCAACAATATACACAAGAATCCCAGATTAGTGTTCAGAGAAAAAGTGAAATACCAAAAATGAAGGTTAGTTCCCCCAGCAACAGCATCCATTTGCCACACACAGAATACCTTGTAAACATGTTCTGGCTAGAATTGTAGCACTCTATAGCATGGAAACTAAGCCTGAGTTACTGTGGCACAGTACAGAATGATATCTCATTACTCCAGAGAAGACAATGGGATATACATTTTGATGAAAATTGTCTGAACCTATTCTGAAGAGAAATCATTAGGGAAGTATATATCAGGACCTAGGGCATTCTGGACTGCTAATAAAACTACTGCAAAATCTGACAAAGCATTAGAACCTGCAGTCAGGACAGGATAATAAGGAAGTGAATCAAAATCAAGAGAGAAGTGAGAAAATAATGTCTGTAAACCAAGGATAATTGAAGTTCTTGGGAGGAGGTCCCAAGACCTGTGTTTAGAAAGCATGTGTATAGAATTCATATATTAGAAGCCTAGAGGTACCTTTCCATATATAAAACTGACAGGGTATCAAAACAATCTCAAGTACTTGTTTGTAAATTAACAAGCTTGCTGATGATCCTTTGGAAAGGCTGGGCCAGGCTGAGTATAATTCTTGTGAGCCAGGACAGAAGGTATATACAGGTACAAGAAGAAGTTGGAAAATATGACTCAGAGGCTCTTATGTCATTGGAATAATTTGCTGAGGAGGTAAACAGATGAAAATAGAGGATAAAAGCAAAATTTCACTTGGGCTCCTGAAAGTTACATCTGTCCTTTGTAGATGGCCTTTATGTGGCAATGATCCAGATTTTAATACAAGTTTACCATAAACGTATTTCAGTAGAAAGATTTTATGATTAATTTATATCATTTCCTTTATTAATTTAAACAGCTGATTGTAGCCATCTTGTATTCCTTACTGCTAAGATTTTAATTAAGATTACTTTAGTTGGAGAACTACTAGAGACAAAAATACCATTAGTGTGTCTTAATCTAACAATTTTGAGTTTCTTCTAATGTATCGATACCTTCCTTTATTGTTATTATTGTTGTTGCTATTGTTATTATTACTACCACCACATTACAAGAGATTTCATTTGAATGAGGGTTGTATCAGCAGACAGCAGATTCTGTTTTTCACCATCCAGATCATTGCAGTCTCTATATACAGGAAGAAAGAGGAATCCATGCTTATAAAACCAGTTTGTACTGTCAACAGACCATTAGATTAGCCAGAATGCACTTTTAAAGAGCAGAGAAGCTAATTAAGACACAAGTAAGATCTACAGTACCTCCATGGAAACTCAGCTCATTTATGAACTGCTGCTGTTTTTATGCTTGTTATATGTTTTAGGTTAAACAGTGTTTTTAATGGCAGGTTTGTTCATCACTGAGAAAATTGCACAGGCTCATCAGCATTAATGCACCAAAGAAGAAAATACAGGCAGAAATGTATTATGGATGTATTGCCAAAATATGAAGAAAACGTTGTTAGGGACAGAAATGAAACACGTGCTTGGCTAAAATAAGCATGTCTAAAATTTTGCTTAGAAAATATTGCTTAGAAAGAAGCTGGTCTTTGGCCTGATCATTCTGTATCATACCAGGGTATTTAAAGGCTAAGAAATCCCTGTCACCCCTGGGTTATGTGGAACCAAGAAAGTAGCTGAAGGGCATACAGCAAATCAGCTTCTTTTCTAACACAAATGATTCTAAACAGTAGTTGCAGTGTACATATAACTTTCTTTGACTTGAAACGGTTGAGCAGAAATAATTTTGTAATACAATTAGCATAATTATTGAATTATCATGCATCAGCTGCTCCAGGTTAAGTGTTTGAGCCTTCATGCTTACTGTGAAGCTAATTCAAAGTAGCTCACATTCTTTATCATGTATGCTATGGGATTTCTCAGACACATATTTGCCACAGAGCAGAGCACATCTGATAACTCATTACTCTGTAACAATTTCTTTGTGTTTCCAAGTCCTTTGGATTCAGAAATATCATGCACATGCTTGAAGTGTTCAAGAGCTATGCAGTGGGTGCACAGATCATGAGATTGTCTTTAAAACCATGACATATTTGAACAGACTGAGAAAGGAGACACAACTAGACACAAAGTTAGAGGTAAAGACAGGGGCAGACACAAAAAGAGAGGCAGAGATATTTATGATTCTTTTTGTTCACATTGATTCAGGCCTAATTTTCCAGATTTTTCTCCAAACTATTTTCATCGTAAATGGAAGTGAACTTTAAAAAAACATCAGTAAGGTTTAAGATTCATAACTTGCATTCTTGTTTTTAATAAGCCATCAAATTATCATGACAGTTTGCAGCGAAATTGCAACATTCAGCAATTCTGTATTTTTTTATACAACTGGCCTTCAGATTGCTCTTGACTCTAAAACTGACTTCATATTTACCATTTTTTGAAAAATCAAGGTTGTTTTGCACAGATTCTTTGGTAAAGGAATCTTTCCTTAAGCAGCATTGCAACATGCTTACCTTTGATGGAAAGAATTATTTTCATCTCACCTTCCCATATGGTACTCAAAAAGAAATTTGATAAGCCAATTCTAAAAGAGAGTTCTCTATATTCAGATATTGAAAAAATAGAATGATTAAGAATAGAGAATGGGGCTCGCAGTGGGAATGGTTAGAAAACATGTAAACATTGCTTTACTTGTAAGAGATGTTAAAAAAGGAGGTTGCATTAATCTGAAAGATTTT
The DNA here is from genome assembly GCA_035222235.1 of Margarornis squamiger. NCBI lineage: Eukaryota > Metazoa > Chordata > Aves > Passeriformes > Furnariidae > Margarornis > Margarornis squamiger. The sequence goes on from JAWWTY010000156.1 coordinate 36,054,775, forward strand.
AAGATAGAAGAGTTTGATAAGTAACCTACCGAAGAAAATTGATATCAGTAGTTTAAAATCAAGCTGTGAACAAACTGCAACTACTAAAGAATGTGTTGCCCATTCATTTCTTTAAAATAGCATCCCCAGATCCTGATCTTTATTGCATTTCAATAATGAGAAAGACCCTGTCTGTTGGGCAAGCTTATGACTCAAATGCACTGATTTCAAAATATTTATATGTTCATATATTTTTCTGCATGTGGTTTTTTTTGCTCCATCTTTAATTATAGTCATAAATGAGAGCAGGCTGTGGAGCTGAAACTAGAGAAGAAGGGATCTAGGAGTTTTCTGTTTTATGGAACCAAGAGGAAAATGGTAAACTACTGAAAAACAGAGTTGTACTCTTTTGCCAGCTTCTCCTGGACAGGTTCTGATCATAATTCCTGTAAATCTCTCCACTAATTTGAAATTGTTAAGTTTAAAATTTACAGATTTTCTAAGTTCATAGATTCTCTAAATATTGCAGAATGAGATTGTACTTACATTTAAATAACATTCTTGCAGTATAATTTCCCTCAGCTTTATAGTGACAGTAGCAGTGACATACCAAAGTCATAATCAGTTCAAAGCACAATGTATAACCCACTCTTCCAACTTTGCTATCATGAACTTTTGTGTGGGAGGATCAAATGTTGGTTATTAATGGTTTCTGGAAGAGGCAAATGAAAAGAAGAAATAGGACAACCCTCTCTGGTATCTCTCTTAAGAGGAAATCATCAAAAGGAGAGCCTTTTGGTCAAAATGAATACTCCGGCATTTTAAAAAGTCATGTGCAATAAAGCATTTCTGAAATGTCCTCATAGCGAAAGGATTTTAACAAATGAAACAAGAAATTATAATTCCATATCGAAAATCTGAAGAGGGAGGGAATATTTTTGCTGTGTGTAAGCTGAATCAAGTTAATGAGCCATCTAACACTGCGAAAAGAGCGTTCTCTATAAATAAATCCCGTCTGATTGGGATATATTAGTCTTCTGATAACACTCTATAGCATACAGATGCTTTGAATAGAGTGTGTATGTGTGCAAATACTCAGATCTATTGGAGTTACTGTTCTCCAAGTCCTTGTCCATGAGGCATATTACAGTCATTTTCATATTTAAGTACTGAATAAAACCTCAGTCTCACTCCACTGCCTGGTTTGAATAGGTAGGCTCAGCAGCTAGGCTCTGTGAAAGCCCTGGAGATTGTATTTCACACACAAAGATGTGGCTAAAGAGCAGCTGTGTAGCCTGTCAGTGGAGAACTCTTCATCTGCTTGCCCTTCTGATGAGTTCTCACAATGCTTTGCTAGCACTTTGCCAACACCTTCTTAATGCTTCCAAGAGCCTTAAAGGATCAAGGAGTAGGGCGTCATGTCACAGAGTACTTTCCCACAACGCTATCCTGCTCTATGCTTCTATGTGTCATTGGGACTGAGTGGTGTCTGTGAAGGCACATGGGCAGTCAGGAGAAAAACTGCATGATGTTACAGGGTCTAGTAGCCTCTCTTAATTAGAAGGTCTTTTTTTGTTTGTTTTTGTTTTTGTTTTTTTCTGGGGAAACAATTTGATAAGTTCTTTGGAAAAGTTTGCGATTTATTTTAGTTTGTTTGTATATTTGCTTGTGTTTTATCCTTCAGGGAACTGAAAGGTCTTTCTTTGTGAAGTATCATACACTTATTTTTCCCTGAAATTGTATTGTAGTTACCTACGCATTGTGTTTTCACCTTTTCCTAATGGATTTGCTTCTTTGGAAATCTTTTCTATTCTCTCCCCAGTTTTGAGAACAAAATGATATGGATCTTTGCAGAAGGTGTTCATGTTGCTTTGTGGTCAGAAAAGGCAGCCTAGAGTTTTAGGGGCATTGTGTAGAAATTCAGAAGCTTTAGGAGTATTTATTCTGTGTAACTCAGAATAAAATAAAACCCCAGCATTTCAATGCCAGGAAAGACTGTAAATCAGTAGAACATATATTATACATCTCCTTCAAATACAGTTATTTTTTTTTTTTTTAGTCTCCTAGACTGGACAGGAGAGGGTTTAATTTTCTTTTCAGCTATGTGAAAGTGCTTGATAGGCAAATTAACCTTTGAATTAAAATACAAAATTTTCATGAGTTTTCAATTACCGATTAAGACACTGCTTTTTTGAGATCACAAGAATTTAGGGCAAAGTACTTTTTGAAGTCAAGTGCTCCCACACCTTTTGAGGGTCTAGATCATTGGATTCAGAGTGATAAGACTAAGAGTGTATAGCGATATATTTAAAACTGTACCAATATATTTAGTTAGCAAAACACACTTGTACTGTAGTTCAGGATAATTTGGGGTTATTTTGTAAGAATGTTGCATAAAATTAATGCTTAGAAACACATTTTGTCTTTGCTAGTCTCATTTACATTCAATTTTTATAGTACACAAACTCAAATCAATATGCTGTTTAATAAATCAAATCTTAAAACTCTGTGATCACTGCCGTTATGCTTTTTGAAGAAGAAGACCTTCCTGAAAAGCTGATATCAATCATTCTTGTCTGAGGTCTGAAGCAAATGTAACCTGCAAAGGCTGGTAGCTGGGCTATCTGCCATCATTGCTGGCAGAATAAAGGCTCCGGATACAGTGTTCTAATATGAGGAATATGGAGAACAATCTGTCTGGTTTAAACGTATGCTACGTTTTTGAGAGTAATTCATGCTTTTATGTATGAAAATAGTGATCTAGACTTCAGGGTCTATGAATGGCTTTCCACTACTGTGCCCTCTGGACAGTTTGATGCTAGTGAACTCTAGTTTTCCACTTTATGTCAGACTATCCCTGTAATTGAGGAATGGCCTGGGAGAGATTTATTGGCCCATTATCAAGAGGGGCAGAAGTCTTGGACAAAGATGTTGTCTTTGTTGTATGAATGTACAGTGCTAATGCAACAGAGCCCCAATGAAGACAGCGGAAAAATTATATGAGGTCATGGTTAAAATAGCTTTATTACGGTACAAATGGACACTTAACGGTCATGCAGAATAGGGAGTGCGGAATACTTAATACTCAGGCTTTAGCTTTACAACTTATGATTTTCAGAATCTTCCAGGACTTTTTTATATTTCTTTTCTGTAGATGAAGAGGTGGTAGGGATTGCTAATGATTGGATAACAAATATTTAAAGGGAATACATGTTTAGTATCTCTTATGAGGTAAATGTGAACTCTCATTTTAAGTTATGACTGGAAGAATGAAATAAGAGCATGTGAACAAGAATAATTATTTTAATTCAACTTACATCATGCGTGAAAATGTTGACATTATGGAACCATTCAAAACAACCTATAATAGAAAAATATAAAGGTCCTTCTCTTTTTGTGCTAACAAGTACTGTTACCCAAAATCCCCAAGCCCAACCTTTAGAAAAAAAATACAAAACTGCCTCTTCTTTGAATACATATTTAAAATGAAGACATGATGACAGCTTTCATTTGAGCACTGGACAATTTTTTTTCAGAGTTTGCTGCTGTTCATGCAAAATAAGTTGCTGTGATTGCAACATATGTATTATATGGCACATATGCTACCTCTTAGATAAAAGTGTAACTCTTGTGGTTCCTAGCATTTTTCTAAGGACATACAGTGTTTAACAGTAACAGATCTTTTTATAATATTTTTGCCATGTTTTTGGCAACTAAATATTTTTTCTTTAACCTTTCTCATTCATAAGTTAAATTTGTTGTTAGAGAAAAATGGAGTGTGGAGGTAGAAAGCAACAGTGTGAATAAGAGAGCAAGAGTGTTTTGACTGGCAGTTTTCTCTTTGGCTACCATTTTGGGTTTCTTTGTTGTAATGAGGAAGGGCAATAAATTGCCAGCTGCAAACAAGGGTCTGTTTAGCTGTGTTTTGTACAGACAATCATATACAATCAATTACTGGTTAAAATGCTGGTGTAGCACTTTAGAAATTAGGAATAAGAACTACTCCTAAGCATACTGTGGATTTATTGTCTAATTTCTTACATATACAGTACAATATGTAACTTTTATATCTCTGATTATGTTCGGTTCCTAGATCCTTCTCTGGATAAGGGTGTGAGCTTTGAGTTATGGTGTATTGAAACATATTTTCACACACACAATAATGAATCACAGAAAAAAGACAAATAATCAAAACTCCACATACAGTATTATTAAGTATTATTTTTTTCTTGTGAATACTCCCATGAAACCAATGGAACTATCCATATGAAAGCTTTTTGCAATGTGCGAGCAAGGAAGAAAGTGAGCCCTGCTTTAGGCTTGAACACGAAGCAAGCTTTCTTTAAAGGACAGCATTATTTGTTCCCTACATAAATCCTAAGTAAATGAAAGTGGACCTTCAGTCTTCTCCCTCCTACTCCCAGAAATGATCCCATTATACTGGTAGTTCATAAATATGCAGCAAAGCCCATCTGTTCTATCTTGTGATTTTAGATAGTACACTGTAATTCTTTGCAATGTCTCTGGGTCTGATCACAGGGGTATCAGAGGGAATGATAAAGCCACCATTACCCTCAGGTGTGTTGGTTCAGGGTTCCTGAGAAGTTTGGACATGAATATTAGTCTTTGCCAGAAGGGATCTGGTGTCCCTTTCTGTTGCTCACCATTCAGGAGAGCGCACCATTCACAGGGCACTTTCTAGAATGGGGCTGCCGGTGCTCGTGGTGGAGGGGCCCTTTGTGAATCTCTTGGGTGCTTCCATAGGGATGCTTTCTGTAGATCAGGCCAGAGCATGCAATTACACTGTCAGGCTCTATCATCAGACAGAGATGACTTTTTAGACAATCTGCAGATCTGAGCATACTGTCAAAATTATGAAAAGCCTTGGAAGGAATTCCATAAATGTTCAAAAATAGCTATTCATAAGCAATAACAGAATAGAAGTAACAGTTTGAGAGATTTTAAAACTCTATTACTTATACATATTTATACAATATAGTGCCTGTCACAGATAATATACAGCAGATTTATCATGCTTTATTATTTCAAAGAAGAGTCAGTTCTCTGAGTGACGTATAAAATAAATTGCAAATAAACAAGATGCTGCTTAATAAAACAATTAGTTCTCTGCAGACTCTGGAAGTGCTTTCTGAATTCTTATCAGCCCTGGTTTACAGCTGTAACTTCAGGATATAATAGGAGATTGAATCATATACAGGCAACAAAACAGATGATCAAATTCACAAGGGATCGTATCGGGCTTTTTCCAGTACCAAAGAAACATATTAATCCTTGTCACTGTTTTTTGAAACGCTGTGACAGAAATAAACCAGTACTGTAACTTGGCCCTTTTAATGAGCTTCTGGAGTGTAGGCTTTCCACTCAGCACCTGAAAAACACAACAAAACACCTTTTACATTAAAGATGTGAGGTTTGCTGCTGGCTAAATTTGTACACAGAAGTCTATAAACCAGTGCTCAGCCAGCTGGGAAGCAAGAAAGCAAATTCAGATTCTGCCATGAACTTCACAGACCAATTATCTACTTGGAATCATGGGAGTTTAACAAACAAATACCAGCCCCTGCTGAGCCTTTTCAGTCCAGCAGCTTATGGGTGATTCAGTTGCATCAGAGGCTTTTAGACTGATCAATTCTTAATCACAAAGCGCAAAAATTATTCTCAGACTCATGTCAGTTTCTTTGGACACCTTTGTTAACAATCTGCTTCAAATCATTTTTTTAAAGAACTGCAGACACTGTTTTTATTGACTCGCCACTTGTAAAATGTTTATAGCTTGTTAATTTATATTTACCCCTTTACTTTTGCCTGCAAATCAACATCACTTAGCACAGTTTGGTTACACTTTGTCCAAAGGAAATTACAGAAGCTTGCTATGGGGCTAAAATGAAGGAAAGCTGAGGAAAATCAATACACTGATGATTAAACAGATCGTAGAAAATTCACGGCTGTAGGCTACAGCATGGAGACATCAGTGTGGTGCCTATCTAGCAGTTAATGTCCTTTCAGCCAGCTGAAGAAAATTTTACAAAAAGGCAAAATGTAAAAGAAGAACTACAGAGCAACACTTTTTTTGCTCGGTAGGAATGGTTCTGTTATTCAAATTTTACTTTGCTATTTGTCTTCACAGTAACTGCAGAAAAGGTTTAGAGTTAAGAAAATCTATGTTATGAGAAAATTTGCAGTGGGAGTTTTAAAGAACTCTTTGGCTTGCAGTATCATTCACATCTATTGTAAAAGCTCTGTATTTACTGTTAATTTAAGCTACTCTTTTCTGTCAGTGAAGTTCAAGTGTGATGATTTCTATTTTAATCTTCCTTTTGCTTTAATTAGAAGACAAAAAGGTATAAGCCTGTTTCTAAATAAGTATCTTAACAAGAATGAAAATATTTAGTGTAAATTTTATATTGTTTAACAAAGCAAGAATCTGTCACTACTCTTTTCAGTAGAGAAAATGTAGACTAAAAATAGGCAAATGGAGTTTTTTACACATTAAATTCTTGTTTACATTTAACAGCACTGAGGAAGCATTCATGACATTGACATGGAAGGAGTAAAGCAGCCTTGGGAATAGTAGGCAAAGACCAGGACCAGAATAAAGCAAGGATCCTGAGTGGGTTCAGGGATTTCACATTTGTAGAAACTTCTCACAGGAGAGGTTTCCTCTGTATCACCCACGGCAGTGTCTCCAAAGCATAATGTGACCCTGTGTAGTTTGTGTTTACTAATCAGTAGCCACATAAAAATAGAATATGTAAAATGAATTTGAAACATTAGGCCCAAATTGTTATTGATAGAAAAAGGGATGTCGGAGAGGAATTAATTGCAACCAGAAGGAACTTAACAACTCTGACTTCAGATTTGCAAATCAGCATAGGTCCATTTCAGGGCATTTCAAAGGCTTGTATAATGAGATGGCCTAGAGAGACTGCCTCATTCCCTCAGAAAGGATATTCAGGGAGCAAAGGAGATTATTTCTCTTTCTCGTGCAGCTTGAGTATCTGCAGAAAACATTCACTCTGGTGAAGGAACATTGGTGACCAACTGCTTGATTTTCCTGAGATGATGGAGCCTTTCATTTATCTTCCCCTCAATGTGCTGGTGCACTGCCATTCTGCCAAGACACAGGCAGAGGCTCACAGGGCTGTGTGGGGCATCAGCGTCAGTGATGCACAAGCCACGTCCTCCCAGCACTCCTCACAGGGTCCACAGTGAGAGTCACCAACAGAGCAAAGTGAAGCAAAGCTGAATTCAAGCTTTCTCTTGCTGCACTCTCCTCTGTTTATCCTGAATTATACATGTTTGTACACTCACTCAAAAATCAGCAGAAGGCAGTTCTTGGGCCTTACTACTGAACTCTAATGTGATAACACTGCTCCTTACAGACACATACTGTCTTTCTTTTGAGGATTTATGAAAGAATCATGGTCTTATACTTGTAGCATAATCCTGCAATTCTTTATTTTAATTAGGAAAAACACTATAAGGAGAAAGTGAAATACCAGAAAGTTTATCTGTGTGCTAAGCTACATTCTGTTCCTGATTTATTTATGTGATGAACTGTATTTAGCTGATAATTTTATCATTTAGACAGTCTTAAAAAATCTGCTGCTTTTTTTTAAGAGGTTCTGTATCAAAAAAGGAAGTTTTTGTTTTGGTTTGAGGTAGGTAAATGCAGAAGTGTTTTAATAATCAATATCTAATTAGTTAAAAAAGTAATAATCTACAACTTATTTTTCTGAATGACAGCATCTTCTAATCAATGGTGTCAGCTGGGGAACTATAGATTCAGCACACTGTTAAGATGCTAAAAAATTCCCAGGAAATTTAGAATTATATTCCCAGTAAATACAGAAATACTCCCAATATTAAGAAAGTAAGAATTATAAATACACACAGATACAGATTTCAAAAAACAAATAGTCTCCGCTGAACTTAACCTGTGCAAAAATTTTTCACATTTCGTATTTACAACTACAGTTAAGTTGCAAACTCAGTACAAGAATGAAGAAAAATAAAAGAAAATACAAATATGTCAGACATTAAATACATGGCACAATAAAAATTTAAGATGAAATGTGTTATTAGCTGAAGAATTTTTGCTTCCACAATTCACATGGCAGCTTAGAATAAAATTTCAACTAAAATGCTTTAAAAAGGTTTAGTGATGCTTGCCATCCCTGGGATCATAAACATGCATTAGAAACTTACCTTTGAAAAGATTTACTTCTTGTGAACACTGTAATAGACTGCTATTTTTACTGAAAGATGTAGCTTCTCCTGTGTTTTCTCTAATTCTGTATCTAGACCTGTAATGAGTAGGATAAAATAACTGATAGTGAGAGTTGTAGTAAAACATGTCTACATGATATTGATAGATCAAAAAGTGAAACAGCACTATTGGAAAATGTGGGAAAAGATCCATGCCAGAACCCTCTTGGGTTTAGCAGTTTAATTGTGCTCCTGGGTATGTAGTTTTCAAGATTTCTGCACTTGTGGCATTGAAGGAAAAGTAAAATGAAGTGACAGATCAGATTAGAAGGCAATAATGGAAGGGAAAGTGAATAAACCAAGTGTAAACTTTTGAGAGGAAACACTTGTGTAAAGCCCCCTAGTTATGTGCTAATTTTTTTTTTTTTTAAAATTTTTGTAACTCAAACATTTTCATGAAGATGACTAATGAACTTTTTTATTGTGTAGTGATCCATATTCAAGAGTAAGTATGAATGTGCTCCCAAAGTATCTTTTTTAAAGGAGCAGGTTCTTTGACATTATCAATAATGTTAGTTATTTCTATTAAAATTACAAAATAGGGTTATTCTGAAAAAAATATTTTACTGTTATTCAGTTACTTGCATTAATGATTATTTGACTATAATGTATTATTTATGAATGGAATTGTCTTGAATTGATAGCATATACAATTTATTTAGTTGTAGAATGCATATGATTAAAAGAAAGTATAGCCATAATAAATGTTAACATTTTTTGGATGACAAAAATCCAATTGCAAAGTAGTATATTTCAACGTTTGAAGAAACTACCTACCAGCAACAAAATTATATGAAAACCTCCAAACAATGCATTCTTTTATTTTTTTTTAACTTCATCAAAGTGATTAGCTTGATGAAGATCTGATCATTAAAAGTTTGGATTGTTTCTCTCTTAAATCAGATATGCCTCCTACAATTTTTACAATATTTCCTTTATAAATTAATTGTTCTGTGGCTGTTTGTTAAAGAATCTCCTCCACGTGAAAAAGCAAAATCCCAGTAGATGCGGATTTTACACTGCACTAGATCAATCCCAATACCAGTAAATGGATATTATTAAACAGCATGGGGTAGTGCAAACTGGGAAAGAAAACTTGTAGTGTGCTGCCTTTGAGCAGACCTGGCTTGCATGCTGTGACAGGGCAATTGTCGACATGCTTTTTCATGCCAATCTGCAGCTTTTTCAACTCTAGATGCTATGGCAACCAGGGTTTAACAGACTAAGCAGCTAACAAGCTTCCCTGATGGAATTGTCTGGTTGTATGATTGCCTTGTCTTAGTGAAAATATAAAATAGACTGAAGACACTTGTGGACATTTGTCAAACTGATTATAATTTGGACACTCAGCTCATAATTATCTGCTATATATTGCATAGTTATGACCATCAGTGTTTTCCATGCTGTCTGTAGAGAACCCAAGTGCCTTTCTGTACAGCCTGTTTCCCTTGGAAAGAATGGGCTTTGGTTAGGCTGAGTTGGTCAACATGGTAGTTGAATTTAGGTGGATATAGAAAATAAATGCTACTAGTAAAGTTTCTTCCTCATTTTCTCTGGGTAACTTATTTTTAAAAGAAAGAAAACAAAAGTAAATATCAAAGTAGCGTGATTCTTTACAAACAGAAAATTGCAAAAACCTATATTTTCAGGAAACATTTTTAAAAATCTTTGAGTTTTTTTATGTCGATTCTCAGAAGATGGAGGTTTTTGTTGTTGGCCCAAATGAATGGTTTGTATTTCTTGTTTGTTTGTTATTTTTTAATTTATTCTCAAAGAAAAGGGCATTCACCATAAAACATGGGCCAAAGACTATGTGTTTCCCAGCAATTTTTGTGAGCTGAAATCTGTGGAATTCATTACTTTGCAGAGACTGCTTGGCCACGTGTAGAACATTGCTTTATTGTTTTGAATCTCTTTCAGTTCTAATAAAAGCTGATCCAGATTTCTTTTTTTTGTTTTGCCTTTGGTTTTTTTGTTTTGTTTTGCTTGTTGTTGTTGTTTGTTTCATTTATTTGCTTACTTTTGTCCTGAAGAGGGAAATTCAGAAACACATAAGTGATTGTCCCTCTCTTCTCAGCACTGATGAGGCTGCATCTCAAGTACGGTGTCCAGTTTTGGTCTCCTCACTACAAGAAAGACAGTGAGGTGTCCAGAGAAGGGCAACAGAGCTGGTGAAGAGTCTAAAGAGTAAGTCCTATGAGGAGCAGCTGAGGGAGCTGGGGTTGTTTAGCCTGAAGAAAAGAGAGTCAGGGTAGACCTTATCTCTCTCTACAACTACCTGGAAGGAAGTTGTAGCCAGATGAGGGTTGGGTTGTCTCCCAAGCAGAGGAAATGGCCTCAAGCTGCTTCAGGGGAGGTTCAGGTTGGACACTGGGAAAAATTTCTTTTCTGAAAGGGTGGTTAAGCATTGGAACAGTCTGCCCCGGGGAGTGGTGGAGTGACCATTCCTGGAAGTGCACAAGAAATGACTAGGTGTGGCACTTAGTGATATGGTTTAGTTGGCACTGTGGTGTTTGGTCAAAGGTTGGGCTTGATGATCTTGCAGGTCTTTTCCGTGATTCTGTGATTTTATAAATCATTTGTTTCTCCAGTTTGTATTGATGAGGACTCATAAATGCATCTTTGATGACAGGATGTCTGTAAAAGGTTTACTCTTTATCCAGTTTGGGAAATCTTCAAGAAATAACTTTCTAGGTAACTTCAGAGACATCCAGCAAAAGCCAATACCTTCTTTTAAGCCAGTCATTTAGATTTCTACTCAGGTGGCAAGCAAGACAAGGCCATAGTCTTTACTTCACTGTATAGACCGCAAATCAATCCTTGTAATCTCCTCCAAAGAATGACTATGTTCATCATAAGGGCTTCTCTGTTTTTAAAGCTAAATATTTTGGTGATAAATAAAATTTTATTTGTATTTTCCATCTTTTGTTGCACTTTTGTCTCTGCTAATAAGTAAAAGAAATAATACCACTTTTGAAAAACAGGGGTTTAAAGGTTTTGAAAAGGCTTTTTTTGTTGCAGTTGTTGGCTGAATGAGAATAACCCCCTTGTGGTAATATTCCAGTGTCCAAATAATTAGCTTTGGCTGTGGAAAATAGTAGCTGTCATCTGTGGCAATGGTGTTAAGGATGATGCCTAATGGTAGGGACTTTATGCCTCCCTGCAACTTCCGATTTCTGTCTCTCAGGTTTGGGAGCCCTATTTCTATGCTGCCAGAACTACTCATTTTCTTTTTTGCCCCTGATGGGGCTTTTGATAACTGTCTCATGTACGGGGGCTTCCTGGTCTCATCATCTAGCTATAGTACAAGACATTAGCCTCTTTTTGACCATCTAACTTGATGCATGCACTATTCATAAAATGTCTGAAGTTCACTATACATTCAAATAGAAAAGACAAGTTTGCCAATTATAGGAAATCTCTTTCCCTGAGTTTAAGTCAAGGATTGCAATTAAAAAGAGATGTGCTATTGAAAAAAACCCCACCCCAAACCCCTGAATCGCTGTAGGTGTGAAATACACCCTTCTGTCTTGTTTATGCTATGATGCATCACATGGATGAAACATGTGGATACCTCCTCGAAGTGTCCAAGGGCAGGTTGGATGGGTTTTTGAGTAGTCTGGTTTAGTGGAAAGTGTCCCTCCTCATGGCAGTGGGTTGGAACAAGATGATATTTGACATCCCTTAAAAAAAACACAAACAAACCATTCAATGATTCTGTGTTTATTTTTTCTTTCTTTTATTAATGTATGCTTTCAGATTGCATATACCTGGCCCTTGTCTTTGGCAACCAGATTATCAGGAGACAACAAAAGCCAAATAACTTGGTTTTCTCTCTTTTATTTTTTTTTTTTTCTGAACATCTCAGTTTAAAACAAAATTAAACAGAAAAGCATTGGATTTGGTCCTGTCAGACTAAGAAGAGGTCTGGTAGATTTTAAACCGTGATAAGTGAGACTTTATCTTTTTGTGATTTTTTATCTATTTAGACTTAGGAGAACGTGATATGGAAATTTGTTAACTACTTTTACCTATAGAATTTATCCATTGAAAGCACACAGTAACAGTGAACTTGAAAGAAAAGTTGAAAGGACTTCAAAGAAACAGAAAGCCCTGTAATGTACTTCTAAAAACACTATCAAAAAGCATTTACACCACTGGAAAAATGAGAAATACATCAGCAAGTCATGAGAAACATACAAAGGAACTTCCCCAGTATTTTGCAATGGAATATGTTTTTTGTGGGTTTTTTTTTTTTTTTTTGGTTGGTTGGTTGGTTGGTTTTTTTTGTTTTGTGTTTGTTTATTTGTTCATTTCTTTAAATGTTGAACACTATGTTATTTCCTGTTGTTAAACTGAGATCACTTCAAAATTTTTCTGGAAACATAAATGAGTAGAGTAAGAGTAAAGTAAGATAAAGGCCAGTAAAACATATTTAGAATAAGAGAATATTCTGTCTCCCACAAGTTTTCTTTAGGATAACCACAGAAAAGACCTGACTAAAACCTAAACAAAAAAGCATAACATCAAAACATAATTGCCAATGATCAGAATAAAGCTGTTGAATATGTAAATTGCCTTCACTTCTGTGATTAATATAGTGGGACTGGCTAATCCAGCTCTGCTTCAGGAGCTATTCAATTTCTATGGTGTATGACTAGTACATCAGTGACAAGAATTGCCAGTAAAATGCAACAGGCACATTCTTATTTGTAGAAAAAGAAGTAGTATCTTTTATAAGAAAATTTCAGTCAGGAAGAAAACTGAGTTTTTGATATATAACTCATCCTTATAATACCCTGAATTCTTAACACTAAAGGAAAGCATTTTAAAGCAGCTAAAATTTTCAGTTTATCAATTAAACTTAAAAAAATATGTTTCTTCTACTCAACCATGTTGAATCTCAAGTAATGTGGCTTATTTGAAAGAACTATTAGAATATTTATAGCTGCCTATAAAACATTTCATAATCAAAAATGTTAATTTATACATAAATGTATAAAACCCACTAAAGACAATCTGAACATTTAAAGGATTCTAATTAAATATTAAAATGTTTTGTCATTTTAATTGTATGCATGTATGCATTGATATATGAATGCATATTAATTCTTTTTTTATAGTTTATAAATAGATTTTTACTTAAAGATCAGACTTCTGATCTTTGCAGCCATTTAACTATGAAATCTAAGTTACAATAGGGGAAAATGGCATAACAAATGCATTTTGACTGTCCATTTAGGATTTTGAACTGAAAACTGTTTCATCCAAGTTACTCTATTTCCCCTGTGATGGCCTCATAATTCTGATTTCCACGTTTTCCTTTACCTGCCTGCCTTGTAACTTCATGAATGTCTGTTTCTCATGCTAACATTAAAATAGTTGTTAATTTTTGCAGAGAATAAGTAGTATAAATACCTATTTTACTTGAAATGCTGACAATACAATAAACCACTAGCAATAGAATACGTTCTGTGCATCGTATGAGAGAATGTTTCTTTCTTATTATTCTCTTATGAGAGAATATTAAAAGACATTCCTACAAAGGTTCAGCTTCTATGAAACAGTCATTTTCAGAAGCTTGAAATGGTTGGCTGGAGCACACATCAATTTGTTTGCTATTTCTAGAATATATTTTATCAACACCTTTTCTCTACAATTTATGTTTTTCAAAATGTCACTGTTTCTGTGTGAGATACTAAGTATGGACCAATTAACTATTGATGCTTTCTGCCAAGAAGAAATGTTGTAATATAGCATATATACAGGACAGAATAATATTCTATGATGGAAATGCAGAAATTGCCAGGCTACTGGTGAGTAATACATCTTGAATCTTACCTGAAGACATGAGTCAGATGCTGAGTATTAATGTAGAATCTGTTATAGAAATAGTTGAAACGGAGGAGAAAAAAAAAAAGTGCAACATAAGTTGTCTGACTTTTTAGTTGTTATCTTTACTAGGGAAAAAAACAGCTTACCTAACCTGTTTTGAAAATGTATTCAGTTAGGAAAATTTTAAAATATAGTTATACAATCAGAATTGTTTCAGCACAATCAAACTAAAAACCTGTCAGAAATTTACTGCACAGAATGAAACAGGTGTTGAGGAAACTAGATCTTCTCTGAAGCAACACTGAGGCTGCTCCATCCAGGTGAAGGAGTGATAAAGAATAGAAGGGGGTTTCTAGAAAGAACCTTATCCTCAAAAGGATTTCTTGTTCTTTTAAAGTGATTGAGAGAGGATGAACAATTTGAAGCCTTGTGGAGTCTTTCAGGTTTTTTTATGGTGACTCTAAAGTAGGGACTGAGGAATGTCAGAATGGCTGCAGCTGAAGGTGGTTCGCCAGTAGTTGCTGGTGGTTCCTATATCCCCTGATCTTAGATAACTGCTTACAAGTCTAGAAAATACAGGCTTTGGCAGTAATTCAAAATACTAATAGCTACACATGGGTAGAGAATGGCTGGGCAAAAAGTGACCCTTTGTAAAAAATTCCATCAGTTAAATTTTGGTTATTGTCACCAATTTTCATTTACCACTGTTTGGTATCACTAGATGAGTCAGTCTATAGTAATTTGGAAAAGGGTAAATTGTTATGGCAGCTGTCTCTGCACATTTTCTTTCATAATAAGTTGATCTCTTGCTGTAAATACACACCCATTTAAAAAATTTGGGTTTAGAAGTCTTATATAACATTAAGGTTACAGCTGGGTCTCAAGAACCCCTGCATGAAACAGAAAAGAAAGGTGTTAGACTGCAGTTACTTACCTTTTTTTTTTCTTTTTTTTTCCTCAGAGCTGAAGTTTCTGAGGTCTTAGTCTCCTGACAATCACAAAGATGAGATGTAACCATAAGTGCAATCTTGTGTCGCCATAATTCATGACATGAGCTGGCTGCTTGAAAGGAAGAGATTCTTTTAAAGTGAATGACTATTAAGGTATTTGGGTGATGACATGTAATCTTTCTCAAAGATGCTTATTGAAAAACTGTCCCTCATACAGGCACAAGCTCTTCTGGAGATCCCTGTCTTCAGTCTACTTCAATAAAATTCAGTACTTCTGTCCATGTTCAGTTGTGTATTTGGCCCTGTAGGCCTATCTGTGAGACTAAACCAGCAAGGGTATGCTTGCTCACATAGCTAAGTGTGACTCTGAAAGAAGAAGAAACCTTGTCTCATATGGGTAAAGCAGATGCACATATTTGAATTCTCTGAGAGAGAACTCCACTTTCTCCCATCACATTTAAACATACTTCTATAGGCTTTAACCCTAGGCAAGAAATGTTAAATGTTCCCTTAGGTAAAATATCTGAGGATAAATAGGTTACAACATGTCAGGAATTGCCTGTTTGTCTTTTGACTGGGGTGACCACTTCAGCCATTTTCTCTGGTGAGTCCTAAGTTCTGTTCTATACTTCACTGTACAGACTTCTCATATTTCTACCATTCATGTATTTGGATAAAGAGAAGCTGCAATATTAACTAAAATATTCAGTTTGGATAACTGTTTGAACTAGTCTTCAAGGTACTATATGTTTTGAAAGTTAAGCTGACAGAATTTTGAAAATAGTTGTACTGCAATCAGAACTCCTTTCTCCAGTACAAGGACCTTCTAATACTATTGGGTAATGATGTATATAGCACAATACATTAATGGTGCTTTAATGTGTTCAATAGTACAGAAGAATGTAGTAATTAGGCACTAAGGGATTCTTTTTGCTATGAGGTTTGATGATGTGGTCAATTACCTGTGCTATACAACAGCAATTGGTACAACTGGTTTAACTTAATAAGTACATTGATGAAAAAGGCTACTGTGGTGTACATTAGTTGCACTGAAAAGGATCTTTTGAGTTATTACCAAAATAATACCTCAAATATAAATTAATTTAATTTGTTTAGAAGAGTTTACACTTTACACATAATCAAATCTTTTGCTACCACAGATTGTATGTCTAGCCAAAAAGTGAACATTTGGCTGCAATGGCTACTTAGAAAAGATAAAAGGTAACAACTTAACTAGAACTTGGTTTTAATCAAAGCTCTTAAACTAAGAGTGATAGAAAACAGTTTTTGAGAAGAAATAATGCATACTGATTTATATGAAATGTTCTTCACTGTATTTTCCTTTTTGTATTAGGCTTAATGAATAGATATGCCTTTTTTATTTTGTGGTACCCTACCATTAAATGATACCATCAATTTTTTTTTTCTGCCTAAATAAATTCTAATTCTTGTCACCTACTATCTGTACAGGAAGATTTGAGACATTATTCCTAATTGAGATTTTTACTGAATATCTTTTAAAGATAAATTTGTTTTATTCTTTCAACCACTATTTAAAAGGATTTTTCACATTTTTATCTTCTAAAGGAATTGTCAATGAGAAACTAAAACTGCATAGACTATACATTAAAATCACTTTAGTTTTTAAGCTGTCATGAACTGTTTCAAAAAATGCTAAGTTGCTATTGTTTAATGTCTGTCATTTTATAATGCTTTAGAAGTTATCTATCCTGTAAAATTATTAACTGATGCTAAAATTGCCTTGTAAGTATTAGGACAATAGCAATTTTGTAACAGCTGGGACACTGCCAATGTAAGATAAGTACATTTTGCTCTGTAGATTCATAAAGTGCTTTGAAATGGTTTGTAACTGATGGATGGATGCATTTTCTAAGTGTAGAAAGCAATATTTTGTAAAGGGAAATGGCTTGAAAGCTGACACACATGCATGCAAATGCCATTCTCTTCAGTAAGTAATTTGCTTTTTCTTTCAAAAGCATAAATGGCATAGTTAGACACATTATTTTGTATATTGCACATAACAATACAAGATGCACAAAAACAGCAAGTACAAAACATTTCATATTGATAGAGGAACCCATGGCTGTAGTATATGATTAGCATAAATGTATACACACTGAAGAAATGCCTTCAGGATTAAAAAGTAAGGCTGAAAACAGGAAAAGTTCTTCTAACTTCAGGAAAGGAAAATATTTAGAATATACTTTTTATTTCTAGGCATTGTACCTTTTAAAAAAAGTTAGGCTGCATAGAGTCTGAATCAGCTTATATGCTCAGTACTGCATCTGACTCCAATGCCCCCATATGAGGCTTTCACTCTGAAGACAAATCAGTTAACTAGATTCTTAGAGTGTTTGTATGTAAATGACAAAACCCAGGAGAATACTACTCTGAAATATATATAGGCACAGGTAGTGTAGTAGTAGTTTTCTTATAATTTAAGAAGCTTTAAATTATAAAACTGATTTCTGATTCATATAATTGTATCATATTTGTGGTTTATATCATTGCATTACTTAGATCATCTACCCTGTAAAAGCCATACTAGTCATGAAAGCTTCTGGCCAACTTCTGCAATGATCTTTCATGTTAAGCTGATGTTTTAGGTCTCTGCCCTTGGAAAATCCCATGCCTGCTCAGCTATCCAACACTGATCAGTTCCAGCCTCACTGAGCAACTGAGAATAATACAGCTAAGCCTATACTGAGTAAGCTCAGGAATCTCAGTCTTAGTCTGAAAAACGGTCCCCAAAGAAATCTTTGGAATATCAACTTCAGTAGGTCTGCTCAATATAATTAGTGTCAACATGTGGCCTTTTTGTTTAAAAGAAGAACATTTCCTTCACAGAATCTTGTTAAATTTCTCATTCAACAATTATTGTAATCATGACCTCTATTGTTCATCATTTCCACTTAAATTTTTGCTTCTACATCAGCTTCTTTCTTAAGATATATATTCCCATTAGATACAAATCAGCCATTAATCTTAATGGAAGCTATGCTCAGAAATGGAGTGAGAAAGACACCCAGGAGGTTTTGTCATATCTTTAAATTCAGTTAAAAAAAAAAAAAAAAAAAAAGATTTGAGCTAAATTCTGATAATGAATGCACATTGTTGAAGAATTAAACTTTAAAATATATTTACATACTTCCTGAATTTATATTAAGAAGAATTGAAACAATACTTCTGCTGGATTATGTGGCAGATTTCATGCTGATTTCATCCTAAGAAAAGCTGCTCATTTTGTGATAATGTAAGAAAGAGAGTAGGGTGAATAGCTCATAAGAACAGCTTATCTGACAGTCTGGGTCTTAATGTTCTTGATCATTGCTTGTGAACAGATGATACTATTTTATGAAGTGTATATACTTTTTTACAATACAAACACATTTTATTTATTGTTTGTCCCATTACTTTATATTTAAAATTCAAAATTTGAACAGCAAAATTTGCTATTCATTGTATGGCTTTCGCTCTCTTTCTGAACCTGATGTCTGTGAAATGCATGAAATAAAAACTTGGAAAATTATTTTTTGCAGGGAATAAGCACTTCTTAAAAATCTTGAATATTGTTTATGTTTTTTAGAATTATTTGTCAGATTTTGTGACTGCAAAATTGTGGCAACATTACAGTACAGCTGCATGTGACTGATTAGAAAAATTAACCCACAATCAAAATAAAAAATTCAGTCATGATAACTGTCCTTCAGAAGACATGGTTACCCCTATGTGTATTAAAATGGAATATTAAAATGTGTATTAATAGGAGTATTTTGTTTTTAATGGCAAATCCTGATTGCAATTCTTTAAAAGTTTCTCTCATAATATCTCTTTATTTTAAAGGATCAGTTTGTAGAAGGGAATGTGAGAAAAACATTTAATCAGAAACTGGCAAACAGTCAACAGAGTGGCAAGAATTCGATGGTAAACAATACTTCTCCATAAAACTGCCAGATTGGAAGGATCTGATGACTCCCACTTCTAGGAGCTACTTGGACAAATTGCAATTATTTTTAGATGCTTGTGTTTTTAGAAACAAGTTGTCATAAAGAATCACAAAAATCATTTTATGAGAGTAGGTTAGGTGTTTATCTGTATTGTGTCTGCCCTAAGGAGCAAATTCAGCATGCAGAGTATGTTTGTCACCAGGGATCATGGCTACAACACATCAAAACCTTCTCTGATTTTGATAGCTGGTGTGACTGGAGACCATAGGTTGAAACTGTGCCTTGGAATCCAAAACATTTTTTAATCTATAATTTATGCAGCTTTTGAAACACCATCAGAGATGAGCTGAAAATTCAACTAATTCAATAAAAAGATAAAATGAAGAAAAGTCTTACGTTTCCACTGTATTGCAGCTTGAGCAACATTACAGTCTTCTTGAAAGCAATATTCAAATAAAATTGATCTGATTTTGCTTTACAAAAAATACATGATTTGACTGTTTTTGAAAAAAAATCAAAATGCTATGTTCTTGGGGAGAAAATTAAAAAGCAAAGCAATTAGAAATACTACTTTTAGAAGGTGCAATTTTCAGTTTTCTTTCCTTTAAGTCAAAGTATAATTAATTGTGAAGAAAATGAGAAAAATATGTTCATTAATATTTTAATTTCCATTATATCTCCCTTATGCTTTCCCTAATTGGTGTCACATATTTTCCCTGCGTGTTTACCTCATTCTTTGTAAGAAAACACATGAACACAAAAACCCTTCCAAAACTAGGTAAGAAGTTAAAGTCTGATTTCCCCACTTTGTCATTTTTCTAGAAACAGTAGTTTGTGTGTGTGTGTGCACTACACACAACCTTGTGTCAGTTCTATTGCTAACCAGTAAATATAAAAAGGTTCTTTAGGCACCAACTGTTCTTAATGTTCTTGAAAAATTATGCTAAAGCATTTGTGAATAACATGAAATAAGATCATGTTTTATTTGAAGAAATAAGTAATATGAACAAATATTTTGAGTACTCTGCTTTCCCAGAGTGTGCATATTGACAATGTTTAGTTACCATATGCAGTACGGTGGAGGAAAAGTACATCTTTGGTTTTAATATGATGAAACTACTGCTTCACTAAGTAGTGCTAATTAGAGGCAGAAACGAGACATCACACTGGAAACAGAAGCAATTCTGTTGTCTCAGCTTTCCATTCAAAACCACTGGAAATTCTTTTGCTTAATGTCATAAGCAGCTTGAAAAATCTGTTTATTGCAAAAATCTTCAGACTCCTAAGTGTTGGGTTTTTTAGAACAGCCATGATATTCACATTAAAACTCCTTTTGTATCTTTCCAAAAGGAAAAAAAAAAAAAAAAAAAGTGTTGCTTAATGGAAATAGTATAAATAACTGAGACTTGATACTCCTTAGGAAAAGAACTGTTTATGATGAAAATTCTTAGTGAACGTTTGGCCATGATTTAGGGACCACTTTGAATTCTTCAGTTTCGCCTATTATGAAGCAGATGGGATAATTTTCTTCTATACAATTTCTGCAATTCCACCTGACTTATTTTAGCACATAATTAGGTGTCAAGCATTCTGAGTAGGTTATACAGAAGAATATATGCCATAGTTATTTGAATAGGTTTTATGTACTCTAGCTATCAGACACAGAAACCTTTAATTATAACAAGGGCCGAAGTCAGAAGAAACTTGGTGAGAGGTACAAAACCCTTGCTTGCCACACTCATAAGTCCATCATTTCCCATTTGCTACTTTGAGGCTGTGACTCAGTAGCTAATATTATGACAGTTAGATGAATCAGTAAGATAGTTGTAAATAAATCATTACACCCAAAATGTTTTACTTTCAAAATGTAATGGTCCTGGCAACAAAAAGCTTTACCTCCAGTGAATCATTGGCAGGTACTTTCACATTTCTAAATTACAAAATGTGTGATATTCTGGCAGGTTCACCTACCTTCTCAAATTGTGTTTTATAAGATTTTTCACATCTGTCATACATGTATTAAGGAATTGAGTCTGAATATTTTCCAAATAGGTCAATGTTTATTTGGCATTTTTGTAAGCTAGTGTCATTAGCTTACAAGACAGAAAAGCAGACAGAGGTTCAGCATTGATTATTTATGCACCATCTGTAAAATGCTGAACTCCTTTAACTTCTAGTAATTTATATATGCATTGTCATAAATTAAGGTTGAGATGGATCTTATTCAGGATGAAATAAGATAATGGTGATATATTTTTGGTATAGTCTATGGTGGTGTAGTCTAGATGTTTGAGGCAATACCTTTTGCAGTAAGACAAAAAAAATTTCTGAGAGGTTGCTTAGAGATTCCTCTCATTTACAATTATGTGCCACCTGTGCACCCTCATTGCCATAGTCAGCAGCATTAGGTCACCTGTGATGGATTTTCAGGTGATTATTAAGTTTATTAGGTATAAAGACAAAGTGGAACAAATAATTGATTTCAAAGGTCTTCTGAACTTGCTGATAAAACCTGGTACTTTAGGTACAAAAATTACCTTTCTTCCCTCCTTCCCTCCCTCCCTCTAATATACCTAATGTCTCTGTTTTTCCCTTGTTACTTTCAAATATGCTCATTTACTATTTTGTTCCTTCTTCAGCTATTTTCCTCTGGCCTGATGAAATAAGTGTGTCTTTGTTGTTGGCCAAAAGATATATCATTTAGATGTATCTTATAAACGGTTTATCA
The DNA here is from genome assembly GCA_035222235.1 of Margarornis squamiger. Lineage (NCBI taxonomy): Eukaryota > Metazoa > Chordata > Aves > Passeriformes > Furnariidae > Margarornis > Margarornis squamiger. The sequence continues at coordinate 36,076,524 of JAWWTY010000156.1, forward strand.
ATAAGTTCTTGTAGTTTAATTTCAGGCCTGCAACTTAGAGGCAGCATAATTTAACAAATTATTGAAACAGGGAGGAGATAGGAACATTTTTTGCGTAAGTTAAAAGATAAAATGGCAAAATAATCTATATTTACAATGAGATTAAGGGTAATATAAGTATTTGCATAGTATGTTTTCTACATGACTTTTCAAAAAAAATAGAGACTATTTATTCTTGTAAATAAAGAAATAATCTTTATTCTGATACTTTTGTAAAAGTGAAAACCATCAGATATCTCACTGTACTGTGTAGCCGATAGAGATATTCTGCACAGTAAAACAACTTTACAGACATACCTTTGAGGATATGACAGATGTCTTTAGGATGAAAGGAACTGAATAAAAGAAAGGGATTCCATAAATCTGATTTCACCACTGAAATGTCTAGTTTGTGTCAGCAGTGTATGTGGGTCTTCCTGGCCTAGGGGTTGTTAACTGGGAGGTAGAAGAGTGATCTGGGGATAAAACAGAGGAAATGTAACAATTGTGTTAGGCAGCATCAACAACAAAATGAGAAATAGGTATCAAGTAGAGTTCTCCCTGATTGAATGCCAGGCACAGAAAGCTTAATTTCATTACAGTTAAGAGGGAAATGAAGAGTATGTATATTCTGGGCAGTTAAGAAAATCACTTTTAGAAGGTAGAATTCAAGGATGCATGGCTGTGTATTTTAATTAAAAACTACAATTATCAAATGCCTTTCTTTCATTTCCTGCTAATTAGAGCTCTGAGTTGCTGAACCTGACATCATGAAAATGCCAAAAAATTCACTAGGTATATTTTTTTGTTTATATGACAACTGAGTTACTTCGGATTTTTTTTTCTGTGTTTTTTTTCCCTGTTTTTTTTTTTTAAATGTCCCCCCCCCACCCCAAGACTCTACAATATTTTACTTATGTATAATCATAAGCAGGCTTGTAGTTGGATTGCTGCTGCTGCTGTAGGCAACATGAAGGCACCTATGAAATTAGCTCAGTTGGTTAAAACTTGTGCTAGTAATGCCAAGGTGAAACCCCCTGTAGAGGCCATTCACTTAAGAGTTAGACCCAATGATCATTTTGGATCCACTCTAACTCAGAATATTCTGTGTGACTACGAAATTCTCATCCTCTTCTCAGCAGAATTACAGCCACCTATAGATGTGAAAAAGCAGGTATGTATAGGACCAAAGCTTTCTGTTTTATTGAATGGTGATTGCAGCAACTAAGCCTCCTCCTATCCATTTCATTAAGCCATTACCATTCCAAAAGCCATCAAAAGATTAAAAATTTCAACTTTTCATGCATCTCAGTCAGCATCTTAATTGAGAGTTTCATGGTCACAGACTCTATTAATTATAGCTTAAGCTAAATAGTTAATATTTACCAAATCCTTTCCTGATTATGCCACTGGAACAAGTTGTTCCCCCACCACCCATCTATATCCCTCCCACACACTACTTCTATTCAATTCCTCTGATAGAATCTATCAGATTGCACCTGATAATTTTTTTTAAGGTTTCTGCATCGGAAACATATCCAGCTTTTCATGGACAGAAAGAAGATGAACTCTGAATCCCTAGAGTGACAGAAACTTCTGGACAGCAGCTCCTATAAGAAACAGAAAGTGGTGCTTAGAAACATACACTGGTGGGGAAAGAACTAGAAACATACACTGGTGGGGAAAGAACTTCACCTCCCTCTACACGTAACTTATATATTTATATATTAGATAATATATGGTATAATACTTATATAAAATATACATTTATTATACATAACATATACACATACACACATACACACATATATACACATATATGTTAATGTTTTTAAACTCAAAATGCTGAGAAATTTAAATCCTTTGTAGTTCTTTCAGAATGAAGCTTAGATTTCCCCAAGTGTGTAGAGAAATTAAGCTAATCTCATACTGGCCTGTTCATAATCAAGGAAAACAGCTTGTCCTTCAGACCTGCCCAGTTTGGACAACATTTGTAAACTAGACAGCCTTTCAGCTACTTAGGCTGTGGGGCACAGTTGCTTTTTGTTGTGTGTTAAGTTCATGTTTGTCTTAGGAAATGCTTTTTTTTTTATTATTTCATTATCATTTTCAGTTTTGTATCCACAAAAGTAGAATGAGCAAGTTCCACTCAGTGTAATGACAATTGCCTGGCTGAAAGGATTTGGGTGTGATCAGAGTCATAGCTGGTTCTTTATTTTGTGCAGAAAAATATCAATAAAATCTGTTGATTTTATGAGAAGTTGTGATGAGAGAGAGCAAGCTGGGAGGAGACTGTTTATAAATGTGTTCTCAAATGTTGAATAGGAAACCACATGGGGATACCAACCTGTAAGGTAATCCAGTATAGCATGTGTATTTTAGAGCAGTTAAGAAGTCAACCTTGTAAAAGGAACTAAGTTCTCAACATTACCTCTAATAGAGATAGCATTCTGCTGTCATAATGCAGGCCAGACTAGGCCACCTAAGTTGGTATAAGAAACCAAAGAAAGAATAAAGTACCAGACATAGTGCAGCAGCAGGTGAGAGACTATTATAAAGCAATTTTCATGATATTTATTATAGACCTCTAAACTAAAAAAATTGAGCAAAAGATAGAAGGGAGCTTTACAACAGGTTCTATATTGTGGGTTATTGTATTTTCAGCTGCAATGAACCTGATAATGAAATCAGCTGAGCAAGAGCATAAAGGTCTCACACTGACAAGAAAAAGACATCCCTAAGAATAAGCCAACAGAGATGTCTTAACAATCACTGCAAGTACAGTAATATAGACTAGATTGTTACCAGTGACACTGAAAAAAATAATCAACTAAGCAAAACTAATGTTTATGCTCCAAATATAGGTTCCTGGTGTCCCTGAAAGGGAAAATAAATAGGGAATGTAAGTTTAGGATTCCGAGAGAGTAATAGGGATTATCAGAAAGCAAATGCTTTGCTGAATTACAGCATGCTGACATAAAAAAAATCAGAGACAAAGACTGTTTTATCTGGTTCTTAATTGCACTGGCAATGATGGAGAGGAGAGGGAACAGCTTGGGGGTTAGCACAGGGAGAGTATACTGGAACAGTTTTGTTGTAGTTTGTGTTTAACCATCAATAAAGGCATAATTTTCACACAGGTAAAGTCAACATTTCATAAAACTAAAATGATACAAGCCTGAGGCATGTGCCTGTGACTTCTTATGACTAACCTTCAGAATCAGTGTCTTGGATGAGACTGGAGGACTACAGCCCCTGTGTCCAGCTGGTGCTTTGAGCTGCATGAAATCTAAGGCTGGACTTCAGCAGTGATTGGGAAAAAAATATTTACAAAGGGCTTTTGAATTCATGAATCTGAATTTTCTTTTCTTTTATTGAAAGTACTTGTTACCCCCTTGCTTTCTGTCCATAGGAGAACTATGCAACTATTTTAAAAACAATATAGGGTACTTCAACATTCTTAACACTTGTGGTAACCCCAAAATTAGGTTTTATGACACAACCATCCTGTGCCTAAAAGGATCTAATTTAGATCAAAAAAATCTAATCTTCTTTTTCCTGAACTCCAATTATGGATCCAGCACACTGCGTGTTGCATATGAAAAGATTATTGGATATAATAGTCCAGTCATTACCAGCTTCTTTATTGGGTGGGTAACACCTGTTTGTCAGGGGCATAATCCATTCTCATGGCACACCCACCGTAGGAAGCTTCTGACCAGAGATCATTTAAATGTGTAGCAGATGAGAAATCGTTTGCTGCTTTCAGCTGCCACCATTCCTCAAGCTCTTCTTTGCTGCATATATCTAATGTAGCTGTAGGGGTTCTCTATTTCCAGAAAAAAACATCTTTACTTGCCTTAGCTTTTCTCAGCAGTGTGGTAGGTTGTGGTGGTTTAGTTTTCTTGGTTTTGGTTTAGGCCTTCCTTGGTAACCAGGTTATAACTAAGGAAGTATTCCAC
>JAWWTY010000156.1:36080603-36097129 GCA_035222235.1 Margarornis squamiger
CCCGTTTTCCCTTTTGGGGTTGCTTTGGGATTTGTTCTGTAGATTCATAGTGTTTGATTGTATATAATTGTAATATACATGAATATATATATATATATATGCTTTTACTACAATTGTCTTTTTGGTACTTTTTTTCCCGTCTCTCTTGGCGGAGGTGGGAATCTGTGTGGCCGGCAGCTGGGTTTGGCAGGGAGCCAGCCCAGCCCTCCGCACAGGTACGACACACACTCGAGCACAACCGCCACGTGTAGTAGGTATGCTCTGAACTCACCTCATCTTAAAGGAATGGTTTAGGCATCTAGTTAAATGCCATTGTGGCTTTCATAAAACACAGTGACTGGCAGTGCTAAGGGTTTTTTGCAATAGTTTCATGGTTAAAGCTCTCATTCAGAAACAATCTGATGGAAGTAACCTGTTCCACCCCCCGACGTATATAAAGTGGTGCTAGAGAAATTGCTCCCTTACATCCCTCTTGATGAACCTAGCCCAGTGGAGTGAGACAAACTGTGCCACTATAAGGAAATGAAAAATTCATGACGTGATAAAAAACAAGCAAGGAGGAAAAAATGTGGTTGCATGGTCCTGAAGGGGCATATTGTGTTTTGATTCCTGAAGCCAGCCGTATCTCTTCATGAATGATATAATGAAAATGCAGATGGTAGGTAATGGTTATCAGGCTTCAAGATTTCCTTTTCCAGGAAAATAATTACTGAGTTATAAAATTATGTACAGTATGCTCTCATTCCTTTTTCTGCAGGTGGACATTTGGTACTGAGTTTGACATGCACCAAGAAAAGAGAGGTAACTGAGCAAAGTCTATTTTTCCATGGGTACTGGTCTAGTCATTTGGCATTTATATAAACACAGGTTGGGATCATCATTTTATCTGGCCTATTTCAAATGGCAAAGAGTTGCAATGCACATACCTCAGTTCTATCAGCAGGTCAAGATGATATATATACATATATATATATATATATATATGAGTGAAACACATCCTTCTCATGTACTGAATTAGGTAACTAAGCCTTGGCGAGAGACAGAAGTTCAAGACAACCTTATGTTGAAAGTTTCATATTTGCAGCCTTTTAGGATTCTCTTTAAAGTGTGTAGATTTTAGGCTCACTCTTCTGAATGATCTATTTTGTAGTAAAAAGAGAGTTTAGAGATTGGGCGTGTATAAATGGAATGCTGCAGTATGTATACTTTTTTACAAAATTTAGACCTTATCTGTCTCAAACAGTACTTTTATAGTTTGAATTCCTTAGTTTGTGTCATGTTAGAAATAATTACTTTCTTCAGTTTTAATTTAATTATCCTGATGACTCTTTGAAACAGCATATACCAGCCTATGTCTGAATTCTGTGCAGGGATTAAAGGCAGAATTTAGGCAGAATGATCACTTTTAATACAATGAAAAGATGCTAAGACAAGATAATACTTCAAGACACACATGGAAAACAGAGAAGCTATGTCATTTCAACTTTCAAGCCACTAAAATTTGCCTCTGAGAATTCTGAACACATAAAAATAAAAACAAATTATGGAATCAGGCAACTAGGTCCGCATGTAGACCTGATCATTAGAAACTTCTTTTGATAAAATGCAAATGCCTTAATTTGCTTACATTTTTACACTTCTGTGTAAAAATGGATCACAATTTAGTACTACTTCAAAAGCTCTTTCATATCCTTCAAAAATAAAACAAAAAATAAAATTATAAGACATGATGGGTAATTAACAAATTCTACCTGTACGGTCCACATCTAAGGAGAAAATATTTTTATTCAGTTATTATTAGAAGTTTCATAGATATTTTTGATTTATAAAAAAATTCTCAAGGGATTTGACTTCAGTGCTGAGAAAATGCAGCAAAACTGCTTCATAATTGGATATCTTTGAGTAGGAGTTTGAAACAGTAATTTACTTTTTTAAATTTTAATTTTGTAAAATTTTTGCTTTTCTGGCTAAACAAAAATCATATCTATGAATCCCACACATTACTTTCACCAACCAAAGCGACGGATTCTTACTGTTTAGCAGTCCATGGTGCCACATTCAAAAACATATGAACAATTTAAGCATATGCAAGCTTGAGAGCCTGCAAAGGAAATGTATGTAATAATTTTTAAGTGGACTTTTTTAGCAAGATAGTTTAAAGCTTAGTTTTTCTTAGTAATTCATTATTATTCATCAGAGAAGCATCTTGTCCTGAGGCAAAAGCCTGACTCAGTTGAAGTCAGTAGCAAAACTCCCACCTACTTCAGGGAGATGGAGATAACATCTCTGGAGCAGTGTTCATTAAATTATTTTTTAAAAGAATAATCATAGTGGGGGGTTTTTGGTGAAATTTACCCCCAGAAGGCAGTTAATTGCTTTACTGACTAGTGGAATTTTAAGTTTCTAGGCAGTATATCATACAAAAGCTTGAAACTTCAATGTGAAATAAGTGATTACATAGTTTGGCATAATTGCAATATGTCACAAAAAGACAAGCTGTTAAAAGCTGCATTAGAGCTGGCAAAGTGAACACCTCTGAAGTACAACCAACATGGTGTCATGCTTGCAACGGCAACACATATGTTCCAGAACATAGATTGCATCAGAAAAAGAAAAAAAAAAAAAGGCTTTCTTTGTCAAAGAAAGATATAACCTGATATTCTACCTAAACACAATAAAAACTGTCGTAGTTTATTATTAGATATGATATTTGTGTTAAGTGCATTGGCTACAGGAGAGTTTGTTGTGACTTAGATCTCACAAAGAAAAAGAAGAAAACAATAGGAAGGAATAATATTTGGCACGGAACTGATTTCAGGCAACAACCGCTGTTACCACTGCTCAGTGTTTTGTGTAGTTTGTAGCTATGCTGTACATGCCTCCTATAAGAACAGTTTTTCACTGGTACATCAGCCTGAGTGCCATTGGGCAGCTGCTGCTTCCACTGGTGTCTCTCAAACTTCTTTTTCACTGTTACCTATAGTTATATAAAATTCCTTTGACTGAACAAATTAACCTTAAGATTAATTAGTCATACCTGGACCTATGAGTTCACCAGCAACTCTTTATAGTTTCTCTCATTATCTCAAATTCTTTCATGATTAGTTCTTAAACAAAGACCGTGTTTGAGTCTGTGCTCTCTATTCGTGGTTATCAGCCAACCCTCTCAGTGGTCACACCAGCCTCTGCTTTTTCAGGCAATGTGTGTGGAAATTTCATGTCCTGTCTAGCTTATAGGATTCCAAAAGTATGCCAGGTGACCTTGAAGACCTTCACATTTGTCTGTGGATAATATCTAGATCTGTCTAGAGAAAGTAACATCTACAATGACACAAAATACTCTCCTTTCCTTACTGACATTTTCCATCTATACTTTCCTGAGTGTTTAGAAGCAACCTACATTGCACACTGAAGGAAACTGGTTATTAGCCAGCACTTTCAGACATGAGTGTCTGAATTCTGGTTACTGTAAATAACACATAATGACTATAGCATTTCAGATAGCACACCATATTGGCTGACTTCTAAAACTAACTGGGAAACAGCACAACAGGAAGGAGTTGCAACATGCCTCATATGCCATAGCTCATTTGAAGTGGACCTTGGCAATTTGCAGGGCTGGGCTTCAAGGGAGGTTAAGGCTTTTCATTCATCTGACCAGACTCTAAAGCAGAACATTGTCTTCTTAGGACTTTTGCCCAGATAAACAATTCCCTTGAGGCTGAACCAGAAGAATTTAGGCATCCAATATAAAATCACACATTCCTTTAAGCTTATTACCTTGCTTATTCTGTCCTCAGACACCTGAGGAGCAACACCAATCAGCTGTAAAGGTGCCATCTAGACCCGCTGGATCTGTGTTGGTTTCCTTTGTGGCTTTCTCCTTAGGCTGTTTTATTCCTTTTGTCTGTGTATTTCTCCTAGCCATTTTCTGGTGTTTTTGCTTTTGTAGATTTGTGCCCCCTGATCTTAACACTCTCCTTTTTTTTCTCCCCAGAGATATGTGATAGTTTGCTGTTCCATTATTCAAGCCATTGCTTCAACTGACACAATGAAGAGCATCATAGGCTACTCTTTTGCACACATTCACACAAGCCCACAGAGCCTAAAAGATGGGTACAGGTTCCCTTTAATTTTAAATATGTAGGTGGTTAATCTACATCAAAGAGAAATTACGTTTATATAAATAAAACTCTGTAGGGTGGTCATTCACAGTCTGTGGTCCTCGTGAGCAATCATCAATGAAATAAATGCTCTGAAACAATCTTATATATTCTCAAATATCCTCAGCCACAAACCTGACAATATGCTGTGTAATGGGACAAAAAACATAACTTTGGACAGTTGTTCCAAAGTGTTTGCTAATTTCTGCTATATAGAATGTCTACCACTCTTAAATGAAAAGAGACATTTGTAAATTTTTCACTGTATATTCAACATTTTTCTTAATAAAATCACATTCAAGTATTAAACTGAATTAGTGTTAATTTAGTAATTAAGTGGGATGAATTAATTCAATTGAACAGTGCTTTAAGCAAAACCTATTCACATCAGGACTGTTTTGAATCTAACTTTTAGGAACTATACAAAGATGTTCATATGAGTTTTACTTGGGATAAGAAAAGAAACTTTGAATAAGTTACAGCTTCCAGATTCATTAAGTCATCTGTCATTTCTACTATACATTTGAAAATAGCTTTCCCCCAGCTTTATGATGCTTTATGATGCTAAAGGAAGGCTGCATGAATAAAATTATATGAAAGTTGTCATGTTGCAACTGCCTAGTATTTCTGACAGTACGCTTCTGAGTTCAACTGCTAATCCCTTTACATCTTCCTCTGAGCACTTTATTTGCACATTAATAAATGGCTGTTCATTTAGAAAGTGCTTCACAGAGCAGTTCTGTGTCATCATAGCAATGTCTCTTCTGTTTGCAGGATGAAGTCAGTACATATTTTATGAGCAGTTTCCCAGTGTAAAAGGGTTAGGAAGGTAGTACTGAGCATGGTGACCAAATGAGCAGATAAAAATAAATAAAATATCATTATGCATTATATGCTTGCTGAAAAGTACATTATTAGACTTTCATATTACAGTATGTACCTCAAACAACGAGTTTAGGAACACAATGAGAAACCTCATAGGTTCATAGGCAACAAGAAGGAAGCATGCTAGGAGTCCACACAGAGAGTGGTGAAATTAATGCTCTGTGTAAGACAGTTCAGCAAAGTGTTCAGGCACTAGAATTCCTATGATGACAGTATGTTAAGAGCCTGAAAATTTTGGTTCTTACACCATGAAAGAGCAGTAGTTCTTTGGTGATAGAAGAACAATTTTGTCTTTCAAATAACATATAAAGAGAACAAATTTTTTCTTGCTAAATTTTACTTCATTTAGCTCCTTAGATAAAGGAGGAGACATTTAAAGACTGTAAAGTAAGTTCCTTCCATTAGCTCCATTGGTTTACTCTTTCCTAACTGATTTGACTTTTTTTTGTTTCAGCAAAAGTTACTACAGCACAGACTTAAAAAACTCAAAAAACATCTGCCATTTCATAGCTTTCAAATAAACTTTCCCTTCCTCTATTCATAAATGGAAAATACTTTCCTTATGCTGTATACTTTCCTCTGGTTAAGATGAGCAGAATGAGTGATGTTATCAGCACTTCAAACGGATCTTTGCAGTTTACCTACCAAAGGATTCAAGTTTACTTGCACTGTAACATGATAGTGTCTGCTTTAACTTATCACTAGATAAAGAATAAAAGTGAGCAATTGTACCAGTCTAAGTATCAATTAAATTATCAGTATTTTTTCCATAAAATCACATTATTTTTGCAGGCTTGTACAATGCTTTTGTAGGAGTGAGTTCAGCCTTGGATAGGGTGCCTTGGGAATAATCTAATGTGTAGCTATTAGGCCTTCATTTTTCTTGATCTAGGTATTATGCTTGAACTCATCTTGTGACATGGACTGTGAATTCAAATTGTGGACTCCTTAACACCTGATGTTTTCTATCATGAATTTTGCTGAAGGAATCATTCCTTCTTGTCATCACACTGGGTAGAGACAGGAAAGTCTACAAGGCTTCTAATATCTTGTTTCTATCCACAGAGTTACTGTAATAAAAAAAAACACAACACAATAACCATAGAAAAGTGATGGCAGATTACTCAAAAAAAAATTTTATGGAGTAATTTGAAGAGTGTGCAGCTTCATATATTTAGAATGTATGCTTATAAGCATACATTATAAGCTTATAATGGCTTATGCTTATAAGCCATTCATGAAATTAAGACATCCTGTAAGTTCAGTGTTAGCTCTTCTCTGCTGGAACCTCACACTTGAGTATTACTCTTCCCATAAGATTATACAAGACTCTTAGGAGCAGAAGTTGGTGAAAGCATCAGTGGTTCTCAGCATTGTGCCTCAGTGGTTCAAAACATCTGGTTTATAGAAAGATTTTTACATTGTTGAATGTAGAAAACATGCTAAGGGCCTCTTCCTTTGGTATAGGAAAATAAAACTTTTTGATGATAACTATAATTACATTGTGGAATGTGAGTTTAACAATTTTATAACTTCCTCAAATAAGGTGTGTTGGCCTGACTTTCATTATAGAATTTAAATGATATGTACAATCAAAAGAGAAACTGAATGAAACCTAAATAAGATAAAGCAATTTATGGTTATGTATAACACAGGCCTAACTGTGCAATATTTAGGAAAGTACATCTCCTGCCAAGTCACCAAGACATTTTGTCATCTTTTAAACTTCCACTTTAGTGTATGTCATAATTTTGATGACAAATTTTTACAATATCTCTGAAGAACAGCCTGGAGCAGGTCAAAACCCTATGAGTCAAATCAGAGACTGAGGCAACAAAGGGAACCTCGTGACGGGTGTTTATTACAGGCCACCTGACCAAGGGGACCCTACTGGCATAGTCTTATTGTTCCAGTTGCAGGAGCCATTGCTCATGGGCTCTTGTCCTACTGGGAGACTTCAACCACCCCAACATCAGCTGGAAAAGTAGTATGGTGAATGGAGGGCAATCCAAGAGACTCCTGGAATGCATGGAGGATAACTTCTTGAGCCAGCCCTACCTAAGGGGAGGTGTTACTCGATCCAACGGTCACCAGTGCAAGTGAGCTAATTGGGGTCATCAAGAATGGAGGCAGCCTGGGCTGCAGTGATCATGCCTTGGTGGACTTGGCAGTCCTGGGGCCTATGAGTCAGATAAGGATTAAAATTAGGCCCCTGACCTCCTAGAATAGTGGTCAAAGGCTCAGGGTCCCAATGGACATTAGTGACAAGTGGTGTCCCTCAGGGACATATTGGGACCAGCGTTATTTAGTATCTTCATTAGTGACATAAACAAAGGGATTGAGTCCACTCTCGGCAAGTTTGCAGATGACAGATAGATGAGTGGTTGACACACCTGAGGTATGGGATGCCATCCAGAGGGACCTGGACAAGGTCTAGAAATGAGCTTATGGGAATCTCATGAACTTTAACAAGGCCAAATGTGGGGTGTTGCACCTGGGTTGAGGCAAGCTCAGGTAACAGCACAGGCTGGGGGATGAACAGATTGGGAGAAGCACTGTTGAGAGGGACTTGGGGGTGCTGATGGATGAGAGGCTAGACATGAGCTGGCAATGTGCACTTGCAGCCCGGAAAGCCAATTGTGTCCTGGGCTGCATCAAAGCAGTGTGGCCAGGAGGGTGAGGGAGGGGGTTCTGCCACCTACTCTGCTCTGGTGAGATCCCCACCTGGAGCTCTGCATCCAGCTCTGGGGTCCTCAGCACAGGAAGGACATTGACCTGTTGGAGCGAGTCCAGAGCAGGGCCACTAAGATGATTAGAGGGGTGGAGCACCTCTCCTATGAGGAGAGGCTGAGAGAATTGGGATTGTTCAGCCTGGAAAAGAGAAGGGCTTTGGAATGACTTCATTGCAGGCTTTCTAGTACCTGAAGGGAGTCTACAAGAAAGATGGATAAGGCCTTTTTACAAGAGCATGTAAAAGGGGACAGGACAAGGGGGAACGACTTCAAATTGAGAGTAGGTTTAGATTAAGTATTAGGAAGAAATTCTTTACTGTGAAGGTGGTGAGGCCCTTGAACAGGTTGTCTGGAGAAGCTGTGGATGACCCATCCATGGCAATGTTTACAGTCAGATTGGATGGAACTCTGAGCAACCTGGTCTAGTGAAAGCAGTATCTGTACATGGCAGGGGGTTTGGAACTAGATCATCTTTAAGGTCCCTTCCAACCCAAACCATTCTGTGATTGTGTAAATAAAAATTCTTTGTGTGCTCAATGGAAGCATTTCCAACTTACTTGAAAATATTAGTTAGATATACAGTTGCTAGATATCAATGTTCTGTCACATTCAATGTTCTAAATATTCCAAATTATGTTACCATATTCATGTCCATATCAATTAGCAACATGGAAATGTGGCCCCATACTTTAGATATCTGAAATTATAAATTGCTAATACAGGTAACTGAGTATAATTGGAACATTTCTTGGTGTGAAATGGTGATGTCTTCCTTTTTAGTCCCTCGTACCTGTAAATCATTCCAGATAACACATCTTAAAACTGAAGTGACAGGACTGACGAACGAATTCACACAGACTTAGTGTAACTCTTCACACTATATTCCATTGAGTGTTGCAATATATGTCAATTAATATTGCTTCTTTACCTTACAATAGTTTGAACACATTTTGTTCCTCCCAAATTATTTTGAGAGTTCTTTCATGTAATAGAAAAAAAATCTGAGAATACCAATTGTCTTTTACATCTCTAACATCAGGTAATAACTTATCCAGGTGTCAATTCTGAGATTTTCCAAAATGGTATTTCTAAAATAAGTATTATTTAAAGGACAGATTTGTTCATGTCAGTTTTTAAAGAAGATTAATGTAGCACTTAGAAGAGCTAGCTTTTCTCTTCTCTTGGTATGTATTTAAGTATTTTATATAATTCTTTTTTTTTCCCCCCACTAACTGGTACTTCATGCTTTGCTAATCTGAAAACTCCATAACTGGCACAAAAAATTCTATGCAAAGGCTTAAAAGAAGAGACTTGCAGTGAGGTTTTGTTCTTAGATCCCCTTTTCTTAAAAGATAAACCACAAGGATGACTAATATAAAAAGAAGTATTGTGAAAGTGTAATTCATGTTATTAAATAGTAGTTAATAAAAAAAGAGAAATGACATTTTATAATGCATTGAAATTACTTATTTACTTACTAATTTGAAAGACTGTAAATTTTCTCCTCAAAAGAAATGTGACCTAAGAGAATGGGCCCATAGAAGACAGGCAAAAGATTTAAATACTGCGTAAGACCTTAATATAGCACTGAAGTAGAACAGTGTCTTTATTCTCTGCAGGAGATATGAGAACTAGTAACAGTCTACTTCATTAGAAATACTGCTAATAATATTCCAAGCCACAGAGTCCCCTGTTCCTAAGATCATCTCAAGGGTTCTCTGTAAAAACTGGTTTTATAATCCCATAAATATTTGGTAGGCAAGATCACATCAGGCAATGCATAATTATTATAAGCGATTTCTAAGGACAGAGTATTAAATGATGAGACATTTGAGAAGTGGATTCAATAATAACAGCTACAGCAATATCTAATTAAGGATATATAGATTTTTTCAGGCTACAGTAACAAAAAGAAGACATCAGGAGCAAAGGTGGGAAGCGAACACACTCCCCAGAAGAAACCAGGAGGGCTCTAACTCAATCTCTGGGCAAAATGTTTAAACTGTTATATGCAGTATTACTCCTTGGAGCAAGTAGTCTTCAGATTAAGTCTCATCCTGTGTACATAGGATAACATCCCCAAAATTGAGTGTATTATTAATAAAACTTGATGTCATAAAGACATTGAGAATATTTCCACAAAAACTTACTTGAAAATATTTTCAATACGCAATGCATAAGCAAAGTATCAGTTTTTTTTCCCCTATTTCTGCATTTTTTAATATTTAAAGCACTAAATATTTTAAATGATAATGAACACTTTTAACTTTTTTTTTTTTTTAAATGACTGATTTGCTTTATAAATCCTATCACAAAATAGTATTTCTTATTTTTCCACTTACTGGTTGGTTAATATTGCTTATATGTTTGCATAAAAATAAAACATTTCTTTGCACAAAAATATTTTTATTAATTCCATTGACTTACCATTTTTGCAGATCTCACTGACACTGACTTTCTTTACAGCTTTGATTTTTCAGGCTCTGATGATTCTAATGATAACCAGAGTGACTAATTTGAGCAACAGTTTTGAATTAGAGGAAACATACCATAATAACTAAGCAACTAATAGAGGGAGTCTCTTCCCATAATACATAGTATTAACCATTCCAAAAATCCTCAACATGTATACAAAACAAATGCTATAGTATTTTGATAGTTCTACAAGTGCTTTAAAATATATTTTTCTGCAATTGTTGCACAAATAGTAATAGTTTGAATAAATATTGATAGTAAAATGATTCATGTGATAATATTGAATATACATGTAAAGTTAAATGTTAAATTACAATTCAGACACGTGCTGCATAACCCAAAATTTTACACTCACCTGATCTCAATCCCTCATCTATTCACTTTAACATGACTACATATGTTATCTTTTTAACACAAAATCTGAAATATAAGGAAATGAAAAGTTAAATACGTAGTTGATTTTTGGTTTTTTTTTCCTTCATCAAAAAGTAAACACATTCTGTACCAGTATTTCTTTCCTGCTTAGGAACAGAGGACTGTTAAGATCTTATAGTAGGTATCTGTGCACAGAAGGAATGCTGAAGGGTCTGTGGAAAGCTGGAATCCCTTGAGCAGCACAATTAAGGGTGCAAAAAGTTCTAGAATATCTTTAACTTTGATGACAGATGAATCCTTATCCTATCAAGACCATACAACACTGACAATGTGGGCTAAATATCTATTTCTGGTATCCAACTAACCACAGAACTCTTGGTAAAACAGAACATTATATTTACAGTGATAGCTCTTTAACTCCTGAGAACAGCTCAATATTTGGTCTTGAGAGTGCTGCCAATCAAATATAAAAAAGGCTGCCTCAAGACAGCTGGGTACCATTTCTAAAGAGGCTAAAAGAAAACACTGTAAATACTGTTATCAAAATAGATGAGTATGCTCTACACTCTGTGAGAAAAAAATATGAAGGAATAATCTTTGCTACAGCCCTTGGCTGAGATTCAAGGAAGAATGACTTGGTGTCTTTGTGTTTGGGTCCACGGAATGTAGTGCTTAGCAGGAAGAAGATATCTTTTCTTAAAATTACAGAGCTTTGACCATGGCTCCTCTGATCTGTGAAGAAAGTCTGTCTTCTCCTCAGGAGCACCTCACAGAGACCGCTCTCTGCAAATAGAAAGTCTTCTTATGCCTTTCTTCAGTGAGTCTACTGCATTTTTCCAAATTTCTGTTTTGTGAAGGAGGGCACAATGGAGGTGAAAACTAGCTGATAATGTACTAGTCATCTTGAATGTGTACTACAAAATCCCCAGTTTCTCATATCAAACACAGAATACAGCCTGCTATTAATTTAAATATAAGCAAGTGTTTCTGAGATGGTTCTTATTAGAATCACATATGGTTTAAGGGTGGTGATTGCACATGTTTTCTGATGTGCTCTAGCCAAACAGAATTTCTATGTGAATATTTAAGAGCTCTCATATCTACCTTGTTTGTATAAAATGAAGAGATGTCTTGTTAATAGGCATTACTTTCTTTTTAAGTATTTGAAATGGGAGCATACCACTCAATTATTACAAATGAAGTTTCTGTTCATTAAGCATAATATTAATATTTTCCTTTTCTTTTCACTCATTACTTCCTCTCAAATATTTTCCACCTTGAAATTTTTTTCAAGTTATACACTTTCAAATTACGAGCTATTTTTTGTGTACTTAATGTTCCATATTAAGCAAGTGGAATTTAAATTCTCGTTTCCTTGATGTTCTGTTTTATGTTAAACAAATTGAGGATTATGCATTGATGGTATAAATATACATATAATCACTTCCTTAATTATGCATATGATTGCTGCATAACTTCATAATATGTTCCTACAGTTACTGCAGTACTAAAATGTTTTAATTTTCAAACTGTTTTTCACAATGTTAATTCACTTTCAGGGATTTCTATTAAATTTATTTAAGAAAAGATCTATAACGGCCTTGACATGCACTTATCTGTATATTTATTGATTTTTTTTCTGTTGTCTTTATTTTTCTAATGACAATTTTTTTAAGCTCTTCAGAGGATGGAAAGGTAAACTAGAGATAGTGTTTAATATGTCTTCTGTTCTGTAAGTATTAGAAGAGGGAACTTGCAGTGTCATAATGATTGCTTGTCTGTACCACAGTGAAAAGATTTAATACTTAACATGAAAAGATGCTTGATAAAAAGGAATCGGATTTTGAAACCTGATGAAGGAGACCACCTGAGGGTACTTGTTCCCTGTCACTGTTGTCTGTCGGTTCGAAACTGAACTAACTGTTTTTCAATCAGGAAAACAGGTCAGGCAATAAACTGTGGCAATGTGTCTTTGAAGTTTCTGTGCGTAACATCTGAGGACTGTGCCTTGGCGGAGCAGCATCATGGCCTCTCTCCTGAGGCATCAGGCACCCGCTGCTGGGTGCAACTGCAGATGGAGGGAGCAAGGGGGACAAGGCTCTGGAGCAGGAGGTGTTAAAGGGAGGGAAAATCACTCTGAGAGGGGTGAATGGGAGCAGTGCCAGTTCCTTTGGCCCTCAGCTATGGAGAGCTTCTGACCCTACTGCTTCAAGGGCCTGAGGACTACAGAGATTAAATAGGTCTTCAAGCAGAAGGCTTTGTGACAGAGCTTGAACTGTGATTTTTCAACAGATAAGGTGAATCTTAACCAACCATATCTCAGTTGAGGTGTGCGTAGCCTGTTATGACTGCCAGGTGCTGAGCTGTGCAGAAGGATGATGCTAGCTCCAAGAGGAAGAACTGTCACCTGGATGGATAGAGCCACATCCTTCTTGGCTTATTTGTCCTCAGAAAGCTAGACCTGGCCAGTTGCCAGCTAGGTGGCTGGGAGTGTAGTGCGATGGGATAGCTTCTCTGACCTGCCTGCTGGCTATTCTGGCTGTGCATTTTCCCTGCTTCTGTTTGGTTGCTTGCTGCTTCTCTGACCTCTCTCTGAGCCAATTCAATTCATTAAACCATGGGTAAACTAACCCAACCAATAAAGCAAATAGCTTTCTGTTGGAATGAGTCAGTTTGCTGAGGGGTCAGATACATACCAAAGGTGGAATGTAAGGCAGAGGAGAATGGGACTGCTCCTTTTGGCATCAGAAAGCTGTTAAGCCTGCTCAGTTGTTCCTGGAGCACACCCCTCCAACCAAAGCTTGACAATGCAGATAAGGCCCATGAAAAGGCTAACCCCTGCTGAAAGGGATGTTCCCACTTCCTTCCTCCGCAGCCTGGCTTTGTGCTTCTCTTGGCACTAATGCTTATTTAATCCTACCACCAGCTAGTTTGGGGGAGATTACTGCATTCTTTTGTTTGTTGGGGTGGCTTTCTAACCTACTCGCTAAGGGGTCAGATAGTGGTAGGGGAGAGGTGGGAGTTCATGGCTGGACTTCCTCTTAGTGTGTCAGTTGGCCTTTGAATCACCTTAACTGCTTTGTTAGCCTGCACTCCGTGGTTCTGTTGGCTAATTATTTGCAACAGCTGAACCCCAGAGAAAGATGAAAGCAAAGCACATGGACCTGCAGGCTCAGGAAAGTGTTTGTCTATAGGTTGCTGACAACTGACGATGACTTATATGGTCCTCCTGACAAGCTGAGAAGTTTCAAATTAGAAAAATTGTTGTCCAGGTGACTGAAAGCTGGTAGGATGGAGTCATGCAGCAGAAACAACAGCTGCTGTAATAGATAAGAGTGGCTTCAGTACCAACCAGAAATTGTGTGGTAGCAATACCTCACTTAAGTATGAGCTTACTAATGTGCCTACAAGAAACCCAGTGTCCAGAGTCCCAAACCTCAGTGGATTTCAGTAATAATGAAAACTGCAAATATGAGTGATCAGTGAAACTGTATGTCTCATCTATGTGGAAGTGCTTGTGGAAATGGAGCATAATGGCTGGGAGCCATCTTTCTAACTTAGAGTTGATTACAACCCGTTTCTCAGTCAAGACATATATGTTTAAATTATTTGACTATAAATGAAGAAAAGCCTTGTGCTTTCATTCAAAGGTCCCAGTGGGGCTATGAACAGTGCTGAGCCTATGTTCACTTCTGGTTGGGGGCTATGCCGTAGGCAGTGTGAGATTGTTTAGCCAGGGCTAAAGCCACAAAAGTTTATGTACTAGTCTTTCCCAGATACTCCATCTGTTTCTCAGAACACCTAACTTCTTTTCCCTGAGGTCTTTCTTCTCCTCTGGTCTTCTACTGCAGAATCAACAAAGTTTACTTTTTTTGTCAGACTGGGCAGACCTAACTTGAGCTAGTCATCCTGTTCATGTAATAATTGGCCAAGTTAAAGAATCAGATGTACATAGCACATGGAGTAGACACGATCTTGAGTTTCTCTTTATCTCTGGCAATTGGTTATAAAACAATGTGTATGACTGATTCTAATGGTGAATGAGCTTTCAGATAACTTATAGTAAGACTACAGATTACAGTAAGCAGTTTCTTCCCTAGGTAAGTTACAGTGGGACAGAGTAGTTCCCTACACTTAATCTGTGGTGACTGTCATATAAAAGGAGAAGATCGACCTGATAAGCAGCAGTTCTGTAAAAAAGATGCTCACAGCACAGGGCCCACTTCTGCTCTTGCAGGCTCACAGCTCACTGCAGAACGGATGAGCAAGACTGAACTGTTGATTTCAAGCAACTGGCAAGTGTTTTTTCTGACCTGTGAGAATGCTGACCCTAGAAATTAGAAGTACTGCATGCTAACTTTGGATTAATTATTTTCCTAGGATTCTGGAAAGGTAAACTTCTAGTAGCTGTGCTGAGGGACAGACTTACCACTCTGACTAGTGAAGACAGACTTGATAACGAGCACTGAAGTAAGCAAGCAGGCCAAGCACATCCCAAGAGGGTGTTAGAAGAGTCTTGTGGCAATATTCTTGTTAATTTTTGAAACAGATGTATTGGGGGTGGGTGTTCTGGGGATAGGTTAATTTACGTTGGGGTCAGGTAAAGACCCTTAATGAGGATAGATATGCATAAAAAAAAGCAGACCTAAAGTGGTTCATTTGGTTGCTACTCTGGCATGCACAATCTGCACAGATTTAAATTATCAACACATTTAATGTCCCTGTATCGAGTACATTTGCAGAAATCAACAAACTGATTATTTTTGCAGTGAGTTGATTTGAATTCTTCTTGGTTTTTTACAATGAGATTTGTTTTAGGTTGATGTTGTAATGAGCCATAAGTACCTTCAGGTAGTACCACAGTGAAAAATGAATGTATGTATGGCATACACAGCAATATATAGCATGAACTTTTCAGAGAGACTGAGCATGATGGTAGAATAAATTTTAAAAAAAAAATCAAGGTCTGTGCTTTGGCTAGCTATCAATATAACACAAATAATTATACTTGGAAACTAGGAAAGTAATTTTAGCCTTTTACAGAATGAGACTTTGTTTGGAAGCTACTTTGCATGCTTCTTTACCCATGTATGATTTATCATATTTTATCCTGAAATTTAATCAATGTGTGTGTAAAAGTCAAATGATCAACACAGGTCAACAATTACAAAAGAAGTTGTACTACAGCTGTCAGAATGGCGTTTGAAAATGTGACTACAGAAAAGATTACACCTCTCTTCCCAAAAAGCATATTTGCAACTTTCAAAAGTATGTAAATGGCTTGAAGCTTTGCTCCTTCTACTTTCTACTGGGTTTATACTTCTGAATATGTTACCAGTCTCTGTAACAGAAGCATAAGAAGTGGTTTTGCTCTAGTGGCAGTAAAGGAGGTACTTATTTCATGGTACAGGTAGCAGTTTCTGAAACATGCAAAGATGATGTGCATTTTTCATTAGTGGGCAGAGAAAACACTGGATGAACCCTTGTCAATGCAAGTCACAATAGGACTAGAAAGACTCCAGAAATATGAAATGTAGAAACTTCAAATCTTCTCCAAACTACTGTGACATACAGACTGTGAAATAAATTGCTGGAGAGCATAGTGCTTCCACTTGTTTCATCAGACTTGATAATGAAAATGTGTCAAATGACTTAAAATGGGCATCTAGCACATATAGTTGATGACTGTCAGAACTCTCTTTTATTCAAAGCTAAATTAATATTTTTTGGATAGGCATGATGTTTGTTCATTTATTTCAGCATCCTTTGGTTTATCATTTATACTGCTCCCACAAGAGCAATATACTTGTCACATAATAATAAAACTGATTTATTAGAAAAGAAGAGGAGAGGAGAGAAGAGGAGAGGGGAGGGGAGGAGAGGAGAAGGGAGGGGA
>JAWWTY010000156.1:36106157-36120266 GCA_035222235.1 Margarornis squamiger
CCATTACTGGTCTCGTCTTCCTTCAAGCAGGACTTGAGGTTCTTGAGGTCCAGTCCAGGAGAACAAGGGAGGGGAAACATCTTCTCCCCCACCTCAGGAGAGCAAGAGAGGGAAAACCCCCTTTTGCAAGCAGAGCTCTTCGGAGCTCTCCCCCCCCAGCCCCTTTCGGGGAGGGGAACACAGGGCACCACAGCAGGCTGGGCAGCAGAAAGAGAGTGTGTGTGTGTGCGTGTGCGCTAGAAAAGAATCATCTACACCATGGAACGCCAAGCTATTAACAAAAAGACAGTTATCTGGAACTGCTTTTTGGTCTTACTAATTTGAAAATGTGCTCACATTCAAATTATTCAGCTAAGTAGTCAAAATTACCTGTTCAGCAACACAACAATTTAGAAATCGAAGTAAGCCCATTCTGTTAAAAAAATTGATTTAATCTTTAAAATATGTGGCAATGCAATTGAAATTATTTTTCCATTTCAGAATATGGAGAGGCTTTAAGCATTGAAAAGCCGCAAGTCAGAATTTTATATTTATCTAGACTTCTGTTTAATCTTTCTTCGAAACCCTTTCCAAAATCTCACTATTTCATCATGTTCTTGCTTATTTTCTTTCCATTGTTTTACTCTATAGACAGATACTCCTCCTTGCTCCTCTCTTTGGGGTTGTATAGCATATCTGTCATTCATTGTCTGATACAATTACCAAACCCAATGCAAGTTTCAGAACTTGAAAAAACAACAAACTTAGTAGATTTTTTCAGGGGTGGGGAATTCAGTGCCATTAAGTTTAGCCCTTTGGATCATTAAAAAAAAAATAAAAATTCCCAAACCAACCAACCAACCAAAGAAGCCCCATAGAAATTATTTTATTTCTTTGTGGATAAAAATATTATTTATAAAAAGTTATGAGATACTGAATTTGTATGAACGTTATGTGACTTTGAGATAGGATTGAACAATTTAAAACTAATCATTTGAAATAAACTTTTACAGAATCTCAGAGTGGTGTAGGTTGGAAGGGACCACCGGAGGTCATCTAGTCCAACCCAGCTCAAGCAGGGCCACCTAGAGCTGGTTGCCCAGGACAATGTCCCCATGGCTTTTGAAAATCTCAGAGCAGAAAGAGTTCTCAACTTTCACGGGAAATCCCAGTCATCCTTATGTTGTTCCCCGATCTTCAGAGGGACACTCTTCTGCCTCGGTTTGTGCTTGTTGCCTCTTATCCTGTCACAGAGCACATGGGAAAGACCGTGCTTCTGTCTGCTTTGTAATTTTCAGTAAGGTGTTTATACATATTGATAAGATTCCCTAAAAGAAATTAGATAAATTAAATGGGGAAAATGATATAGTAATTAAAATGGTAAACACATATCAATTTCTTGCTGTATAGGAGATAAAGTTATGAACTGATTTAATGTTTTGTTTTAGTTCTGAAAACTTCCTAGAATATTGTTCTATTGCTTCTAACTCTCTTAAATATCCTTCTCCCATATTTGTTATAGTAACAAAACTCATGTCAACAAAGCACGTTTTGTGCAGTATTTCCCAACAGTGCATCAAGAATAAATACTACGCAACTGATGAAAGAGAATGCTCATCATAAAACCAATTGGTCTGTAATCCTTCCTACCTTATCACCCCTGAAACTAGAGTGAAGTCATTACACTCAGCCTTTTGTACACTGGTGAATATATAGCCTTCTTCAAATCCAGGGTGTCACCTCTATATTCCTTTAGTTCTTTTGCTGGACTTCTAAAAAGTGATTTAAATGCTTGGTTGAAGACTAAAAAAGAGTAGAACTGGTAATAAAATATACATTTTAAAACATTTAAACGGGTCATACACTGAGCAAACTGTTCCTAAGTGAATTATGAATTTAGCAAATTCATAATTTCTCCCAAGCCCACATAGATTCTGTCAGGAATATCCATGAATAGACTTTAAGTAGTTCATTATTTTTAATTTAATTTCAATACTTGCAAGGGTGTCATGTACTTGTATCATCAGACTGCTGGAATTTTACAGGCTGCTTGGAACATGGAATCCTCTACCATCTCTGAGAGATTAAGACATTTTTGTGTTGTCCCAAACCTAGTCTGCCTTGGACACTGGAAAATCATCATCATTTTAGTGGTCCATGCAGAAGGCTCGTCTAAAAGTCAAAAGCCTTACTCTGTCTATTTTGACTGTCTTAAATATAGCCTGTCTTAAATATCTATGGGGTATCCTTGTACACTCAAGAAGATCGAAATTGCTGTTTTGGGCTTCTACTGAAGAAACCGTCTTGATTAGGTTCTCTGCCTCTTTTTTGTTCCCCTTTATCTGTATCTTTTATTCACTCCAAGGCCTGTGAAGAATTAGTTTGGATTTTTTTTGCCAGTGTGGCACAGATCTTCCTGTAGCCAAAAGCAGTTTTTCATGCTCCTTTAATGGCTCCCAGCTTCTTACAAAACAGATATGAGGTCCTAATCTTATCCCTTTACCTATTTGCAATTCTTTTGAGTAGTAGTTACTTCTTTCATCCCTAGGGTACCATTCTTCCTGTTAACACTACTAAAACATGAATGAAAGAAGAATAAAGAGTAAAGAGCTTTCAGGATGGCTGGAAAAAGCAAGCTCTCACCCACATGCAAGTATGCATCAGATTATTAAAGAACTTGCCCTCCTTTGGTATTTGTACTCAGATACAAAACCCTTCCTGAATGTTTGCAGAGCAATTACTCAGAGCAACAAATGCCATTGATGCAAAACTGTGCCTCCAAACTTGAGAACTCATGTAAGTCAGCTGGTGATCAAAGTAAGGTAGTGAGATTGAAAAAAGGCTTAGAGTTTTACAGGGACTCTCAAGAAAAAAATTCCCTTCCGTGTTATTATTTCTCGTAATGGCTGTGTATTCTCAAAAAGTAACAGCTTCTTGAAAGGTAATGTTCTCCCCTTTAGCACCTTTCTTTAAAAACAAAAGAAAGAAATGATGGGGGTGGGGGGAAATGCCAGCTAGAAGTTGTGAAATCTATTTTATGTCAAAGTACATTGTTGGATAAACCCCTGTGCTTGTGCTATTGTTATAGTGCTTATTATTTATTCTGCAGAAACTAGCAGCTCTGTACTTATGGAATATACGGTTATGGACTTTAGAACATTTATTTACTTGGATGTCCATAATGGCCCTGAATAAACTGCTGTGTAAGCATGCATTCAAGCATTTTAAAAAAACACATATTGTTTACCTCATTGACCATATACAAAACCATGGTGGAAGTACTATTGTTTAGCCAATACTGTTTTGAGGCCATGCCAGACTAATAAGTGAATAGGCATTCATAAGTGTTTCTAAAACATATATCATTTACCTGGTATTAGGAGTGTAGCTTTTCAGAAGTGCTTTAAAGTGTACATTACTAATGTATTTTCCCAATAGTGATTGTAGTTAAACACTCGGGATTTTTTTTTATTTTTAAGAAAAAGTACCTCTGAAAGTGCCTAGAAAATTTTTAAAGCTTTACAGTGAACACAAAAATAGGAACTGCTGTATCCAATAAGATGAATGTTGTTGTTATAACTATTAAGAGCAATAGTACAGTAGCATTTAGAGGCTGCAGGTGATATTAGGGTCCACTCTGGTATGCACTGTGCAAATATACAGTTGCAGTACTTACATTTTCTGAGCTGGTCTTTACAAATGCCATTTAGTTAACTGACTTTCCTAGCATAAAAATGTTTACCCTATCCATCTGCTTATATTCGCCACTGAAAATACAATAATTCTTACGTATTTTTAAGAATGTGTTTAACACATGCTCACTTAATCTCTGATTTAGGTTTTAATTATTAATTTTGCTGTAATATATGTAAAGATGAACATAATTTCTCCTCAAGAAATTAGTCTTCCCCTGAAGAAGAAAAATAATTACAGTATAGTCATATTTTGACATACTAAAATAGCTTCATATTTACTGAAATTAATTAAGTGTTGATCAGATGGTGGCATTTTCTTATGTTTTCTTATCACTAAAACCTTCAATCTAAATGTTTTTCTGCCCTGGCCCAGTGTGGGCATACTGGAATATTGTTGTTTGGACCTATAAGTGTCTTCAATAAGTAGTTCTAGGAATCCCATTGAAAACTTTTTCTTCTTTTTTTTCTAATTTCAATTCTTCCTATTGAACCTCAACCTTTGCTTTTATTAGTCATCTCAGAAAATCTTTTTTCTTTGTCATTGCGCTTTAGAATATAAGAAAAGTGATCTATGCTCTTGCAGAAATACATCTAAACCATGTAATTTATACTTTCAAAACTTCAAGTTGGCCATTTTGTTTGGAGAATACTTCATGATATTCATCCAACATTTTCAAGTGAATGCCTTTCACGTTCACTATTGTTTTACTTCTAGGATTCTATAGTTGCATTTTACAAATGGTACCCTTTCTTGTCTAAAGACAGTTGCAAGAATGCCAAGCTCAAATACATTACACTTGGTAAGGGTATATGTGAAGCTTGTATCACTGCTGTTAGAGATATGTAGTCACAGGTTATTCATTGTAAAGTGATATAGGTTTCTTTTGTGCACATTTAATTTTCTTTAAGAATTTATACTTTCAGTCTTTGGCATTTATGCTGCACATCAAAACAGCAAAAAAACCCACAAAAATAATTTCAACAGACATTATATGTTTACTTCTGTTTGTTAAAGGTAGAGCCCTAGATGCAGATAAAACTTCTATGAAGCTTCAATTTGGTATTTTCTGTTTGAACAGGCTTTTGATCTTGATCTTGCACGAATGTTCTGTATTTAAGCAGAAGTTATTGTGCATAAGATCTGTCATTTGTTGTATGTACTTTGCTGAGTATATACTGCCTTTATTTTGGACCATCACTCTTTTAATGTTTCAGCCATTACACAGTCAGCTTAAAAGCTGTGATCACCTTCATGTCATCTATAATGAATGCTGCACACTTTCATATTTTTCTTTCTGTTCTTATATCTTATCCTGGAGATTCAGAAGACTAGTACTCTTGAAAGCAAATACCTTCTGATTACTGTTCGCATTTCATATGACTTGCAACTTTTTTTGTCTTCTAAGACTTGACTTCTAAGAGGAATACATTGCTGTAGTTTAAAATTAAAGGAAGACAGTAATATACACATAGAAGGATGGCAACTATGGTACTGCCATTGTTTAAAAATTTGAGGGTGTTTATTTGAATGTTTTGCTTAATAAGTCATCAACACAGATTGTTACACACAAACTGTGCTTGTGAACAAGAGGGCACAGGTACATCAATAACCTTACTGTTAAATAGATGCTTATTCATGCGAAATGGCTTGGTTAATTTCTGGCATTCCAGAATAAAATTTCCAGGGAAAATTCATATCAGTTTCATTAGATCAATTTAATCTGGATTTCTGCATCGGATTAAAAACCAGTTATTTTACAAGTATGTGTTTCCACCATATAACTTTATTTCATACTGACAGCCAGTTTTGTATAAGACAGTCACTGATTTATGTTTTTGCTTGTTCAACAATAAGAACATCTAAAGGTGCAAAACTGAAACCGTAAACCTACTTGACTGAGCAAATATCTTTTTTCTTAAAGGTTGTTGGTCTAGAAGTAATTTTTTTAATTATCCTTCGGGATGGTGAACTTTCCTTATGGGAGGTTTGAGTGATGGCAGAGAGCTTATTGGGGGTGTCTTGAGAGCCACTTCCTTGACTTCTCCTGTCTCTCTCCAAAGACATCTTGGCAGTGATGAAATACTGGCAGTTTGTGATGATAGTCTTATGAAATGAAGTTACAGTACACACAGTATGGTTCCTTAGTGTTTTGTTGCTAAGTAGTGCTTGTGCATGTTTAATCCCTTCCTTGAAATTTCCAAAATAGAAAATAGACACCTGGAGGGAAGGAAAACTATTCATCTTCGACCTGAAATATGTTTTCTTACATTGCTAAGTAAAGGACTACACAAATTCCCTTATTTACACACCCACATTATGCCAACGTACATGTTAACCTTTACAGTTGGCAGAAATTGGGAGACTGGCTGCCAGTTTCTGTTTTGTATAGATTGATGTAATCAAGCATGGCATTGCAGTATGAAATATGTAACAAATGATGTTAGAGTATATCTCACAAACTTACAGTGAGCATGAAAGGAATGGTTTAGAAAGAAGGCAAAGGGCTTGTGTTGCACCTTGCTTTGTCTTGTGTACTAGGGATGAATATGGATTTTGTTTCTGTAGTGGCACAAGTGTCTGGAAATGAGATCTAAATAAAAAAGAATATAAGGGAAAAATCCTTATAAGGGGGAGAATGAGTTCTCTTCATGCCACATATGTAGATGTGTATTACACTAGTAGAACTAAACCAGGGAAAACGTTCTGCCCCTGCTGGAACCACTGGGACAAAATACCACTCAAATGTCTTTAATGGGATGCAGTCCTAAAGACAATTTTCCTCAAGACACATTATATCCATTCTAGTATTCTTGCTGCCAGCAAAACAGCTTTACTCCACAGTGCAGATAACTTTTCAGATCTGTCCTTAACACAAGATATTTGAGACAGCCTTTGTTGCTAACCTGCTGTAGTGGTGCTAATTCCAGAGGAAAAGACTCAGCAATCAGTTTAACAAGGTGCTGGCATAAGCACAGTTTCCAGTGCAGAGTAGAAAGAAAGGGAATGTATAATCTTTGAAAGAAAAAAAGGTGTAGAAAATGGCTTAGAAAGATGGCTTTACTTAACTTCCTTTTGACCCTAAAAATAATTTTTTCAGTATGGGAGAAAAGCTAAGGTAAAAACTGTGAAGAGATGAGCATTTTTATCCAACTGAAAGGACAAAAGAAGCCAAGTAAGTTCAATACTCAAAACAAAAAAAAAAAAAAGGGATGATTCTCTTTACACTGACATAATGGCTTTATGCCTCTGATAGTCTAAAGTTATATGATCCAAAATGTTTTATAAGGAATCAGATTCTCAAATCTGAGACATTTATGAAAGGGAGGAAGCTGAAATTTAAGAACATTCATGTTTAAAGATGGTCTTATTTGGAAAAGACTGTTTTCTACAGCTCAACAGGGACTTCAGGAATGTGTTTCACACAGTGCATTTGTGCCTTCAGAGAATTTTCTTCCTTGTATGATAATTTAAAAGGATATAAAAGTGAAGTTTAAACTTGGAAGGTCAGTTTTCCTCTGGTTTAAAATGGCCATTGTGTAAATAGTAAGACTCTTGAATGTGAGTTGACTATTGTTTCCTGTTCAGCTTGTGGTTGCCCTCGGAGTTTATTTTTTTTAATATTCTGTTGATTCTAAAATGGTCATGTTTTGTGACTTCACCTGTTTCAGTAAAAGACTGATGCCATTCTCCCTTTAAGCTGTTTAGTGCAGCATGAGCCTGGAGGAGCAAGCAGAAGACAGCAAGTTTTTGCAATCCATTTTAAAGAGTAGATGAAATATATTTCCTGAAATTGGCAGCTATGTGCCGGCCCCTTCCATCTGCAGGCACTGGTACAGTTGGCAGTTTCCACCCTGCAAAATCAATCATGCCCCTTCCAGATTAAAGACCTAAATAATGTTCATGCATTTTAAGAGCATTTTTTAATTTCCTGATATTTATAACAACACTTGGGGAAACTTGACACCAAAATCTGTTTCCCAACTGCATTTGTTTTTCCCTCATGTGTGCACACTGATTCGTTATTGCAAGATTGCTCATCAGTGCTGGGCTTTTTTTGTTTTGGGGCTTTGCTTAGTTTTAAGATGGAGGATTAAAGCACTCATTTTGAAAACAAGTATATATATATATATATATATATATATATATATATATATATATGAGAGTTGTGTTGAGAAGCACTGTCTCTGTGCTAATGATTTCTTTTAGCTTTCCAGTACCATGTTTTCAAAAGTTTCTTAAAATGCTAACTCTAGCTCTTCTTTTGTTACACACGGCGAGTGAAAAATGAAACTCAAGAAGGAGGTTTTGTGCTGACCTTAGACCAGACATCTGCCAGAGCAGTCACCTAGTACAGGCTACAACACTATGCTCATAGCTGAAAATGCTTTGGAAAGAAAAGTGCTAAATTGATTCTCAGCCACTGGATGTTTTTCCTCATTCTTATGATCTGTTATGTATACTTTGCATCAGTGGTGTAGTACAGATTGTTGGTATCTGGTCAGCCTGTCCAAGAAAGAAAAATATTTATATTCCCGAAAAGCTTTTGAACTATGTAACCAAATTCAACAAAGGGAGAAATTTTAGGATTTAGATCTTCATTTTAAGTTCTTCTTTATGCATCCATATTCAGCAATCACACAATAAATATTTGAGTTAATAGTATGACTTATGCAATTTCCACAGAAATGAATTTGAAATATCAGTTGCAAGATTACTTAGTCAGCTGCTATCTTATTGCTTGAAAAAAATGTTTATACCCACTTTGGTCAGATTTTTTCTTCTATTGAGAGGACATGTGGTGATTTCCAGATTGAGTATCAATTAAACTGGAATTAAAGGGCATTTCTTGGATTTATAACTGGCCTCCCTGTGTTGATTCTTGCATATTTTCACCCCAGGTTTTATCTCTAGGCTGCTTTTGGTACTTGACAGCAATGCCTTGTCACCTATGCACTGCATATTTAGTCCCATTCCATGTGGAATAAATTCTCATGTTTGCTTCAGTGTCAAGTTCTGTTAAGTGATGGTCCATTTGGTTGCTCAAAACAAGCAACTCCATCCTAGTTGAATGTGGGGTTTAAATATGAAGTAAGTAGATGTGAAGCTGGATGATCATACATCTGTGTATCCAACTCCATTAAGCTTAATTTAAGGAAAATAATTTAACTTCTTTTGTAAGTATTCCTTTTATTTTGCTGAAACAATGCTACATGTTGAGGGGTTCAGGATTAGATCCCTGTTTACCTATGTATCTTGTACAGTCCTGGGACTTTGAAGGGTAAGCTTCATAATGTTTCTGAAGCCCTAATTGCTCAGGAAGATCTGAGGTGCTAGTTTGCCTACTCTAAAATAGGTGTATGCAAATACAGGGATAATGAGATATGTTCCAGATGCACTATACCAACTGTGCATGCACTATATTAGGTCCTTGCCAAATGAATAATTTTGCTGTACAGTTGATAACTCTTCTGTAACATGATTCATGCATTTCAGAAGTCTAAGGGTCTGTAGCTCATGTTTGGACCTGTTTGGTGAGCAGTAATTCTGAAAAATGATGTTGGATATAATTCTTAGAGAGCTTGAATCAGATATTCAGAAAACCTGCATATGTGATAGCTCTATTACATGATTGCTTAAGAAGATGATGTTGGCTAGGTGAGATTATATCGTGAGGTTATTAAACTGTGCAAACTGTGTTTTCAAGGACACCTAGGCAAAACTGGAATAATGTCGTAAGTGAAAACATAGGTTGTTTTACGTTGTTTAATGTGATTTTTCTGTTAATTTTCTGATTGTTGCACTTTATTTGCTGCTCTAGGGTTCTCAGCGTATGTCTTGTATTTCTGAAATAAGGTGTCTACTTTGATCAACAGAACATTTGGAAAATCACACAACAAAGAATAGGAAAAAATAGTAAAGGATAATCGACAGTAGTTGATAAATAGATTCGCTTTTCTCCATATGTGTTTACACTTTCACCTTGATGACTGTAGAGTACTTCCTGTTTTGTCTAGGCCCTGTGTGTACAGACTTCTTAATAAAAATCTTTCATAAACTCAAATTCCACTGAATTTAGTGGACTTAGAGAAGATGAGATTGTGTTTCACCTGTCACAGCTTCATAAGTAGTTGGTATTAGAGGCGTGAGTTATCACATTTAGTAAATTATTTCTAATTAACACAAATTTAATTATAAAACATGGCTTACAGTCTTAAATGAGAAGAGACTTGAGCCTTTATCTACTGATTCTCATCTCCATGGAAAGCAACATAATTTCTACTGGAACAACAGTAAAACTGATTTCTCAAGACAAGCACCATTATTTAAAAGAGGGTCAATGACAATTTTAATGAAATCAAATAGAAATGTTGAAGAAATTGCTTTTTTCTTTTCGTCTATTTAGTTGAAACTATACTTAGGAGTATATGCTAGGTTTAATCTATCTTTAGGATTTTTGGTAGTGTCTGCAAAGATTTATTTACCTGGTACCCCTGCTGATCATAAATGGTTGCAACTGGTCAGACCAAAATTTTCTTATACCAGTGAAGCTGTCTTCAATGCTGGTTGCTAAGGACTATGGTACTGGAACAAGAAAAGATATGTAATGTTCCTTCTATCCAATAGCATCCTGTAATCTGTGAAATAGATGCTTACTAAGCCATATGTTTTCTGGTTCTTTTTAATTTTTATGATCCTTTCATGATTTTCTTTCACCAATTTGTCCAGTCATTATCTACCTGCATGTACATTTCAAGGAAATGTTATAATTCTTTTCTTACATTATTTATTAAGAAGAGTTTTGCATGTTTCATTCTATGTGCATTTAAAGGCTCCCCGTCTATGTATTTGTGCCTTGAAGATTGGCTTGTGGTGTTGCTGATAAAGATCTTTTTGAGCTTTTAAAGCACATCCATGTAATATTCCCAGTTACATGACCTATCTGGTTTTTTTGTCTATTTATTCTTGGGCCTTTTAGTCCTCAAGAAAACTATGTTGCTACTTATGGAGGAAAAAATAAGAAGCAAAATAGTATGATTTTTTTCTTTTGAATTATTTAAATTATTTTATTTTTTTAAGATCTTTTTAGGCACTGCTTAAAGCTCTCTAATAGACTGGAAGTTTTACCTAGTACTTATTTCTTAGGCTTTAACACAAGACAATGAAATATAGGAAGCAGACAGGGCAGGGGTGAGAGAGAATTGGGGTACCAATTTGTAAATGGCCTTACTTCTGACAAAAATGTTGATAGGTCTTTTGCCAGACTTGAGAGCCAGTTGTTGTGGTGGCTGCAGTTGTCTTGCCTGTGCACTTACAAGTATCTGTCAGTCTCTAAGATGATACATTTCTTTATCATGTGTGTGATTATAAACCATTATTTTGTGAGAGAGGCCCTATGCTTTTCCTAGTGTCTCAGCTACTCTTTATAAAAGTTCTTCTGTCAAGGAATTCTTCAGACTTGTACAATAATGTATCAAGGTGGCAAACTCTGACAGCTTCAAAAGCTAGGTTTCATTTCATAAGGGCTTTTAAGCTGTCTTGGATATGTACCTGGCAGACTTTTCAGTCAATGTCTCTGTACTGTTTTCCTCCTGTTTCCTTCCCACATGCCATGAAAATATTTTCCTTTAGATATTTACATAGTAACAGTCTTCCATGTGATTTTTTTTTTTTCTGGTTAGAAACAGCATTTTAATGGGTAATTGAGAAGGAACATTTCCTTTCTCATTAGACACTGAATAATTTGATCTCTGGTTAATGTATTTGAAAAATAATGTTTCAATGTGTCATGATAATAATAAAGTATATTTTTTTCTTCCACAGGGTTACACTTGTTTACACTATTTTACTATCTGTTGAGTAGTATGATATAAAGTCTTTTTATTGCAGTTTTGTTTAAGAAGAGTTGTGCATGTGATAGAACTGTCAATCAGCATTTAGTCATACAGTATCTATTTCTGTCCCCGTCCTTCTTAACACAGAGGGCTATTATAGTCTACATTACGGGATAGGTACTTTGGATATAGATATCCTTGAGGGGCAAGATTTATTATGAAAGAGGAGAATCAACATAACTTGAGACATAGTTTAAATAGCTGAATTTACTTGCAAATTCTAAAAGTTAAATTAAGCAGATCTTTCTTTTATACATTTTTTTTCTGTAGATAACACCTTTCTTCTGTTTTATACCTGAATCTGCAAGAAAGGCACTTCAAATGAGACTATCAGTGATTTTTATAAGTGAGATTGTTTAAGACAATTTTGATATTATTCTTTGTCTCAAAGGCTCAGCCCTTGCCTTTCAGTTTTGTTTACATACTCTATCTGGCATAAAGCACTTTAATGTTAGTGGACACTTTAATGTTGTGTACTCTAATGACATCTACAATGACTGGGAACCTACTTCTGATACAAGTCCCCCCCCTTTCACTCATGTAATTGCAAATATTAAAGGAAGCACCTAATACATCCTTCTGGAAAAAAAAAAAAAAAATGGAATAGACTTATAGCTTTATTGTTTTAGTTGTGTCTCAGCCAGAAACAAAAAGAAATAAATTTCTAAAAATTTAATATGGTAGTATGCCATTTGTAGTTTTATATGCACATGACTTCCTACATGCGAAGGCTTGTGTTGGCTAAATAGAGTGGAAGGATTCTCTCAGTGTGAATTTGGTACCTGAGTTTTGGACTCTCAACAAAATACTAAATCGTCATCATCACCACAGGTCATGAATTTGCCTGCCTGTACCGAGTCTGAGGAAGTGGAAAACTGAAATGTATATGGACATATTCACTAGTAATTTCCTTAAAAATATTTGAGTTTGAAGAAAATTTTTTTGAATTTTGAAGTGCCTACAAATATTATCTTCTGGTTTATTAGTGTATGTGCTTAATCTGTTGCTTAATCTGTAAAAAATGGAATTACTTTGGCAGCAGTAGATAAATATATTATCAACTACAAAATTAAGCAACATACATTCTGCCTTGTATCTTATATGTAATATTAGTTATGTTGGATCACGGAAGTCAGAAAGGCAACATTTTTTAGGTTCCCTTTTGGAAAGTAAAGGTACACATTCAATGAAAAATGAAAAAGACAAAATATTATTCATAGTAGAGGGGATTTTAGCCAAGAAAGAATAGCCCCAGTAAAATCTTTCCCTGGCTTTACTGCAGATTCACAGTCATCATTTTCCAAAACACTGATTTTTTTTTTTCCTCTTGTTTTCTATGTATCATTGTATAGTTCCACTTACCAAATATCCTCTTTAGTACTGTAAATGCAGCTGTAATATAAAAAATTCTAATTGTAATAATGATGCACATAAACATTTAAAAGTTATTTAGTCTGGCTGTGTTAGCAGTAATGACCATCTAGAGTATTGCGAAGTCAAATTTAATATTTTTTTTCTTTTAAATCCATGTCCCATGACTACCTCTCAGACTGTCCAGAAGTGGAGTACCATGAAAGGCCTCAGTATGGTGATTATTATTCCAAAACGCAGTCTATGTCTCCCAGAAATCATAATTTCCCTTGCTTCTCAGAAGATACTATATGGGGAGACAGCTTTTTATAGCACAGGACTTTTCATGCACTCCTCTGCCAAGCTACTGGTAGCAAGAATCTCTTTTCCTAAGATTTTAGGCAAAGGCAGTTCACGAGCCGTAGAATTGCTGAGTGGTTCAGACAAATAGTTCTGCTCTAGCTATGTTATTCATTTACTTCTCTGTTGAATGGACCGACACAGGTATATCTTTTTATGAAAACCTGTATTTTGGTGCCACTGTTGTAGAGAAATTAATGAGTATACACCTACAGTTACCACCAAGTATTTGTCTTTTCAGGTCATAAGCAGTGAGGACTTGACTGCCTTGTGGTTTGCTAGGATTTGGTTAGTGGCTTCTGATCTTTATGGTGCTTCTTAAGTTCTCCAATGCAAACTGTTTTGAATGCCACACCTTTCGTCACAGTCCTTATTAGAGCAGAACAGCATTGGATTGCAGTGTGTTGAAGAATGGAGAGAGGGACAAAAGCTTGTTTTCATCTTGCAATGTGCACTGGTCAAACAGCTATATAATTTCCAATGGTTTTTGGTGTGTGGAACAGATGGAGGTTCTCCTCCTCTTGTCTTAAACATCTAAGGCAATGGACGACCGTGTTTATTATATATAGTAAAACTAATAACCAGATATTGGGTAACATAACAAGTGCTACTAATACACTATAGAATAAAACTCACTTGACCCTTTGCTAGCTGTGTTTCAGAATTTTGACAGGATCTTATTTTCTCTTCATAGTATTATGTATGTTTGCATGTGTATATATATATCCCAGGCAGCCAGCGGTAGGACAAGGGGGCACGGGCTTAAGCTCTGCCAGGGGAAATTTAGGTTGGATATTAGAAAGAAATTCTTTACAGAGAGAGTAATCAGGCA
>JAWWTY010000156.1:36120366-36149853 GCA_035222235.1 Margarornis squamiger
AGGACAAGGGGGCATGGGCTTAAGCTCTGCCAGGGGAAATTTAGGTTGGATATTAGAAAGAAATTCTTTACAGAGAGAGTAATCAGGCACTGGAATGGCATACCCAGAGAGGTGGTAGATTCACTGTCCCTGGAGGTTTTTAAACTGAGATTGAACGTGGCACTTAGTGCCATGATCTAGTAAACAGAGTGGTGTTGGATGAAGGGTTGGATTCGATGATCTCAGAGGTCTTTTCCAGCCCAATCAATTCTATGATTCTATATATAAGATCTAAAAAAAAAAAAAAAAATCAGAGGGTGTACAATGCAAAACTAGTCTATAAACTCTAGAATGAAATTGAAAATGTTAAAGGTGAACTCTCATTAAAAGCC
Source organism: Margarornis squamiger (assembly GCA_035222235.1). Taxonomy (NCBI): domain Eukaryota; kingdom Metazoa; phylum Chordata; class Aves; order Passeriformes; family Furnariidae; genus Margarornis; species Margarornis squamiger. The sequence continues at coordinate 36,120,738 of JAWWTY010000156.1, forward strand.
TTGCTCACTTCCATTCCTTTTACAAAGGCAAATTATGGTGTACTCATATCAGCTAATTCTTGGTTACCATAGCATGTTATGGAAGAAAAGGGGACTGTAATACTATATTTCTGTAGTGAATACTGAAAATATCAGAAAAGTTTTTTGAGAGTTGAGTTGTCTACTATACAGCTCATGATTTAAATGAAAACACCATGATTTAATCAGAACATAGTTGTAATAAAGGTAAGTTGCTGCTGTGAGTATTCCCACTTAGAAATATTTCACCCTTCAGCTTTCTGCATTCATTTCACAGATGACAAGATATTCCTCAGGATAAACAAAATTTGTAGAATATGGGTTGAAGTGTTGTAGCTTTTGTTCTTGGCAATGAGAATTCTATCGCTCTTAAAATATAGTCTGAGGAAAATCATTTATGGATATTTTTGAGTGGGAGCAAATGAATAGCACAGAAACATCAGCTAATACATCAGCTGGAGTCAATTTTCAAAAGAGAATGGCTTTGAGTTGGAAATGTAGACTTTCATCAAATTCTATTATTGCTTACAACATTTCTATCACCCACTCTTTCTCTCTCCCAAGAAAGGAACATACAACAAAACCAATGAAAATTCAACACTTCCCCAAACTGAGAAATGCTTATTTCTCAGGTCAGTGTAGTCCTCTGGTCAGCTCAGAAACAACCTTAGTGTTTAAATGATTGAGAAGAGTTTGAAGAAATGGCCTGGCTTTTCACTGTAAATTGTAGAGGTGTATGCGAGTAACTCCAGAAGTCTTGGGTTTCTCAAGCTGACTGGGAAGGTTGCCACTGTCTCCATAAATGTTTGTGATATCTGACTATCTGTCATTTACTTGGCATTTGTTATTGTTGGTGGTGCTAGTGACTCCAGAGATGGTGGAAATCAACTTCATGCTGGATTTGCACTGGTTTGGAAAGTCTGGACTGGATAATCTCACTTCTAAGTTTACGTTTTTTCCTCTAGATACCATTCAACTTTCTGTATTAGTACTGAAAAATTGCCCTTGTTTTACAGATGTGGCTCTATATCCAAAATTAAAATTCTCCTGTCAATTTCACAATTTCTATAATAATGCCTCAAGCCTAGAGAAACTAGCACAGAGCCCTTAATTACTCCTGTCTCACACTTCTTTTTGATAACTGGGAAACATTTGTTGTCCTGCCTGTCACTGAAGCCTGTAACCACATTCAATTTGATTCTCTCTTAAACAACATTAATTTTTTATGTGACAATATCAGTTGATGCAGTCCTTGATTCTAATCTCTATTGTTAACGTGACTTTCTGAACATCCATGTTTTTTCTCCTGCTTTTTTTCACTACATTTACAAACCCCTCCTTTCTCATTTGAAACTTCCTTGCCCGTGCCCTGTTTCTTTGTTTTATTGCATAGGAAAATCTTGAAAATACTTTTTGATGAGGAGCACTGTGTATTTAATACTCTCTTAACCCATCTACCTACAGCCATTTTATTTTTCATTTGCATAAACTTTTGGGTATTATCAGCTCCACATGACTGCAGGGCAGTCGCCACTTCAGTTGCAATGACTGACTGGTGTTCAGAAGATCTGCTGCAGGTTAATGCTGCTGCCTTGTAGTTTGCATTCATGCCTGGGGGTGACGCTGTGCTTTCTGAATCTTTACTCAGTGTGTTTTCCTTCTTTCAATTCTGCCCAGTTGCTGCTTTTGACTGCCTGCAGTGTTGCACATCTTTGGACTGGACTTTGATCTTAACTCTCGGGACTAGGATCACCTAACAACGTGCGTCATTCTACGAAGGATTTTGGAGCTAGTGTTTTCCCTGCTAGAGGAGATTATTCAACCAGGGCTTGACTCCTATATATTACTGTAACTTATATAATTTATTTTAATGCCCCCAAGTAGAATAACATTTTGTAAGTCATTATGGGTCCTCTGATTGTCCCTCCTGAACATAAGGTTCCACTTACACATTTCACTCACAAATAACTTAGCACTGTACCTTATAGTGAAGCCATGCATCAACAAGTAAGAGGTCACCAGTATGAGCATTTCTCTTTTTCTCTTTTCTTGTTCCCCAGTTTAGTCTAAGCTTAGGAAGACAGCTGTGAGAGATCTACATGTCGTTTTCAAATGGATTTCATTCAAGTGATGATAATGGTGAAAGAGTGTTGAAACTCTACTTAAACAACTGCGAACACTGTTACAAAGGGGTTCTTCCTGCCTCTTCATATGAGCGAGGAGAAGGGGAATTGCAACATAAAGTAATAAAATGGTTTCCCTGATGATTGTGGTCAGTATACTGTTTAGTGGATTACTTAAAAATGGTGTCAAATTTACTGCTGCTGCTGAGGATTTCACCTTTAAGAATATTTTCTTCACTGTAGGAAAAGAGATTGAATTTGATAATGTGGCTGCACACTGAATGACTAGAAATGTCTTACTGTTTGTCCAAACTGTGAAAATGTGGAAGGCAATTGAAAATGAAGCTCTTCTCATTGATTTGCTGCATATTTGATTGACTTGCTGGACAACTGTTTGATAGAAGAGCATATATTATATCATCACTCTTACAAGTGAGTCTGAAATTTTACAAGAATGACAGGTGCTGGCAAAATGGCTGTACTAATCAGACCTGCACGATAAGGGCAACTAAAACGCACTATGCTTTTCCGTTTCGGTAGAAAAGACTTTTTTCTTGAATGAATGCTTATGGGAATTGATTCATGTCTGGAGTTTTTGTGAGAGATGGAGACCTTGCTGGAATCTCTAAAAAAGCCAAAAAGAAGTGAATGTAATGTTTCCCATAAATGTCTGTATAGGATGTAATGAATCTCACTGAAAGCAATAGTTATGTAGTTTATAGAAATGTGGACTTAAATGAGTTATGATCAAGAATAGTATGACTCTATGAATCAGCTTGCCAGAAAGCAAAACTGAGAGGGAATTGAGATCCATAGGATTACATCTGTGCATTTCCTTAGTTTTGGTGTTTTGCTCATTTTTCCTCATTCAGCTGCTATTCCACTCCGACAAATGAAGATTAAAAATTCACATGACTAAAAAAAACAGTATTTCCCTCAATCCTTGAAGATTTTCCCAATCCTTGAATATTTTTTTAAAAAAAGAAATGGCACATTAATTTAATTTTTTTTCTGGGGGAAAAATGTGCCCATAGAAACACATATTTGAAAGCAATCTTTCTGTTATTTTAGCTGTTCATTTTCTCTTCTGATCATACCTTTAAAGGGAAGAAAAGCAGAACAGGAGCCTTCAGAGGTCCTCTGCAACTACAAAGGAATATTTTTAGTTTTCAAGATAGAATTTTTGATTTTTCAGAATTATTTAACTTTGACAAGTGAAGCTTCTCGTAAGAACTTTAGTAAGCCCTTTTGCTTTGACTAGATATGCACAGGATGTCTAGATAAACTATGGATTTGTTGTCAAGAGCTAAATGCTGACAATTGTAACATATTCCTTAAGTCAACACATCCCTCCATGAAAACCAATGATCTTAACTTTTATAATTAAAATATGTAAATGATTGTGTTCCAACCTAATCCCTCATTGACTAAGGTCTGTGCACTGACAATAATTTTGCTCATGCTTTCCAGTATCAGTATCATCCCTCCCATTTCCTTCTGGCCTAAAACACACATTAGGTATTTTTTCTTTTCCAGGCACAGCACAGAGCTGCTATAAGTCTTGCCTGGTTACCATGATGACATGTAATTGCAGTCCTTCACTTTCAAAGTTTACCCTTTCTCAATAAGAATGACATGACAGAAGGAGGATATTATACTGTTAAAAAAAACAAAGAAACCAAACAAAAAACATACAAAACCAAAACCAGCCAACCAACCAACCAAAAAAAAAAAAAAAGTTAAAAAAAACCCCAAAAAACACATGAAGCTATTGTGAACTATTTTGAGAGAATTCCTTTAACCACTGGTGCCCTTGAGTAGGGTGTAATATTCTGACTTTATTGTGTTTTCAACGGATTCCAAAAAGACACAGCTTTCCCCTGCAGGAATTGACCTTGTGGCAGTGCCATCAATGGAAAAATTTCCATTGACTGTATTGGGAATTGAATCAGATGAACAGGTTACAGAAGTCACGTGATAGACAAAGTTAATGACATTTTTCTTATCACATTTAGTAGTTTCTAGAGTAAAGTAAATGTTAAGACTTCAGTTTGCTTCTTGCAATGGATGTGGTGAGCCAGTATTGAAATATGATGATCAATAATTTTGTTCCTTTGAGGAAGTCTAGTCAGTGATTTTTTTTGAACTTAATTGGACTAGAAGAAGGCAATCTAGCAGAGCCGATAGCAATCAATGTGGTTAAAAATGAAACTGCATAAAAATGGCTGAATACATTTATGTAAATAGCTGTTTTTTCACAGCCACAATCTTCAAATGGCACGATGATAAACTTAATAGCTACGTACTTTGACAAAACAGTTCAAGCAGCAAACTAAGAAGTGCCTTTTTTGGATATTTGAGCTTTGAACAAATCAGTGAAGTAGTTTCTGAACTAAAGCAAAACCTATTCTTGGCACCAACTTTCAGGACACCATCTGGAGTGCAGGTCATCATGAACTGCATCATGTCTGTTGGAACTGAGAAAAAGCTGTGATAAAATCTAGTACTGGAACCAAAGTGCCCTACCTAAATTTGAAGATTATTTTGGTCAGAAGTAGTGATGTCGTTAATTTATTGTTTCATTAAGGATCTTGACTGTTTTCTCAATCAATCGCATTTATTGTCAGCACCCAGGTACTAAATGCTTTCATTTTTACATGTATCACACTCACATGCACCCTCTTACCTCTGGATCATTATGTGGCAATTCTCACTTTTCCATAAGACTGTGCTGGAATATAAATACGAAATACTCTGTTACTAGCAGAAACAAGCATTCAAATTCAGACTGTTTTCTGTCCCATTTCTTACCTTGTTACATTTGCCTTGATAAGACAGTGAGTGATCAAATTGCTTATGCTCCTTGGCCACCTATTTCAATTGTATCACTTGAAACTTCTATGATGAGTTTTTCAGGTGAGTGCAAATATGGCTTATTGCTTCCCAGAAAAGATGGGGAAGTAAAAAAATAAAGTTAATCACAAAATTATGCCACATAACTTTTCAAAGAAATAACTTCTATCACTTTACAAACACACACAAAATATATTTTTGAAAGGTTAATTTGTCCCTTCATCTTAAAAATCCCTTATCCTTGCACTGGGAAGGTTCTGTACTTTGGATAACACTGACAATGCATCATCTGGGTGTGTGTGGGGGAACATGTAAACCTTCAAAAATCTTGCTTTGAAAGCAGAAAAGGTATTTTTTTTTCCAGTATATGTGCCTGCTTTCTGCCACTCTATTTTCAATCCTATTCCACTTGAAAGTGATAAATTTTGGGAGAAGGGGAACAGTCACTTTTCAGTCCTTGTCTGAGGAAACTTTAATAGACCACTGTTCTTCTTCAGCTATCAGAAAATCTTTTTTATGAAAAACATATTTAGCTTTTACTGTCCAGCAAGAATTTATTACTATTTTTCAGCTGTTCTTCTGGTTTTGGTGCTTACAGGTGCAGGTATTTGTGTTCATTTTAGGAAAGGTTTTGCAGTGGCAGAAGTGCTACATTAATAGTATTTCTGCTGGGAAAATTGAGAGTGGTGTAGGGAACACCCAAACTAAATTGCATGCTTAAAAATGAAGGAACAAGTTTTTCCCAACAGAGGGTGAAAAATAAGTGAGTTTTGTTATTATTTTCGTGGGTGATATATATATATATCTATAGATATAGATATATATATATATGTATATATATATAAAACCATTCTTTTGAAGTAAATTCTTTATAAGTTATACTTACTAGTGTGTATGCTTCTGTACACTTATAAATACTTCCCCATTTTAGATGAAGATGTTGTAACTGTATTTTAATGAAATTTTGCATTACTTAGACTATATTACTTTTTCCAAATGTACTGTTGAACATTTACAAGTATACTATGCTTTTTCCAAATGTACTGTTGAACATTTACAAGTATACTATGAAGTGCTATAATAACAAAATTATACTTATCAAACAAATGAATAAAGTGCATTTTAAGATACATTATTCTGTTTTTAATTGTATTTGTTCACTAATGTACTACATTAAATTGTAAAACACAGAATTATGTGATGGAACTTCCAGCCAGTGTGAATCATCAAGTTCTTTACTGTGTACATTTTATGAGTTTTTGTTAATTATTGTTGTTCATTTTGTTGGGGTTTTTTGTAGTTCATTGTTGGTTTTGAAACTTACTTAGCCACTAAAGGCTTTGGTAATATCAGGAAAAATACACTAATGTCTAGATTTCCTTTAGAATACAACTGAGCTTGTCTTCTGATCATGGACAAAAAGTCAGGTTCCTTATTTTGTCATATGCGATAACTTTTATCGGTTGGAGAGTTAGATCTTGATCTTGATCAATTTAATGTTATAGATCTCTAAGTCTCTTAAAACAGTGCAATAATGAATGTATATTGTCATGAGTAATGAAGAGTATGATATTATTAGTGTTTATTGGAAGGAAAGATCTAGTCTTCAAGTTCATTCCTTTATGATCTTAATTTTATTGTCATGAACATTTGTGATTATAAAATAAAATGCCAGAAACTATTCAGCGGAAAGCCTGAGTGAAATTCTAGTTTTGGCAAGCCATTTTGCTGATTTTAAGTATGCTTCCTATGAAGATAAATGAATGTCTTAGAAAACGGGAGCAAATACGCAAATAATAATAATAAAAAAAAAAAAAGGCAAAAAGCTTCTGAATATTCTTGTTCAAAGAATATGGTTGCATTTTTTATTTGGTTTGGTTTCATTATTTACTGGAAGGAAGATAACTGGTTACTTGTATACATATGATTAAAGGATGTTTCCCAGGTTCTGAAAGTCTTTTTGTCACTTGATAGTGACTACATTAGAACAGTGTGTAGATGGAATGTAACTAATTCATTAAAAACTTAAGATTGCAAATTTAAGCTAGTAATTGAAATTCACAGAATTAAGTTATCACCAGTGCAAAATCATTTAATTGGAACTACACAGTCCCAGTAGAAAAAACTGCAAGTTTCCTGAATGGGACACTAACCAGAGGAAAATAATACCTTGCCTGAAAGTTCAGCTTCAGAGCTCTTAACCAGCTTTTGGCCCATGGTCCTTTCTTTTCCTAAATAGTATTTTTGCTTAAAAACTTTGAATTTTCATGTTAGGAACTGAGTTGCCATGTGCATGTGAAAGTTCTCCTGTATAGGGCAGAACATAAAATAGGTAGTTTAATATCTATGAAATGGCACATTGCTCTGTGCAATGTAAACAACAGATGATTGTAAGAAGATAATTGTGATCCATAGTGATGCTGTTCTTACTAGCCAGAGACAAGCATATTCATTAACCTTGAAAAAGCACTGCTAAATGACATCTTGAATTTGTCTGCCAATATGGTCTACAATTATCAAATCAATTGGCTTTGCAGAAAATCAGTTTCTATTCTTCTACATGGCTCTTTTCTGTTGGCACTACCTGTGCAATTTTGGCTTTGCCAAATCCTTCTTTGATGGGGAAGCTCCCTACATTTTATAAAGCCAGTATTTTCAGAAATATGGTTTGAAAACAGGGATCTCAAAATAAAGGAAATATTACAAAATAAAAACTTCATTCAATATTCACGTGCAATTCCTAGCATCAGTTGCTATTTTGCACAGTTAATTTCTGTATATGAAGAGTTAAAACTTCATTCATGATCTGGAAAATAATGAGGTTTAACAGACATGATTTGCCTTTCTTAAACAGACCAATTACAGTTATTTCTTAGAATGATAATTTTATACTTTCATGACAGGATGTACAGGTCTGCAGTTAGTTAAACCTGTTACTATACATATACATTTATTTATTACAAATTAAATTCTCCACATATTTTACATGTAAACTAATTAAGCAATAGACAATGAAAATGAATACGATTCATGGTCTCATAGCAATGGGTAACACTGCAGTTACTCCTGAAAATTGGTTATAATCTCAGAAAGTCATTACTGAAGTTACATGCTGCTGTAAACATTCATCCATGTTTAAGAACTCTTAAATGGTTGTAATATGTTTACTTAATCACTCTCTTGTTTGCTGTGAAATATTTTAAATCCTATTTGACGTACAATATTGAGATGGCAATCATGAAACTTATCCATTTTTTTTTTTAGCCATTAGCATTGGAGAAAGCTCAGATGGGGTAGCAGAATTCTTTTATTTCGTTCCTTAAATGCCAATCTCAGCTCAATGATTATATCACACTTTTGTTTGAGGAGAAAATTCTTTCTTCCTGATTACTCTTTGAATATCTTTTTAAAAGCCATTTAACTCTCATACTGAAATTTTTTTTTAACTTCCCTTAACTGCTACCAGCAACCTGCCTGCCCTCCATGGTGCTCAGTCAGCATTTTCAGATTCAGCACTTTTGGTCATTGATTGACAGAAGACACTGCTTTCCCAGTTACTGAGTCAGATACATGAGGGAGAGACAAGTTGCAGAAGAAAATTTAATGAAACAGAAGGAATTTATAACAGATTTTGGTATTAAAATCTAGTTTCAAAGAATGTAAAATTTGAAAATACTGCTGGTGGCAGGTATTTAATGCATAAATTTAAATGAAGGTACATCTTTCTAAGAATGATCACACAGCCTACAAAATTAAACAGTAAATCACACAAGCTGCTTTTATTGTCTTTATATTAAAAAGTACCTTTGATTTTGCCGTATTGTAACCAAGCATGCTAGCAGTGAATTTGGTACACAGTATACATTCTTCTTCTCCTTGAGTGTGGCTTTTTTATCCAAATGACTTAATGAACTCTATCCAGGTTCTAGCAGAAGCATGTTTCCTGCACCCAGTGGAACAATGAAATAGTCAACACAAAAATATAGGTAAGAACCTGTGAGAAAATTGCTTTGCCATTGTAAAGGATACTTTTCATTGAGAAGGTGAGTTCATGGTTTGCACCTAACATCCTGGGGAAAGGGAGAGGGAAAGCAAAAAGTCAGTGATCACTGCAGCTGGATTCTTAGTGCTGAGCTGCAACAGTTCTTTGACCCCAGCTAAAGGTTTGGTTCACTGTTTTCAGAGCAACTTTCACAAGATCAGTAAAGGCTTCCTGCAGTTGATTTAGTCCAATGAACTAGTTCTCATCTGGCTATTAACAGCCTAATCTGTTCTGCAAACACCGTTCCTTAACTGATCATTGGAAAATACTTTTTTTGAGGAAAACCCTGAATTAAATTACATTCTAAAACCTAAAAAATTTCACAGCTATACACAAGATTGCTAAAAAAAGTCTATTTTTTTTCTCAAACATATGTTTGGAAAAGGAAACTTTTCAGTCCTGTCTAATATGTACTATTAAATTATATAATATCCTGATTTCTCCATCCAAAATATTTTTTAAGTGCAAGGACAGCATGTCACATTCTTTGCAGTCATTGACCAACATCTAACATGAATTAAAGCACTGAGAGAGGGCAAGAGTTTAAACCAATTTATGTTTCTGTGCAAGTGTGGGAAATACTGAAGTTTTTTCTCTTATTTAGTAGTGTTAAATTTTTGAGTTGTTTTTGTTGTTCTATTTTCACCCTCTCCATTATGAAATTCAGTACTGTTCTAACTTTATTAACATTTCTGCCATAATACCTTGAGATCACAATGCAAGCACTAAGGCTTTTTAGAGGGAAATATAAAGTCATGGCTATTTATCCAGTCATGCTTAATTGTATGTAGGTACTTGTTGACTGTGTTTAGATTGACAATTAGCTTTAGGATAATACTTTCACTATTCAAATAGCTCTCAACAGATATATGCCAAATCTATATAGATCTGCCAAATAATCTATATATGTCTTGTTTTATGTTGGCAATATGATTCCCAATTATTTTTAAAATGTCCATTACAGTGTGTTTCCAAGAGTCTTAGAAATATGTTATCCATCTTCAAGGCAATGTCTGAGACATGTTCAAGTTAATATTTTAGAGAACAAAATTTTTAAACCTTTGCCTTTTTTAAAAAATCCATATAGGGCTCCTACTAAAAGAAGAGTTGATGCCTAAAGTAAACCGGCAAAGAGGAGTTTGGTGTTGTTTTACATGTTAGACCAAAAGAAGCTTTGGGCAAATTGTCAGGTTCTTTGTCTTTAAGTACGTAAAATCTGCCAGATTCAGCATGAATGCAGAGCTTTATCATCACTGAGTCCTTTCCCGGAACAAGATTTAAGATTACAGAGGGTCAGATTCTACTGATTCTATCTGATTTATTCTTGGTGCTTTCCTGAGTCTGTGTGATATATTTACTATCCTTACATTAATGTTAATGTTCCTAGAACCCATTCTAATTTATATTTGCATAATCTTTCTATACTGGTAGATTATTTAGATGCAGTGAAGTACGTTCATCAGCAAGTACAATCTTGTCACATAGCCAAGTGTGAGGTCCATTTGGCAGCAGGATAGATTTCAGACGCAAAGTTCTTAAGGAAGAAAAATAAAAAAAGGCAAACCAGAAAAAACCCTCATGGTAATACAAAATCACTTCTTATAAACACATTTGCATTAAAATGCACAATAAACTAAAGCCACAATAGGCATCAAATGCAACGAAATACTCAACAACAAAATCAATAAAAACAAACAAGCTAAGCAAGAAAATGAGTAAGCAACAATTAGAGCATTTAACAAGCAGGGATAGATAGTCTCAGGTATACAAGTATATAAGCTTTATATTAGCTTTATATAAGCTAGTAACTAGGCAATGGTACCTTAAGCTTTAGAATGCTTTCATCTTCCTGTGTCTTCCAATCTAGTGGCTGAATTGTACATGACATTAAAATTTATCTTGTGAGACAGCACTCACCATGTGGACTTTTAAAATACAATCATGAATATCCTAATTTTAGCTCTTTGATGATTTATCTTTCCAAACAGATGGACCAAAATCATGTCCATCTACTCCATATAGATGATTTCAAATGATCATTCCTCCAACTTCTACTCAATCTCTTGTTCAAATCAGCCATTAACTCTACAGTACCTTCCACTCTGTATCAAATGTAACATCCTTTTTTTAATATTTATTGTTTGCAACACAGTAAACTGTATACAGTGGTATTTTGCAGATGTGTGGAATCAGTACACGCTGTTCTTTTAGATTAAATCTGATGATGTGAGCCTGGTCTTTCTGAGATGCTTAATCCTGGAAAACAGAAATGGCAGTTCTAGTTGCTGGTCTTGTGTCACAGCTTCTTGTTCCTCCACTTCATAAAGCTATATGGTCCTTCCAATTTCTCGACCCTGTCTGCTAGAAGAGCACAAGAAAAAGGATACTGCAGAGTGCAATAGTCATGGAGACAAAAATCATACATATGTGCCTCAGATGACATTACAACTTTCATATATTACTTTATCTTCATGTTGTATCATTGATTGACTTTGACATACATAAAGCTTGTATGAGTAATTTAAACTTATTATTTTCCACCTTTAGTATGTAATTATACAAACTGGATTATGCAGACTGGATGGAAAAATGAAGTTTTACCTTTCATCTAATAAAAGAATGTGATAAACTGATAAAAAGGTGAGGTGGTTGGTACCAAGAATTGCAGGGGACACTGAAGGTAGTTTTCCATTCTCTTTATTTAAAAGTTTTGTTCAAAATTCAGTTGAATTTAATCCATCCCCATATATATTTTGACAGTGTTATAGTATGACCTCTTGTGACCTTAAAAAAACAGTGTTTGTAAAGTTGCGTTTTATAAACTGTTGGAAATATTCTCTCTACCTACAAGATCTTAAGAAATTATTCATGGAAGACCATTATGTATGATCTGTAAATGGTCTGATTATTGATCCCATTGACATGAAAGTAAAACTTACCTAAAGGAACATTTATTGACATGCTCAGTGATGTGGGTTTCATATGGCATCATGCTGTGAATGTTTCTTGATGAGGAAACATAAACTGGCATGACAGATTTTCTTAGATACCTTTGTAATACCTTTTGCACTTTATTTTCCTATATGTAAATTTTCAGTGAGAAATTGTTTCTGTTACTTTCATGGTACTTTGTAATAATATTTATCTAGTCAAATGTTTTTCCATTCTTGTACTTTTTCCATTTTAGTAATAGTTGTTTTTCTTCCTCAGAGTACAATGAAGATACATAAAATATTATGTCTTTGATTTCAGACTACTCTTCCAGCTTATCAAGATCTCTTTGAATTCTAAACTTGACATTCAAAATTGTTCCAATTCTCCTCAGCTTCCTATTAGGAAAAAATATTTTTTTCTTTCTCTTTGTCAAATTTAGTAAATAACGACTAAATAAAAACAGGCTCTGGTTAGCCCTTCAGAAGCCAGCACATGATGCCACAATTAACAGGAATATAGGGTTGTGCATTACTATATAAATAGGTTATTTGGTATGTATCTGGTATCGTGTATCAAGGAGGTTTCTGATTTCCTATTGCTTTATATGATAGAATTGTAGACTGCTTTGGTGTGAAACTCAAAGATCATCTAGTTCCAAACCTCTACCATGAGCAGGGACACCTTCCTTACTAGTCTCTAAAGGTAACTTTGAACACTTCCAGGGGTGGGCATCCACAGCTTCTCTGGAAAATCTACCTTTTATCAGTTTAAAGCTATTCCTCCTTGTTCTATCACTGTCCTTGTAAAAAATCCCTCTCCAGCTCTCTTATAGGCCCCTTTACGTACTGGACAGCTGCTATAAGGTGTATCTGGTTCCTTTTCTGGAAGGTCCAGCCCTCTGATCACCTTTGGAGTGCTGCTATTGACTTGCTCCAGCAGGTTCATGTTCTTATGTTGAGGGCCATAGAAATTTATGTAAGTATCCAAGATGTGATATTATGTCAGTATTAAGATGTGTTTATGACTTCAAATACTGTGGCAGGGAAACAATATTAAAATATTTTCAGAAGTTCAGAGGAGAACTTATAAATTGACTAGGTATTATGCCTTTGATTTATGCAGGTTTTTAAATGTTTGAATAACACAATAATGATACAGTTAGCCTTAAATTTATTCAATAAGCCTTCTTATTGATACTTATATGTTTCATTAAGAAGTCAGCTGCCAAAAAAAGAAACAGCAGTTTGTGTCTTGTCACAAATTTGACATGGTTTTGGCAAAAATTGTCATTTTAAGAATTAAGAATGCTTTTCTTCTCTGTGCTTCAAGCAACTTTACCTCTAGCACTAAAGATTTGGATAAAAATTATTTTATGAAACTGACAGTGCAGTTTAGGGAATTTTTGTACATAATTTTCTTGTCATATAGAGGATTTTCATGTTCAGTAGCAAGTAGCATCATGAACATACAAAGTAAAGTAAGATCTACACAAAAAATTTGGAGAGTGTATTAACACTGCTTCTGAGTTCAAGAGTTTGGGTCTAACCTTTCCCCAAGCAGATGTGTTTCAGACTAGAACATTAATATGACATCGCTATCTGAAAAAGGGGATTTTCTAAGAGTTGCCATAATTTCTTAATATCACAAACAGTGATCAGAAAACAAGCCTTTTTAAAAAGAAAACAAGTAATTTTAAAAGTTCACTTTTCCTGTGAAAATAGACTGTCTCAATCTTAAAATTGTCTTGTAAAAAAGACTGATTTGAGATATAGGTCACATGACGCATTTACCTGTCATTTTTCTTTCTGAATTACATGGGCAGTCTCAGTAAATAGCAGCTCTTTCCTGATATATAATACAGTTCAACCTGTTGCTACTTGAAATTTGCTTTTTCTTAGAGAAACTTCTAGGTTTTCTTCTTGATAGGTCAGAAGACAGTAGATGGTATTGATAAAGAGATAAAAGGACATGCCATCTGAATTTCTAACAGGCTCTTTGTTCATCACTGTTCTAGTCAGACTGTGACAATGTTCAGTGAGTCCAGCACAAAACCACACTTAAGCAGATAAAAAATTAAGGTGAAATGTGACTGGAAAGGCACACTTAAAATAAATTTAACCCAGATGTGAGTTCAGTGATTGTAAGATGGCTGTATAAATATGGTCTCAGAAATATTTTAGCAGAAGTTAAAAAAAAAAACAACTCTTTGACTAGGCATGTTTTATGAGAACTTGATCTAAATGGTAGTTTTAGTCTCAAAGTTGTCAGATTGTCCTAATCAGACCAATTATTTAAAAATGTAAACAAAACAAACATCCCTCAAAAATCTTTTCATTAGAGTCATGTTTGTGTGAGCAAAATAAATGCTTTATCACACTGTATTTCATCAAAAAGGACTTGCAAACATTATAGATGAAGAATTAATTCAATAGTGAATATTCAACAGTTAATATTCATTATCGTTTTCAAGTTATAAAGCAAAGTTTTGTAGTAATATGGTTATTAATTAGATTCTAATTAATAATTTCAGCCTTGTAACATTAAAAAAGCAAGTAGGTAAATCATCACTAGCCAACCTACATTCTAGTGATGATTAGCCTTCATTACATTTAGTAATAATTCTTGTGGGGCCATAAGCCTCTGCAAATCTGACCTGAGATTTCAGATGAAATTTTTTAGGCTTATGCCTACTTCAATATTTCATTTTAAGAATAAATTATCCCTGCACTGGATAAAATTGTAATTATCGATAATCTTTTGAAGCTACTCTCAAATCCTTAAAATAGAACTACTTTAGATCTAATTTAAAAAAAAGGTTAGATGAATAATCAGCATGTCAAGGAAAATAAAACTGAAGAACAGCACTGTGTCCGTCTCTTGTTTCAGTATGTATATTTTTGGAGTGATTAATTGAGGACACATTCTTAGAGATATGATGATTTATATGCAGCATTATGTTTTGAACATTTCATATGGGGTACAAGTATTAATGTTTAAAACCACTATGGCACTTCCCTTTGTCATCATAAGCTTGCTATCACGTATCAGAGTAATCTTTTCAGTTAAAAAAAATAACTTTATTCAGAGAAACACAGAATCAGAGAATGTCTGGCATTGAAAGGGACCTCTGAAGATAATCTAGCCCAAAAAACCAGGCTCAGCTAGAATGGGTTGCACAAGACCATTTCTCGGTGGGCTTTGAATATTTCCAGAGGAGATTGCAAGACCTTACTGGGCAGTCTGTTCCAATGTCAGCCACAAAGCATAAAAATTTTTCCTCATATTCAGATTTTTATGTTTCTGTTTGTGCTTGTTGCTTTTTGTCCTGACTTTGATCACCACTGAAAAGAGTCTGGTCCCATCCTCTTGAGGCTTGCCCTTGAGGGGTTTTTTTATGCATTGCTAAGTTACTCATTCAAAAGACTTTTAAAAATTTGGGGCATTTTTGGGTACCTGTAAATAATGAAAAGAAAACTTTAATTAAAGCATAATTCAGCTGATGTCTATTTTGTAGCTTCTACCATTATAAAATTTCCATTTTTTCCCTTTCAGTTTTCGTATTTCTAAATATCCCAGATATATGTTTATTTTTATTATAAGGATTTCTGTTTCGATATTAGGCCTAGAATAAGGACACTTACTGCACCTTAGTTTTCAGCCACGCCAAATGCACCGTAATCATCCTCATCCACAACATCCTCTAGTCCTCCAATGGTTTTCCTATAATGTAGGTGGAGTACATTGCATTTAATGAACAGCTTAGTCTTTCAGAGTGTCATCAAAGATGTATTTAATGCAAGCTGCAGGTTTGGACTGGATTATTCAAACGGGTTTTTTATATTGTACTGACATACTTCGTGGAAGAGTAGAATGAGACTCCTATATAAATGTAATTATTTTGTTGCATTATTTACGCTAGCTATCACAGTCAAAACCTGATAAATTAGTTCAGTATGTCTGCAATTTTATAACCTTGTTTAAAATCCTTGCTCTTTTCATCATGATTTAAGCTTTAGAAACTGAGTTGTAATAATTTTATTCCACCAAATAATAGATATTGTGTTTGAAATATACATCACAGATCCTTCTGTGTACTCTATTCTTATGTGTGTATCCTACAAAGTTAATCTAACTGTTCCTTTGTGCTTGTTCAAATTTTGTATTTCTAGAAAAGCAAAAAAATGTTACATTTTCTTCCCAATGTAATATTTCCTAGGATGTCTGCAGTCACTTATAGTTATGTTTATCATATGAGAATATTTTTCAAACTGTAGAAGCTGTACAACAGACTAAAAGGAAAAAAACCAAGAAAATAACAAATGCTCTCAGATTCAAAATTGTGATTCTGAGCCTTCTTTAGATGGAGCCTAACTTCTGCCTTAATTAATTTGCCTAATTTTAAATTCATTTGTTTCCCTCCCTGTTTATAGATGCTCATCTGAGAATTTTGTGTAGCAGTTTTTTAAAATTCTTGCATAAATGCTAGTGGGAAAAGATAACGGAATTTCTCTGATAAAATAAGTCTTCTTCTGTACTTGAAAAATCAAGCGATTTAAATTAAAATAACAGAAGTTACAAAGGTCCATATGCTTTATATATATATATATATACACACACATATATATATGTATACATACATGCTTTCTGGATTTCTCATGTCAAGCATTTATTGAAAAAGCACACCATTTTTTGAGAATACTCAGGAGCTGAAAATCTTATGGTCAAGAAGTAGATAAAGTCAAACAACGATAATGTCACTTTCAAGGTCTGCGGGTAGAGTGTGGTTCTGAATAATTTCCTACAGATATGGCTCTAGGCATGGAGAATAGAGTGCCAACTGGAAAAATTGATCCCACTCTTTAACTACTATTGGTATGTTAACACTAGGCGTCTGTTTTGTCTCCTCCTCTCAATATCTACTCTAAACTTGCTTAGATTTTGAGAGGCAAGATCATGTCAGATGGAACTAAAATAACTGTTGATCGTTGCTTCCAATGATCAGTACAGTTGTCATCATTATGAAAAAATAATTAGTGATGTACATAATAGTGAACTTCTGGCCCGAAAAATTGCAGATCCAATTTGATCTGATGGTTGGAGTTAAGTGTGCAACTATTCATATGAAATCATTAAAACTTTCTAAAAACAATTTGCAAAAATTCCCCTGAGAAATTGAGTGACTGTAGA
The DNA here is from genome assembly GCA_035222235.1 of Margarornis squamiger. NCBI lineage: Eukaryota > Metazoa > Chordata > Aves > Passeriformes > Furnariidae > Margarornis > Margarornis squamiger. The sequence goes on from JAWWTY010000156.1 coordinate 36,137,895, forward strand.
AGAATTCTTAATAGTAAAATCCTTTAGAGCCTGAGAAATTTAAGCTATTTTTTTCTATAGAATAGAGCTATTTTGTTGAAAAAATTATCGTCTTTTCTATGTGAATTTTCTCTTCAAATAATTGCCTTAAGAATTTTACTTATTTTTTTTTTTCTTTGGCTTTAATTATTGAGAAAGGTTGTTAATACTTGAAGAAGAACATTTGGGTGTGAAAAAGACACCAATTATGTGGAAATATACTTGCTCATACGATATAATGGGTATCATGGATAATTGTGCATATATACAGTGTTGGTTTGAGTTGCATTGGAAATGGATAGGATGCTCATATAGACCTCAGGTAATTGCAGGCCCCTTCCAAAACAGATATTTTTCAGTTCAGTTATTATAATACAGAAGCAAAATATTGAATACTTCCTATTGCCAAAATGTAGGATTGATGTGGTGAGACTGTGTCTTTGTACGGAAATTTCTGAGGAGCAGATAAGCAATTTAATCTTTGGTCCAGCAGAACTGCAAGCAATTGGTTAATCATGCAGTTTTTGTCTTTTTAAATTCCTTGGTTTTCTCTGTCTTTATTAAAACATTGCAAAGAAAAATTAAGCTAGGCTTTTTTTTTTTTTGAGAGTGTTTTTTGCATCCTCAGAAAACAGTCAGTTTGTATTAAGAAATAGGCACAACTGAGCAGCAGTTCTATGAGTCAGTCTGCTTTTGAAATACTGTAATTAAAAAATCAAATGCACTAACTTCTGACTCTTTTTAAAAAAGACTATGAAAAAATTTTCAGCGAGTTTACTTCAAGTACAGCCCTATCCTTTCCTATGTTTCGTTTTATATAATAGTGTGTTCACAAATGCTGAAGGAATTCTGAAGGAATGCAATTTAAATTTCACTAATGTGTTTTTAGCGTGCCTCAGAGTTGGGGAGAAAGGGGAATCAGTGTTTTTTTTTTGTGCAGTTATTGGGTTCTCTCAAAGGTGAAAGCAGTTGCTATGCAAACACATGCAACTAAAAACAAAATTTAAAAAAAATTCGTATCTGACACTGACCTTTGTTAAAAACTTACGTTTTTGTTCTCAGTGTGAGTAGGCCTAACTGCATGAAAGAAAAAATTTCTTATTTTGTATGTATCTGTAGAAAAATAATTGAGCAAGCTTGTTTTCTGTAATTCTAATCCTTTAGTGTAAAAGACCATTTTTACTGTGTGGTTTGCAAAGAGCATGGTGAACAGGATCCTTATGTATGTCCAAGGCTTCTAGATGCTGTACCATTATGAATTATTTAGCACTGAGAAGAATTATGTACATGTTGGTTTTAAGAAGAGTTTTTATTTATAATGCTTATAAGAAAAACAACTCCTAATCCTTCCTGCTTGGACTCAAAAGTTTTTGTTTTGCTTTAAAGTGGGGTCTTCATGTGAAAAAATGACAGGACAGTTAAAAAAAGTGTGTGGTCCTGTTTCACTGAAATGTAACTAAGCATAAGTTGAAGTGAAATAGTAAACTTAGTATTGAGAATAGAGATTAAATGTTGGGCAATGCTTCTGTTTTAAGTGATACTATTTCGTGCAATTTAGAGTATTTTTTTGAATTCTATCCAAAACAGTTTTGCTGGATCTTTCCAAATGAAGTTTTTGTCTCTTGTAATATTACATCATTTCATGTCTTACTTTTATTGCTTATCTTTTCCTCTCTGTTTCTTTTACTTGGAGCGGAAGTTTTACATGTTATATTTATTAAAAATAATTTTGCATCAATTAATGACTTCTATATCATTATTATATATTATGTGAGGTGTTAAAGTGCAACTCTAAAAGCACTTGTAGTGATTGGTTTAGGTGCTGTGGAAAAAAATCAGTTAAACAAAACTGAACAGAGAACAGTACGTTTTCTCCGAATATTTGTGTTACCGAGGAAGGAAACGATGTTCTGTACACATCACTCAGTGGAAGACTTCCAGTACTGAAAAAAGATTTAACTGTATTGCAAAGATATCTCATGCAATGAAGACAGAATGAGAGGTTTTCTTAAATCTGTCAGTATATTGATTTATTACGCACACTCTGTAAAGAGCATAAGAATAGATCCTCAGCTAGAGCGATTTATCAAAGCTCATTGTCATGGGATATCAAACTTCAGAAGCAGCGTAGGAATTCTGGTTTCAGTTATTGTTTTCTGAGATTTTTATGCTAGTTTCTGACAACTTTTTTCTCCCTTCTCTCAAATTCAAAGTGAGATCCAAGACTCCAAATTGGACATTTACCCTTAGCAATGCAGTTCCTATGAAAATGAAAAAGGTGAAATTCTGGATCACATGTCACAATCCAACTTTCACTGTAAAGATCAATAAGATACTTAAGGTGTGTACTGTGCCACGGCATAAGCCAAGTTACTTGTTTGTGAACCTGTATCAGGCAATGGAGACTGACTGCATTCTAGTCTGTTAGACAATACAGTGTCTTTGAGGAAACCCATTTAATCAATTGCATTTGCTTTAATACTGTAGTATTCTGGGAGCAAAACTCTCTGTGTTTCTGTCTACAAAATGAAGGAAATATCCCTCCTGAGCTTTCTGAACCCAAAAGTAATACCAGTGATCCCAATCACCCCCAATGAGAGTCCAGTTTAGTAAGTGTACCTCCATAACACTCAATCCTTTAGGAGGAGGTTTCACATCAGATATACTAGCTGGTGCAAAAATAGCTAAACTATAGTGGTAAGGACTTATATTTTATGAACTTGGGGTTACAGTGAAAAGTTTCATGATTTCTCTTGGTAGTTTTCACACATTATGGCCTTTTGAGCCCTGATAATGTTTATCTAGTCCTTGCATATTGACCTCCTAGGAAAATATTCAGGCAAAAACCTGACTAATAAAGTGATTAAGTGACAGAAAGGAACGGTGTTCACAACATATCCTTGTTCCCTGAAGTTCCATATTAATTTCTTGTAGACAGCTCCTTGATCAGCACAGTTGATTGGTTTGAACTTTGGTCTAATGCCATAAAAATTTCAGTGACCCTCAGCATTTAATTCAGGATTCCACATTCCACTGCAAGACTTAGCTGCCTAAATGTTAGGCAAGGTAACCTGCTGTGCTGGAATGTTTGTTTACCTGCAGTAAATACCTCCTTTAGCTTACAATAGCCTGTTCCAATTTATAAACAGGCTACACATGTAAAATAGTGATTCAAAAGAAAACCTAAAGGTGCATTGAGAGGTTATGACTAAGGAAAATTCCTGTGCTGCAGAAATCATTAGAAGAGTAAGATATCTATGCATGTACCACTAGTTCTGCTAAAAATAAAATAATAAAATCACTGAAGTTATCTCTCTTTTGTGCCTCTCATAATTATATGGGGTTTTTTGCATAGGCAAGTGCTCAGCTTCTAAGAGAGAATCACCTTGCCTGAAAGGTGATCTCTGAAAACCAAAATGCGATATTCATCTTCCTCAGTCATCTGATAAAACAAGCTTTCTAAAACTATTTCCAATAGGGTAATTAGCAATTATTTGGTTGGGATTGGTCAGAGATGAATGCATCTCTTTGACCTCCCAGAGAATGGCTAATGATACAGGCAGTTTAACAGACAGTTTAAAAATGGCAAAAATTTCCATATATAAAATACAAAAGTAGACTACTAAAAATCATTACATTATGAATCTATATAATGCCACTCATCTTTAGATGTACAAAAACTGCACCAAAATGGTTCAGCATACGTGTATCTCTTAAGTTTGTCACAACTATAATGGAGAATATAATTTAACTCTTCAGTAGTTTCACTTTAGAGTTTGCATAAACTTATAATTAAGCAAGTGCTTAAGCACTTTGCTGGATCTTGGCCTAAGAGCTTAATGATTATTTTACAGTATAATGACATGTCCAGTATGAAGGGAAACAAAACCTCTGTCTATAGGACTCATTTGCCATGAAGAAGTCTGTCAGTATACTGCATGATAATCAGTTCAATTCAATGTACAGTAAATTGGATCATTATTATTAATTTTCTCATCTCCCAAGCAATTCATGAACCATTTTTAGAATTTCAACAGTTCATGAATCAGACAAAAATAAATTAAATAAGAACCCAGCCCACAATGAGATGATGAGTCACAGTCCTTTTCTGTATCAGTGTCGATCGAAGTAAATCTGAAGTCTAATGAGGATTGGCACCATGGCAGAAAAGGCCATGATGAACATGAAACAATATGTTGAATTTACATGTTAAGAATTTTTGTTGATTTTGGCAATTTCACTAAAGATTATGTGAAAAATCCATAAACATCTGGATGAGGAGATTGGGGGATATCACTTTATACTAAAATGACGGAGTTTATATTGGGATACAACACTAAAAATGGAAGGGGAAAGTAGTTTCTTGTACAGCTGTTTCCAATTTTGCTAATCTATACTTCAGGCCAAATTCACGATGAAATTAAACCACACATTTTACATTGATGTGTATGTGTCTGAATTAAAGATATGGGTGAAAAAAAAACTTCTGAAGATCTCTAAATCTCAATAATACTTTGGAGGTATTTAGTCAGCTTTATTTTCAGAAGACAAAATTAGCATGTACAGCTGCTATTTGTGGGCCTGTAGTTTTTGAAAAGTGAAGGACTAAGTTTTCAAAAGGACATATGCACATTTTTAGTCCCTGAAACACGGGTGCAGAAAAGGCTGTTCAGAATCAGAGTTTACTTTTCAGTCTGAGATCAAACATTTTCTTCTAAAGGTTCTGTGTAAACATTACAACTTGAAGTTGCTGAGTATCTACAAATTTTAATATTAGTTTTTAACAACAGATATATATGCATATAAAACCTAGGATTCAGCAATAATTCTATTAAGACATAAGGGTATCTGTCTTTGCATTTATTTGTAAAACACTAACTGGTGCATAGCCTATTTTCAAGTTTTTCCTGTTTTTAAGAAATAAATTGAACCCCTAGTCAAAAACAGTATATGTTCTGCTTCAGTAAAACGAAAAGTAAGGAGATCAGAAGTGGAGGACAATGTTTGACAAAGGTCATAACAAAGCTTTTTAGATTATTGCTGTTTGTGTAATGAAATTGTTGCTAAGAATTCCTGTTTAGCATGTATAATTAGGGGTAATATTAAGGTATTTTATAATAACAAAAAATTGGGATAAATAGCACATTCCTTTTTGTACTACAGTACAAAAATACAGTACAGTATGACAAAGATTTCTGTGGAGGAATTGGTTTTGCAACACTTGTCAAAAGCAGTAAAGGCAGTAAATCTTGTTCAGACCAAGTAGTACATGTGAAAGAATGGGAGTACTTACTGGCATCAAAAAACTGCCTTCATTCTTAAACATATTTAAGTATGATCATCAATTTTGAACTCTCAAGGTTTTGAGGTCAGGGTTTGTTTGCTTCTTTTACTTCTATAACCATTGATAGCAATAAAATCTTTTGTAACATTCACTTCCTTAAAACCTGAAGCCAAAGGAATTTATATTTTCATTATTTTATCTTGGTTTTTATTGTCATTGCAAGCCTGAACCTGTTGACCACTTCAAAAATTGGACATTTCTTGGTGCAAGAAATAAAACCATTATTTTTAATTAAAGAAGAAACTTGGAGGGAGGTTGCCACAATTTTAGTACAGCTAATAACTTTTGGACATTGTGCACAGCTAATTACTCAGTAGTTCAAAAAACCCCACCAAAACAAAACCCCCCCAAAAGAGAAGAAAAACAGTTACTATAGAAACTATTAAATCACATGATTTGCATGCTATTTGGAAGAGATAGCCTTACTTTACAGAGCTACTGATATGTCACTAGAGTTGTGGGATTTATAGGTTTATATCACTAAAATCAGAATGTCAATAACAGATTACTGTGGATTTACATAAAATGACATTGTTTAATTGAAGGAAACAATAGCAAAATATTTTTCACCTGGGGGCTTTCATATATTTTTCTCTAAACTTCTTAGATAATTTTCATTTTTACTAGAAACACTGTGTTCTAACTGATGTTCATTAGGGCCTAATCTTTATTTCAAAAGTGAAATAAAGAAAAATAGCTGATTTAGTGTTCCTAATGAGTTCTTAAAGCTTTATGATCTCAAGCTTTAAAGAATGATTTAAAAAACCAACAAAACAAAAACAATAAAAAAGGAAACCAGAAAGTAGATGCAATAAAATAAGAATAATTTTCTAATGCAAGAGTTTTATAAATGTATTGAATTGTTAAAGAACTAGACAATAAATAAAGAAACAAGAAGAGAAATTTTAAAATGTTTATAGTGTGTAGAAAAGCTTGAAATTTTCTTTGAGCCAAAGTAGTATTTTTGATAGTATTTTGAGAGGCTTGCAATCTGATCCAGGAGAAGTATTACCTACATAAATGATAAGACTGAGATGCATCAGGGGTAACTGGGAAACCAGTCTGAAGATTTGCCATCTGATTAGAATTCTAGTGCTTTTAAAATGGTTTTGAATCTTGTGTCTGAGCCGAATCTTAACTGTCAACAGTCACACATATTGCCAGGTCAGTATTTCTGCTACTGTCCTGCCCAGTCATCTTTCTCTGACCATTCCTAAGAATAACTAATACCGTTAAATACCTAGAATAATGCTAGTCATTAACAAAACACAGCTTGTTGAAATAATTGCCATCTTAGGACAATTCCAGTGACCAAAAAGGACACCTTAACATACTTCATTTACTTGGTGAAGAATGACAAGAACAAACCGATCTAAAGATGGACAGTGGGGTTCATTAGGCAGAAAATATTGGGACTGAGACTCAGGCTGCAAATCAAAAGACTGAGGTTTTGTTGATATGCAAAAACTTTCTTTGTAACTGTTTCTCCTGAGAGAGTTTGTCTCTGTTTTATTTTTCATAACCTTGCTGATTTGTTTAAAAGCCACTTTGCAAAAATTTTGTTTAAAAACTACCTTGCAAATGTATTTTAAATAAATATCACTGATATTGTTGCTCAAGTGGGTGTGCCTATAGCTTTAGTTAGTTGGACTCGATTCTGATGGGTCCTTTCCAACTCAGCACATTCTATGATTCTATGATTCCCAGCTGTCTCTATTGATCTTCAGCATGAAACAGATTTTATCCTTGCAGCAGCGATACATAGAAGACCCATGATTGCTACCTTTGCCACTGTTACAGTAGGTCAATAATCTGTCCTGTTTTTTTCAGACTTTATTATGCCTTTCTAGTAGTATACTTAAGCACCCTCTTTACTTCTAAAGCTCTCATTTCCTATTCAGCTTGTCTGATGGGTAATACAGAAGGTTATGGAAATGTGGAAGAACATGGCCAGAGGAGAAGGCTGAGTAAAACACTGAACATTATTGTGGCTGAACCTGTATTATGCACACAACTTCAATACTTGCTATTATATGTTTATAGCTCTTCATCCCTCAAGCAAATCCCAAAAAGTTATTTTTTGGAAAAAGTAGTTGAAATAGGAATTCAGCATTTACTAAATCTCTTGCAGGAACAAAATGACATTTTCCCGCACTCAACTTCTACAATAAAAGGTGGGTACGTTACAGTGTCAGAAAAAAGTGTGTGGAACTATTGTGGGAATTGTAGTTATAACAATACTGCAACAAATTAGGGTAAAAAACATGTATTCAAATTTTTATAACATCCTTCTGCATACTCTCTCCTTTGAATGATGAGGTTTATATAAATACCTCAAAAAAAATCTACCTGTTGTTATTGTCTGAGTTAACAAATCTGTGTAACTATTATATTCTAGACTATGTTTTAAATATTTTTTAGCCAGTAACAGCAAAGTCTTAAATTCAAGGAAGTTTAGTAGGTCTCTAAATGTACATATGTTTTCTGTATGGTTTTTAGTATATGGATGTCTTAAACCTCATAGTGTGTACATACATCGGGGTAGGTGTCATGAAAAACAAAATGCTATTTTTTAAAAGCAGCCTCCATTATGGGCATGTTAATTTTGGTTCAAGTCAACTAGATGATCTGAGATTCTAGGCATTTTTGACAGACAGCTGACACTCCCTCTAAACATTTGAACCATAGATAAGATATTCAAAAGCTGAATATATCTGGATGGTCCTAAGAACTTGAGTGAGAAATTCAGGATCCCAGATCTGGATGTAAATCTCAGGATGCATCCTAACTCAGGTTTGGTTGGGATGTTCATATATTCCATCCCTTTTTTCACTTTTAAACACTCCAGAATCCAGATGAACAAGCAGTTACATATTGACTCTTGTCCCAGAATTTAAATATAGCCAAAGTGATCTCTTACTTACTATAGACAAGAGAGATGAGGAACTCCTTGATAAAGTGGTTGCAGTTGTAAGACATAAGTCTAAGAAAAAAATGAGAAGTGCTTGAAAAAGAGCTCAGCACTTGGGCCCACAAGTATCTACATCTTAATCATCAATAAAACATACACTATTATCTCGTAAAAAAAAAAAAAAAAAAAATTGGGCTAAACGGTTCATGGAATTGAAACACCATGTCCATGCTTTTGTTCATTTGTGCATGCCTGAAATTCTGTGTAATGGTTATTGTATTGCTACTGTCCTTTCCCTGCAATAAATGAGGATGCTTGGTCAGAGCAGTGGGTAAATATGAACTACCATTTTGACTTTATGAGGAAGTAATTCCACCTTTCATTCTGCTTATCTTCTTGTAAAAGTATTACAGTCCTGATAAATATTTCAGGTTGGAAATTTATTGACAAATTTGTTACTGTACTTGGTGTTCGCCAGTGCAGATGAGCTCAGTAAAGGAGCTAAGATTGTGGCAGCCAGGGATAAAGTGGTCATGTCCTAGATGAGCTTGTGATTTCAAGGAGTGTAGCCTGAAAAGGAGCAAAATCAAGACCTTGAAATCTGCAAGAACAAAATTCCATCTGTTTAAGGAGCTGGTTAATGACACCCCTTTGATAATTATCCTTAAAGGCAGAAGAGCTGTCCAGAGATAGTAACTAAGGACATTTTCCTTCAAGCGCAAGAGCTCTCCATCCCAATGTGTAGGAAATCAACCAAGGCAGATCCAGCATGAGAGAGCAAAGATTTGCTCCTTAAATTGAGGAGTAAGAAAGAAATGCACTGCCTGTGAGAGAAGGGACAGATCACCTGGAGAGAGTACAGGGTTACTGTTTGAATATGTATGGTTCGGGTCAGGAAAACCAAGACAAAGTTCAAACAGGACTTGGCAAGGGACATGAAGAATGACAAGAAAGGATCCTATAAGTACATAGGTCAGAAAAGAAAGGACAAGGAGAGTGTACTCCCCCTCAGAAGCAAGAAGGGTGAACTTATGTCAACTGACATGGAGAAGGTTTAGGTAGTCAGTGAGTTCTTTGCCTCAGTCTACACTGTCAGTCAGGCTTCCCACTTATCTCAATTACCTGATCCTCTGTGTGGGTGTGTGGGGAGTGAAGTCCTTTCCACGATAAGCAGATTCTGGACCACATGATGAAGCTGAGTATCCGCAAGTCTGTGGAGCCTTACGAACATGCATCCCAGGGTCCTGACGGAACTGGCTGATGTTGTATGCCTCCATCATTTTTGAAATGTCATGACAATCAGATGAAGTCCCTGGTGACTGGAAAAAGGAAAACTTCACTCATATATTTAAAAAGGGGAGAAAGGAAGATCCAAGAAACTTGCAGACCAGTGAGCTTACCTTGTGCTTGAGAACATCATGCAGCAGATCCTTATAGAAGATGTGCTAAGACACATAAAAAACAAGAAGATGATTCAAGGTGGCCAGCACCACTTTACTAAGGATAAATCATGCCTGACCAATCTGGTGACCTTCTATGCTGGAGTGACTGAAACAGTGATAAAGGGAAGACTGACAGATGTTATCTACCTAGATTTCTGTAATGCCTTCAATATGGTCCCACATGAAATCCTTCTCTCCAAACTGGAGAGACATGGATTTCATGGATGGACTATTCAGTGGATAAGGAATTGGCTGGATAGACAAAGCCAGAGAGTTGTGGTCAATGGCTTTCTGTCCAGATGGAAGCCAGTGAAAAGTGGTATCCCTCAAGGCTTTGTCTTGGGGCCAGTGTTCTTCAGTATCTTCATCAATAACGTAGACAGTAAGATCAAGTGCATCCTCAGCAAGTTTGCAGATGACACAAATCTGAGCGGTGCAGTTTACACAACAGAAGGAAAGGATGCCATCCAGGGGAAACTGGATAAACTTGAGAAGTGAGCCCATGAGAACCTCCTGAAGTTCAACAAGTTCAGATGCAAGGTACTGCACTTGGGTTGGGGCAATCTCAGACACAAATACAGATTGGTAGAAATCATTGACACCAGCACTGCAGAGAAGAACCTGAGGGTTCTTGTGAATGAAAAGCTGGACATAAGCCCACAGTGTGTACTTGCAGCCCAGAATGCCAACTACATCCTAAGCTGCATCAAAAAAAGTATGGCCAACAGGTCAAGGGAGGTGATTCTGGCCCCTCTACCCTGTCCTCGTGAGACGTCACACCAAGTGCTGCAGTCAGCTCTGGTGTCCTCAGCACAAGAAAGATGTGGACCTGTTGCAGCAAGTCCAGAGGGACACAAAGATGATCCAAGGCTGGAGCGCCTCTTCTGTGAAGAAAGGCTTAGAGAACTGAAGTTGTACAGCCTGGAAAAGAGCAGACTTCATGGAGATTTCATTGCAGGCTTCCACTACCGTAAGAGGACTTATGAAAATCAGGGAGAGAGACTTTTTATATGGGCAGATAGTGACAGGAAAAGGGGCAATGGTTTTAACCTGAGAGATGGCAGGTTTAGTTAGATGTTAGCAAAAAATTATTTACACTGAGGGTGTTAAGCAGTGGTACAAGTTGCCCAGAGAAGTTATGGATTCCACATCCCTGGAAGTATTCAAGGCCAGGTTGTATGGGGCATTGAGCAACCTGATCTAGTGAGTGGCATCCCTGCTCATGGCTGGGAGGTTAGAACTAGATGATCTTTAAGGTTTCTTCCAACCTTGACCATTCTATTATTCTATATTTGTTCAGTCATATTAACTTATTCATAGAAGGTTACTTAGTTTTTAATCAGTTTTCAAGGTGAATTAGAAGAATTGAATTTATAGTAAGTTGCCCTTTTTTTTTTAAAGTAAATTATTTTGATTAAGCCATCTTCTGAAATGAAATTGCCTGAATAAATATTTTATCTGCAATACATAGCATTTTGATCTTATATTATATGGGTCCTGTTTGTTGATTTTAGATTATTACAATAAATCACCTTTTCTAAATACAGGCACAAAACCATCATATCTTCATTAGATTACAATAATTTTGTAGAATAACATTTAACTTTAGTAGTTTTTATTAAAACTACTTTTTACTCATTTAACTTTTTATTATTCAAAAAGGAAAAAAAAACTTTTCCATCTGTTCTCTATTTGCTTTCTCCTTCAAAACAATTTTGGCCTTCTGTTTTGCCAAAAATAGTAGTACTTAACTAGCTAAAGAATGATGCTACTGTGCAACTCAGCACATATCTCATAAAATTACTGTTCTTGCTATTGTTTTATTAGGAAAATATAGAAACATTTGAGCTTAGTGTTTTCAGGTCTCCTGACAGAGGTTCTGTTTTGTACATTTCAGGTATGATGTCTTATTAGTGAAAAACTAAATAATATTTCAACAGTGAGACAGTGCGGTGGAATGCTCCCCCTCTCCAGTCCCCCCTGGCCACATGGTCCGTGAGATGCCCCGGGTAAGAGACACACAGAGACCGCAGGGGAGGATGCAGAGAGAGAGAGTTTATTCACATGGTCAGGAGTATATAAAGGCTTTTAGGGAATTTTGGTTGCAACCAATAGAAATCAAGAGATAACAGCCAATGGGGAAAGGGTTAACAAAGGACCAGTCGGGGGTGGGGGGGGGGGCTTCACATAGTACTGCCAGGGCAAATTCCTGCATACTAGGCTAGGGAGATAAGAGCTTCCTCA
>JAWWTY010000156.1:36163730-36243730 GCA_035222235.1 Margarornis squamiger
GCCTCTTTTAACAGATATAAAACTAAAAGCACAGACTTGCAAGCAGTTTTGTAAATATCTTTACCATGATTAGCAGTTCCACTGAACATATTTAATTCATTAGGACTTCTCTTGTGATGAAATGTATACAAAAGACTAACATACTCTTAGTTTGGTTTAAAGCCCATTAAATGCAACTATGAATGCAGTTTTCTGCAGTTACATTTCTTTAATACCTTGCCCAAATTCAAAACCTAAAGTCAGTCTAAATTCCATTTAGTCTAGCTCAGCATCCTTTTACAATATACATATAAATACAGTATTTTTAAGTTTACACAGTGTTTATAAGCAACAATTATATTGCTTTCAGAAACATTGATGGATCTGCCCTCTACCATGCCAGAAAATGTCAAATGTATTTGATGAAAATATCAGAAGCCCACAAATAATATTAATGTTCTTTTCAGTGATCTCAAACTAAACATCCTAAAATAGAATTGTGTTTGTGCCAGGTAACTGCATTTCTAGAGAAAACACTTATCACAGCAAAAGTCTGATGAAGGTTACTGAAAAATGGGTGCCAGAGGAGGTAAACCCATATTGAATTATTATTCCATAGGTATTTGTCGACTCTGCAGTTTGGAAATATTAAAGGCCTCTTTGACATTCATTTCTTTTCTTCCAAGAAAAATTGTTCGTGGACAATCTTGAAAACGTTTGAGTGCTATATTTGCAAAAGGCATTCTTGAATTATGTCTTTGGTGTTTTCTTCCAGCTATAGGAATCGGTGTGGCCTTCATTGAATAAAATCAAATAATTTCTCTTTAATGACCAATACCTTTGAAGCTTTTAAGGGTTTTTGCTGTATCCTGGAGTACTTTCTTTGGCCTTATATTTACACTATTCTGAGCTCTGTTGTCCAAGAAGTAGAAATTCATATTGGTGCAAATGTGGTAAAATAGCAATCCAATTAGCACTATACACATTTTAACACATATGCAATATGTAACAAAAATCTAGAAGTTGTTTGTAACTGTGAAAAACCTTCTTGGTACTCAGTACTTCCTAGTGTAAGCTTTTTGCAGGACAATTAACCTTAGCATATAGAGCAGCAGCTCTGAAAATAAATACAGTGGAAAACACAGAAGAAAGACATCATGGTTAATGCAAATTAATGTAATCATAGATTCAGAAAAAATAAACTACTCCAGTGCCACAGTTTATTTAGTTTCGTTACTTGACAGTCTTAACCTTTCTTTCTATTCTGGTGATTCATATTTATCATCTTCTTTGTTGTGAAATGATTTTGCCAAAATATATTTATATTATTCCATCTTTTTTCCATTTTTGATTGATTCCTGAAGAAAAAAGCCCCAAACAAAATCAAGAATGTATCTATTTCACAATTATGCTTGCTCAATGCACTATGATTTTTTTTTTATTGTGACTGAAGTCTTTTTCCAAGGATCTGTGTGCTACAGACAGATTTTTTTTAACCAGAGCAAATTCAAGTGCAGCTTTAGCCTTTCGTACTCAGTCTCCATCGACCTGTCAGAGACATCACAGTGATTGACTGCCCTGGCAGATGTGCCGCTATAACAGGTAACTTGATCATCCAGACCCATCTGTCTCTCAGTCCTCTTCAATTCACACTTTCAAAATTATTAGAGATTAAGGAGGGGTCGGATTCTTTGTTGTGATTTTTTTTTTTTTTTTTAATGTAGGATATCTGTATTTCACAAAAGGTTACCCTTGGTAAATGAATAGTGATGTACAGTACTTGAGCCATATCCTACTAAGAGGAGCTTCCTAGCATTGTTCAGTGTCAGTGTTTCAGATCTGGGTTAACAATATCCAGAGAATTAAAAAACTTGCTTGTAAGATGTCTAAAATTAAGGACAGTTTTTTAGAACCACTGTGGTAATAATAGAATGATGTTTCAAAGATATCAGTTGCAATGTGAGACAGATGGGCTGTTTAACTGCGCTTAGTGAGAGGAGAGGACCTGATTCAGTGGGAGTATTTTCACGTCTTCTCTTCAGTGCCCACAGCCTGGCAAATGTTGTGACATCATTAAGCTGAACTGCTGATTTTAGATGGGTCTGGAACAAGAACGGGCAGGGGTAACTCAAGCTTCCTGCTGAAATGCAGTTAACTAATTTACTCGTGTCACTATTTCTGATAATTACTTTTCACCAAAATATTTTGCTGTGCTTGTGTGTAGAGGATTTCATTCCACAAGTCAACACCCTAAGTGTTGTAGCCTCACAGGATCTATCAACAGCTTCTATTAAGAGAGAATATAATCTTGGTGAGAGCAGTGGCTAACACTTCTCTTTTCTATTTCTCAGTAAAGTCTACTGCATACTCACTATCAAGGGATGTACATTGGCACAGATGACATAGTTCACAATATAAGGGGAAGTAACATACTGAAGCAAGCAAAACAAGGTAAAATGAATGACAACTGACAAAAAAGCAAGTGAACTCAGAACATTTTTTTTCAAATGAGAGGAATAAAAATATGTTAAGTGTGTACATAAGCAGTGACACATGCAGAATAAAAAGAGATAAATAATGGGGGGAGGGGTAGAGGACTAAGGAATATATTAAAGCAGAAAAGATCTCTCAGGTGCATATCAGCAAGGCTTTTGGAGCATACTAGAAACTGAGGTGACTTTGGGAACCACAGCAAAATTAAAACTTCATGCCTTCCTGAAAATTATGTTTAGCATGCTGGACCTACAACTGTAGCAGGATCTAATCCACTCAGGCAGTGCCTGTTGTTTCATTAATAAATTTCAATGAGTAAATGAGACCAGTAGGCTTTTTATGAAGGAATCTGTAATTATAATTGTACTGTTTTGATTTTTGGAATAGGAAAAAAAATCAGAAAATTATTCACTTTTAATATGTTACATGATATATGTGGAGGGTTTCTGGTGCACAGTCCTTTGTTCCAAAGCCAGCAAACCAGGTAGTATGATAGTCATCACTTTGGCATGATTCGTGGAGAACAGCGCTGGAGCAAACCAACACACAGCTGAATACAGACAGCTGAGCAGTGGCACAGGCAGGAAAAGGTGTAGAGGACTCATAGGAGAATACTCTGTGAATTAACCAGTTTGTTTTTATCCAAGGCACACCTGTGCAAGAATGGCCCAACCTGTTCTAAATGGAATAATTACTCTGGTGTGGGAAGTGAAAATGCCAGTTTCACTTCTTGGGGTTTTCAGGCTGAAGATGGGGTGAAGACTTGAAGCAATGAGTTTTGAGTAGACAAAATTGCTGTGGATGCTTTGTGACAGAGTTGCTGGGCCATGTCTCTATGTAGTTGCAAGCCAAGGTAGACTTCTTCCAAGAAAGCTGCTGCTTCATTTAATATACATCTTAGGAACTTCTGGGTAAGTAATGTTGATACTGCATTGATCTGTTTCAGTCATGTTATATGTCAGTCTTGCATAATACTTTATCTAGATTTTTGATAACTTATTAAGTGGGTTTCTTGTGCAATGATCTTTAAATAAGAGGCATGGAAATTCTAAAAAGGAAACCCGTTCCAATTTAATGACATATCAAGTGAACCTTATCTTTTTCTGAATGATTTTTTCTCAGTTGGGAAGAACATTATCTAGAGACGAAACGTTGGGACCTCATGGCAACCAGCATCCTTGAAATATTAGGATAGAAGTTACATCCAAATAAAAATTTATAACCAGGTATTGACTCAGAAAGCTCAGAGCTTGACCTGAGTTTATATGACCCCCTTGTAACTTTACAGTAAACATACTAAAATATGCATATCCAGTATGGCAAATATGTCAGTATGTAGTCTTTGTACAGTCCTTAGAAATTAATAAGATATGGATGCAGCTAAGATGTCCTATAATAATAATAATAATATGCCCATGAATGTTTAAAAAGGAATTAAGTCTGTTAAAACATTTCGTAGTAACAGAATCTAATCAAGTGATAATGAACGGTACTGAAGTGTACTTCTCATTACTATAGAAAATACTGTCCCAGTGTATCTTTTATTTCTAGGTGCTAGTCTTTCAAAATGATTAATCTGAGTTTACCCATTTGGCCCAGTGAGGTGCAGACTCACAGAGTTGTCTTTCAAGAGTCAAGCTGTAAAAGTATATCTCTAGAAATGCTGTGTTCTGCATATGATAAGTTACAAGACAATAGCCTGGAAAAAACATTAGAGTGGGCTTGAATAAGATGAAAGTGGAAGTATGTCCATTCAAATAATAGAACTAAAGATGTGATTTGTGGTAAGACAATCTCAAGGTTTCCTCTCTGAGCTATTTGATAAATCTGGTTTTAATACAAAGGAGAAAATTCATTCTTTAGCACTATGGTTCACTCTTCAGTCTTAATCTAGCATTAACATTGATTCTATTCTCTCTTAGGGCAGATACCAAAAGATATTTGGAAGGTACATGAGAGCTGACCATATAAAGCCAAGACTGAATTTTGGACAACAAGCTTCTCTACTATAGGGCCCTCAAATATCAATTGAAAGTAAGTTGTCTAAGCATATTGAAAGGTTCAGTCTGCTTCACTTGAAATGTTTGCAGAACAAATTAAGTTTTTCTTTGTTCCATCTTTGCACGCACCATAATACACACCAACTATATAAACTAGAAATAAAATATTTTTTTACTGTTTTGTAACTATTTTATAACTTTTTTCTGCTTATGTTTTTCCTTTTCAATTCTAACAATTCCCAGAGTTAATGTAAATACACAAAAGCTGAACTTGTTTCTATGGTAGTTTATACTTAACATGAAATATATAAGGAAGAGTTGAATCAAAGAATTAAAACTCGCGTGTTTCTCCTAAGTTAACAGTCCAACAGCTTGCTTAGTTCTGTTTTGTTGTGGTTTTCTCTTCTCAAAGCTTCAGTGGAAAGGATAGAAAGTGACACTCCTACACTTTAGTCATTCTGTAGGGCATCTCCTTGAAAAAAAGGATATGTAGGATTAGTCACCCACAGGCAATGGAGGAAAAGGAATCTATTGCTTGTATTTCACAGGAAAGGGAATTATATAAAAGATAGACATCATTTTAAGTTGTCTTTTATAAGACTGTAGGAGGTGTGAGGACTACAGTTTTGGGGCATGTAACAAACCTTGGAGCATTAGCTGTTGAATAACTTTCCAGCACTTGGCTGAAGGACTGCTGATTTATGGCACCCACTTTCATTTTGTTTGAAGTCAGTGGCTATCCCCTCCAAAATATGAATTGTACCTAGACAGGTATGATTAAGTACCTCAAGATCTCTGAAGGCAAAATATGAGGAATCCTCCAGAGGTCAGAACAAATAACAAATTTCGTCTCTAGGCAGCTGCAAATGAAGATCCCTTTTCACAAAAGAACTTGCTTATTTTGTATCTGGCCCTAGCTTCACTGCTGGACATAACTTCTACATAATATTAGATCTCTATACCTAACAATGGCATGCACCATAGCCCATGAGATGAGAAGACACTTAAGGTAGTCATTGGTAATGGGAAAGGTGAAGGTAATCTTCGAATATTGCCTCTCTCTGGGACCACAAATCTTAGACTGGGCTAGCCTTGGGAAAACATCTTCCCCTTGAGTTCTTAAAGCTAAACCATTTCCCAGAGTTACATTCTGAAGTCCTGCATTTAACAAAGAGAGGAAAGTGGGCAGATTTTTCTTTTAAGAAAGATCAAGATGCTATTCATGTGTGTAGTCTTTTAGAATTTAGACCACTCACTCATGTAGGACAGATACATTCAGGTTTGTGTTTGACTGAAGTAACTCACCAGAACGTATTGATTTTTTTTTTTTTTCCTGTGAAAGGTTATGGGCATTTTGCGTCACTACACATGTGTTTTTGGGGTATCTTCTCTTTTTCTGTAAGATTTTTCCATCAAAGCCATAATAGTTCTTGAGTTGGAGAGCAACACAAAATGCAAATAAACATCAACATTAATTCTATTACCTAAAGGGAAGGCCACTTGTCTGTGAGAAATAAATTTAGATTGCCTTTTCCATTTGAAACTTTTAAAGCTTTTTTTCTTTTTTTTTTTTTTAATTTATTTATTTATTTCCTCTTTTTGGCATGTACTCAAAATTACAAACTCTTTGATAGTTTTGCTACCAAAACCGATGGCACATTTCAGGTGCCCATAGGCTGCTCTAAAATGGAAAATTTTGAAAACTGAAGTTCATAAACTAGAAGTTAGACTCTTCTTATCTGAACTTACATTCTATTATAGAAATATATCTAGATTATAGTGACAACCCTATGTCTGTTGGTATGAAAGTCCTTGGATTTCAGCAAAACTATACCATGGAAGACTTTCAATGTTTAGAATTTAAGAAGTACTTGAAAAAGTATCTTGATTTTTAAAACAAAAACAAAATCAACGCCCCCACCACCAATAAAAACAAAAAAAACAACTACAAAATCCCCCCAAACAAACAAACAAACCCAAACAACACCCCCCCCCGCCCCAAACCAGCAACAATAAGCCAAATTAACAACAAAACTAGCTTTCTTGTTATAAAATTATGCTTAACATTTTTTCCAAAGACCTCTTCTGAAGGATGTTTGGCTCTTCCAAACTGTTTTCTTCTGTTTTCTGAAAGATAGCTATAGGTCTATGCATATTTTATCTCTGCCCTTTTACTGTGATTTCTAGCTAATTATACCAATACAAGAAGCCTAAAACAAATATGATTTTTGCAGATTATAATATGAAAACTATCTTGCCTTTAGTGTATACTAACAAGATTTGTTCATGCAATTATTATTAACAAGGACTCCACCTACTGGTTCAAATTATGCCAGGCAAGCAATCACAAATCTAGTTCATGCTCAATAAGAGTTTAGCTGCCTAAAGCTGCAGTACTTTAAGTATTTATATATCTTCTGTGTAAACAATCAGGTATACATATACCTTTATACTGCTCTTCAAATTCATTAACAGAATTCACCTAATTTGCTTTCACAGATGACTACCCTAACTCCTATTTCTCAAGTTTAGCTGTGAAAATCAATTGAATATGTGCCAATAAAAAGCAAAAGGTCCAAAAACCATAAGATCTTTCCCCCTGCATATATGATCTCTATAAATTAAGTCATAGAGAACGATTCAAAAAACCCATTAATAAAAATGCAGCCTGGCATAGTACAAGTAAGCACTGAAAAACATGTAAAAGCTGATTAAGCTCCTAATTCTTCAACTTCACAACCTTGAAAAGGCAATAGAGGAGAAAATACTGTGATAGAGTGGTGAGGTTTTTTTAGCAGAATTAAGATAAAATAAACCATTTATAGTTAAGAAGTTTTTGTAAATTAGGTTTCCTTTTCTAAGATATATACACACATGCACATGCATGTGTCAGCAAGCCATCTCTATTTATTTTTCAGTACAACTTGTTATGCAATTATTTGCGTATAATCTACATAATCGCTGGATATTATTTCTTTCACACACACATTTCCCACTGAAATTTATGGGACATTTACGTATTCAAGGAATACACAATTGCTTCTATTCACATATAGTTTAATACATGGAATGCATCAAATGATACAGATTCACAGATGAAAGTCAAATTAGGTATGGATGCAGAAGCCAGTGTTGCACCAAAATAGCATTGCTTTAAGTAATTTTGTTGCAAGAAAGTATGCTATTTTTCCAGACATAAATATACCTCAGTGTATATGGTTCTTAAATGGTCATTTGAATTTTGTTATAACATTTCTGTCAAGTACAATATCAATAATGAGACATCTTAAGCATGTTCATTTCATTGATACGATGAGCTTTCCCCAGCTTTATGAAGTATTAACTGAAAGAAACACTGATACAATATGGTACCATGTGACAGGAAAGTCATTCACTAAGGTCCAAAAATTGTTTTTCCTGTCCATTCCAGCTGCTGCTTTTCAATACTGCATAGAAGTCTGACAATAGTACACATATCAATATGAAAAAAATGCTGTTGTTGTTGGAATCAGTCTACAGGAAAAAATTTTAACCCAAGGGGAAAAAAAAGTAGCCCACTAAATAAACACAAAACAAAGAATGTGGAAACACAGCACAAATCTACCCAACAAAATTTACCTGACCCTTTAAAGCTCACCAAAACATGACAGAAGGTCCTCTTGATAGTCTGTATCATATATATGTTCTGAGACTGTGGTGCCCATATGTTCAATAAAACTGTTGAATCTCAAAGTTATAATAATTTGCAACGAGGTGCCAGAACCAATTATTAAATATCATATGATCCAGCAGAGATGAAATAAAAATATACAGGGTCGATTTTACTGGCTCTGACTGTTGTGAGGATTATAAAATACTTAGAATTGCAGTTTAAGTTAAGGGGAGTCTTAAACACTTCCTTATGCTCAAATTTTGCTCACAGTAGAATATCAGAAGCCAAATGCAGATGGTACATTTTTCTAGGTACAGAGAGAAGACTGCCCTTACCATTATTGATTTGAATATCAATTTAGTAAAAAAAAAAAAAAAGCTATTATTATGACATCCTTTAATAGTGTAAACCTTTGTTCAAAAGAGCAAGTGACAGCCAAAAGTACAATTCAAGTGAGAGAAAAGGTACAGTGTGATTAGATCAGTGAATGATACCATCTTGGCCAAATAGCTGCCTATAGTGTGGAAAAAGAAGACATTTAGGACTAAGTGTAAACAGTCATTATTTATTTACCATGACATCTCTTAAACATGAATGAGTGAATGTTTTAAATACTAGTTTCCATCTTTTAGCCAAGGTCAGCTGTTTCACACTTGCCTGTGCTTTTCCTCAAGTTTTAAAACCTAGAGGTTGACCTGAGATGTTTATATTATTCTTAATTTTTATTAAATACCCAGGAGGAGTTCAGCTGAAATGATTATTTATGAAGTTCTCCATAAACCCACAGAAATGTGCTTTCAAATTAACTGCAAAGCTTCTTCCTGCTCTGTGTGCCTAAGAATTAAATATTGTATTATACAACAGGACAAAAAAAAAGTTTGAATTCTGACAACAAATGCAAACCTCATCTTAATGTATTATGGCTGTAATCATCAAAATGTTACTGCTGTAGGAAAAGTATTTCTGCCCTCGGTTATTGGAGCATTGCAAGAATAAGACCATGTTTGTCTATGTATGTTTACAGCACCTGTCAGCCGATACACGAGAAACAAGAAGAGTAATGTAAACTGATCCTAGCCTTTTGCTGAATATTTAATGCAGTCTGCTGGAAAGAAGAGCACAAACATTCTACTTTTCCAAAGCCTGTCTTCCTTGCCCTCTTCTAATTTTCTCTGGGGAGGGATGTGTTTCAAACTTGGTCACTTCTATTGCCCATTTGCTTCTAGATCTTTACTTTTCAGTCTTGGTTTTCTTCCTGTCTCCTGAAACTAAATTTACTTCATTTTAGCCACCTCACAGCAGACTTGTGTGTATATATTTTCAAGGAAATTTGATTGTCTGTATAGATTTTTAAATCAGCTTTCAGATCAAGTTCAGAAATTTGTAAACTGTTGTGTTGCATCAGGCAATAGTGGAACACAAACCTCAGATGCACATCGCCCACTACTATAAAGTGATCTTTAAATGAGACAACTAGGGCATAAATAGATTGAAGTGGCCAATAATGGGAAAACAAGTACCCAGTCCAAGTGCAATTGTAAGAAATTTAAGCCTCAGGAAGTTGCATTATATTTTTTATTAAATTGAGGGTATATTCACACTTAATGTGGCTTGAAATTTGAACCAGTATTTTCTGTCTTTGGTTACCTTACTTTAGAATTCCTTAATGGGCTGGAAATGTAATGCATAATATCATATGACTTATTTAAGTTTTCAAGTTAGTTTCTCAAAAGTTGTAATTTAATTTAAATTGACAACTCTACAATAAACCACTGTTCTCTCATAGCAAACAGTATCTGACCTAAAATGCATGCAACAAGACTCTAAGATTCTAACAAAATTCTACTTCTTTGTCATTTTAACCTTGTTTACAACAGAAAGCACCTAATTTTGAGCAGAACTACCAGCTAGCAGTATGTAAAACATTAGCTTTCAACAAGATTTAAATCCTATTTATATTCAGTCTGCAGTTTTTCCAATAATCAAGAGAGAGAAGAAAAACACGATGAATTATCCCATTGATCTACAAAGAATGAATTTATGCATAATCCAAAGGAGTCCTTTTTAAAAGGATATCTGAAATGTTACCTGTTAACACAGGAAAATAGAGAATCTATTCGGTGCCAGACAAAACAAATTCTGCAAGCGAAAATCACTTTAAAAATTATATATAGTGAACTATGGAAATTGTGAAACATTGGGATTTCTAAGATCTACAGACTTGGCTAATCAAAGGAAATGAAAGAGGTGTGACCTTTGCATCTCTTGAATATTCAGAGAGTTATATGTCACTTTGTCAGTCTCAAGACCCATGTCTCCATAAGTGTCAGATGTATTCTCTGATGTAAGATTGACTCAGAAGCTGGAATGAGTCGGGTCAGCTACCTGTGGAGAAGTCACTGCAGTTAGTTCCAAATGGAAAATACAAAAAATTATTTCCTCTGAGTGCTGGCTGGTTTAACAGCTCCATGGTTCCACCTTCCCGAAGCTTGCAATATTGTCCTGGAAACTTCATAATCACATTTTATGTAAAGTTGCCAGTTTTGGGAGGAGGAGAGGCAACTGATCTCACCCTTTGCCCACTAATATTTTTGTGCATTCTTATGGGAAGTAACCTGTCATCTCCTTTATGAAGCACTGTCCTGAGGTAATCTCTGTATTGCTGAAAAAAACCACTGCAAAGAAAAAAAAAAAAAAAAAAAAAAGAGAGAGAAAAAGAGAAAGAAAGAAAAAATAAGAATTCTGACATGATGTCACCAAGTTTTAGCTTCCTGAGATTAATACATAGTCTCCACAAACTGTAAGGACTGCCATTTATAGGAAGGATAAGTTTCTGTAAATGTCAGAAGTATTATTTCTCACAGGACTAACATGAGTTTGTTTTTGCAAAAACATTAGATTTGTGGTTTAATTTGGGCATAAAATTTGGTAGGAATTGGAAGAGCTATTGGATTAAGGATGTAAAGGATGATTGTAGAATTAAAACCATGAAAAGCATATAGTATAACTCATTATATTCAAGTTTTGCCTTGGGTTTGATGGCATACTGATGTGTTTTTCCCTGTCAGTTTGATGTCTTTCAGTTCTTCCTCTTTTAGTGAAAAAGTTTACAGACTCATGATGTGCCATGAAAGATTCCATATATAAGTTTTATGTGCGTTTCTGTGTCCATATATATATTCACAGACACACACAAATATACGTATAATTTAATTTCTAAATGCTTTGGAGTTATTTAAATGTCTCTAAAAATACCAGTTGGCCTGTTGTTTCTGTTAATAGCAAACAATATAATATGCCATATCCAGCACAGGTTAAGAAAAGGGTAAAGGTGAAAAAAGTTTTCAAATCTTTTACTAAATTGATAGGGAATAATTTCCAATATTTATGTAAGTACCTTATGTACTTACTAATGTACCGGACCTTTTTTCTTGTAATTGTATTTTTATTCATCTTCCTAGTGAATATTTATAACTTATGGTTCATTACACTGTTAAAACATGGTGCAAATCCCAGTACGTGAATGACTTTTAGTTGCAATAAGGTAGAAAACATTATTCACAGATGTCAGTGGCAGGAATGAGTGAATCACTGTAGTGTGGAAAGGGAAGCTAAAGAGTGATGCACTGCTATATAAGTTTAGGTTATTTGGATTTAGTGGCTGACTTTGGTTGCTACCTCCCCATACAGTCAACAAAGTGTCAGAAAGCAGCTCAGGGTACCTAGCGACCTCTGTCTTTTAACTTTGTAGGAGTTCTTTGGCGAAGACAACTTAATGTGATGCCCTCTAACTAAAAGAGCCTAAAGGAGATTGAGATGCCACAGTTTCAGAAAATATGCACTGGATGACTGGTTTTGGCAGATGCAGAGAATTAAAAAACTTGAAATAAAACTGATAAAAAAACCCCCATGAGTTTGTCTTTCTTATTTAAAAGGATATTTTTAGTTTCTAAAAATGCCAAAAGCCTTATAATATCCTTCGTTCTGGCTTAGATTTCAGCCAGGAGTAGAATACTCTTATGTGTCTCTAATGAAATGTGTTGACACTATGAAATTAGAAAAGGACTGATTCCATACCCAGTGAAGTCAATGGAAGGGCTGACTGATTCCTGTGGGTATTGGTTCATCCCCACATTGTGTTTTTATTCTAAGGGTTGTTCTTCTACATCTTGCTTTTTTTTTTTTTTTTTTTTTTTGCTGCTAGCAGTCAAAATAGTAAAATAAGAATAGGAAGTTTGGATAATAATTTAACACAAATACAATATGTTAGAACTAAGTAAATAACAACAACATTAATTTATTAAGATTAAAAGTTAACTTGTGGGAAGTAAAGAAAGGAACATTATGGGGAAAGTCTTTGAGAGAATGTATTACGATTTCTAATCAATAGAAATCTTATATGCTGCAGGTGACGGTTGCATTTCCAGTTGCTTGTTTGAGCCATACATGTCAGTCAAGCTCGGCCTAAACTTTATACATGATAGCTTTGCTCGATGTTGAATCTATCATCTACACAAAAGCACACTTTTTTTTCCTTTCTACTTGAAATCTCTTTTCTGGAGTTCCTTCCTTAGTCTCAATGCTAAGGTTGAGCCAAAATTTTACAGGAAAATATCTGTCATCCCTCTGCCCTTATTCCAGGCATTTAATTGTAACTACAAATGTGGAGACAATAGCAGGTTTGGAACCTTTCTCCACCTGCAAGGGAAGATATTTCTAGGAAATCGCAAAGATTTCTTTTTCGTACTGTCAGTTTCCTTATTCCTTTGAGGTTATGATTCAGTCAAGAATTAGGACAAAAATTCAAAATGCTGCAGTCTCCCAAAGTCTTTTTGCAGTTAATGGAAGACTGGGACAATTTGACATCTAAACTTCAGCCTTGTTCTGACTCACTTGTTGAAGAACTACAGAAATACACCTCCAAAGAATGTTAGCTTTTGTAATTAGTCTTATTATTTCTCCAAATACAGACAATTGAGGTCATATGCTTTTTAAAAGAAAAAAATAGGTAATTCAAAAAGAGGTAGTGAACTCTGAATGGACAATCTATGCACTGTTAGAACCACTCATGACAGCTTCCCAAAGCACTGGTTTTCTGTGGAACTGTAATCATATTATAAATTTACATCCCGGTTCAAATTTTTTGGTTTAGAACATGTTTTCAGTTGAATTCTCTCCCTCATAGCTTCCACTACATTTTATATTTATTGACCACAGAGAAATTCTTGAAGATACGGAATAAATTCCACCTCATGGTTTGAGTACTTTTCTCTCTAGCAATCTGTTTCTTAACATAATGCAAGCACAGACAAATGGAGCCAAAGCCAGTCTTGTGTCCTGAATTAAACAGAAACCAAGACAGCATTCTGTCTTGCTTTCCAGCTATGGTCTCACAGGTGTGAAAGTGATCTGTCGAAATTGCCCTATGAATACTCGAAAAATGAAAGGCTCACAAGAGATGTTGAATCCTTCTTGACCTTAGGCTACAGTCTTGTCAGTCCTATTTCCATAGGCCATTCAAAGTGCAATTAACTCCTAGACCTTTGAAACCTACCTTACGGGTTTCAGAATACTACTATTTAGTTGTACTCTTCCTGAAGAAAAGTTGTAGTCACAGACTATGGAAAAAATTATGTGCAGGTGGGCTGCCATAATTCAAGAATTTGACTTCATTTAGCACAGGAAGCTGAGGGTGTGAAAACATTAATGCTGACACACTATCCAGATGGCTAGTTTACCATGTGCAAGAAGACAGTACGGCAGTGATTATGATGGAGCCAAAAATTACACGTGGAGATGGAACAAACTTCAAAAAGTCAGTCTCTTAAATGTGCCATTATACAAATTAATCTGATATGTTCATCTATTGCCCTACTAAAATATTACTCGTAGAATATTACAGGCAAGCTGTTCTGAAAACCAAGATATTATCTTAATGCTATTTTTGTGATGCCTGAGATGCTCCATCACAACCTTTTTTTACATACATTCTTCATAGTCAGTCTATGCACTTGAAATACATAGATGCATATTACAAAAAACGTAGAAAGTGAAGGGAATATTAGCACATTTAAACAGCACAGGAAGTGTGTTATTTTTTTGTGTGAGAGAAGGAATCTTGAAAGAACTTATAGATTCCTACTCTCAGCTGCTCAAAGCTAATAGGAACTGCAAGTTCCAGTACTGAACAAATTTATTTTCTCCTTGCTTAGGAAGTATTTGCTTACTCAAACGACTAGTTTAATTCCGTTCTTTCAAAAACTCAGATTTTTTTAGTTAATTCTGGCTCTACTCAATAGTCCTTGGATTGAAGCAAGCTGACTTTGAAAATATTTGGCAAGATTGTTCTTATAAAATTTCTGAAACTGGAGAAATTAGGATTTTCTAGAAATTTCTCCCTAGGATTAATGCTGGGAATGTGACTCCTTTTGTAGCACTCAACCTGATGGAGCTCCAATTCCAGTTGAGGTTTCAGTATCAATCAGAGTAGACAACATAGTATTTTTCCTCCTTAAATATATGCTTGAAAAACAAGGGAAACTTCATTAACATTGTAAATGAAATAGATACTCTATCAGGACATACTCCATCAGGATGTAGCAGGACATAGCTCAAAAGATCTGAGATAAAATTTAGTTATGTTTGAAATACAGTTGCATCAGACAGTAGTTTAACTGAAAGATGCTGAGAGCAGATTTTGTGAAGCAGGTTTTACTATGTGAGAAGATGACGAGACAGAAATGCAATAGTGCTGAACATGTTCTGGATAGTTTTCATGAATAAAAAGCCAAATTTATTAGGAAGTTATGTGGTGGTCCTGCAGACTACAAGAATTTTATGTAATGTTTGACTGCACAAAGCAAGGTGATTCGCTTAAACAATCTTAAACCAGGAACTCATGCTGCAACCAAAGAATTGAAAATTCTGTGGAGAGATCAATTTTCATAGGTTGCTTTATTGCAGATAGGTATGCACAATCTTCCCTTTACCCCTTGAATGGTACAGTTGTGTATACAATGGTGGTGTGATTCGGTGTTCTGTTTTGCCTTCAGATAATATTATTCTATTTCTGTTTTAAAGAAAAAAAAACAGAAACATGCTTTCCCAACATTCTTCTACTAACATTTTGCATTAGTTAGTTAGCTTTATTTGTTTTATAACAGAGGCACAAGCAATATCAACAATTTTGAAGACTGAAATGAGACAAACAGAATTTACATTAAAGTTGATTTCTCGTGATCTGCTGACACTGCTTAACATGGTGTCCAGCAGTGTTTCCTTGTTTCCATGTTCTTCTTCATTGGTTTCTATACCTGGGTTGTTACTCACCTGATAGCAGATAAGCTTCTTGTGAGGGGGACCACCACTTTTTTCTGTTATTGCAGAACTAAGTTAAATGTGAGTATAGTACATGACATTTAGAACAGCATTTAGTAAATTAATTGAAATTACAAGAAATTGATGTCTCTTCAATATCCTTGTTCTTGGAAATGGCTAAAATGATTCTAGTTTTTTGTTGTTTTTTTTTTTTTTTTTTCAGAATTATCAGCCTAAATTAGACATTCAGCATGAAAAATTAGTTTCTGAAACAGCTAGTCTGACAAAGTTACTTGTATCTGAATGAAACCACATAAGGAGAAATGTGTAGCAACTCTGAGAATAGGTCTTCCTCATCAATAATGGGACAATGCAAACATGCAGACTCTTTAGTGGTAAACAACTCCTAGACAAATTTTCTAAAGAAACATTAAAATTAAAATTAAAAAAAAAATAATAAAATAATAATAAAAAAAGTTGCTGTGTCTGCCTGAGATCTGTTTCTCAATTCTGATATGGGCACCTGCATGTACTTAAAAATGGCTTTTTGGAAGTTTCCTCAAAAATCTTTCAGGGTGATTCTATATGCCATTAAATATTGGCACAAAAACTTTTTCATTAATTTCTAGTAGAAACACTGTTGGAAAAAATTTCTGTGGCCTGTGAAAGTCAGATCACCTGGGCCTAACCTGGCTGAGAACCCTGTTTCTGGGTTACCTTAGTAGACTGGCTTCTGACCGTAAACAGGAGAGGGAGCTCCAGAGATGCAAGAGCTATTCACTATACTTTATTTTGTAATATAAGCACATCAGAGATGTTTAATTTACACAAAGAAAATGCCACTAGAGGCTTTGAGTTAAATATCAGACATATAACAGACGTCTTGCCTTGGAGACTTAGATGAATTTGTTTTGCTTTCATGTGTTTTTTGAAATCTTCCTATAAACCACTCCTGCCATTCAGAGCTTGAGTGTTACCAGAGTCTAAAAAGCTACTCATTGCATGGCTGCATAGTTTTTGCATGCATCAAATGACTGCAGTTGCCATTAGACACATACTACACATACCACAGCAAAGACCATGATTTTTTTTTGTAATGGACAAATAAAACAGCTACATTTTTCTAAATACTGCATATGATAAATTGCTTTATGCTGTCTTTTTGTCCAGGCAGTGTTTCTTGCAGATCCTTGAATCTTAACTGTTTTTGTAGTAATTGTCATTGCTGGATTTATTTCATACTCAGAGGTGAAGTGCATTTCTTAGTTCATGAAGTTACCATATAGAACTGGAAGAAAATTGGATAGAAGTTGCTTCTTCTTTGCCACCAGAGAAGATCACAGAGAAGTTATTTAGTGGAAAACATCATTTGACCTATTAAGACATCTGCCTTCTCTTTGGTTTGGTGAAAGCTCTTGGTCTAAGCTAACATGATTACTTCATTTTCTGTATCCTAATTTTTGGACACATTGTATTTTACAAATCATAATTTTAGTTGGTCATGTGTTTTGAAAAACTAAGTAGTAGCAAATTACCTTCAGGGACCTCTTAATGCAAGCAGTGATAAAAGGAACACATGCAAGCAAAAAGAATTTAAAAGAAAAGTTCTGTGACTTTTGTCAGTGTAATATATTTGATATATTTGAATTTTCAGTGAAACTCACAATGGACTGTTGTCAACCTTTCGGTCCATAATTCTATTTTCACAGATCTAATATCAAGTGTAAAGGAAAACCAAACTGTAATAAGGTGGGCTTTTTAAGTAAAAATAATCAGCAGAGGGAATCTTGAGCTATAGGATCAAAAAAGGCTGGCATTAATTAGTTTTTTGGAATAATGTTCTAGTTGGACCAGTATTTACCTGTCCACTTCTCAAAGTCTAGGACTTCTTAGGAGGATTAGTCCATTGTTCTAAAATGAGGACTGAGTGGGTCATTTCTCTTCATATGGGCTTTGCACATAGAACTTGCCAAGAAATATGTTGAGACTTGGCTTACATGTAATGTTACAAAACATTTTAGCTTCATGGCTACTTTTATCTTTTATGAGACATGAAGTTTAGCTTAAAGGCAGCAGACATCAGACACTAACAGAATTCTCTACATAAAATCATCAAGAGTTATTTACAAGTAGGCTACTTTATGAAGTAAATAGGGATGGTGTGTCTGTATCAAAGAACACTATATATAAAGATTTATCATGATTTTTCGCTTCACTTTCCAAGTAGTGAAATTTGCATGACTATTCAGGAAACTAAATGGAATTAGCCCTTTTGACCTCAGAAGTCTTACACAGCTAAATATTTATGAAACATCAGAACATGATAGTGGCTATTATGCAATTAATTTTATTGACAGAACAATAAGGACTGCTTCTTTATCAGTGTGGTAACATCATATTTCACTTTCTACTTTTTTTTTAAAAAAACAACAAACCAAGCCACTGCATCTTGCTTATATGAAATGGACCACTCTGTCCTGATGCAGGTCTACTGAGAAACCATCTGAGTACATGTATGTATTTCACTATATGTGAGAGTGTCGTGTTGTCATAGTACACATTATTCTTTCTTTCTCAACACATTAAAGGTAATCAATATATTTTTTAAAAGCATACAATCATTTTCTAAATCAATTGAAAACTTTTTCATGTTTAATTTGACTAATTTAACTCCCTATTACTATTCTACTGTTATGTTTTGATTTTACTCAGCACGTTGAATGCTTTGTTTTGTTTTCAACAGATGTGGCTTTGAGTCCACTGGAGAACAATTTATGCATTAGATTTGGAATTTTAAATGAACGTGCCCTCTAATGATTTAAGTGTCTAAGAAGACACTTAAAAAGTGACACTGAAACCAAGAAAAATTACTTAAAGGATCAGTTACATTTAAAATGATGAAATCAATAACAATATTTTCTCTGGGATTCTTTCTCTTCGATAAGCAAAATCTTTACTTAAGTTTAAAAGCCACATTAAAATTTAATCACAATCTGTGTGCTTTAGCAATTGATAATTTCTGGACATCTGTCTTCTGTTTTGTTAAAGACTTGTGTTCCTTCTGGTTTTGTCTTGTCTTTCATAGCAAATAAAGGTACATTTGAAATTTTCAAAAAATGAATAAGAGTTTGTAATTTAAGCTAGACAACATCATGGCCTATATATCTTTTCTTCTTCTTCTTCTTCTTCTTCTTTTTTTTTTTTTTTTTTTTTTTTTTTTTACAGTCTTAATTCTTAATAATAGTAAAAAAAAAAAAAAAAAAAAAAAAAAGCAGATTATAACCCCCAAAATAATCATGTGGCAAAATAATAAAAATTTTAGCTTTAATGTGACAAACAAACAACCAGAGTTTTTTTAAAAATTATATTAGGGAGGTTTATTACAGTCAGTTTATACAAGCTGTTTTGTCCTTATAACTGTTTTTGAGTGGCATCTTAAATAATTTAAACATTAACTTGGCATTAGAGTGGCTTTAAAAGCATAGGAATTATATTAACTATATTTACACATGTTTCGGAAAACTTTTGCCTTTGGAAGCGTGAAAGCTTAAGTGTTAAGATGAGAGTTCATAATCTAAGAGCAGATTTTATAGAACAACTATAGCAATTGCTGCTGCCTCTTGCTTTCTCTCCTTCTAAATTCTCAGAGGAGGAGAATAAAGAAGGATTATCTTTCACAGAACTTCCTCTGATTACAGCTCCATTCTGTGATCACCTAACGTCTGCAGAGACTTGCAGTGATAATCTAGTATTTATTATAGGAGGACTATTTACAAAAATCAATATGTTCAATGTAGGCTGTGCATTTAAATCTTGAAGGCTGAAATAGCTGATATAGTGGTCATACTATAGTGACTTGTGGTAAAACATTTTTCACTCTATTTCAATGCTTGAGTTAATCGATAAGGTTAAGTACAATTGTCAGGATTAGGGTCAATAAAATTTGTACTTGTTCAATATCTAAAATAATGTAAATGCTTGTATTTACTTTTGTCATACTTTGCATCAGCTGCTAATTAATTAAACTTCTGCTGAAATTAATAAATAAGTAATAATTAGAGATACACATTAAAAAAATAATTCAAAATGAAGCAGATTGCTGTTTCTTGAAAATATAAGTAACCATATAGTATGTCAATTAAGAAAAAACCTGAAATATTCCAAATATGTCCACAATATGTCCAAATATGTCTGCAATATGTCCAAATGTATGCACAATATTACAAATTTCAGACTATTGCATATTTTAGCATATATAGTGTTTAGAATCTGTACGTTAAAGATGAATATTATGAAATAGCTAGAATCTTTGATATCAATTTTTGAAAATGAGTTGTTTTTTTAAAAATTTATTTTATGCATGAAACATCTGGACACTGTATCATGAGACTTTTTAAGTTATAATTTATAATAACACTTTTTACAGTCTGGAAAAATTCAAATTACCAAAATTTTTAATGTGCTTTTTATGTGTGTTAAAACTACCTCAAAATTATTAGTTTTCCACTACCATTTCACTTGCAGCATGTTTTAAAATATGTTCTCCTATCTTACTTGTAAGACTCTTCAACATTTTCTCCTTTCCTTCATCTGTTGCTTTTGGTAATACTTGTATTTTGGAGAAATGTTTTTTGTCAACCATCTTGGGTTTTTTATTAGCAGACATCATACTTTTTCTACTACTGAACAGGATACAGAATCGGGCTTTTTCAGGGCAGAATAAATAATTGTAAATATTGTATATTCATAAGGATTTAGAAGAATGAGGAATGTTGTTTCTTGAGGAATGATATCTGCAACAGTTTTATTTGAAGCATACATTCTTTGTAGGATCAAAACATATATAATCGTGTCTTAAATGGTTCCATTTAGGTTTACTGTTTCAATTTTATTCCTAATGCTAACACTTTCTCTTTAAGGAAGTCTTACGTGTTTTGTGGTGCTACTTTCCTCTTAATATCTACAAATATCTAATATTTGCAAGATCTTTGTTTTTTTTACTCAATAAATCTTTATCATATTATCAGTTTACATTTTCAAGCATAAATACAAAATATATGTTAAATGATTCATGAATATAAATGCTTTCCTTTCTTGTCTTTTTAAAGAGTTAAAGAGACTAAATCGTTTCAAATGAATGCACTAACTGTCTGCTTTTCTGAAAGCAAAAGCCAAATGAGTGGTTAAAAATATTGCAAGTTTGAAAATGCAAATGGTGTTATCCAAATATGCAGCCATATGTCCACAAGACACTCATTTTTTGGAAAATTTGTAAAGCTTTGAAGAAAAATTATATTTTGAGATTCATGGCCCTGCTCCCCCCACATCCTAAACGTAATTAGAAAACAACCACATTAAAATGAAATGTCAATAGTACTACTAGTGCTGATTTATTGTATGTTGCATATTTTTCTTATAGTAGCACAATTGTTATACTGAATTCAAATGCTTCAATATGTTATGAAATTCTGCATGAAGATTAGATACTTCTTCATAAACCACCTTGTTTTCTAACAGCTGTTTTTAATAAACACCTGAGGAGTTAATAGAACCTCTTCAGGCTTAGAGGTTCACCCAACTTTAACATAAATTAGTTTGTGTAATTTATGCTGCGAAGTTTGTCTAACCTTTAAGCAACTTTGCTCTGCTGATCACAGCATCAGTAACAATGGGGGATATGAGGCCAAATCCAAGTGGTTAAACCTCTAACAGGAAAATATCAATTAATCTTTTTCAATGGAGTTGAAGTATGGGTAATCCTCTCATTAAATAGTTTGAACTTTTCTCCCAGTAAACAAAAGAGGAATAATGAGTGATGTGGTCTGACTTGTTTACATGGAGAATCTTCAAGAGGCTTAGGCTCAGCTTCTCAACACAGGGTTCTTCATAGTCGCTTGTCACTAATTGCCCTTTTTAAAGACATTTGTGTCAGTTCAGAAATTCCAAAAAGAAAAGGTTTTCTGGTTTCAAGAATTGTAATGAAAAATGCCAATATTTTTATCTGGTTCATCTTAATTTTACTGTTTGGAACATTCATTTCCCAATTTAATAGTTAATGATATTTTATAATTTTTTGGTAACTTAAAAAAGTACTGTGTTATTGACAGCTCACATGTTTTAGGTAAATACAGGTCTTGAAGAAATCCTTCAGGTACTTCATTTTGATGTGAAAAGTGAACAGGAAAAAAGATATATTTGGCTTTAAGTCTCTTACATAAACTCACTGTATTCTCAGAAGTATGAATTTAATTTGCAATAGCTCTTGTGCTTGCGTTCTTCTCAAACCCAGGCTTGGAGATCTGGGTTTTGATTTAGCTTTGCCTAAGAATTCAGATAGAATCAGCCAAGCGCGTTTAGTTCTCTAATGCCCTTTCATTGTTCCTCCCAGTACACATTCTCCATCAGCAGGCTCAGTTACTTGGAACAAGATGAAGTGTTTTAGTATGCAGATGTAAGAACCAATTCAGAAATAGGAAGGCTAAGAAATTTCAGTAGGGTTTTGCTGCAATAATTCAGAACCTCACATCCAGGTACCAATTGTATCAGGCACGAAATAAAAAAGTTATTTGATAATGATTTCCTCTTCAACTGCTTCTGACAATCTTAAAGAGAATAGTTATTGTACAGGATGCCAGGGATACCAAACCTTTTACAAAACACAAAGCTTCTATTTTCTCTAATATTTCTATTGTCTCCTAAAACATTAAGACTTTAAAAAAGTAAGCCAAGTAAAGCATGTGCTCTGGCCAATATTTTTTTCATTAGATGGAGAAAAAAATTTTAACATAGCATACAAAAAATTAGATCCACAATCTTGTCTGTGAAGAGGATTGCTATAATAAAGGGGAAGTTTGATTCCAAGCAAATTTCTCATTTCTTGCTGTTTTCATACACAGAGAATTTGGAGGCCAGCATATTTTGTATGTTTCATTTAACAATACTGTGCTAATGAAAATTAAATCACTTTGGGAGAGCCCATGTCAAGCTTTCACAGAAGAATGCAGTGGGTGAATTCAGCAAAAGTCCCATCTCCCTCTTCTGTAAACCAAATCCTGAATTTGCCTGCTTAGATCAGGAAATTGTTTGTCTCGTTTCCATCTGTTATCTCTGCTTGATGAGGGTTTTTGCTGGGGCAATGTTTCTCCAAATACATCAGAGTGTCTCCGACAAGTCATCAAAATCCTGCATATAAAGCAAACTATGTGTAAGTAGAAGGGGGAAAAGAAAAAAAAAAAACAAAAACAAAACCAAAAAAGAGCAAAAAGGAAATACAGACAGTATATTCTTTAAAATTATTTGTTACTTCCTAGCTGGATGCAAGAAAGGATTTTTGAGGAACAGTCCTGAAGACCAAACTGTTCTAACAGCTCTAGAGATAGCTCTCTTCAACGCTATTTTCAAAGGTGTATCGAATCTGTAAATCTTACAGCTTAGGTTTGAATAATTCTTCTGAACTTTTCCAGCAATGTTTATTGCGTTAGGTCAATTAATTAATTAATAGGTCAGAAGAACCGAACCTTTATATGAAGTTTAATTTTTTTAAATTTCTTTAGTAATGAACCAAAGCTCAGCATTGTCTAGAAACAGCTCCACTGTCCAGAAACACTGGAACATTTGTCTAGAAAATGCAGTTTCCTTGATGGTGTTCTTACTGACAGAAAGGAATAAAATTATCAGGCATTTATAAAAAACAGAAACAAAATTAAAAAAAAAAAAAAGAAAAAGTCACAGATGTTGCATACATAGCAACAGGAGCAAAATATTAAAGGCACAAATCTTGCTATAAAAGTAAATATGGGTATTCATTATCTGACCAGGTAAATCTTATGGTCTAAAAAGTTGTGCTTTATGAAAAAAAAGGCCATAATCTTCTGTTTCATGACATTTGGATGACCAACTATAATCTAAAATAAGCTTCGGCTTCTCTTGTATATGTCATCTAACCAGAAATTTGTCCTGAATTGTTTTTGAATTTTGGAAGACAAAATATACATTTTCCTGTTACTGCAACAGTAGCAGGCCTGATGGAAAGGATTTTTCTCTTCATCTTCTTCATTCATACATCTCAATCACTTTAGATTGTGGTTATTTGGCCTGCATTTGAATGCAATTTAATTCATTTGAATGATTAACAGAAGATTTTGCATTTTCAGAGAACAGTCCTTGTATTAACAAAGCTGTTTATACACAAGAATGCAGAACTGCATTTTCTGAAGACTTTTTACATGTCATGTATATATATGTTTAAAGGCAAGTAGGAATATCTGAATTAGTTTCAATAAACATTAAATAAAGATGCTTTTGTTATTTAAGCAGAAGTAAGACATCTCCCCCAGTGCCTTGTCTTTCATGAATTGTCATATTACCCCCTGGAACTGCTAGTGTAACTTGAAGATCCCTTACAATCAGAAACTAGACATACTGTTCTCCTAATATAGTTTTCCTCATTTTCCATTAGCTGTAGTCTCTAATACTTACTCAACTTAGAGAAAAAGAAAAGTAAAAGAAATTGTATCAGATTCAAAAATTACATTAGTAATAATTGGTTTGATGATTATGGGAGTCACAGTCTCTGAGGTCATATTTTGTCTAACTGGCTAGCTGGGCATTTAGCCTGCAATTTGCCTACATATAATGTTCTATAGAAAGGAAGAACTAAATATTTACATCACAATGTAGTAGCTGATATTTAATAAAAGTCTGAAAATCCTTCAGGGCTCAGTCACAGTGAATTTACTTCTGTTTGGTAAACGACTATGTGCATTCCAGCTATGATTATAGTGCCTGTTGATGTGTCTATTCAGTGAAAGAAGTTTAAGTTGAATCACCTCACAACTGACGTGAATTAAGATTGCACAGATGGTGTTTTCTCACATGTATCAATTGATGTGCATTAAGTGGTTAAGCTAAAGAAACTTAGTTTCTGACAAGTCCGAGATGCAAAACTCTGGGAAAGGGAATTATTAGGGAATACTTTTGTGATGCTTACGTATATGTCGTATACTTAGATTTTTTTAAATCCTTGATTGATTCTGGCAAAAGAATTTTAAAATTAGACATTTCAAAATTAGTATTTTACTTGATTACCGAATAACATCAACTCTGCCCTTTAGAACAGCTTAGTGGTCATTTAGCTGTATAGACAAATGACATTCTTGTAATCAAGCTCTTCAGTTTTGAGTTCTTTTGAACAGAGATACAGCTCTGAATTTTCAGTGTGATTTCTGTTCTAAGTCACTTTAGACCTTTTCAAAATAAATCAGCTCAGTTGCAGGACATGTTCTTAATGAAACTTCTAGGGCTTTACTCTAAAAACCTAAAATCAATATTAGAGAAAAGACATTTGCCTTTTGGCTGAAAAAAATGGTGATGGTTAAAGAAAATTATATGTCACATTTCAAGTTCTCTTAACAATTTCAATTTATTTTATTCAAACTACATAAAAACTAGTGTTGAAATATGTATCCTTCTGAAAACTACTAGAGTGTACCTCAGTTCAAAGGAACACACATGGGGAGAATGAACTTCCACATTAAAGCTGTGCTGTTCTGAGATGTGAGGATGCATAAAAATGCACATCAGTACCATTCATTATACCTTTATAATCAGCTCAGACACTTATGAAACTTGCACTTAACTGAATCTCCTTCCCAGTTTGGCAGAAAACTTTTGTGCTTGTTTTCTTGCAGTGGTTTTTTGCCAGGCTGGTAGGTTGAATCAACTCAAAACAGAGTTTGTAAAACTCAAGGTCCAGTAAAATGGAGAAGAATGAAAAAGAGGTGAAGGCTTCTAATGGTAGCATTACTAAAGTGTAATTTCACCTTGGATTAATATAAAGGCATTTATATATTGCAGTAATATTATAGTATGGAAATGTAAACAAAAAAAGAGCTTCTCTGGACATTATCTTCTTTGTGCCTTATTACTTTATAAGAAAGATGAATCTGTTTCGGCCACAGAAAAGGGGAGTGATCTTTGCATGAACTCATTTAGAGAATAAGACTCTTGAGAAAGACAATTCCTAACAGAAGACAGTGGCCAGTTCTGTGAGATAATATCTGAATTTCTCTTCTTTCACACCTATGACAAATAATTTACTATTTGTTCCTTTATTGCTTCTATTTAATAGAAAAATAGGTAAAATAAGGTCAACATTAATAAATACACATTGAATCTTTGTTGGATTAATATACTAAATACAAATTGCATGGAATCTTCAAGTGGAAAGTGTGAGGTAGTGAGAGAATAATGAATAGCGTTTGGAGTTGGAACTGTGAAAAGGGAAGAAGTCAAGGAAGATTTCTTGTACTCTGAACTAAAGTGAATTTCATGCCAATTTTACCAGGTAAAAAAACTCATGAATGTTTATGGATACTATAAAAACAGACTAGAAAGGTAGAGAAGTATGTTCTCATGGCTGTTGTGAAGATCCATAGCTCCTGCTCTGTGGAAGTTTAGAAAGAGATCTTGAGCTGCTATTGTGAGAAAGGGTCTTTTCCAAGTACTCTTGGTGGCCCTAAGTGTAGCATTTATCTGAAGACAATGTCCAAAGACGGGATGCCGGTGATGCTGAACTGAAACTGTACAGGACAGAGGGTTATAAACCCTGTGGGATGATCAGACTGGGGATCAAGAGAATGGAGTTTTGTCCTGACATTCGCATCATGAGAATGAACTGTAAGTGTGCTGGTCATCCTGCAAACAAAATGCTACATCATCTGAATAATTTTCATAACAAATAAGTCTGATTACTGATTTATCTGTTACAAAAACTTTTAACACATGAGCCAAAGTAGGAGAAACATATAGTACCCCATAGTAAGAGGAAGGTGTTCTTTATCATCTTCAGCACTAAGGAAACAAAAATAAAAATAAACGTCTTGGATATAATGGTTCAAGATATTATCCATACTCATTTTTATATGGATATGTTATCCACTTTTTATATAGTGCTGATTGTTGCAAGAAACAGATATGTAACCTGTGGTAATGATTTAAAGTGATTATCAGATTATTTAAAGTGCATTATCAGATGCTGAGAACTTATTTGAAAGATTACAATGGGAACTAACAAAAAGACCAGTGACAAATCTTTCTTCTTGTAGCAAAAAGAGAGTATCACCTTTTTATCAGGTCTCCTAGTATATCCCAGGTCTAGTCAGCCTATGTTTCAGACTTAAACCAGTAGAAATTGGGATGGTAAGGGAAATCCAATACATCATAAATATAGTTAGTGAGAGCACTTGATTGTAAGGTATTGTTGGGATGCATGCGGGCAACATGATTGGCTTTCCTAGTTCCTAGAAGCCTCTTCTTTTGCATCCTCTTCTTCATTTGTTGGAAGAAATTAAAAAACAGCTGCATTTGTACTTTTTAACAATCTAGAAATGTAGAGTTTCTTATATATTTACAGTGTTTGGCTATTCCATAAAAGAGGGTTGTCGTAGGTTTTTCCGATTAGGGTTTTTTTTTGGTAAGAGGAAGATTAGCTTCTGTCAGAAGTCTCTGGAAGTTTCCCTCCATCCCACAGAGCAGAGCCAATGAGGGCCAGCTCTGAGGAAAACTTCCTGCTTTTGAACCATTAAGTTACACTCCTGCGTGAAAACATATTTAAGAGGTTGTTACACAGTTAGAAAGGGGGAGCCATGGCTTAACAACATCACAACGCAGACATCAAGGTCAGCGCAGGAGGAGAAGAGGAGAAGGAGGGGGAGGGACCCCACGGATCAGGGAGAGGATTTAAAATTATTCCCTAAATACATGGTGATGACCATGGTAATTACGAGTTGTCCCCTTGAAGCCCATGGGATCCATTGGGGTGCAAAGACCCCCCTGTCGGAGCAGGGGGATGCATGAAAGAAGCTGTTGCTTCTCATGGGAAGCCTCAAGATGGAGTGGAGGTCCGGCAAAGATTTGCAGCCAAGACCCACGGAGGGAGAAGCCCACGCTGAGCAGGAGGCTCCCAAGGTGGAGCAGAGTCTTGCAAAGATTTGAGGCTGAGACCCATGAAGGGAGAATCCCATGCCTAAGCAGCCCACAGGAAAGCCCCTGAGACAGAACTGCTACTTTAGTTTTGGACTTACATCTGCAAATTGCTGACCCAACAACAACTGACTGTAAACCTTCCATATCCCTGTCCCCCGCACCATGTGGAGAGGGAGGAGGCATGGACAGACCAAGGGGTGGTGGTGGAAAGGTGTTTCTAACCTGTTTCTATTTCTTATTTTTAGTTTTTAGTTTGATAGTAATAAATTAAAGCATTATTCTAAGTTCTGCTTTGTCCGTGGTATTAATCAAAGCTCCTC
Organism: Margarornis squamiger; assembly: GCA_035222235.1. Lineage (NCBI taxonomy): Eukaryota > Metazoa > Chordata > Aves > Passeriformes > Furnariidae > Margarornis > Margarornis squamiger. The sequence continues at coordinate 36,191,477 of JAWWTY010000156.1, forward strand.
TTTCAGTTGTTATCTCTTGCCATAAATTCCAAACTGTTTTTTTTTCCCCTTCCCTCTGGAAGGTGAAACCGGGGCGGTGGTGGGTGGAAAGGCCTTGAAGGAGTTTTGCTGGACACCAAGCATTTTATCCAGGGTCAAACCACCACAAGGGTATAATCGCACTCACTTAAATGTGTACTAATATATTTATAAGATTTTTGGAATTTGCTCTTCCACCCACCTCATCATACATTTGTTTATTCTCATGTACTAAGCCATTGAAAGGTTTTTTCGGAAACTCTAAATGCAGTATCTGGTGATAATATGTATTTAAATACATGGACTCTTTGGAAATATTTCATAAATCTTTATCTAAATTGTATTTGACCTTAGGACAATGCAAAATAAACATGATTCATTCACAAAAAATATATTTATGAATTCCTATATAATCATTAAAACACCATATGCACGATAAATTGAATTTCATTTTAGAAAGGCACGTAAGTATATCCCAGATTAGTTGTTTTTTTTTTTTCTTGAACACAGTGTGTTTTACCCATCACAGACTATGAAAGCTGTGCCAAATTTTAAACTTTTCAGCAATCCATACCTATTCAATTTCCATATCCATGGATGTTTGCCAAGATCAGCTCAGCAATTTACAAAGCGCTTTCCCCCCATTCATTGCTGTAGAGTGACGATGGCTATGGAGTCATTAGCTTACAGATTTTCCAAATATTCCTTGGGCCCTAAAGTGCTGTTGCAAGAAATACTAGTCCAATGATGTAGGAATTTAACTCTTTTCAAGAAGTTTTTTCTGGCTCAATGACTACTAATTTTCCCTTTTTCTTCTGATGGAAAAAATCCAGTTTCACCTAAAATTATCAACAAGGGACCACATAGATTAAAGATGATTTCAAGGAGCTATAGGCTGGCTTTCCATCATTTTGAATTCATTTCTGTGTGAACAAAGCCTCAGGTAAACCTTGTTTATGAAAATCAAATGAACTGAATCCTAGAATGTTCATTCCACCCTAGTAATTAGAGCTGCTGATTAACACCTCACATTCACAGCACTTGCATAAACATAAACCTAAGCAACAGCAACAGAAAGTGTCATTAGGACAATCTTAAGAACAAGAAACCTGTCACCTGCTGCTGACACTGAAATTTGTTGATTGAGCTGAAATATGTTGCTGGTATATAATACTGCAAAGGTATCTACCTCTGTAACAGAAGTGAATTTATAAGTGACTGAGGGACCAAGGAAGAACAGTAAAGCTGATTCTGAATTTGGGTGTGATTTTACCCGACAAACCCTCTGCTTTTGCATGTCTTCTGTTTGAAGTAATAAAGTGTGAACAGACGACATTTTGTGAACTGCCTTTCGCCATTACTACTGAAAGGTCTGACTGGGAAAAAAGACAGAAAATGATATATCTTGCCTTGTGCTTCATTATCTTCTCTCATACTATGAGCTAGTGCTCTGGAAGGAATGGGAGCAGTATAAAATCAGATCCTTAAAGGTGTCCTCCTCAACATAGAGAAGAGTTAGCTACATGTGCTGATGAGCAGTGAATGTTTCAGAAATTCTAATGTGAGTAAGGGCTAGGAAAAAGTCAATTCATTAAATTTGTTTGGGCTTTCTTGGGTGCAAATATCCCAGAGCTTGCAAGGAGAGAGCTTGTGCAACTATTATCTTCCTCTGATGATTAAAAGAAGTCTTTTGCTATGTTTTGCTGAGTCAAACAAGGTACATTGCTGTAATAAAGAATCTAGAAGTAATTATATTAAGGTAATTAAAAGGATAGTTTTTAAAAGAAATAGTTGTCTTTTCCTAGATTGATTCTGAGAAAAAATATGTTATCCAGATAATTTGAAAAAAAATAGAAAAGGAATGGAAACAGTCAAGGATTTGGCTGATTGTCCAAGAAGCATGCTAGTTATACTGAAGTTGAGAATGTTTTCATCAGAAGCATTGGGAGGTGTCTTAAGGTCAGAAAAATGTGTTCATCTGGAGCCGAGAAAGTAGATGAGCATACAGCTCATCTCTGATCAAATCTGTGGTTGATCCCAGCATAGACTGGGAAACTGCATAGATGTTAAATGATACCAGCCATTTTTCAATATAATAAAAGACATAGGTTAAATAACTCATTGTAATCTAACATAAATGGCAGGGAAGAGGATGGATAAGACATGATTAAGAGTGAAAAGGGTGTTTGATAAGTAGTCATTTGTGCTTGAATTTTGTCCATGTTTTTCAAATTAATTTCTAAGATCTTCTCAGACTTCATTTAATTTAACTTTCCACATTTTAATATGGGAATAATTGATATTTGAATCTGTACTGTTAATCTTCCTTATTTAAGAGCCTTAAGATATCTTAAATATCTTAAGATAGAAGTGCACTATGGGTTACCACGCTACCTGCCCATTGCCGAAATCCGGTTAATCAGAGCGGGATTTTCACCGGTAGGGGGCAGGAGCTATTTGCTACTCCTAGTTTTCTTGTATTTATAACTTTTGAGTCAAAATATTTGTGAAATAGAAGGGCAGAACAAATAGGTTGTGTATATAGCTAACTATGAATTATTTGTTGCAATAAACTACATTAATGCAAAGTCTAAAAAAAAATCTACATTTTAATTTTAATTCAAGATTATTCATATCCTAATTAAAAGAAAGTTTCTTTGGGGACTTTTGGTCATCAGAAATTAGGTCAATGCTGAAGTGGCATGTACATGCTTTTTTTTTGTTTAAGGATATCAAAGTGTATTATAAAAATTGAGTACCTTTTCTAATCCTGTGCCATATTTTTTATTATACTCACATTGAAAATAGTTTAAAAGAAATAATATTTACTTAAGGGCAGAAAACAAATGGAGGATACAGGAGTCAGGAGTTCCAGTGATTAATCTTGTGTACACCAAGTTAGTTCCTTTCCAGATTTTTAGGGTATTGTTCGAAGAATGTTTTTAGGATATACAGTCTTAAATAACACCTTTGAACATTGTATGTTTTGGATCTTATATAAAATTTTTTTTAACCAATTGACTGCTTTTTTTTTTTTTTTTTTTTTTTTTTTTTAAATAACCTCTTGTATTCTTAATTTTTTTAGAAAATCTAAACCAAGCCTTTTACCAGATTTACTATCTTGGTATTAATCTAATACCTAAGGGAACTCCAGTCAAAAAAGGCCTCTCGCACTGTAGTATGGATAATTACTATGGATTATATACATTTCCTTAGAGAAGGAAAGTAGAGAACTGCTAGAAACCTCCAAGACAGAAAGTTGTGTAAAATAATACTGTTAAGCACAAGATTTATTCTTAGTGTATGTTCTTTACATATAGTGCCTAATAAAAATATTACACCAAAATTTGGTAAGTCCCGGTGGTATAATTGCATAAAACAGATGTATATTCAACCTAGCAGAAGAGAAAGGAAAGAGTGAAACAAAGGAAGAAAATATTTCACAGAGCTTAGCACAAATACTTTTTCTGACTCGCAGGATATAATTTTGTTCTGCAAGCTTCTTGATTGTTACCAGATAAATCTTATTTCTCTAAGTGCATCTGCTTTTTCACAATGAAGTGCATTTTGATAGAGCTTCTAACAGAGGGGTGAAAAATGGATGTAATTCTTGTCCACAGAGCTTTTTCCAACTATATTTGAAATAGTAATGAACATGTTGCTCCAATAATATTGACTCAATCAGATCATATGTTAAAACATTTTCAGACATATTGATAAATTCATTGATTCTTTCTATTCTTTTGGTCACTGGACTATAGAAAAAGGGATCACTAGCCATTTGACCTTCATTGTCTATTAAATAAACACCAGATGGTAAGGATTCATTCAGTAAATCTATTCTTTCTTCTTCATAGTCATGTTCACACTGTTCCTTCCCACTGAGTCTTTATCTTTATTTGTCATGGTGCCAAAGCTGTCTCTATAGCACCTTTCATGCATCACAGCTTTCAAATCTTGTCCCATTAGTTTCATTTTGTTTCTATCATAAATAATCTACTACTTTCTCATACACTCTTTCATTACCTAATAACGCTCAGTCTTTGTACAAAAGGGTAAAGTATTTAAAGGTTAGTGAGTACAGTTTATCCATTAGTATATAGTCTGTGTGATACTTTGTAAGACAAAAATTATTACAGGTAATAATTATATAGTCTATGAAACATTCCTACTTTGAATAACGGGATATTTTTATTTTTTTTTGTTAGTTTGAATGACCCTTCCATTTTAAGCTTCTTACTACCTAGGATAACATGAAATTTCACTTAGGAAGAGTTACATGCCTGAAATTGACACATTTTGAATATCTTTCCACTGGACCCTCTTGTGGAAAGGTATAGGCTTAAGGAGGATTTAAAACATTACAGTTAAGGGCTATGTGGATCCACGCTTAGATTTCTAAATGAACTACAAAGCTGAAAATCAAAATTTGGTTCTGAATCATTATTAGTTCAAATAGGTGAAAAAAAATCTCATAACAGAATAATTCAACCTTGTACATAGAAGTGTAGTATGTACTTCTGTGGAAAAAAGAAAAATATGCAAATTTTTTTTCTCCCTAACTGTATTCAAGAGTAATAGGAAATCATCCTGAGTTATCACATCAGGTATGTTACTGATTAAAAAAAATACCCTATCCAAATCTCTAATAGAAAATATTTAGTATTGGAATTATATTACTAGTAAAGAAAATGCAAATAAAATGTGGTGGTCATTTAAAGTGCAGCAGCATGACCTCTTTATACAAAACATGGTCTTTGAAATAGTTTTGTGTTTTAAGTCAAAAAATTTACCAGCATTTTAGGGGTTTGGGTTTGTTGGGGAGTTGCACATTGGGGAGTTGTATGTTGGGGAGCTTTGTCTTTATTTATTTTTTTTCTGCTTAAATTTAGGCACTGCAGTGCACGTATATGGGAAAGGAGAGAAATTATAAACAAAACCTTCTGACTCAGTGGCTTTCTCATAGTAATCAACAAAATAGACTGTTTTAATTCCCCTGAACACAAAGAAACACTAGTGCTTCCAAGAGTTTTGATGCTTCCTGTTCTCATAGTGTATTCTGTTAATCTGCAGGTAACACATCATTTTCCAAATCCATAGTAAAGACTGTAGGTATTCACTAGTCCCATTACTAACACATCTTTTTTGCATTAGGAAGCATATATTGAGTCTCACATGAAAGTTTGTTCCCCACAAGTGAAACAGGAAAAGAATATCCGAATTGAGAGAAAAGGGGGCTATTTGTGGGGTGGTTTTTATTGTCTATCTGCTTATTCTTAGCTTCCCCTTGGTACTACAGGAGTTTGAGGATACCACAAGAGAGAAGAGGGATAAATGGCTAAACTGTACAGCTCCTCCTTGCCTTACTGCCTAGGTGATATCACTGTGCAAGCATTCAGTGTCACATGCACAGTGACTGTGACTGCTCAGCTTAACTGGAAGAGGAGGTGCCTATATGCCTATATCTCCCCATGCACAGAGAGTTGAAGTGGATAAGCTGGGGAGAACAACTGAGTTCAAAATGCATCTCTTAGTCACGATTCATTGCTCTATTGTCACTACAGAAACTTGGAGTATTTTCTGGATTAATCCAAAGAAAAAAGCCACTTCTGTGTGTGTGTTTCTCTTGAAAATCTGACTAGAGAGGCCCATTGAGTTTGTTTGTTTTTTTTTCCCCTGGATCCAACACAGAGCTAGTAATGCATCAGTTGTTTACTATATCCTCTATGATGATTACTAGTTCTAAACTATTTAGTCGTAGGAGAATTTAATTGATTTTTCTTACGTTTTATTTTCTACTTGCTAACAAAATGACCAATTTATCCTACAGACAGTTTCTTCTGGTTGACATTTAAATTAAATGAATGACTCAAATGCAACACAAAATTCATATCTCAAGTTACCTTCTCGTAGTTACAGTAAGTGGAAATCATATTACTTGATCAAGCTTATTTTGTCTCCTTAGGCTTCAAAGCAAAAATATTTGGTGGAGGAGGAATGATGTCACTTTAAACCTGCTATTTAGCTCCAAAAGCTGAAAAAGGCAGTGTAACCCCCTCATGCATAAATATATCACCTTAAGTTTATATTTCACTACTTTTTAAAAGTACTGAAGAATATGCCACAATATGTCTTGTTCTAGCAGCTGAAAAATTATGCTATGACTAAAATGACATCATTCTGCCTCCCACAGAATGTTTTGGCTCTGAGAGCTCAAGGAGCAGATGAAATTAACATAAAATGTCACTGTCATAGAGAAAGGAAGGAAAAAGTATTAACATCTCCAGTATTTCTTTCAGAGATCTGAGTAGGAGGTCACCATACAGCATGTCACAAGAATTTGAGGATGAAAGCCTTTTGCTGAGGGTCAGTACAACAAACATTGTTGAAATTTTCCAAATAAGTCTTTCTATTAATCAAGACTCTCTAGAGGATTTCTGTTTCTACCACTAAGAGTTGCTCCATAGGACTCTCCCATTTATCGTTATATTACCATTTGTTAATTTTTAAATTGTTTCTAGGTTCAGTGTAGAATGATTGGTAGACTCTAAATCAAGATACTGGACTTAGTTCTCACAGTTCTTTTTTTTATTATTATTTGTACAACTTTATTTCAGAATCTTAGAGAAAAATGCTGCTCCTGTTGTAGTAAGCTATTCTGTGATCTAATAGCAAGACATTCTCTAGCTTAAAGAGTTTAAAGCCTAGATATCAAAAAAGGACACTTTAGGCTGGAAAGAAAGCCAGGCAGCAACAAGCCACATGGGAGAGCAAAGTAGCAAACTGAACAAAGCTTCCCAAAAAAAAGATCAAGGTGTCACCTCACAATATTTAATCAGTGTGAAAAAGAAGTTTTTCTGTGGATGTTAAAGTACACTTGTGATTTAAGAGTCAGTGCCCCCTTAAAAAAATTTAACAGAATTTCCTATGAATAAAATTGATGTGCAAATTTTGATGCAAATTTTGAGGCTGTTTAACATCAAGTAAGCCGTGGTCTAGGTGTTGAGAGAACTTAGTAAGCAGGAGAGCTTAATGTGGAAATCAAAAGGTCTGTTTTGATCATGGTAATTTGAAGTGCCAACTACACATTCGTGAGAGATCAGAAAGGTAGGTCACAATGCTGGGTGTGGGTAGGTGTTTTGTCAACAGCTAGGATTGTGAGATCCTGACATAAGAAGTGAGGTGTAGAGAGTGGAAAACTGCTGATCGAGGGCAGAGTAGTAGGAGAAATATACTGAAAGAGGGAGACTGGAATGGGAGGAGGCATCAAAAAATTCTGAAGGAATGATGAGAAATGAGAAGAGAATAACAAGTGAAGGAAGTGATAGGAAAAATTTTTAATCACTCTTAAAATAACACAACACTGCTGTGCTGTATCCGAAAAGAAATTCCTAACAGATCAGTACATATGACAATAACCAGGGAGTTCTTGACAGTATGGTTCTTACTGTATTTCACTTGTCTAAATAACACTGGAAAAAACAGTATTAGCCAAGAGTTCAATATAATATTGACTTGATTCAGTTTTCTCAAATTTTTTACCTCCAGTTTATAGAGAATTAAAGTCACGCACAAAAAAAATAAAGAATTACTAATGAGACTTCTTTACCTGTACCTTATTTATAGTTATTGTAGGATGACTGAAGATACAGAAAATGCAACACAAATTTCAGACTTTTTTAAAAAAATAATCATCTCTAGCCTAAAAGTCAAATTTGCTAGAAAATGTCATACTTCGCTGCCTTGGTGCAAATTTCCTTCCTTTTTGATTTTATTCATAGTGAATAAAAGTAAATATTTCCAGTGTAGTTTCTAAAGATTTTGCCCATACTACTGTTAAGGATAGCTATGGTGTTTCATGGAAGCAAATAATTGGAACAATGGTGGTATTCATAGTATATGTACATTGCTGACCAAATGCAGTGCAAATGTATATAGAAAAGCTTCATTACTTTTCATATGGAAAATTTTCTCCAACAAAGAAAGAAAAAGAAATAGAAAAAGAGGAGAACCAGAAGTAGGCTCAAATTTCCCTCTCACCCTGCCCCACACACAACCTCCAGTATATGAAGAAATTAAAAGTCAAAGTAATGTTCAGTGGTTTGAATAGAAGGTCACCTGAGTGAGCAGATTCAATGGCATGAAAACAGTGTTTTCACTTTCCAAAATTAATTTCATTGGCAGTAATGTTATGGCTAATAATAAAGGATGAATAAAGATTAAATAAAAAATGTCACTGAAAAAGCAGCATGATTTTTTCAGGTATGTATAATCTATAGGGAGCTTCAGACACTTGCTGAGGGCTAAGTATATGGTAAGAAAGCTGGAATCTTGTGGATGGAAACCAGAGTTTGTGTCTCAAGAATCTGATGGAAATCACAGTTACACTGAGAACTCTATGATGAAACCAATGAAGACAAGAAATAACGAAGTGAGAATAGAGAGAAACTGAGCTTCGCAAGAGGAAGTTGACCCAGCAACTGATTCCTAAGATTGCTCATATTCCATAACAAAAGAAAAAGAGTTCTAATGAGTATTCTTTAGCAATATAAGTGAAAGGTGACTCGTGACTTGTGACTTCAGCTGAGAAAATACTGATCTTCGCTGTTAATCTGTAACAACAATTGAAGGATCTATACAAGCCAGGGTATTGAGGACTAGCTGAAGAACATTTATCGCAACTTGAATCTGGACATCTTCTGTCTGAGTTGCAACAGCTTTTGATGTAGTCAGAGAGGTATGATGATAGCCATATCATTCACAGAATATTATGGCAATGATCTAGATTGAAATTTTGTTGTTGAATATGTAGTTTCAAAGCAATATGCTGATATCTTCTAAGACATGATTTTTGGCATCTACTGAGCACTGCTTTTATTGTTTGGAGCAATTAAATTTTTGGGATACCACTGCCTGAAGATGAGGATGTTTAGCTAAGAGGCAAGGAAAACCCTGTGTCCAGGAAAAGCTCCCTCTTTGGATTTCAGCTGTCAGTATCACATGACCTAGAGTCATGCAGCAACAATAGTCTGTCAGTTCATGCTGTAGGCAACTTCTCAGGACTAGATATTTTCCTATTTCTTATTTTACATTATAATATGATGAAATATTTCCATGAGGAGAAAATTGGGAAGCAAATATGGAAGCATATAGACTTCCAGAGATCACTTACATGTAGTTTTTAAGAAATTTTGGCTGTCAGCAAATGAGGAGGATAAAGCATTTCTCCAGAGCAATGTACTTTAGTGAAACTTAGCATGGATGTCAGTCTTTGAAATGTCAGTTTCTCTGACACACTAGTGTAATGAATTTTCTGAAAACTGAAAAAAAAAAAAATAAGAAAGAGAATGCTTAGCTGTAGAAGAGTAAAAATTGTCTTTAAAAACTTTGCAAATCTTCATTTCCATATCCATTATTAACCTTCTTTAACATGATTCATATTCAAAAATACGCATACATCATTAAGACATGCACAGTTGGCCAGATCCTGAGTTCCTTCATGCAAATATTTCATTATTTTTTAATCAGCTAAAGAAAAGGGAATTTGGTTTTGATTGTGAGGGATCAGAATCTGATCTTTTTCTTTTATATATTACTAAGAGCAATATTCAGTATCTCCATTTTCTAGTAGAGTATGTATTACATTTCAAATTGAAATGTTTTAAACTTTTGTTTGTTGCTATTCTCGGTCTGATATATAAAATAATTGATTTCAGTACAACATTGTGAGATTCAGGGAGCTTAATTCTTCAGGTTTAGAATGAAATGTTTTTGAATGTCATTATGTTCAAATTAGGCCTTGCTTTCCAGGCAACAACAAGTTTTGATTAAGGAAAGTCTTCAGGGTCCAGGTCCACATTTATCTTTGAATATTGTAAATGCTTTCTAAATAGGTAGATACTCATGCACAGACTTCCAGACTTATATTGTAAGCATTTGATATAAAACTATTCCACTTAGTCTTTATGCATAAATGCTAGGTTTTATAATTACAGCTGCATTCAAAATGTAATAAATTTAAACGTTATTGAGATGTTTGTGTGTATTTTACATACTCTATGATATAGAGCTACATTCCAAGTGTTAGTAACCCTCTTATGTGGTTTGCCTCACACACAGATTTGTCCTAGTATGTTATAGTTGAAAGAGCAGTGTTAAGGAAGCCTTTCTTTGCAGTTCCTGATTGTGATTGTGAGCATATCAAATTTATTCCCTTGTAATCGAGATCATTTTCCAGAAGCTTTGAGAACTGTATGTAGTAGTTTGTTAGAGAGCTCACAGAAACCCTATACTGACAGACCAAAAAGCCATTTGACTGTCACTTTATGTCATTAACAATTTCTAAACCCATTACAGATGGGATGGACTGATTAAAACTGAGGAGGGAAGATCTTTTTCCCAGCCAGAAATATCCCCTGAGACTTTTCCTGCATGTGAAGTTTCTAATGATTGATGGGAAAAAAATAAGACTGCCTGCCCCATAGTTGCTACACACTTTATTTAGAAAAGAGGTTATTTATGTTTGGTGATCTGCTTGCATTGGATATCTTTAGAAACTGAATATTACCTGGATATTTTTGTTTTAAAAACTTGCAAAATAAAAACCAATCTCTACACTCCAAATTGCTCAGTTTGTTCCTTACATTTAAATATGCACTTTTTATAGCTTCCCTGTTATTTGTATAAATGGTGCTAAAAGACTAAAATGTTTATCTTCTACCCCCAACACCTCCCTTCCATTCTGATGTTTTATTTCTGTAAATGAAAGCTACAGCTGGAATATTGTTTTACTACAAATCTCACACCAGCACTGTCGGTTGTGATGTGACACCAGAGATTTTTATCTATAGGCTGGGTTGGAAATATTAAACATTCTCACATTGTGCAAAGTGTTGAGGATGAACATCAGTGCAGTGAGGTGTATCCAACACTTCAGTGCTTCCCACCTGATTCTGGAAATATGGATCCTTTAAAAGGCTAATATTTGCTTTATAAAAAAAAATATTCAAGCACTAACATGTACTGAATATTGCTGAATTCTATGTTCCTCTAAGATTTTTTCTGAAGGGAAAACTTGGTGGGAGGGGAAGAAAGGATGAAGATCATTCAAATTAAAAGAAGGAAAACGTATTATTTCTGTCAAAAGTATCTGCAACACTTGCAGGACAAGAGAATTTCCAGTTAACTCAAGTAACTAGTATTCTTTGAGCTGACATAACCTTTTATCACCTTTAAAAATAACCAACTTAAAAGGGAAGCAAAAATACATTTCTGAATGGCTGATTTTATTTTTTTTTTTTTTAATCTGATTTTTGTATTCACAGTGTCTTCTTTTTCATGATAAGTCTTACAATGAAAACACTAACAGGGCCATGAATTCAAGACCAGCCTAATCACTTCAATTATAAATCTGCACTGCTTTCATGGAGCCATCAGCATGAGGTGTAGAAAGAGAGTGACAGTAAATTAATGTTTGTGCTACAGTTTCATATACTTAAAATGTATGAACTATGAACTAAAGTCACCACATGAGTCTAATTCTACTGAGCAACAGCATACCACCTCACATGAATCAGATCTTACAAGGCAAAAGGTTCACAATAGTGCAACTGTCATGGACATGGAAATCTGACAAAATACCTAGATGCTTTACAAGTGCCTTATACAGCTGAGATGATTTATTTCATTCTGTGCTATAATAAGATGGTTCAGAAGGAGGCTAGTGGAACAAAAGAAACACGGGTACCAGTCCACAACTACTACAGATTTCCTTATAATACTGCTAGGAAGTAGCTGCCTGAAACAGAATAATGAAGACTGGGTAAGAGGAGTCCAGTTGGAATGTGTAATTTTACTGCTGCAAAAACAACCAATGAAGAGCTTCACAAAACATTCTGAACTTGAAGGAATCCATGCTGCAAGGATCCTCGAATCCAGCTCTTAAGTAGATGACCACAGGGGGATTGAACACACAGCCATGGTGTTATTAGCACCATGTTCTAACCTGCTGAGCTAACCTGAGGGTTAAGGAGAATTGTTCTCCAGTGTTTTCTTTATATTTTTGTGGGCTTTTTCCTCTGATTTTTTTTTTTTTTTTTTTTTTTTTTTTTTTTTTTTTATTATTCACTCTTTTCATGGTTTACAAGACCTAATAATAGAACTTCAGAATTACACCACAGTACCATATACCTCCTGATATATATGTTCTAGCATTGGTACCTCACCCAAAATATCCAAATAATAGCACAGTGTCTTCAAATCTGGATCAGCTGGGAACCGCTAAGAATACAAATAAAGTAAGTTTAATGTTATACCTAACATGAGAAGTCTTCTATCAGAAATTTTCCTGCTATGTGAATGATATATGTGTAAGTATGGGTAATGATTGTAGTTTCCAAGTCTGTGGCATTGGTGGAAATAAAAACCTAATAAGTAGATAGTTTCAAGCAACTGAAGTCAAAAAGGACTTTAACCAAAAGGGAAAAAATATTTCTAAATTATAATGAAGATTAGAAGTCTATCATACTGAAAAACAATTTTGAGGAGACTAAATACTAGACATGAAAACTGAGAGTCTAAAACACAACACAGTTTAAAGTTTACATTCTCTGTTTCTAAATCAGTCATGTAAAAAGCCAGTCACTTGTTAGTTTTGGACATCCTGAGGTTTTCTGTTTTAATAACATGTTTTAATCCATGGTAAATTTTCATTTTTGGAGTGCTGATCAGCCATGATCAAGTTTAATTCAGTGGAAGGAGGAGATACTCAGAACAACTGAAATTAATTTTGGTGGACAGTAAAATTTGTATTCAATGTTTTTGATGATTTAAATCTGAGTTTGGCAAATGCAGATAGATGCTTGTTCCATGGCAAAACTTTTCCCTCATTTAGTGACTTCAACACCCCCTGAGCTTTACCATTCTGTATCACAAATCTCATTCTGATTAATGCTTCTGGGTGGGTGGAAGGGTTCAATTTGTACTTCACACTACCACCAATACTTCTGTTTGAACATGTTTTTGTCAACTTAATAGTTTTGTTTTCATAAACAGTTGGTTCCATAATACTACAATTGGTCCTGCTGAATTTGTCCATGTGTATTGGGAACACTTCAAGTAGACTTAACACTGAAGTAAAGGAAAGCTGAAATAGCAGATTCTCTCAAATAGGTCCTTTCTAACCTTAGGAAAAGTAATGTCTAAAAAATAATTTTAAAATTATTATATAGTCAATTTCTGTCTTCTAATTTAACTTCAGAAATATAACTTTCAAAAAAGTATTTATTGTACGTACTCATTAATGTATGTAGAAGAGTTCTCAAAGACAACAAAAGGAATATATATGGTTAGTCTTTTGATATTGTCACAAATCCATCCATGCCTGTTGTTCTGTTACAAACATGTGAGAATGTTTCAAGAAAAATGGTTGAAACTTATAAATTAAAGGTTCTTCAATATTGCATCTGGCTTTAACATCTAATTAACATTTTAAAGGCTACAGTTTAATTTAAATGAATGGCAGGCCTTTGACTGCACAAGACAGCTCATGAACATGATTACAACAAAGTAATTTCCCTTTGTCAGATACAGACTTTCAGTAATAGTGTTCTCTTAGCTTAATAAAGTTAAGCACCACTTACAATCGGCACTTCATTTTGCTTCTTTCTATTATATAGAACGGTGGTTGTTCAGTTCTTATAGCAGCCATCTGCGTAGGTGTTCATTTGTACTCTCCTGCTGTGTGGGTACTCTGTCTAATTCCCAAGCTTCTAGCTTTATAATAGTTTCACAAAATGCTGTTTGAATTTTTATAAGCCAGTTTTCATTATCATTAGTTGAATGTTCCAAAGCTTTATACTGCCCAATATGGTTCTATTTTGACTCATGTTTGTATGCATTGATAATGTCTCTGTGCTGTAATTTTAGTGTTACAATATGCACTGGAAAAACTTGTTGTATAAGTAAGTTGAAATTTATAAGGCTATAATTTATTCTATAATCTTCCCTTTCCCCCCTCCCTCCCAAATTAAAAAAAAAAAAAAAAAAAAAAAAGATATGTTTCAAAATCATTATATAATTTTCATTTAAATGTTCGAATCCTTTTCAACGCAGTTACAAAATTTGTGGAAGTTAAAGATATCTTAATGCGTAAAGCATAATCCAATAAATTGGAACATTCTGACACTGGCTTGTCACTATCTAAGACCCCTTGTTGCTGTGAGTTTCTGTAGCTCAACCTCAGACAAAAGAGAAGGATGTGACGGAATGGTATTCTGTCATTTTTTTCCATATTGCTTTGCCCTCCTCTCTCAAGTGAATTCAGGCATTATTACCCTTTTGCTTAGAGCCTGTTAGAGCATTCCACAATAGAAGGTTCCCCTTGTGTTCCTCGAACATGTTGTGTTCCCTTGGAGAGGGATATTTGGAAGAGCAATTAAGTATTGTTTCTTGCAGAAGAAAGCAAGACATCTACTGGTATTCTATACTTATATGAGGCCCTCCTTCTCAGGATCCCATAATGTTTTAGAAGTATTCATTAAATTTATAAAGCCAACTGAAGCATGTACTTTCCACGTGCATATTATAGTTATGGTGTGGATGATTAAATAGAGTCCTGCAAAGGAAAAATCAGTTATATGTTACATTATTTTTTTTAATAAAAAAACAAGTGAGTGGCAGAAATGGAGTGCAGTTATCATGGTTCTTGATATTTCTCTATAATTTAAGATTCATAGGCATTTGGAAGAAGGAATCATATTTTGTTTTAGTTATTTATTGCTGAGGGAATAGTTGTTTTAAAATGCATTACTGCTCAGTATAGCCTTTTAAAAACTTCTACTGGAAATACAAAATCACGAAAAATCAGAATTAAATCTCTGTTTTTCTCAATGGATATATACTAGATATAGCTATCTACTAATTTACTTTTCTTGCAACATATTAATGGACTGATTGAAACATAAGCCAATTCTCAACTGGGGTAAAAAGATACCTTCTTAAGTATTCAGGAAATTATTTTTTAGTTTTATTTTCTTATAATTTAAGGTATTGATTAAATATTCATGTAGTTTTTCTAGTCTAAAGTTTTGAAACAAAAATACACGTATCTTGAAATTATTTTTTAAAAAATCACAAAGCATTATACAATAAGCTCCTCAGAACTTTGAAACAGTAATCTAAATTCTTAAATGGCCTAACATTTGCCTATCATATCTTAGGCAAACTTTTAATATTTTGCAGTGCAAGAAACTAGTACCTTCAGATTCACAACATCATCCCTAAAACTGAAGACAGTATTGCTAGGGGCATAGAAAAATTTCCCTTGTCAGCTCAGAAGACTAGATAAAGCTGTGAAATCTTTTGGAGTTTAAGCCTGAATCCCACAACTTAGCTGAGAAATTATTTTATCAGTCACTATATACTGTGCATCTGAAAAAGTAATGGAAACAGAAGAAATACAGTTGGCTGGATGAATCTGAGTAGGAAAATACTCTGTTCACTAACTCAGTCTGTGATCATAACAAAAGTTGTGTTGAGCAGGAATTCCTATATTCCTTGATGTTGCATATCAATCACTGTTAGAGAATAATGCTTAATTTTTTCCCATATTTTCAGACCAATAAAAGTGGTTTACTTTAAATCCATGGTAGAAATCCCAATCCAATTAGGTCAAGTAGACTTCTGTTTTTTTTCACTGCAGTCAAAATTTCACTTTATCTTCTTTATTTAAATACCTGAACATCAGGGAACTCTCTTGTTTGCATATGGGAATAGGCACTATGTACTTTATTCTAAAGTAAGGTGTTCTGTTAAGACTGAATATCCAATGATTTGTTTTTCATCAGGTACAAAGGATTGCAAATATATCTGTAAGTCACTGTAAGATACTTTTTTTCTCTAGTTCTGGATTCAGTACATGCTCACTAATCTAAAAAACCCTGCATGAGCCTGAGCCTAATTAATTCAACGATCTGCAAACTCCATGAGTCTTATCATGGCAACAGCAACAGACGATGCTTCTTAAATTTACATCCTCTAGAGTGCACTTAATAGGATCAGAACAGTCACAGGGAAGAATACTCAGTTAAGGAATTTGTTTCTACCAGTAATCGAATTGAGTATGTTTCTTTCCATTTGCAGACACCCGCAGTCAGAAAAAGAATATTTTCTTACTGAGCACTAGATTTGTCCTCAAATGTGTATGAAATACAAATGAGAAGAGACCTCACTGAGGAGGAACCATAGTTTTACTGCTGCAATGACTGGGGTTTTGCACAAGACAATTTATGTCAATAGCTCCAGTAAGAATGATGGGCATTTTGAAAATATTTGTGGAAAATACATACTACCGAAATCCAAGTTCCTTGAGAAAAACCCAGTGGTCTTTGTGAGATATATTATGATTCAACTGAATTTTTATTTCAGTCCTTCTAATTAATTCTTAAGGTTTAGTACACAATAAGAAAACAAGTTACGCTTTTTATTTATTTTTTTTCACTGTTAGCTGAAAAGGACTAGGACTGCATCCAAATTTTTAAAGTACCAATGAACCAAATATACTTTTTTATCTTAGAATCAAGTCACAAAAAGTGCAGATGGCACCACCAATAAATGACTGTCATGGACCAAGATCTTTTCTATGCAAATGACTAATGCATCACTACAATTCTGTCAGAGCTACAGGAAGATGCTGCCAAAAAAAAATCATATCATAATCAGTGAGTGTTCCTGATTGTTCACTGTTTGTAGCACATATGGATCCTCTGAAATACAGAACACCTACCTAAAAGAAATGCTCAAATCATTATGCATCATGAACTTTTGCATGTGTTTAGAATGTTTTAAGGAAACTATTTGGTCTACAATAAACAGACATATTTTCCCAGTGTCAATACAGCAATAGTTGTGTTAAAAAAAAAGAAACAACAACAGCAAAAAAAAAAAGCCACACAAAAACAACAACAACAAAAAACCCCCAACAAAAACAGAACCAAAAAAACAAACACAAAACACATTAGAATCTATGCCTTAATTTACAAAGCAATAATCATAACACAGTTGGAAACTGAGCTGTCTCAAGCCTTTCTCATAGGCACCTTGAAATGTATCTGTACTGTGTAAACTAGATATGTAGTAAATATCTGAGGAACAGGAAGGGAGAAGGAGATAATTCTATTAATAAAACTTTTTATTTTATTGATCATAGAACATAGTTGATTTCTAACAGTCTGATGTCCAGTGTGAGAGATGACTAGACACCAGTGACTATATGACAATTAAAAATATATAATTTTGCATAAACCCTGAATGTTTAATAGAAACATATAAGGTATCAAAAACTGCATGCAGAACAAATGAACTCAAAGGAAAATAAAGTAACAGAATATTTGAAAGGTGGTGAGAATTAAGTAAGAGAAAATCTAGTTCTGTTGAAAACCAGTTACAAATTTGGAAGAGCCTCAATGCGAAGATCAGATAAAATTAGACGATTCCTTGAACAATCCTTTAAAAGAGAAATGCATTCTTAAATCAATTTTTTTTTTCTATGAGTCCCTGTAGCACTGTGAGAAGAGCTTGACATTGTTCCTTTCAAACTGGCACAGTTGTAAAATAGATGGATTTTACCGGGGAATGAGTTAGAGATGCTCTCTCAACATTAAAACTGTATCACAAAGATTATACACCAGAAAACAATTTAGGCAAAAAAAGAGAGATTTGCCTTTTACAGAAGAAAAAAAAAAAAAAAAACAAAAAAACCCCAAAAAACAAAACAAGACTTATGAGGGAAGCATCTACAGCTGAGAGAATTCAAATGCCTCAGTAGTTCGAATAAGCTTATTGTACCTTAGGAGTACCCTGTAACAAAGGGCATTTCCCTATTAATCATGTTATAGTTTGAATCATCTGAAGATATCTGTCATTCAAGATTTTGTAGTCAGTCAGGCCTCCAAGATGGAAGAGATTTTAAAGCTAGATTAGAACCCTACCATCATTTTGCCTGACGTGTCTTACTTAGAGCATACCCTCAAAAAAATTATCCCACCTTTCTTTAAAAACTTGAAATTATGAAGAATTTCTTTGCTCCAGCCATGTTGCCATCTTCAGTGTGTAATTTATATCCTGTCTGACTAATGTCTAGTTTTTCATTTTTTATACATGGAGCCATGTTGGATTTTGTTTTGTTAGAGTAACAAATCACCTATGTGTTTCTGTTTTTTTCATTTTGCATCTTTCTGCATGCTTAAAAAAATCCCTTTTTAATCTGCTTTTAAATAAACAAACCAGATATAGCTACTCCCATCTTGATGGAGAATGCTTCTGTAGCTCAACTTATTCTGCTACTTGAATCCTTTTCTTCAATAAATTTATAAAAAACAACACCCTGAAATTAGTGTTCTACTCAAACTTTCACTATTGGCATGTAATGAAATTGTCTTCCCATTCTTGATGTTACTCTATATAAGGGTATGTATCTATTCTGGGCTGGTCAGGGTTCCCTTGGCAGTAAAAGAAGGAAAAGCAATTCTACAATCACATTCATCCTATTTTAAGAAAGATGATTCACCTTCTGGAATACTGGGGTCTCTGTCTTAACTATACAGGGAGCCCAGAGCTGATTAGAGCTCTACCTTTCAGGCACCTGCAGTAGGTGAAGATTCCCAAGTATATGGTGGGTTATTTCCATTCCTTCTCATGAGATTTGAATTGACTAAATTAAAAAATCCTTTAGGTAAAACAGATGTAGAAAAATATTTTTGAAAATCTTTTTGATGCTTCAGTTCTAACTACTTTGCAGGTTTTGGGTCTAAGTAGTTGTGCATACTCATATCAATTTGTATTTAGAAAACTGGGGCACTTTATTCAAGAACACACGTTTTCAAGTTTTGTAAGCCTATTTCTTTCAGGGCAGGAGCTATGCAAAATAATGATTCAAAGCCTTCACAATATAGATTTATCTATTCGTTTTTTTCATAGCTTGGTTTGTCATAATTTCCATTGCTTCTTGCATTGCCTTGAAAACTGTATTCTTTCACTTAGTTTATAATCTGTTTTGAACGAGGGTCATGCCTCTGCTCTGTTACAGCGGCACCAGAAGGTTGTGATTTGTGGACAGCATTAAAATGCAAGTCATTCCTGTTTATATTCTTTGACTTTTTCAACTTTGATATTTACCATTTTTAAAACATTTAGTGCAAAAGAATTCTGATCTTTTTTTTTGATCAGGATGACCTGCTCATCCACACTTCTTAGTGCACAGTCTTTAAATGCAAGTGTGTGGTTCTTTGTCTCTTTCTATGACTATAGTTGTTCAGGTGCATTGACATCATCTTCTTTTTCTGCATAAGCAAAACAGCTATCCACAGTTACACTCTGGTCATGAGTAGCACTCAAACAGTTGCATTAGCCATTTCCTACCTTTCACCAGATTTCATTGGTAGACCTGCACCCATGCATTGTTAATTTTTACTTATCAGTCAGAACACTTGTAGAATAGATTTTGGTCTTTGTGCAACTGAAATGAGAAAAGTAAGTTTTGCTCTTTGAGTTCTGGTAACCAGATTTAATTGTCAAAGTTCTCAAGTAAGCAAGGATGGGATCAGAGTGGATCTGTGAGCATTCAGGGCATTATGACAGCCAAAACCCCCCCAAGTAAACCCAAAACATTCTTCACATATAACCAATGTTGAATGCTTTAATTTCTTAAAAATTAATCTGGAAAAATTCCCAGATCATACATCTGTCATGCTAATTTACAGAGGCAGAAGTCTAAGAGAGAAGCATTGAAGATGATTATTGTTCCTCTTCAGTGGCATTGCCTCCCCCCTGCACTTGCCCTCTAAGTTTCCTGGCTACCTGGCAAGTTTAAACAAAAATTCCTGTATTCTAGCTAGGATTTGCTGTATGCTGATTGGTGCCACTGCCAGTGCATCTGTGCAGTCTTATGCATTGGCTAACATCTCATGGGCTAATATTTGTACCTGGAATCTGTAGTAAAGGAGGAACAGAAAGCAACATATTTTTTTCCCACCTTGGTCATTCCTTTAAAAGTATCTGCTATAGTGTGGGTGGGTTATTTTTTTCCTTCATTTAAAACGCAGCTATGGTACTGCCAATGACAAGTCATCCTCAGTCATCTTTAAGTCACCAGGGTTCAGCTCTGATCTCATTTTTTCACAGGTTCTATATCAAGTATGAGCTATTCTTGATTGGCTCCAGATTCTGTGGCCAGAATCAGACATATTATGTTAGATATATATATAGACCCTCCTAGTTCACAGAAGCTGCTGGAAAGTTGGTGGTTTTTTGTTGGTTCTTTTTTTGTTTGGTTGGTTTTGGTTTCTTTATTTTCTTTTCTTTTCATCAATATCCAGTCTGGTTTGTGACAATTTAGTATAAAAAAGACGTAGACGTACTCATTTTTCAGTTTGGAGATATTGTTTTGTTTTGTTTTTAAACACAAATTTGTATTTAGAAAGCAGTGGTAGTTATTGAGATAGATGTAATAAGTATCATGATGCTACAAAAATGTTCTAATTTCTACTACAAACTATCCTAATGTTCCATCTCAACACCAACTTAATTGCATTGTATTGACTGACAAATCAGATCTTTGTGTGTCATGTTGTCAGCCTGGTTCATCAGTTACAGAAAAAGCTGAAATGAGGATGTGCGAGAAGTTTAGAAGTTCAATATTAAATTGAATCTTCTGATTTTAATCATTCATAATCCAGTTCTTAAGAAGGCTTAAACTGCTCAGAACAATTCTTCTTTTTCTCATATTATTACAATTTGTTATAATATTATGATAACACAAGTTGCAAAACTAATGTGAACCAAAGAGCTTTACTTCTAAAACAGTGACTTATATTAGACTCAGAACTTCAAATTTGACCGACTTTGTAAGCTTTGTAGGATTGTCTGAGTAATGCTAGCACAGAAGGATATATTTTTTTCAATTTAATTAAGTCACCTACCTAGAAAACTACACTCTTTTTTTTTTTTTAAATTTTGTTTTGTTTTGTTTTAATCAGGTTTCTTTGGACAAATCTGGAGACATATCCATTTCTGATGTCTCTGGTCCAAGAGCTGAAGCTTCAAAGGAGAAAAGTTGGCCTCTGTAAAATGATTTGAGAAAACAAAATTATTTTCAAGTGTCTGTGCTTCCTATATAAGCAATATGTATGTATCTATAAATATATATATAAACCCCACACACTGAGTGCTGCCAACAGTCACTATGAATGAAATGCAGTGAGAACAAGCGAAAGAAAGCTTGGTTACTGTCTTATGGTTAACCATTTTCTTGCACCACTCTTTTTTTTTTTTTTATTTCACAGATGTACACTTCCATGATGAATTCCCTTCAGTCGTAAACATTAAAAGAATGTAGACATTTAATTCTGTAGCTGTATTCCTGAAACTCCGGTTCAAATCTCATGTAGTAAAGGAATTTGTATTTCAAAGGTGCTGCAATCTGACCATGAATTTCCTTGGTACTTGCAGCTCCATTTCATAAATTGCAGCCTGCACCATATTTAATAAGATCCATGAGCTTGTTACTTATGCATCTGCTTGGAGATATTTAAACCTCAAATGTACCTAAAGCTGACATACTAGATTGGAATTCACACAAGTTTCATTGGTTCTACCCTTTAACCAAGTGTTTGTAGACCTGACTACAGAAGTAGAGCACCTGAGCTTACTTTCCCTCTATTTTCTGATCAATCCTTCTGGTATGAAAAACTCCTATCTTACTAAGTATAATTAAATGAGAACTGACAGCATTGAGAGTATTTTCATTTGTATCAAAAGATTCTGAGCAAGTCACTGCATAAAGAGCCACTTTAGATCACATTTCAACATGATCAACACTTAAGCCTACCTTTTATTTATTAAGAGTTTCTGTCAGTAAAATAACCGCATATTCAAGTTTTAGGGATGTACTTTAACAGCTCTAAATGCTGGAAAAACCCCTAGCATTATTGATTCACTGGAACTATAAAAACTACTATTCAAATACAACCATTACAATTTTAATGTTGTTTTGTATTTTAATACAACATGTAGTCACAGAAAAAACATATATGAATTAAAATACAAAAGACCCATGTTTTCATTACCAATAGAATGAATGAATGTATGTTTACAATGTTCTGCTTTGTATGTAACTTTACGTGGCAACAGAGGCAATATTTATAATAAAGTCTACCACTGCTTATTAATTTTATGCATTAGAGTATTTTGCTACTTCAAAAAATGGGAAGGTAAAACTTAAAAAAATAAAATGAAAAATGATGCAACAATTTATTTATTTATTGTGTTTAAGTGATAAAGCGTTTTAAACCATTGAATTAAATACTGTAAAATAT
This sequence comes from Margarornis squamiger, assembly GCA_035222235.1. Taxonomy (NCBI): domain Eukaryota; kingdom Metazoa; phylum Chordata; class Aves; order Passeriformes; family Furnariidae; genus Margarornis; species Margarornis squamiger. The sequence continues at coordinate 36,213,865 of JAWWTY010000156.1, forward strand.
ATTGATTTCATCTATCTTAATTATCATAGCTTTTATGAAGCCTTTAATGAAGCCTCACAGGAACTATTTCCCACTTTTTTAATTTAAAATTGCTAAAAACAAAAATCTAACCCACATTTTCTATTTAATTTGTATAAAAGCAGAAGACTAAGAAATTCGTTTGTCATATACGTGTTTTTGTATTATTGATAATGAAATATCCTTCTGATTAGGAAATTTCTTTCTGATGCATTTAAAATTTTTTAGAGATATAGTGTGGCTTGCTTTTAAATGTATAGTAGGGAAATATTTTTTCCAAATATTATTTATTAGATTTCAAGCATTGAACTGACAATTTAATTTTCCTTGAAGTAAGTAAAGTAAATAAGTAAATTAATAGACTAAAAATTTACTGAAATGAGAAGTTTTAAAACAGCTGACTATTTTCTCATAGTTAACTATGGAATTTAAATGTAGAGAAGTTTTATACATGCAGTGAATTTTCAAAGGAAAAATGTTAAGGTTAAGTTCTGAGATGTCCTCTACGTAAAAGTTGAAACTATTCTATTTCAAGAAGTTATTCCTACTTTTTCATTAAAGAATTAACAGTTTATCTGACATTGACTGCACACAAAGTATCCACTGGACAAAAACTGTAAAGTCAGATGTGCAAAATAAGGAAGATTGCAGGGGAGGCCAAAATCATTCAGTCCATCACTTTCACTTGAAGGTTTGATTTGTATTCTCTATGAAATCCACTCAGGCTTGACAGGGAATAACCAACCTTATAGCACAGCAGGATTTTCTTTTTCTTTTACAAGCTTCCCAAGGCTCCATTTTGCCAGAAGGCCATTCGGGTCATGTGTGAAGATAAAAGTTTAGTTGTTGATGAAAGGACTGCAGGTTCTTGCAGCTGGAGTAGAGGTGGCAAAAGAAGAAGAATGGTTAGCCACTTTGAAGGAGTTGTTTGGACAGACTAGGATATTAGAGATTCTGTGCAAAGATCTTAAGTTTAAAAATGTCATCATTTTGTCCTACCCTGGAGAATAGATACCTATAGCCATTATTGGGAAGCTTCATGTTATTTATTCATGTTTTGCATATTAAATCTGCCCATTTTTTCTTTCCTATTTAAAAAAACCAATACTGTAAATTCTACTTTTGATATCAACATCAGCATCCATACCAATAGAAAAGATACCAAGATCTTATCCCTAAGATAAACATTCACAGTTTACAAGGACATTGTTTTATGGACCCCTCTAGAGATATAAACCTTCTTTGAGAAAGAAGACCTTAGTAAACAATTTTACTAATGAAGTGCAAGCTTTAATAGAAATCAACTTTACTTTTTCCTATGGCTATATGTTGTCTTCAGCACTGGTAACAGAGAAAAAACAGTGAAAACTTGTATTACTTAATACGCAGTGTTAACTGAGAACAAAAGCAAGTTTTCGTTTTCCTCTCATTTACCCTTTTGCTATTATTTTAGTTTAATTAGTCTTCTATAACTACTCTTGTACCAGTGCACCAAATAATCAGACAAATACTTCTTTAATTTAGTAAATAATTACTTTAAAAATCTCATATGAGGCTTTATAAATCTCTCACTTCTTACCAAAAGTATTTTTGAAGATCTAAGAGAAATAAAAGTACATTTGAACTAATAACTAAAACTAATATTTAATCTTCACAGTGATTTTTCCCAAGCAAAAACTGGCTTGGATCTATTGGTTGATAAGTTTTATTCTTTTTAGATTCTTAGTAACATATAATGTAACCAAAGTGTAGTGTTGTAACTGGATATGGTATTTCTTATTTCTAGATGCAAAGATACACAATTTAATTGTATAAATTAAAAATAACCTTACACATATTTATTAAAGTTCTTAATTTTTATATTATTTCTCTTAGAAAACCAATGAACTTTTACTTCGGATTTGAGTGAAGTTAATTTTTTATAGAAATTTGGAAATTGTTAAATGCAAAAATTATGACATTCAAATGTATCACTTTTAAAAAAAAATTTAGCTATGTTGGATAAATAAGGAAAGCATTCCAGAAAGCATAATTCTATGTAAACAAACAGTCTCTTAGTATAAACAAACTAAGCAAAATAGTTCCCTGGCAGTCTGCTATCATAGGCAACTGCTTACTTCTTGCCTTGAGAACTGTCTGAACTGGTTTATTTACCAAAATCAGAATTATTTATGGCTAATGAAATTAATTGATGGGATTTGAAAAACTATTTTAAAATACATAGATCTGAGCTTTTCATAAATAATTTCTTTACCTCTCAGTTTCTCATCCTGAGTGACTCCATCATTCCCCTTTATAGTCACAGAATGGTGTTTCAATAAATTGTAGGCTCATGTACCTCTTCTGTTTTTTATTATCCTATAGTTTATCTTTTTAAAAAGATAATTTATCTTTTGTCAGCTAATTTATGCCTAATTTAATAATATTTTTTAAATTATTTTCATATGTGTAATCTTGGGCTACAGATTTTGTGGCTGTGCAAATGACAAAGTATAGAAGAATAATACTAAAGTTGTTACTGACAGGTCTGGTTCTACAATGAGGTTACAATACAATAAAGTCAGGTTGTTAGCAGTTTTTATATTGTTTGAATACTGTATAAGAATCAGTTAATATTAAAAACTCTCACCCATGTGCTGAGCTGCATACTTCTCTGAGATACTCAATAGTTCCTTGATGTGTCTTACATCATAATGGCATTTAAGAAAGCTGAGATATTACAATTATTAATGGCTTAAAATAAATCTTTTGTCTCAGACAAGAAGTTAAGCATGGACAGCATGTGCCAGAATAGAATATCTCCTCACTTTTACTTTGCCCTTTTTTCCAATTGGTAAAAGCATGTGCATTTAGGGCTCAGCTCATGAAGGCCATATCATTTGTGCATTTGACAGGCTCTGGGGATCCTCCAATAACATTTACAGAGGGGTTGAGGATAGAAACTAAGGTAAAATCTTAAATTCCATAGGTTTAAGTGCAATACTTTGCTTTGCAAGTGACTATTGAAGTTTCAGTTCAGTTTCTTTTAATGCATCTGGGGCATACCTAAATACTCTTGTTTTCGTTCAAAAATTAGCAACAGTCGAATACCCTCAATCTCTATAAACCAGTTTTTACTGTAAAAAATATTGTCATTATCAAAAAGACTAACAAATGCTTAGAAACTTAATTTCCAAACAAGTGTCCCTAGCCAGCCTAACAATATCTCCCTGAACATTTCACAGAATGAAGTCTGCTTCCCAAGATGCAGAACCTTGTGATTTTAGTGACTTAATGTTTTAAAATGTATTTTGTTTGATTGACCACAGTTCTCTATGTCTCCTGATTTCTATTGCTATTTACACATGCATATTTACCTGTGTTTCCATTTCTGTTACCTCTGTACAGAAGCTGAAGTTAATTAGGAACATGAAACCTATTGTAATTTTTCAAAGAAAGAATAGACCAGTGGTACGGTCTCAGAAAAGTTCCCTGGTCTTTATTGCACTAAAGGCCAGGACTGTTTCCATCTCAGTAGAAACACGACTGAGCTACCGTGTTTCTAACAATGACACTTACTTACTCTACATCTCTCAGGTAAACTGCAGGCCTGAGGTGTAAGTTAAAGGGAGACAGAAGTCCCTCCAAGTGTGTCCAGCTCACTGCACTGTTATACCTATAAGTATTTGCTCAAGATAAAACTGTTTTTTTTCCAGTGCAGGGGATTATTTGGATCATATTCATAAACATGCTTGAATATCTTTATGAGATAGATTTTTAGTTCAAATACAATGATTCAGAGAAGTCAGCTAGTATGTATATTAAAGTTCAGAGAAGAGAACCGTGGTGGCCCCTTCCTGCTTTATATTTCCCTCTAACAGAATCAAATTACTCTAACTTTATCATTTTGCAAAGTTATGTTTCACCTGGAAATTTTATTGAGGTGACGCATTATTTAAATATCTCTGATGAAAAGCTTTTGGACTTGTTCCTGTCTCCAGAAAAGCCCACAAGAAATGCTCCATTTGACAATTATTTTCCATTGACATCCATTTTTTTTGAATCTGTCAGTTGGCTGGTTCGTTAATGTCTAACCAAAACTGGAGCCTCTTACATTTATACAATTGCTGCTAACAATGAAACTTGAAATCTCATCAAAAAATGAAATTACTTTTATCTGAAAAGACATATTTTCTGTAGACTCACACTGACTGGAATTATTACACCTTAATTCTTTGACAACTGAATTTGCTATCTGCTTTCTCGCAAGCTTTCTTTTATTAAAATGTTAGTAGCCTATTATAGTCTGGGTTGCTTCATTTCTCTTTCTTTCCATGCCGTGTTATATTCCTACACTTCCTGAATATCCATTCTGTCAAAAGTAAGCTTTAGTAAGAGGCTATGTGCTCAGATGATGGAAATTATGTGCTTTCCCTTGAAGTTCTTCGTTTGTATGAATTTCTAGCACAGCAGACAAGTCATATTCCATTATTGCTTTATGAAATAAAAACCAGTCACTTAGTTTCTTACCCCCAAACTAGATATATTAGTTTAAATATTTTCTGTGGTTTTACTATTTTAATTAGCAACATCTGTAGTATGTTTGCAGCAGGACTACAGTTTATTTTGCTACTAGTATTCATTTAATCATCTATTGAAGGAAGTCATGTTGGGTATAAAATCTTGCATGATGTCTTTTGCACCTATAACTGTTTGATTCCTTTTTTCACCTTTGAACATACCATTTACATTAATTGCATCTGTTTCTATTTATTTTCCATTTGCTTTCTTATTGATAATTCATAGAGAAGTATTGATTTCTCAGCAAATATAATGAATATCAGCCAAAGTTATTTTCATTTTTGATTGTGGAACCACCCTTTTTTTGCCATAAAGAATTCCTTCCTAAAGTTTTCCAATTTTCTTTCATATATTTCTATCTTTGCCTCCACATCAGCCTCCCTTATAATTTATCACGGCTTTGTGGAATGAGGCTGAATACTTATATACTCAATATATGTTATTAATTGAGACAGTGGATGGTGCCTAATAGAAAGCGACATCTTTATAGACCTTTTCCTAAGCCATCTGGACATCTGTGTTTATAGCTCTTCAGTAATGCACACTCTCCCACCTCTCGTGGTAATCCAAATTCAACCAAATCCACTTTCTTTACTGTTACCCAAATTCACAACTTAAGAACGTTTTATGAATATGTTTGATAGAGAATAAGTTAAAATGATCTGCCAGAAAAAATGTTACAGTCCTGTATAAGCAGACTTAGTCCTTTCGTTCACAATTTGGTGTAAGATGGTCCATGAACCAGAGAATAGGCAAATCTTTAGCAAACATCTGCAGTCTGTCTTTGAAAATCATGACAGAAATGTTTTAACTACTGTCTATGCAGTGTGTAAGTAAAAAGAAAGGTGTGATGACCAAGGATTTTGCATGTAAGCTTTTCAATATTCTGTGACTAAAATTTTGGAATAGTTAATAATACAGACAGTAATTAGTACAATCAAGCAGATTACCCCTTTAGTTTAAAATTCCTTTGTATATTCAGTAGCAAGAAGCACCTTAATTAACAGTGGTGGTCTTAATCATTACCATTTCTTATGGGAGGTGTGAATACATAAGTGATTTACATTGAAAATAGAGACAATTTAATGTGTTTCCATTTGGAAATTTTCTTCTGCCACCACAGGCTGGAAATCACTGTAGTAACACGTAATTCCCTACCACAGATTTGAGCTTCTAGTGTTTGAGCCTGATATCGTGGAGTATTTTGCACTTGTTGCTACAAAAGACTGCAGTTAGTATTTGTATGCTTCCCTTTGTATACATTCTGTACAGATATAATAACTGCACAAGCAGCAAGGCAGGAAATAATCAGACCCCTTTATTTTTATGAGATTTTTTACTTTTAAAAGAGTTGAAATCAGGCTGGCTTCCCAAATGATTGCAATTTTTGGAACAGTCATAGAATCACAGAATGTTAATGTGTTGGAATGGACCTTAAAGATCAAGTAGTCCCAACCCCCACTGCCGTGGGCAAGGAACACCCAAGAATAAGTTGCCTAGAGCTGAAAACATGAATCTTCATATGAGAAAGCAGTGCTTAAGACATATAAGCAAATAAAGTGCATAGTATCACCAGAGTTCATGCTATGTTTTTTAAAAAAACAACACTGTATTTATGCAGGACTTCTTATCCTTATCAGATCTGTTTGGGTTCAAAATGTGTCTTTAATGGAAAACACTAGGACATGAGTTTAAGTGTTTCATTCATGGCTATACAAGGTTCAGCAAAAGTGGGCTTCCAGCTTATGTCTATGAGAAGCATTGGAGACAGTGAGATAATTTCATAGCGGGTCATTCTATCTGATGGGAATTTTTTGTTTAAAGACAACCAATTGGAAAGACTTTCACATATATCCAAAAATTTTGATTTACTGAAGTGAACAGTGAATTAAAAAAAATAATCGCCCTGGAGCTTTTCTTCTGCATTTAAAATCAGGTTGAATTAAAAGAACGAGAATAATGCAATTTGTTTTGGCAACATCATGACAAGACAACCCAAACCATCCAGGTCAAAGAAGTAGAAACTGGATGCCCCTACTGATGAATTTAGTATTGGTATTTAATTTCCATCATCCATTTCCATTCTATCTTTTCAGTGTTTCAGAAATTAAAAAATCTGATGTTAATTCAAATGGGTAGAGAATATTAGTTTTGTTTTTTAAGTTCAGTTACTTGTGATCTCCGTTTAATATTCTATCTTCTCAGCAGCAACAAGTACATGCTGCCATTGACCACATACTGTTTGAAGGAAGCCCTTCTTGACAAGGTAAAACAAAACAAGAAGAGGAATTTTTATTTCAGTATAGCAAAGACACAGATTTGGTTGGCAACCCCATTGCTATTTCTCCAAAATTCCATTGTTAGAGTACTGTGGGTGAGGAAAAAACAGTTTACAGGAATATTTACTACATTATCACACGTTTTATCATAACCAAGTATAACTGCAGTAATATATTTACAGTTCATTCAATATATTAGGTAAAAACTGCATTCAGTGTATGAAGAGAAGTACATTAGAGAGAATGTTAAATTCAAGAAAATGCTAAGTTATATCTACATTGTGATTAGAAGAGCCTCATCTGTAGTAAATATATCTTCCATCTCACAAATATATATTTTTTGAAGAAGATGGAGCAATCTAAAATGTAGAAACAACATATAGGACAAGATTATAAAAGGAAATAACTGTATACAACTATAAGAGGCAAAAATAAGATACGAAAAATGTTTTGTTATTTCAAATTCAAATTATAGCCTTGACAAATTCATAAGAAAAGATATTTATCCTTATTACTAAAGAACTAAGTTATCTGATTTTATTTGTTCTTCTTCACATTAGATCATTTAGATTTCTTTTATAATTTCTCAATTAAACAATGTAAACTCAGAAAGCACTAAACTAATATTCTTTATGTAGTGCTACATGTCATAAGACAATATGATTTTACTATGTCAGAGATGTTTGCACCATTTGGAGCACATCTATCATCAAAATTCAATTAAATAGTGCCTTTCTATCTTCAGCTAAAACAAACTGTTTACTTATGTTTGCTCAGTGTTTACTTCACAAGAGGTAAAAGACCCAAATACAACAGAAAAATAGATGCCTTGGCATATAGCAGGGGTCAAAAAATTTAACCCAAGGAAGAAGGTCTAATCTTTTGGTTTGAAGAGAAGACTTTTTTTCCTTTGCCAAGTAAAAGGCAGCATTACAATGTTATTCATACCTCACGTGGTGTCCTAACAATTCCTCTATTCAAGCTGAAAGGGTTATATTCCCTTTGTTGCAAAGTATTAAATTTGTCCCTTGAGATTAGTGTGTAGGCAGTTTTAAAGGATGAAACAGGATTAGATAAGGTTTCTTACCAAGAAAGAGTTCTGAAACTGTGCTGCAAAAACCTCTTGTGTTACATGTGCTGAAAAAAACCTTTTGTTTTAACACTTTGAAATTGAAGTCAAATTTTTGAAATTATTAGTTGACAAAATGTTTCTTTACGGGTTTTATGAAAGCCAAATAAAGTACACACATGGGGAAATGACACTTGCTTTAACTGTACTTGATTTTTTTTTTTTTCTGTGAAATTTACCTGCCATTTGTAATTTGAAATATACTCCAAAAATTTGATATAAAAAAAATATAGCAATTCTACTTATTTTCTAAAATATGTAGTACATCTTATCATTTCTTGCTGTGATTTAGAGAAAAAAAGTATATACTTTTATAACTTATGATCAAGCCCTACAATTTTAGTCTAAAAAGCTTCAAAACCCAAATGTCAGTGAGGGTCCTAAAAAAGTCCGCAGCTCAGCTGTGCTCCACTCACTTGTATGTAGTTAATACCATTGTGTGCCACATGAAGACTTTCATGAATTTGATTACTGCATATTCAGTGAGTACAGTTTAAACATTTCTACTTCTCTTTAAAAATCTGCTTTTGAGGGATGAAACCATTCCTAATTAGTATCAAGTGGATTATTAACATATGTATATTGAACAGTAGGACAGGTTAAAAGGACTGTATTTTGATTTTACCTAATGTGTTGATAAGCAAAGGCAGCTCCTTTTCTTTACCCTCAAAATTTCTACACACTATGTGGACTTTGACACCAACTGTGTCCTGGAGGACATCAGGCAAAGCATTGCCAGCTGGTCAAGGGAGAGGACTGTCCCTCTCTGCTCTGCAGTGGGATGGCCTCACCTTGAATATTGTGTGCAGTTTGGGGCACCACAAGATAAGAAAGATATAAAGCTATAGGAAAGCGTCCAAAGGAGGGCAATGAAGATGGTGAAGGGCCTTGACAAGAAGCTGTGTGAGGATAGGCTGAGGGCACTTGGTCTCTTCAGCCTGAAGAAGAGAAGACAGGAGAAGAAGAGAAGGAGAGACCTCATTGCAGTCTATAACTTCCTCATGAGGGGAAAAGGAGGAGCAGGCACTGATCTCTCCTCTCTGGAGACCAGCAATAGGACCAGAGGAAATGGCCTGAAGCTGTGTGAGAGGAGGTTTGGATATTAGAAAAAGGTTCTTCATCCAGATGGTGACTGAGTGCTGGAACAGGGTAACCAGCGAAGTGACCACAGCACCAAGCCTGAGAGAGTTCAAGAAGAGTTTGGACAATACTCTCAGGCACATGGTGTGACCCTTGGGGATGGTCCTGTGCAGGGCTAAGAGTTAGACTAGATGATACTTGTCGGTCCCTTCCAGCTCTACCTCTCCTGTGATTCTGTGATTCCTCAAATCTCTGTTCTTGGTTATCTTTTTTGGAAGAAGAGTAGAAAAATTCACTTTGGTAGCCATCAATGTTTTTCATCTAGTCCTTACAAAAAGCTGCTGAAGAATGATAGACAGAAGCACACCTCACTAGGCGTTTAATAACCTTGTTGGCTCATGACTACAATTACATGACTATGGAATCCCCATCCTTCCTGTTTTTCCCACTGTACAGCTCTTTGCCATTTATGTAGTCTACTACATTCATCCGGAATACGATGTTTGAATTCAGAAAGGCTGTGAAAAGAGTCTCAAGACTACTCTCAGTGAACTCTTCAGAGTTAACTTGAAGAGTTAATGACAAAAAGCAATTCCTCTTTCTTCTATACCAAAATATCTCTTACCTTCAGCCATGAAATGTAGTGCATAATTTCTGAATCTGAATGCTTGGCATGTCCAAATCAATTTTTACAGCTTTATGGGTAAAATTGCTCCAAAAAAAATGTTGATATGTATATGATGTCAAAGAACTAGTCTGACATTATGATATGATCATTTAATCTGTTCCTTTTCCTCTTTCAAATTATAATTAAAAAAATAAGTTCAGTAGATTGACCAAAAAAAATTTAAAAAAAAGAACAATATCACCTGCAATTAGAAGATTTTTCTGCACCTACACAAGAGAAGATGGTATACTGCAGCCAGCTAGGTCTGCTGTTAAAATATATTCTTCATAATATGTACCAAATAAAAGCTAAACTATAAATATTAATGAAGATTGGAGAGGAAAAGAAAAGATGTTCTGTTACTTAGTGTTCCATGCATTCAACAAAATCAGCATACTTTAAAAGAAATTAGATGACTTGCCCCTTTTTTCTCTAAATTAGACACAGCAAGATGTGATTCTTCCCACACAAGGCTACTGGATCATAAAAATGTACATCATTAATGAAGTTAAGTGGCACTAGGTTTGTAATTTTCAAGGCACAGACAGAAAAGGTATGCTGTTATAATTCATGGACCATTATAATAGATATATTACCTTAATGTAAGGCTCCAAAATGACTATCTTCATTTTCTGCAGCTGGAAGAAAGCTTATTTTAAGAAAAGAACAAAAAAAAAAAAAAAAGTCACCTAAGGATGTTTCCAAGTATATAACTCAGGAACTTTGCCTATCCATGAGAGGACATAACATCATTAAGAGAGAATGGTCAATGTGTTCCAAAGCATTGTATGGCCATATGTCATGTGTAAAGGAATGGTATCTTATTAAACTGATATTTTAGCATTATGGTCTCTATGCATTTCAGCTGACCACTGCAGGCCTAAGTCAGAAGACTTCTGAGCCTAAGTGCAGCCCCGTCTACTTTTGCGGAATTTTTGAATTATGGTGTAAAATATATTATGAGGTTCATTGCAAAGTATTTTTCAGAATGTATTTCCTCAGAACATTTAGCCAAAAAGCAATAAAACAGCAGTGGCAGGAATTGTGGGAGAAGTGGAAGCTGTATTGAAGATTCAGGCCCAAACTCACGTGGTCTGCATCACTGGTAGTATGGTGATCAGTAAATATACTCCTCTGGCCCTGGCAGTGTTGGGATTTCAAGGTGAATGCCTCCTTCAGACTAATTCTCTTTCTATCCTCTGGGAGTTTTAGTTGTAGCCACCAGAGTATTTTTTGATGCCCCATCTCAGTTCTCCAAAACGAGGCAGGAAATTGTGTGTTATTAGGAGAAAAATGCCACAAATACATTCTTCTTCCCATTGCAAATGATCACAGAACAAAACAAAGTTAGTTGATATTCACGCTATAAATGTCTGTGCTACTGTCATACAGTGCAGTATGTGAACAAAATAATAAAAGATGATCTGTCAACAAGCTGCTCTCTTAAGTTGGTAATTATTTTGAATGACATCGTATCACATCTAAAATAAATTTAAACAGTATCAGCAAAGTACAAATACAACAATATCACACAGCTAAGATGAACAGCAATAGCTCTCATTCTACTCAGTACTTTTTGTAATATTTAGTTATTGTTTGGAAGAAAACCACTACACCCAACAGTTTTCACATTAAATATAGGCAAATAGTTTAAATTAAACATATGATATTCCATCATTTTACACAGGAAGTCATATTTATATATTTAGGCATTTAATTTCTTGAATTACAGGACACAATGGAAGTAAAGATATTCCTATATTTTCAAGTTCTCTTTTGATTGGTAAGGGACAGTGGAAGCCCATCTGTTTTGCAGCAAAGAAAGCCCCAAACCATCTGTGTAGAACCACATGCCAGCTAAAACACAGAGATATGCACAGTTTTTTGTTATGAAAAATTTTGCAGCATTTTTTTCCTGTATTAGTGTGAATAAATTAGCAACAACTAAATTAAAGAAATCTTCTGAGAACATACTAACTTCCTAGTGAACACTGGAAAATGTAACCATTTAGAATTGGCAGAATTTGTTCTTCTGACTATTTATTATCAAGACATGTAGATGTCTCTGTGTTTAATAGGAGTATTTTTATTAGCATCATAATCGAAGTTAATTTACCAATGAGGTGTTCAGATAAAAACCTACGTTATTGCAATTATGTTTAAATATTGGCCTAATAATAGCGTTTAAAACCTTGGGTATATATGTTTCTTTTCTATCTTAAAAAAAAAAAAACAAACAAAAAAGCCAAGAGGGTAAACTCACCCAACTCACCCATAAATGACAGTAGCTTTGCCTAACATGCAGGTTTATGCCATCTACCATTTAAATGGGTTTAAAAAGGAAATTGCTATGTGGAGAATAGTCCCTGAAATGAATATCAAGTGAGAATTGCGGGGGCAAGTTCCCCACTTGCCCTCATACAAGCACTGTGTTTTGTGTCAGGCAGAGGTAGCACTGTGAGCTCTGTTGACAGACCAATATTTTCTTGACATTAGAGTGACCTTAGCCAAGTGGACAGCAGTGGTCCTAAGAACTTCTGAAAGTCCTTGAAGGAACTGAAGAAAACCAAACAAAATGCACAAATAAACAGCCTGACATCGTTTCTGGATGTATTAGTGGTCATACGCTGGCAAAATAGCAGCCAGTTCTCAGCTGTTTTCAGAGCCCGAATGAAATATTTTTGAAATATAAAAATAAAATTATGATTTTGTAAAATGATTGGGCTGTTTCTATACTAATGTTCACTTTCCAGTTCTGAACACTGGGGAAATAAAAGATGGTCCCTGGATTTTATCCAGAACATCTTCTAACATAAGACATTTGAGCTATTCTAGTCTAGAACAGACAATTTGATCAGCACAAAGCTTTCACAAGCATATTTTGGAGGAAGATGCATGATGCAAAGAGCAGGCATTTTCTAACTATAAAGGCCATCACATCCTTTTCCTTGCATTCTTGATAGCAAACCAGATCTCAAAAGCTTCTAGCAAAGCTTCTAGTTTTTGTTAAAACATTCAAATTCTCATATAGATTTAAACCATCAAAATCGGCGAGTATGAGGACCAAGTACAAAGCACAATGGTTAAGGTTTTCCATCTTTCTAGAAGTCTTGTTTGACTTTTTTCTTTTTATTTCATTCTCTGTATGGACTGGGGATGATCAGCTTTTCTCAAAGAAACTACTTATTCAGAAACCATCTCAGAATTTAATTTAGAAGACATATGACAGGAATAAGACTTTGTCTGTGCATGGTTTAGACCACTCCTGTGAAAGCAAGGCATCATTTCCAGTAATAGAAAGTCTATTATTTATGGTTTTCATGGTTACTGTGTTACAATCTTAGTTCCTTTTAGTAAAGAACCAAGTATTATTTATTATGTTTTTATTTCTCTATCTGTGGAGAAACTGATACTGTCAATATTTATCTTTTTGTCTTAGAATGATAATGCCTGAATCCTGATTCTGCTTTACTCTAGCATTTGTTACATACTTAGTTAAGTATTCATGATAATGGGATATGTGTAATAATATTTCATGTTGGAAAGAAGGGAAATTACTGCTAGTGTATGAAACTAGGATACAGCAAGCCACCATTTTCTAATGGAGAGTGCTGTGGCATAGAGTTTGTTCTGATGTATCTGGGGGGGTAACTCCTCATAAATGTTAAGTCCAGATGACTTGGTCAGATACTTTAGTGGAGACTTATTATTCAAAAAAATCATAAAGATCATCTTCTTATAGGCCATACTGTAGTTTGTTTCTAGCCACAATTAGATGATTGTCAAAACTGTAGCTACAGTTGCCTTTTGCATCATGGGCAATTGGGTAAGCAAGCAGCACTCGCTTGTCTGAAGATGATTTAACTTTTACACAACATTAGCGCATTATTTCTATGATCACTGGCACAGGGTTTGGATTTGGTTCCCAGTGGTATGCAGATTTGTGTTTCAATATGAAGTGTAGTCCTGCAGATTTAAATATCTAATTAGAATTTTTTTTTATTTTATTGCATTAACTTAAAAGTCCTATTGTAATTTTAGTTTGCTTCAGAGTAAAGATTAAATCAGATTGATAAAATTAAGAAACTTTCTTTGTACAACAACAAATCTCAGCAAAAAAAAAAAAAGATCCTCAAAGCTCCAGTCTGTTGGCATAGTTCAAAGATGCTTCAATAGCAACTGAAAGTTTATGACTGGAATTTTAATAATTTATTTGTTTTCTCCACTGGCCTGTGAAAACTCACCCCAGATTACATTACCTTTGCATTGAAAATGTCCATCGAGTTTTTTAATGTATTTTTGCTGTAGTGCTGCAAACACTGTCAGATATGGAATTCATTTATTTTAAAACTTAGACTCCTAATATAGTTTTAAGCCTCAAGTAATCATTTTGTGTCAGTCTAAAGTAAAGGGAATGTAGACACAAATAATGGTAGTTATGAACATACATCTAGGGCAAAAGGTAATCCAATGGCTCTTGCATCCAATAGGATGAATTTGCAGAACTGAGTCCCTAGACAGACACAAAGTGTATAATTTCTTTGCAAATTTCTTGCTGTTCTACCCCAAGTGTATTGTCCATGGATTGGAAGACCACCAAATGAGCCTTTGTATTTGCAGTTCTTCATAAAGATATATCAGACCAATTCTAACAAGACAAACTAAACTGAACAGATTTCAGAAAAGTGATTTCTTTCAACCAAGAGCTAGAGCATTGTCTTAATGGCTAACATTTTCATTATGTTATACAAGATAACTTTGTGTTCCTATAATTATTTTTACATTCATTATTTTAGAGTGTGTAGAATTTTCCCCTCTTGCTAAATAATGAATGACCTGTTTTGAACTATTACGAGAGTTTTGAAAGGAGAAACTATTCACACATGAAGGAGTATAGAAAAGCTGTGATTTTCTGCTTGACTTAAAATCAGTTTATGATTCAGTTATAAGAAGGTTAATCAATCTGAACTAAAATGAAAAAGAATACACATAGAAATGCAAAAAGAGATCATTACTGTTTCAGAATAATATATTTTTATGCACACAAACTGATGAGATGTTTTCTGTTTATTTCTATCATGAAACCTCTAGTAGTTTTATAGTTATGATCTTTGGTTACTCATAACTGAGGAATACTGCTTTCAAACGAGACCCAGTTTTGCAATATGGCAGCTCTTAAGACATTCTTACACAAAAACATATGAATTAAATTAAGAATTCATCTAGCTCTTGCCAATGTTGCTTTAAAAGCAAATTTACAGATATTTTAATGCAATAGCAATTAGTGTTTTTATAAGAAATAATAAATCAAAGAAGAAAAAATATTTCTCTTTTGAAAAACAAATTTATTTCAAATTTCAGCTTTATTAGGATTAGTTCTCCTGTACAAAGGAAATATAGTTAGATTTATTTTTCAAGGAGGAATATAATGTCATGTCTCCAAAAAATAGTATATTTTCAGGCATTCTTCGCAAAACAGAAAGGTCTAATGAGATATTTACCTGTATTAGTCAAGACTATACCCACATACACACAGTGTTTGTGCTTGTTAAAGCCTTTCAGTCATTCTAGGCTTAGGGAAATAGTGTCCAAATGTACCATATTTAGCTTCTATCTCAAATTCTCCCGAGCTGTCAATTTAGGTGTTAAAGAGACCATTTGTAAAGCTTGGCTGGGATTTGCCATTATTGACTGGAATGTGTGTTTATCATTACATTCAATGATGAAAGTGGAACATGTAGCATATGAATAAATGTCAGCAGATGTTTCTTTTAAATGGCCTGATTTCAACCTCCTGTTGTTTGTCTTGAATACAAATATTAAAAAAGAGAAAAAGGCAGAATTTTTTATGACATAAGTGCAAGGGTAGTTATATTAAAAAAAAAACAACAAAAATAATGATGAAAGTCAGAGAAGAAGGAGGAAAGTATAATTAATAAGAATTATTTTGATGGTCTCATGCTACTATCTGGTTTGATATAAAAGACACAAGAACAGCAGTTCAGTATGGGCTATGTCTTTCCATAGTCACTCTCTAAGAAGTAAGGAAGAAGTTACAGAGTCTATTCTCAAAAGCATATTGCATAATGTTCAAACATTTTTTTTAAATTTTATACCATTGTTATTAAACTCCTTGCCTAAACTCATAGCACTAAGAAAAGTGGGGTTTCACAGAAAAGAGCTCTCTATATCCATTATTCTTGTTCACAAAATCAGACATTCCCCTTAAAATAATAAAAATTTTTTAAGTGAAAGATTCTCATTGGTTTCAATGGGTAATACAACAACAAAAATAAAACTTGAACGTGTGAACATTTCTGCAGTGTGTGGAGATGTGAAAAAAGAATTTATGCAGACTTCAAATTTTTCCTTTTTTTGTTTTTTTTTTTTCTTTAATTGTAGACTAATAAAGCAAGATGAGTATAAAAAACAATGTGCAACAATCTGCTGCCAGGGCCATATTCTGCTGCTGTACCTCACTTAGTGGTGGTGTCCCATTTTGGTCCATGGGACTACTCTGAGAGTAAAATAATGCTCACTGTGAGCAGTGAAGGCAGAATCTGGCAGGAGTTAGTATGCAGCACTGTAAACTCAGCAGTATTCCAACTAAATCAATAAAGTGAACAGAGACAAAATTAAATCAGCCTTGTGTTTACTGGAATGTGGTGCATTTTGTATCTATCTAAATGACAATATGGTATTGAGGTGTTGAATATCTGAGGCCCTCTGTCTTTACTAAGAAATACAGGTGCTCAACACCATTGTAAATCTCATTTTTAGTAAACAGAACAGCTTTACAATGATTATAGCCCATATTCAGATATTATCATAAATCTACTGGTTAAATGGGGGATTTAGGGTAAAAATCAACTTCTTTTGAAACAGGGCATTGTTTCAGTATGTCCCTATTCAAAAAAGTATTTCCTACATTGAAGTCTCAAATAATATTTCCGTAATGCTAATGATGTAATGGATGCATATTTTCTAATTACATACTAAGGACTATTTCCAATTCCTATCTAGAAATATATGTGTATTTACCAAGAGTTTCATGACAATCACATGTGAACTTCGATTTAAGATAGAAAGGCCAGAGTATCCCTCCTGATATACATTCTTCTCAGCTGACCATTCACATTGATTATGTCTTAATCACAGCAAGTGCAAAAGACCATCCCATGTCTCCTAGACAAGATGATTTTTACAAATGTAACTGTACAGAGAGCTAACTGTTCACAGACAGATAATATATACCTTTAATATCATATAGACTACAACCTGATTTTCAATATCTTCTTAGTTCAAGGTTATGTTCTTTATCAGTTTGTCTGGTAATAACAATATTGGCCCGTTGCTTATTGGATCTGGTAATAGCAATTTTAGCCAGCTTCTTTCTGCAACTAAGGAAAAATTATTCTCAATTTATTCCTTTTCTTTTTGACAAGAAGTTTTTAAAATACACCCAAAAGCATATCCAATATCACAGGAGGAAAGTCCAGTCTACAAAAAAAACCTCAGTGCAAAAAATAAGGGGTTTTAGGGTTATAATTTTTAAATAGTAATCTCTAAAGCAATGAAATTTTAAGCCAAATGAGTAAGGAATTATGTAATGTAATATGAGTGAAGTGCTCTACCTCCCTCTCATTTTAGTGCAATACACTGAAATGGTGATGGACTCAGTATTCACTTTAAGGAAATTTATTTTTTCTCCTAAAGCAGTGGACCAGGAACCATAAGATTACAGCATATATTCCACTGCTGTCCTTTGCTAGTGGTCATGAGCTGAGAGTTGAGCAAGCAATTGTTGATAATCACAGAGTATAGACAAATACAGTACAGGGATACCTGAGTAAATATAAAATATAATAACAAATATTAAGTGAACATATAAATATATTTTATAGTAGTTAAGACCTAGTGAATCAAGGTGTTGTCTAACTTCAAGCAGCAAGTGAAAAAGCAGTGAGAATTGCATTTTAATTATCTTGGTCTTCATTCTGGAATTTAATAAGCAGATCAATAATATTATCTCTATAATTGCATTCCAAGAATAGCATACTAGTTGTTTTTGCACTTCATACACTACAACATTTCATTATAAGATGTTTTCAGAATGTTTACAATCATTTCTGTTCTTAGGCCTGGATTCATCAAAACACTGAGCTTATACTTAGCATTATTTCCACAGCATGAGTAGTATTTTTATGTGTATGTATAAATGTTTTCTGGAATAAGGTTGGTTATAAACATGCAAAACAATTTGATGAATTTAAAACAAAAACTAAAAACCCAATATATATTGTCAAAATACGCTGTTTCTTCTGGAGTATCCTCAAATAAGAATATCTTTGTATGGTTTAAAGGCATTATATAAAAATCTGTGGATGAGGAGTTGTTCTGCATATTTAAAAATTATTGAATTTAATAATATTACAGTATTGACTGCAGACTTCAGGTTCATCCTTCAAAAATCTGTAGGCAGTGCTGATGTTCAACAATCAGAAAGCAAGGAAGAAATCTAGGAGGGAGGCTGAACTTCCCCTATCTGTTTAATCTTGGCACATTTACTCCTCAATTGCTCCTCACCCTTCAGATAAGCTTGAAAATAAACTTCAACCTTTCAGCACTATGCACACTTCACACATTCCTTCACTTCAACAGTTAACTCTTACCTCCTTTGACAAAACCAAAACATACACAAAAACTATTCCATGTCCTGACTCCTAAGGCAACAATAACTGTACGTCAAGGTCATCTCAGTATCACTTAAACTTCTTTTGTCTTTTTTTCCCCCGTAAGTTATTTCACTTCCTCTTTTGCTACAGAGGTTTTAGAAATGTTTATGTTCTTCCTGCTGGCTTCCTCCAGTAATATTTCAAACGGATACATATAACTCTGAAGAGTTTGGATGTTTTCTCCATAAAATATTGGAAGTGGCAGTGGAGCTACAGAATCTGTGAGAGCAATTGTCTGATGTGACATGTGGCGTGTGAATACACAGAATAAGACATCACCTTTACAGGAGGCTTCCTTGTGTTGCACTGATTAGTAGTTCTAGTTTTTTGTTTAAGGAGTCTTAGTCATAAATCAACAAAGTTTTTTAGATATTTGGTGTAATATTAATTAACAACTTGTTATTTGGCACAGTGTCAGAAAATCTTCCTCTGTTACCCTGCTTCTCCCTTGATGAAAAGGCACTGACAGCAGAATATTACTCCTATTAAAATTGCTGATTTTTCCATTTTTTCTCACAGACTACTGCTAGATAGTTTTTAGTATCCTGAGTCTTCATTTTCTAGTTCAACAGCAAGTATTCATGTGCATTATTGTGGAAAAAAATGATATTAAATTTTATCTGTAAGAATAGTTTGATTTGTTACTTTTGGTTTTTATCCAAATCCTCTCGTATCTCAGACTTGTGCAATCTTTTCCCAAAGAGTAACCTTTTGCATTCTGATTATATACAATTGTATTTTTGAAAAAAACAAAAACAAAAACAAACAGTGTATGATATACTACTTTACTACTTAGTCAGCATGCATATTGTTCTGGCTCTTGGCTTCTGCTTGAGGTGGTGTCAGCTTTAAATGGTTACAGTAAGGCTAATGCAAAAAGTCAAAAGTAAAACATGAGATTTGTTTTGTGCATTTTTCTGGTTCACAAATATGAGCTTGTGGCTGATTTTAGTTGCAGCTGTAGTGTCTATGATTCTCCTGCTGAGTCTCGCAGTCTGTCATAAATTAGCTGGAAGTTGCAAGGAATAAACAAAAGTCCCCTTTATTAATACAAGATGCCTTTTTTTTTAAGATTGAGTGATGACCTGTAACTAGATAATGTCCTATTAAAGTCCGGGGACAATTGTAAAGAGTGGGATATTAAGAAATATAAAAAGAAAGAGAAATATAAAAAGTGCAATATTAAGAAATGGAGCTCAGAGTTCAGGGCTAGATGCCCTAGACGCCCACAGACCTATGACTAAAGTCCTCTCCAAAGGCAATGGAGCAGCAGATGACAACCCATATCCCACCTAAATGTTCTAATCATTAAAAAATCAGTACAGAACAGTCAGGTGACATTTTTCCCCTTTCCACGTGCACTTTAAAAAGATTGAGTCCCCTCAGGAACCCTGCCTCAGAATAAATCTCTGTAGTTAGAGGTCACCCGAATAAGTGGAAGCAGAGCACTTGCAGTGAAGTGCCTACATGACAGAGACTTGGTTTCTTTGTCTCTCATTTCTCATTCTGCTTAACATTTCTTATGGGCTATCTCCAGGCAGCTCCATGATTGGTGAGTGGGAAGCACTGAAGACATGTTTGTGTTTTAGTCATGGAAACACCCACACTCCTGCAGTAAGCAAGCAGTCTGATTCTTATCCTTACATATGTTAAGTAAATGAGGTAGACAAAAGGAATGAAGGTCTAGATAAAACAGAAAACAGGGATATAACTGTCCAGCCTCTCTGGATAGTTCAGGTAGAACTTACATATATCTAATTCATTTTTGTGCAGGTTTGGTCTGATGAAGGCATTTTGGTGTGAGTCAGCATTCTTCTGTTCCCAAGTACGATTAACTATTTTCTGTTGTCCCAAGCTGCATATTTGTCAATCTCATTCTTTAATTGAATGCATGAATATGTCACTCACGGCAACTCTCAAAGTAAAAATGTGACTACCGTACAGTGCCCCTGTACAAGCAAACCATATACTAACTCTGCAAGAATTTTTATGGACTTAGGATAATTTCTTTTTTCTTTTTTTTTAATCTGCTTGTTTCAGTCCCCTTGACAATGCACTCATACTGAAGAAAGAATGCACACCTTAATCCTGTTTGGCTAGTTTTCCCTTTAAAACTTTAGTCCCAAGCAGGCATGTGTAGTGTTTGCTGACCTTTAGCACCAGACCAATCAGTCCACTGTGGTCTAAAGACTCTCTTTTCTTGGCATGCAACAAGGCAGAGTTTGATGAAACCTTTGAAGTATAGCATCTGAAGCCCCAAGCATAAAAGCTGCTTGAGCAGCCATGTCAGTAGCAAAGATTGCTGCAACATTCTTTTTTCATTGTAGTGTAATTTCAAATAATTTCAAAAACTCTGAACATTTAAGAAGTTCTGTTCTAGTGACGTATAAATAAATAAATTTCCAAGTCTTTCCACTAGACCTGATTCTCTCCATGTTGAATTCAGAAGTAAAATGTCAATAACTTCAGTAGGACCAGGATAAGAACCAATGCTATCTTTGTGTCTATGTGTGAAGAAGAAACTTTTTTACAGTCGGTTTAACTACTTAAATATTCATAGTAGGAAGAGGTCTGGGGTGCTCAAATGTTGTTAATGTTAATAAGGCTTGCCCGTTGCTTTTAATGCTGTTTATTAATAAAACAGAGATCTCACTACTAAAGGAGATGAAAAGGAACATCTCTTTGTTAGATCTTTTTTTTTCAAATTCACTAATACAAATGCCCATTTTTGTCTGGGTGTGTGTGTGAATTTCTATTTGAAATTTCACTATGATATGTTATATAAACTATAAAAATGGTTCCAAACACTCACAACCTTTATAATATAAATGAAGAGACAGAGAAAAGAAAAATATTAATTTATATGTTCACATTTCCTGAAAGAAAAATCTAATAATTCTCAATTATCCATGTATCTTAAGTAATGACATCAGTTACAATCAGTTATTTAAAATATTTTAAGAAAGATTATGGTGGCCTGCTACCATGCAACATAGAGCACTATTAGCCACATCAACAAAACTAAAATTGTAAAGCTAAAAAAGAGTGGATATACAGTTAAATAGATAAATAATTTCAATTGTTGTACAAAAATCTTGCAACACCTATCTTAAGGGTACATGATCTATTTTAAATGGACAGCTTGCAACCAGAACAAACCAGTTGTGGTTTTTGCTGTACTCTAATTTGCAACGCCTGATGTGAAAAAGGAATTTATAATAGCATTGCATTACTGTTTTGCAAGAGCAGTCTTTCATTTTGTCATTTTCCCATTTTGCCTGCTCTTTTCCCCTCTCCCAAGCCTCCCTGCCTTTGATGACAAGTTTGCAGTCTCAAACTCTGCTACTTCCAACGAAGTTCTATGGATACTTCTTGGTCTTTGATCATTTGGTTTATCTCCAGGACCTAAAACAGGAGCCTAACAATAGCTCTAGATATGCTGCATAAGTGAGGAACTAGACATGAAAGAAGAAGAGATGCTAAAAAAAGTGAAGACAGTACAGAGCCCGTGATGTCATGTTTATAACACCAGCAAGAAGGAGAGTGATTGAGTGATAAGAGCCTCATGATCTCCTGCTTTTGTAAGGAGTTTTGAATGCACTGTTCTAATCACAATATAGACTCTTGCAATGATCATGGATGAGAAAAATGATGCCCAGATTTCCCATGAGCTTGTTCAGTGCCTTATTTGAATAATGAGATGTTGGAGTCTTTGGTTAGGTTTCTACCCGGTGAATTAAAGGAGTAACCTTTTGCAGCTACCAATACATTTTCCATAGAATAAAGTTAATGAGTTTGCACACATGGCATACAGTGTATGCCATGGTAAATCAGCACTCTAGTACTCTCAGGCTGTGAATGTTCTGTTTCATGTGTCTCCTTCACACTAGCTCTATGGCACTACGTTGACTCTCTACCCACACTGTACCTTGGAAATCCATCGGCCTGTAAAGGAAAAGCTCTTTACTTGGAGCTCCATGTACCAAGTCACCATCAAAAAATAAGTGAATGGTCATCTTTTGTGAACATCCACACATGCCTCTTGTGTTATGTCATGCTTTAACTATAAGACAGTTAAAAAGAATGTCCAGGGTAATGTAAATTTTGAAAAAATCAGATGGATTTATTAATTTCATTGTTTTCTTCTCTATGAAATAGAATTGTCCCCCCTCCTCTTCTTGTCTTTGATTCTTATTTGGTTGTTTGATATTTGAGGATAATAATTAGACAGTTGCAACTGCACAGTCAATAGTTTCTAAGTATGTAGGATCCAGTGCATTATGTAGGACCCAAAGCAACAGGAAAGGGAATTTTTCTGCATAGGCCAAGCTTATATCAAAGGATGTGCTGATTTGGGCTTGTAATGAATTGTATCACACAACACAATGCAAGATTTGACCTTTGTGACAGAAAAAGCAATATGTGACTTTCTGTTTTAAACCAAAACTAGCAGGGTTTGAAGGTCTTCTGCAAGTAAAATGTGCTTTTTCACCATCTTACATGAAAATTTTAAAATTCAGCATTATACCTTTATATATGTAATGCTATTTAGCCATGTTCAATTCTGCAATAATGTATAATGGCATAATGCTAGAGATCATTTTAACCCCTTATTTCTTTCTACCCTATTATAACAGAGGAATGGCATATTCACTCTCATTTTTGATGGGCAGGAGGACTGTAGAGAGGGAAAAGGAAGCAGAGTTAAACACAGTCTTCCCATAAACTCATATAGCATACAATTTTATGATATTCTGTAAATCAAAATTTTCCTATAGACCCTCTATGTTTATGGCTATAAAGATATGTTTTTCTTACAATAATACATTTTGCAAAAATAATGAGATCCTCTGATCATTTTCCTCCCTATTATTGGATAGCACTTCCAGTGCTATGCAAGCACAGTTGGCTACCCAGGGACCCTGATGCCAAGTTGCGGAGGATATTCTTGTAGCAGTGACAAATAGCTTGCTGGTGGGCTGTGCAGAGTGTTGTTCTGGCAGCAATGAAGTTGCCTATGTGTCTGTCACTTGGTTAGGCTACAGAAAGTCTAGGTGATTTTATTTTTTTTTTTTCTGCTTTTGGAGAACTTTGTTTTAAACTTGAGTGTGTTTCTGATGAATTAGTTCATTTGACAGCAAGGTTCTTAGCAGACCCCTCACAAGTGTTACATGTGAATACCTATATGATGAAAGGGAGAAAAAATCTTCACAGTGCCATACTTGTTTTCCATACAAACCTACATGCTGCCATTACAGCCACCCACATATCGTTTGACAACTCATTTATGCATCAAGCATCTTAATGAATCAGGACTGAACAACAGTGTCCTTGTATAAAGCCACATATTTCAAATGTTATTCTGATTCTATGCCTTTCTGGTGAAGAATTTGGGTTGACTGTATGATCTGTAAACAAAAATTTGGGGACAGGTTCTGTTTCGCTGCTCATAGTCCTCATATTGACAGTATTCCATGTTGTTGATTTAATTTTAAAAGTACAGTTACTGAAGTTGGTTGATTACAAAAAAGCCAACAACTTGTAGCAGATGAATTAGCTTGTAGACATATACAGGCAATCCCTACTGTGTCTTTTGACTACCTAAGAAACTATATAATTTAAAGCTTCTAGATAATTTATGGGTAAAATGCAAACTAGCTGACATTGCTGGCTAAAAAATAAATACTCCTCCTATTGTACTTCTGAGTTTATAATTAAGGGTAGCTGTGAAATTTAAACAAAAAAAACCCAAACAAACAAACCCAAACCAAATAACAAATATATGCATAATTGTATTTAAAAACAGGACACAAAGGCATCAATATTTGTATAAAAATGCAGGAATAATTTAAGATCCTTAGGAATGATAGCAAGTCTACTATATAATAGCTCTGGTGAATGATGTAAGCCTAGACTAAGTAAAAGGAAGTAAACACTATTTTCATGAAAGTCAATATACAATGGCAGTGTTTTAAAAGGACTTAACAGGCTTTTAAACTTTTAAAGGACAAAATGTTTATTTTTGTTCTTTCTGTGTATATAGATATATTTGCTGATTTGATTATCCACATTGGTAGATCAGATTAAATGTACTTTGAGAAAGCCTTACATTCTTTAGTAAGTCACTGTACTGGTTTTACACTTACAAAAAATATTCCTTGGGTTTTTGGGGGTTTTTTTCGTGGTTTATTTTTTTTTTTTTTAAATTACCAGTACAAAAAAAAGGAAAAACGTATACTGATGATAAGTAGAAAAATAATCAAAGAACTCTAAGCATAAGTACTTGTAAGAGATGTTGAAAGGTACTTTAACTTTGTAAATTAAGGGTAAAGAGAGGAAATTTCAGCTAAAAGTGATGTTTGAGTTAGTTTGTTTTCTTTGTGACCAGTGATAGTACTTAAGTCAGCGTTCCAGACTACATGGGTATTGCTAAACTCAACTCATCAAATTTGCAGCTAAATCTTTGCCAGAAACATTTTTGAAAAGAGCCGACAGCAGAGATTTTCTAGCTTTCATCACCTAGAAGCACAGAGTGAGGCTATTGATCCTAAAATTGCTGGGATTTTCGAAGGAGACTGCTTGTTTGTTCTGTGCTATTGTCACTGAAGTGGTTAAAGCTTTGTTTGTTTGTTTTGGTTCTGAATGGCTCTTAATGGATTAAGCTTTCCAGCTTTCACCAAAGCTGAAACTGTTTATTAAAGTATCAAGATATAAACTAACCTCTGAGAATTTTAACTAACTATATGAGGCCACACAGCCCTAATGACCTATGCATGTGAATCCTCTTGAAGGCTCTGGTATGTTTGTTTTTGCAACTTATACCATACCAAATTAATTTAGTTGTTTTGGGGAAAACAACTCTATGTGAAATTGGACATTATAATGAAATAAGGACTTTTTTCCCCTCACAGATTTTATGTAAGTGCTCTAAGAGCTTCATCAAACCATAACCATGTGTACAGAATACTGTAAGGAAATATTCATACTGTTTTATTGGCACTAAATATTTTATTTTTTAAGATATTTACCACAAAAATGACTAAAAGAAAACCTCCATGGTATTTAACCTTATAGATGAGACCTGTACTGAAAAATCACCAGTCTGTACATGGACAGAGATACAGTCTTTAAGATTAATATCAAATATATTCATGGGATACATTAGATTTGTTGTATCTACAATCAGATTTAACCAAGTTTTCAAAGAAAGGTTTAAAAGTCTGTCTCAGAGTGACCCAGTAACCTATCGGACACACAGAGCTGCAGGAAAATACGCTTCACAACATGTCTGATTACGGGAGACCAACCAGAATCCCTTAATTTCCAAATTTTGACAGGTCCAAGTTTTTATTGTGCTATCAAGTGTCATCCTCATTTCCATGTCAGAAACAGATTATCTTGTTGCAAAACCAGAAGTTTATTGAAAGAACAGAGACTCTTTCAAAACCCTTCAAGAAGGGCTTCAACTTCAAAGTCCTTAATAAAAATAAAAGAAATATTAAAATACAATTACTGCCTTTTTTCAGGTGGAGATACCTACCCTCACAAGATATTAGAACACCAGCATTCTGTAAAAAGAGGCTGCCATTACACTTTTTCATTACAGGCTTTTGAACAGTACATGCTACTGTGGAGCATAAGAACAGGCAAAAATAAGAGTGTATAATGTAAAACCTGAATCTCAACACTTATTGTGATATTAAAGATTTATATTATTATCTAGTTCCAGCTAGAGCTAGTTTTATACCAAGCAACTTCCAGATGCACAGTATTTGCTTCAGTGTAAGAAGAAGTTCAGAAGATTATGCCAAGGTAAGAAGACATTCATGAGTGTGGGAGAAGTTTTTTTAATATCAACTACCCAATAAGATTAGGATTATTTTTTTAAAGTGCACTCTGCCTTACTAGATATATATAATTCTAATATATCCAGTGAATTCTCTCACATGTGCCTGCCTTTTAATACAACATATGTATATATACAGCATTGAACAAACCTGTTCAATGTCTATTTCACCTCACCTCTATACTCATTCCTTAATAACTAGTGTTCTAAACCAGAAATCAATAAATAATGTTTACCAGTATTTGTAAATGGCAGTTTTCTGACACATACATGTGTCTCACAAAAGCTTTGGAGTTCTGGGGAAAACCTCAAAAGTCCTGTTACTAACTAATGTTAACTGAATTAAAAGAGTATGGAAGCCTGTCATAAGCAAAAGTGCTTTTACGTAATACTATATCCGAAGAGTCATCGATTTTAGTATAGGTTAATACCATCTTCTGTGGTTGGTTTATGATTTCTCTGTTACTTTAGATAAACTCAGACATTCATTGGAGAAATAATTATCACTGTAATATTTCAGATCCCAATATTAAAAGACACTGCTTGATTAAGTGCAATATATTGTGGCACAATTTTTTTTTCTTGGGTATCAGTGCAGGAGGAAAAATTAATTATTGCTCAACATTCGCACTAAGGTAATATTATAGGAATTCTAGCTTCAAGTTCAATAAGAACTTCTGAAACATTAAAGGCACTTTTTCTTCATGTAGGTTTTTTTTGTTTGTTTGTTTCAGATAGGTAAGAAATATGAATGGCATCAGGAATTGCCAGGTTCTTGGTCTAACCACTGTCAAAAGACCACTTAATACAGATATCCCATTATAAAAATTTCTGTAAGAAAAGTCTGGAACTGATGCAAGCTTTATGATACAATTTACAGAAAATGCATACACCGAAACATTAATAAATAATTACAAAATCATGCAACTTGAATAAAAGTGCGCTCAGCAGCTGAGAACTCTAATGAATTCATATCCTCTGTGAACCATTGCACTAGGGTGTATATAACATCGAATGGATTCCGTATCCATAAGTGGCACAAGGAATTGGAGGAAAGTGGCTGGGACCTAGAGTTTTATAAACACAATTCTTGAAACAATCCAGTGAGATAAAACAGAAGTTACAGAGGTGGACCCATAATGGGATGTTACATTATCAGAAAAATATTATACAATTACTTCATTTCTTTTCTGTGATAGAAAGCTACTCTATTTTTTAAGACCCTTTTGTGGCATTGTACTAAGAAAAAATTCTAATCTATTCACTGAGAATATAAATGTAAGTTGTTTTATTCATTTTATTTCTTTATAGTAAATAATGGAAAATCTGTATTAACACTATCAATGACAACGAGAATGTTTTGAGCACGTACTTATGTTTAAATACCTTTCTTGGTTTCTGCCACAATTAGTGGTTACAAACTGTAACCACATTTTGAAAGAAATGTTTATCTGAGAGCAATCACAGGTAGTAAAGGGAGTAGAATGAAAGAGTGAAGAAGGGAGTAGAAGTATAATCTGTAGCTCAGGCAAAGGAGCATTCATTTACATTTCTCTTGTTTCACAGAATCACAGCACGGCATACATTGAAAGGGACCTCTGTACACCTCCTTGTCCAACCCCCATGCAGAAGCAGGGTCACCCAGACGTTGTTGCCTAGGCAGATGTCCTGATGGCTTTTGAATATCTTCAAGGATGGAAACTACACAACTCCTCTCAGCAACCTTCATATGAATGTTTTAAGTTTTTAAAAATATATTTAATACATTCAGATTTCCCTTTATATTAATTTCCTAGAGGATTTCCTAGCAATGTCGGAATCATCAGTCCTCATATTCTATTCGCATTTTTTTTGAGGTATAACTCTGTTGTAGGTAGATTACAGCTTGATTTGGACAGATTTCTATAAGTAATAGAAAGCTTCTAAAGAATATGCTGTATGTGTAGCTTGAAGTAGCTTGTAGCTCAAAGTCAACAGAAGCTACATGTCAATCCCTAGTAGGATGAATGCTTATAAACAGTTTGATATTCTGGAAAATGCCATCAGTGTCAGCTGGTATGTTGCTAAGAGAACACAGGTGGAGGAAAAGTGGATGCAGACAAAGTTGCTCTTACTTTTTAAGCTGTACTCGAAGTAAAAATTAAAGAGTATAGAGCATTTTATTGATACCTAAAATATTACTGATAGTAATATGCCAAACTCACAACTATTCTGTAGATAAAGTACCTACTTCTAGTAGTACCAAGCTGAAGCAATGCATTTATATGACAGAAAACTGTCCAGGATATAGGAATGCATTCAATGCTCAAAGTTTACTGTAGTAGTTCTAACTTCTGGTCCCTTTCTTGTACATGGAAGATATATCACAGAGTGAGGAATATCTAAGGGACATGCAGGTGCTGTTCTTTACACACACATTCAGTCAGTTTGTTCATATGTAAGTCTGTGTCAGATTAACTGTGCTTGTTTTAAAATGTTAGTACTGACACATTACGCCCAAAATTATGTAAAAGGGCTTGAGAACAATGAGGACTTCTACTGTGATTCAGAAGAAAATCAAGAGACCATTCTCTGCATTTTTTGCTACTTCAAAAGATTCTTACCTTCTGGTAGAGAGTTGAATTGTGAGTTTAGAATCCTGATATCTACCAGCTAAATTGTCTTCTGAACTTCTCTAAGGTATTAGTGCAACAAACAGTGAAAAGAAGTGTAGGTCAGTTCTTCACCCCCTGTAGCTCACAACTCAAAAGTATCACATTGAAACAGTCTTGATCCTGTGCTTTTCTGATCTAGGTTATAGGATGATCTGAAACTCCTTGGCAGACATGATCTACCTCTGTTTACAATTTTCACTGAAAGAAAAAAAATTCTTGAAAATCTTATATATAGAATATTTTGGACGAAGTCGAAAGTAGCAGATGCAATGAACGCAACTTATGTAATAATATGTAGGAATACAGATAATACATAATCATACCATGTAATACAGAAATCTTTATTTGAAATATTGTTGATAAACTTGAAAAGTCGTAGTTTTCAGCATTTATATAAACTTGAAAGGTGAAAGCCTTTGGTCCTTGAAAACCAAGGAAACAATTTGATGGTTGAGTTAAGGAAGGCATTGGCTTTATTATGCATACTCCTGGTCTTCTTTTTAGTATTCAGACTGGAAGATATTGTAGTTGTAGCTGTTGTATTGAGAGCTAAATGATTCTTCCTTGTTTGCACAATCTAGTAACACATTCAGATTTTGAGGTTAAAAAAATAGGAAAAACAACAGGAATAGGTTTCTCTTGGAGCAGACTTCCCAGGGTGGTATATGTGATAAATTGAGTTGGATTCCAATTTGGTAAGTAAGCAAAGAATCTTTTCTTCAGGACTATGTAACATATTAATGATATCCAGTCAGATATTTGAGTTGTTTCTCCTCTCAGAAAGCTGTCAGTGTTCATGTTAGCTATATTCATGTTACCATTACAACATCTGTCATATTTGCTGGAAAAAAAACCCTTTATACACTGCTAGGCTTCTTTGTTTTATTTAACTTTCCTG
>JAWWTY010000156.1:36248730-36277230 GCA_035222235.1 Margarornis squamiger
TTCAACCTCAGAGACCCAACTCTAGACTGAACATAGGTTGGAATATGCTAAGAAACACCTTTCCTTTGCACAAGAATGAATGGCAGTTTTTTTCATCATTGTACCACCCCCTGCTTGCCACTACATTTAGACTATGAGACATGTCAACTGCCTGTCACAATTACAATAGACACAGCAAACCAGAATTTTACCCAAATCCAAGGGGAACTTCCTGAACAAAGAGTAAATTTTACTGCACAGATTTTGGAGACCTCCAATTTGTGCAGGCATAATGAATGCAGCGAACAGACAAATAGGTAGTTGTTAATTATCCCAGCAATTTCTTTTTTTAATGTGCTAAAAACACAGAGTGTTAAGCCTTCATATCTTACACTGTTACCTGATGATCTCATCACATTTGAAAAGATGGCAATCTGAAGGAAGGCATTATTACTGAAAGTGTTCATGACAATAAGTTGCATCGGAATAGTCATTATATTTTTTTTATCACTTAATAATGTATATATCAGAATAAAACCAGATTCTACTGCATCTTTCACAGTGGGCTGAAGTTGCCTACCTGTATAATAGTCCTTTAGGAGTAACTTAATCCTTTTATTTTTTTACACAATTATCCCAAAGCTTGTGTATACTAATTTAGTGTCATATTACTTATCAGAGCATTCTGTGGATGAATAATAACCACAGGGCAAGACCTATGACCTTAATAAGAACCTTCAACGAATTTTAGAGTAATTTGTGCCTTTTGCATAGGGGTCTTTTAGAGCTCTACTTTTCTGAGCAGAAACTTGATCTCAGTAAGTCTATTGTACTGAGAACATTGTTTTTGTCCCTTCATATTTAGTGAATAAATATTTGGATGGTCCTGGTATTAAGCACCAATAAACACAATAATTGAATACAGCAATTCATTGTTGTCAGGTGTTTAAGAAGTTGGTTGTAGGGTTTTTGTTTTGCTTTGTTTCATTTTGCAAGATGAAACATTTTGAAAACAGAGATAGGTTTTCTTAATACATTGACTTTCACTTTAATAAGATGTGCAGTCTGTACTCTTTTTCTTTTTCCCCTATGTAATATTAATTTTTCTATGCATAAAAAAACTAATATGGACTCTAATGGGAGACACAGTCATTTTGTTTTCTTCTACAATATTCTTTCTTCTATTATAAAATATATTTGCATAACTCATTGTGCTGCTCTGTGTTTTCTGAATTCCCCATTCATATTGCTGGAGAAAAAAAGAACAAAATGTACTCTATTTTCTAACAGAAGGAGCTATAAACTTTTGTGAAGTCTCACAGTTGTCAGCATGTCATTTATAAATACTGTTACAATCCTCTACCTTCCTAAAATTTAAACACAATTCAAAGAACTGGCTTCTATTGAAAGGATGCTATTAGCATATAAATACAACAGAATCATTTTGGAATAGTACACATATCCCGAGTATGACATGGTAAAGAATTTACTCATAATTATAAAACCCATGAACCCTATTGAGTGTATAATACTGGTCTTTGTTGAAACCCTGTTACAATTGTGTGAGAAACATGCTTTTGTGTTGATGAAAATAAATTACTTTACCATCATTCAGCTTTGTTTGTCAACTTAATTATTACACTGTTAAAATATTGCTTTGCATTAGTCAGAACAGAGTATTTTCCTTTTATATAGTTTCCTTTTCCCAGGGGTAAATTTTAATGCCCTGAAAGGTCATCAGAGGTCAGGACTTCTTGACTATATCTCAACAGTGCATTTCTGGTCATCAAAAGAAATAAGCCTCTGACCACTGGTAGCTGCTGTAAGGGTTTCTTTTATCCTGCACCTGTGACAATTAGCCTGTGTTAGTGAAGCTAACAGGAGTCAGGTTGTAGGTTAAGGGTCAGGGCACTGTCAAGAGGAAGTTAGTCTTCAGTCCACTAAATCTGTTATCATTTTCATCTAATGTGACATCCATCTGTCAATCAGGGAATTTAGGCAATTGTCTTATTCTAAGTGCTGCACTTTATGTCTCAACCAGCTCATATTTTACTGCCTTTCCTATAATTACATTTTTCTAGCTCTGAAAATGCATCTGCAAAATAAACAGGGAAAATCTTGATCATTTTGAAGATCCAGACTTTTTATGCTAAAAGCTGTTTCTCTTACAAATTGAGTGATTCCTCTGTGAAGTTTTATATTCATTTAATTTTCATTGTTATGGCTTTTTTCACACAAAGAAAGAGAATAAAGCTCCTCTAACTACACAGATATCAAAATAAGTTTGCATTTAAAATAGCCAAATGCATACCAATTAAAAGGGTTAGGCCTCATACGCTTCCCAGAAACACCATGTTTCTCGAACACCATGAAACAGCATGCTATGGCTATGAAAGACAAGGGTAAGTTTTTACAACGGACTTCTGAGGAATTAGAAGCTAGCATATAGCTGAATTGACTGCATCTCCATGTATAGCACCACAAAATGAAGATTCAAACTCTGTTAATTCTAATTCAGTGCTGCTCTTGAAGATGTGCTCAATTTCAAGCACATGAACAATGTCAGCCAGTGACCAAAACAGTTAGATAAATAGGAAGGCACATAAAACCCAGGTGTAAATGTAAATGTTCTACTGAATATGGGTGAGATTGCTCATATACCTCAATTTATATGTACTCTTAATTGCTTTGGTTATCAAGAGTCTAAATACTTTGCCAAGCATAAAAATCATGGTGTGGTTACATGATGCAGTTGAGCCAATCTAACAGCTTGTTACCACTGAAAAGAATAGTACTGTTCCCCCTATTTGCTCCCCCTGTCTTCCCACCCCAGATTAGTTTTCTGCTGGTTTAGCAAATTTAATTGCCTCACCAAGTGGTTAGGCAAGCATGCAAGCCAGTGTAGGGACACTGACAAGAGTATGTGGCTGGAGAGAATGTTATTGGCAAGCCATTACATAGATCCAGTCATATAATTGCATTGTAGTTTTTCCTTTCTCTGTTGCAGAAAATCCCCTTTTTAAAGAATTACACTTAACCAACAGTTATTACCAAAAAACTCTCTAGGGCCTATACTGCTACCATTGCACTGACAGCAAAGGTGATACATATGAGTTATTCTTACAGATTCTAGAACAGAACCTGTCTCCATACAGATGCAATAATAGTAATATTAACTGGGTTTTGTTATATTTTATTAGCAGTTTTGAAAAAAGGCTAGGATTCTCATTTGTATATTAGAGATGGTGAAACTGAGGCACTGAAAGGGGAAAAAACCTCCATGGAAAGTCACTACAGAAACCTAAAAGGATTATAGTGTTCTTAGATCCATTACAAGAGTCTGTGCTCTAGGCCATAGCACTCTCTTATAAAATTTGTGGGCTTCTCTGGGTATTATTAGTGTCAGATGTTTAATTGCTCCCGAGGAAGCTGTGTTCCTTCCAGCATTCATGAATTTTTGCACTCTTCTACGCTTGCCAGCATGGTTTCCTAGTCTGTCCACACTCTGTGAAATTTCTGTTTAAGGGATTGTCTCCAACTACTTGAAGTTTTCCTCTTAGTAGGAAACTAACTTCTCCAGGCTTCCCTTCCTGTCACAGCCTCATCTTTTAACTCATTCTGATTTCTGGCTTTTATCACAGGGGTTTTAATTGATTCTGTAAGTTCTTTTTGATCCACTTATTTTTATAAAGCCTTGTTTTACCCAGCCATTTAATTCTGTTGCTTGAAGAAGCCAATGACTACAATCCATTGCAGTCTCAGAATGGGGAACAAAAAGAACTCTTCATGGTAGGGAGCAGCTGGACAAAACTGGGAGCAAAGAGTCGTAGTTAATTTTGATATCTTGTCCTGACACTGTGGTCAGATTTTTGCTGGATCATATACATAGATGTGGAAATGGAGAAACACTTCTTGTTCCTCATTATGGCTCTGACCTTGTGAAAATTTCAAGGCAAATAGTAGTCATTAAATTCCCTGTCTGTGTGGCTTGAGGCTGGTCTACCACAGTCCAGTCATCTTCTCCCTTCAGAACACTATATGTGCTGATAATTAGTTGCTAGATTGAGTTAATCACATTGCAACGATATAGATTACCCTTAGTATTTGACATGCTGATATAGGATTTATGGATGAATAATGGTGGAATTTTAGGTAAAGTTGTAGTAGCATTTTTAAAAATAACTACAGGCTGCAGTTTCTGTATTCAAGGCCACTGGAAAAACTATCCAAGAAATGTCTTCTTTCGTAATTTGTTACCCAATAGTCATATTCAATGGAACTTTTCAGAAGAAATAAGTCAAATAAAGCTATAGTTTCTTTCTATGTCTGGATGGTAAAAATTGTCCATTAAATTTCCAGAAAATGTCATATTTGAATACCATTTTGACATCCTTTCTTTCTATTTCTCTTCAGTATTTATGAATAAATTGAAATCACACCAATTTGTGTCTCTTGCTGTAACTCTTTTGGAAATGAGTAAATTCTGTAGAGAAACCATTAAGGCCTAGCAGATCCAATTAGGCAAGTATAATTGTTTCCTCTGCTGAGGCAGTATCACAAGGTATATTAAAGAGGGAAACATATGAATGGTTTTGAGTCTGTTGGTTTTGATTACCTGTATTTAAGTTGAAGTAAAGTATGTTTGACCTTTCATATAGCAAGGAGTAAGGCTAACAATTAGAAAATGAAGCTGCATTGGTTTCAGTGCCCAAGTTCTACATATTCACAGAAAAAAATCCTTGGAATATTTTCAAGATTTAAGTAGAGAAATGATAGCTGTAAAAGGAAAGTATGCAATTCCCGGTGAGTAAAAACAATGAATTCTCCAAGATTTCTTATTCAACTGAGTCAACAACTGGAATAGGACAGATTAAAACATATTTTCAGAAGTCATTTATAGAGTTGTAAAGTCCAGCTGTTCATAATGTCCCTGATGTTACAATGTAGATTATAAAGAAAGACAGAAATAGACTTTTTAAAAGAAAATATGCAAAAACAAGATTATATTTTTTGTTATTTATTTAAGGAGGATGCTATTGTAAAATTTTCTTTCTTAAGAATAGAACAGAACAGAACAGAACAGCGATCATCTAATCCAACTGCTTGGCCAATTCAGGGCTACTATTAAGGATATTGATCAAAGGCATCTTGAATACTGACAGGATTGGGGCACTGACCACCTTTCTAGGAATGCTGTTCCAGTGTTTGACCACCCTCTTGGTAAAGAAATGCTTTGTAATGTTTAATCTGATATCTGCCCTGGCACAGTGTTGAACCATTTCCACATGTCCTGTCACTGGATACTAAGGAGAAGAGCTCAGTTCTTTAGTCTCCACTTCCCCTCTTCAGGAATCTGTAGAGAGCAATGAGGTTTCACCTCACAGCCTCTTTTGCTCCAAACTAGACAGCTGCTCCTCACAGGACATGCCTTCCAGACCTTTAACCAGCTCTGATGCTTTCCTCCTTCTGTTTTAAGATGTGAGAATGTACATACAACAAAATGACCACAACAGCTGTGGCAGGTTGACCCTGATTGGACTCCCTGTGCCCGTCAAAGCTGCTCAATCACTTCCCTCCTCAGATGGACAGGGAGACAATATATAAGGGAAGGGTCCTGAATGGAGATGAGGGCAGGGGGAGATTTCTCACCAGTTGCCATCATGGCAAAGTAGACTCACTCAACTTGGGGAATTTTTTCTAATTTATTACCAGTTATGTCAGAGCAGGTTAACAATAACACTAAATCTTAAAGCACCTTCCCCCCACCCCTCACTTCTTCCTGGGCTCAACTTCATTTCTGATTTTCTCTACCTCCAGTGGTGCATAGGAACAGAGAAGGAGGGTTGTGGTCAGTTCATCAAGTGTTGTCTCTGCCTCTCCTTCTTCCTCAGCAGGAGGATACCTTAAGCTGAGAAAGTGAAAAAGCACCCAACTAATAGGAGACCAGCTTAGGAACACAATCATGTGGTTAGATTTGGCACTTTGAGACTATGTATAGATGTAATGACTCCTACAGCTTGATGGAAAGTTGTCCTGCCTAGTTTAAGTCCAGCAGAAAAAAAAGTTTCTAGCAATATTTATGCATTATGTTTCATGTCCATATTTTAATAGTCATAGATGGAGTAATTAAAATAACATTGATTTGGCTTTGTTGTTAGGTCCTTGCTGCCATTTGACAACAGCTATATAGGAAGCCATTAGTGTTTCCTGATATCTGTTGTATTTGTGCAGCTAAATGAGGAGTATCTGGCTACATTTAGCCTCCAGAAACTTTGAGATTACTGCATTTCCAATTAAATGTTAGTTTAATATTGTGCATACAATATTAAACTAATATTAAATAAATTAATTTAATATTGTGTACTGTTAGTTTAAAATTGTGTATACCATTGATTTACAGAACCTGGTCCCAGTTTTAATGTACAAATTCTTTGTGGAAATGGTCTCTGACAATTCTGCCCTTGTGGAGTAATTGCCCTGACTTTTTTTGATTTTTTTCCCTTTAACTGGTATTTGAAAGTCCTTTACAACAGAGACTTTCTTTTTTGTTTATTATTAGTGCATTGCCTAGAGTAATCAGGAACCAATAACAAGAATTAAGAATGATAATTAGCTTTGGCATAAAAAGGCAGTATTTATTCTCATACTTTTTGTTGGAGAGAGTGAATTTTACATATGATAGTGTTAGAGTACACTTTAATGACTGTCTTCATAACAAATAGTAACAGGTGAGTGTCCAAGTAAGACTAAGTAATCTGAAAACAGTAGAAACTGCAACCAGGCTTTGAAATAACAGAATCTTCAATGTTTTCTGATTACAGGTTCCCATCAGCCCAGCAGAAAACCATCAAATTAGATGGAAATAGGATGTGCTATCAGCTGCAAGTAGTCATCTTTTTATTAGCTCTGCAACGACCAGTCACACCACAGTGTGCAACTGTAATGAAATATAGATTTCTTTTTTGTTGTTAGAAAGAAAACCCTTCCATTTTATGAACCTACACATGCCCTTTAGTGAGCAGTAGATGTTGTTGTCCAAAGCATGCCATTCTTTATTTTGACAAGTTTCTTTACCAGAATTTCAGGTATGTGAGGCCTGGAAACTGAAGTCCTCAATTTATTCACTGTATTGTTGCACTATGCCTGATTTTCCTATCTAGTACGCTAGAGGCAAGGTCTAATAATGTGAGGGTAAGACATATTTCCCCAATAGAAGTCTATACTGAGACTACAAGTAATTACAACCGTCATTATCTATTGTAATGATATCTTTTTAGTTTTGCAAACACCCAGCCATTAAAACAGGACTGAAACAAAAAGTACTCATTTTACATATGCCTTCTAATGGTTGTCCAAGGTTAAAAACCTTGAGGGAAAGGATTGTAAAATAACATGAGAATTAAAGGGTTTCAATTACTTGAAATATTAATTTCTAAGGAATTAACTCCCACTGCCAAAAAAAGGATGAATGTAGTCTGCTCCAGCAAAGTTTGGGCAGCTTAGCTCTAGAGCTTTGAACCACAAGGTGGTTAGACTTACAAGGGAAGACCTAAACAATTACAAATCTTCTAAGTTCTCTAAGGCTTATCATGACAATTCCTTCTTTGGAGGAGAAATACCTCCCATTTCCATGGCTCAGTGGTCTCCCTGTCAGCATGACTTTTTCAATTTAGGTACAGTGGAAGCAAGTTAAAATGAATGACTGAAGATACCTCCGGTTAATTTGGAGTGGACATTAAAGTGTCCTAAAACTTCTCTGGGATCCACCAGGTAGGTTTCTTTTTTCACTTCCCTCTGACTGTATTCAAGTCATATTTAATGCCAGCCATTTAGGTTTTTTCTGTAATCAGCAGAGAATAAAATTATTCCAAAGAATAATTCATTCATCTGGCTTAGATCCTGCATGGGGAAAGAATGAATTGTACTCTAGAGATTTCTAGCCCTGCATTTCTGCAGAGGGAGAAATGACAAATTGCTTAGACAGTTTAAAGTTAAGTGAGATGAATCCTGCCCATCACTCCTGACACATACCCTTGAAAGATAAATTTCAGCTCCTTGAAATCAGTAGGATTCAAGCCATCTAAATAATTTTTAGAATTTTGTCATTCATCTTAAAATCTACTAGCTCTACTATTTGTATGAACAATTGCACTTTTTTATCTCACAAGAACGCTGTGAATTTAAATGCAGTAAACACTGTGAAGCAGACAGTAATCATTGCAATTGAGGTCAGATACCTAGTGTAAATTCTCTAATCAGTGGTATTTGGAAGCAATAAAAATAAGGTTATATCTTTTTGTGATTAGTGAATAACAGAAATAAGTTGTTTTTGCTTGGCTGCTTCATAAATCAAACCTATATGCATTTAAAATACTTGATCCCCTTCAGGTCTGAGCAAGAGCTCTTTTTGTGCTGTTGTAAGGAGGATGTGTTAATACAGCCTTTCTTTGAGCCTTTCTGATTATCCCTTAATGATGATTCTTCCTATGACTCATGAGTGAAGGCACTTGTGTAGGGATGATAGATATATATTAAACATTTACTTCTAGACAGTGTGCTACTTCTCATTATTAAATCAATGCTAGGAAATTGACTTGTGAGTGCACTGGCAGAAATAATTTCCACCTATACAAAGATGTCACTTAGGAGGAAAAGTTCTTATTAAATTAAGATTTCCTTTGTTGTTCCAGTTATTTTTCCTGAGAAGTAAAAGTAGGTGTCGTCTTCATCCAAGGGAGATTGTTTTTTGACTGAAATACTGAAAAGAATATAGAAAATATGCTTGGTAGTCCAGAACACTAGTTCCTCAGGAGTCCAGAGTTGCAAGGTCAGTGTTTGGTTGTTAAACTTTAGCATGCATTTTCTCCTATCTCTGCCAGTTTTTCTCCTCCATTACTTGCCACATTCAGTGGAATCCTAGTACATTTTTTCTTAAGAGACACATAAAATGTCTCTAGGGTGACCAAGCACTGGAAGAATTGTAGATAAGGGACTCAAACTTGGGATCTCTGTATAACAAGTGGATTGCATGACATGACACTTAGCAGCTATTCCCTTTCTTCCTTTGCATAAAGAAAGGTCTGGTTTGTTCCTATGAAGAATAACTAAAAATAATTAAAAAAAAATAACTAAAATGTTGTAAAATTTAATGGGACAGAAAAAATCCTATGGTGAGTTTTAACACTGAGTAATCCTTTCCATTAAATATTAAGCAGTTTATTTTTCATTCAATAACCTTTACATGATTATCACAAACTTACCCTCACATCACTGAAAAAGCCCAGTACTTTCTGTAGTAAGTGAGAAAAATAATCAAGATTATTGTTCATTAGGGATGAGAAATGTTAATTTGAAGTCTGTCTGCTCCTGAGCAGCAGTGTCTCTAGGAGAAACCCGCAGAGCCCTTCAAACATTATTCCATAACATGTGCAAGTTTTGTTCTGAATTTAGATATCACTATACCTTGGGTATTATTTACTGAATGAAGATCTACACTCATTACATGTCATTTGAACTCACATTTATTTAAAAGAGGACAAGTAAATTTCCTATACAAAAGGATACTCCTCCATATTTCAAGCTTTCATAAATTTAACTGTAGGTACAAAGTAGAAAATATAGTTCCAATTTGAAATAAATGGACTATTGTTAGTTTTTAAAAAATTCCTTTTATCCTTTCCTGTTGTTCTTCTTCATCTTGGCTGATTTCTTTTTTTAAGTTCTGTACATCCTCTTCATAATCCTACTGGAATTCCACTGCTACTGCATTTACAGCCATAGCACACTTGCAGAATTCCAAAAGGTCTATTTTCTTCCATTTAATGTAGCAAAAAGAAATCTTGCCTGAATGTAAAACGTATCTGTTTTGATTATGCAAACTGTTGTGTGTAATTTTGCATCTTCTTTTTATATCATGTCCATTGAATCCATTTTAAAGGGAAATCATTTTCTAGACTAAAATGTTATCCTAAGAGCAGCTCTACTTTTGCTGACAAGATTTTGATTAGGAAATGTAGATCACTGCATATGAATACATTCAAAAAGAATTTTTCTGATCTAAACTCTACAAGTGAACAAAATAGACCACAAATAAATAATCAGGCAGCTTTTATAAGTTTAAAAATAAGTCATGTATTGCAAAATTAAAAACAAAACAAAAAAAGTAACCAGTTTGATCTGAAAAAAAAAAGCATTTTTAAAGAGAATCCAGCAACATTGTTTTTTAATTGGGTAATAGAAGCGTTAAGGTGACAGGACTGAGAACAGGTAAATCATCTAGGAATAGAAATGCTCTAAGACAGAAAGCCAGCTGGTGTAGTGCTTCCTTTGTGTCAGTGATCCATGTTGCATTCTGTAATAGGAACTGTTCAGACAGTCTGTTGCACAGCTGTTCTTCCTTAGAAACAAACAGCCAGGTCTGTTAGTGGTATCACTCTGCAGGTATTATAATGACAGTAGGGTTTTTTAGTCTGGATTT
Source organism: Margarornis squamiger (assembly GCA_035222235.1). Classification (NCBI taxonomy): domain Eukaryota; kingdom Metazoa; phylum Chordata; class Aves; order Passeriformes; family Furnariidae; genus Margarornis; species Margarornis squamiger. The sequence goes on from JAWWTY010000156.1 coordinate 36,259,187, forward strand.
TGGTTTTTTATTTTATTTTCACAAAAGTAGTATTCATTTTATTGAGAAGCATCTTCACAACAACATAAATTAAAGTTGCTTTTTGTTGCCATCCATGCTGGATTAAATATCTATAATGTGTCTGTAGAAGGAAACTATTTGGGACTGTCTATTTTATTATGTATTTTTTATGTTGCTTTGATTTGGGTATATAAGAGACATAGGAGGATTATTTTGCTGGTAAATATCATCTAATATTAGAAATAATTCATAAAGCACCCACGCTTTGATGACTTTATCTGAGGAGTTTCATTTTCAAAGCACAGATTTGGTCCTGCACCATCCCTGACTGCTGCAGTGATGCAAGGGGATAGAGAAATTCTAAAAGACACATATTAACGTTTTTTGAACTTACCAAGCATATCCAGAAGAAGAAAATGCTGATAGGATAACTTTTCTCTGACTCTTCGTATGCACAAGACTGATCTGGATTGTGAACTGCCAGTTATTAAGGCAGGTTTAGTCCAGCAGTCCAAATATTTTTAAGAAAATTGGCAATGCTCTACACTCTAAACACTGTGAAGTTATTTTCCTCCAAAGCATAGAATCGAATCATAAAGAATCATAAATATTTTTAAAGTCACAAATGAACTGTGTCACACCACTAATTAGCTGATTATTTTAAAAACAAACACAAAATTAATTATGCCTGCTAGTGAGACATTTTTTTCTTCCCCCCCATGTAGTCCTTATGGAAGGGATCTGGAGAAACAAATTGTGATGACATTGAATACTGGTATTCTGGGAGTGGGTTGACACTGAAGTAGTCATAGCTGCATGTTAAATAAAGCTTAAAGTCGTACTGAGATTTTAGTCTATGCTGGGGATGAAATAGTAATGTGTTGAGTTGAAATGCAAGGTGACAGGGTTGATACTGGGTTTAAAATGCCCTGGAGGAAGAAATTATGGAGGTGTTATTAGGACTGAAAGAAGTTATGGACTAGGGGACATTAGGGATGCTATTACTGGCAGTGACTACCACAGTTTATTCACAACTAGACAAAGTTGCTGTTTGCTGTAATCCTTTCTTCTTGGCTTCAACGCCACTAATGCAGGTAGGATATATTCAATGCCATCCTTTTCCCTCGCCAATTCCAGACAAAGTGATCGTGTGTCCTCCATGCCCAATTTATGCCAGAGGCACCAACAAGTGGAGCCCACTGGTCCTTTTATCTACTGCTGAGTAAGGCAGGAAATAGAGCCACGACAATCTCATCCAGCTAAATTGCAGGTGTTAGAACAAATGAGAAGAGTTGTCAGTACAAGATGAACTCAGGATTGCCTGTCCTTACCCCTTCTACCCTAGGGGTAACTTGTTGAATATTCTTTTTTGAATGCTAAAATTTATACTGCAGTACAGACTGATGTTTGGATCCAAATTTTGGGACTCAGTACTATGCAGGAAGGAAACAGTTTCCTGTGGGGAATACCAGATGATATAAATTTGCAGTTTAACTGCAAAAATTTCAGTCTTTACCTCCAGGTGATATATATGCATATCCCTGGTTTCACTAGGTTACACTGTGTGTGCCTACACAGTAACTCAGGACATAGACCTAAGAACATCAGGAAATCCATGACAAAAAAAATTCAAATGTGGGATTTAACGGGACTCTCAGTTAGTATAGCAAATTTCTCTGCAAACATTTTAATTAAAATTAGATTGATATTTGTGAAAAAGTTGGAGGTTTTGAAGAATCAATTCCATGGTCAAAATAGACAGCTGTTAGGTACGCCAACATAAAAAGAAGCCTCTTATCCTATTGCATTTATTATGATAAAATTTTTGGCAGAAACAGGACAACAAGGATACAATATCTCACATGGTGACAGTGCTAAATTGTCATTAGCCAGATAGGAGAAATCATTACTGTTACTTTTGGAAGTGAGAAATTAGGGATTTAATCCAAAACCAACTTGAGTCTGAAAGGCACTATTGCAATAAGCACCTAGAAGGGAACTTAAGGCCCAAAGTGCCAGAATGACACTGGTGACTTTGCAGGTTCAATCAAATAAAAGCTTTAACATTAGGGAAGTTTTGAAGGGTAATGAAGGAGGAGAAGAAGAGAAGTTTACTCATTTCTTTCTGTTTTAAGAAGTGATGTTTTAAGAAAAACCTGTTGCTAGATTAATAGAATTGGTTATTTTTTTCTTTCCTAAGTTGCCTACACAAGTACCACTGTTTTAAACCACCAACCTGATCATCACTTAAGTCAAAGGAGATAACTAAAAATGTGCACCTGTGATGGGATGTTGATATATAAGGAGAATGTTTATCTCAGGAGGCTTCTGATAGCTTAGAATGTTTCAGTTTAACCGTTACACATCAGTGAATTTAGTAAAAATTGAGAGGAGCATTATGAGGCCTTATCATTCCTCCATCCCTGAGTACAAACCATGAAATTCTGTCAAAGGTTCTATGCCATGTTCCCTGTAGATTTGCTAATCTAGTATACCATGGAAGACACTCTAAATACAGTTTTTTTGGTTTTTACATCTTTTAAATAAATGGTAGTGGTCCCATATATGATAGACAAAAACTGTATTGTCTTCTTCTCCATTTTTTACCCTTTTTTATGTGTTTTGTACAATGCTTAAGAGCTGTCCTGGGTCAACATGGGAACGGTATGAACTGCTTTCTATTGGCCACAGTGCCTTAGTAGTGAATAATAAAATATATTTGGAACTAAAACTTCTGTGTTTATTAAGTTAGCTTCATGGTCGACTGGAGACAGGTAAACACTGTTACTTTTCTCTCCCAATACTCTGGGAATGTTCTTATCATGTTTATGCAGAATAAAATTATTTTGGGGGTAATTTTGATAGCTGCTGTCATATTTCATTTATTGCGTATTTGATTTATCATATGTAATGCCAAATAGAAAGTAAAAAATCTATAAAAATATAATGATCTAACAGGTGATTTAATTAGTGCATGTGTGTAGAAGATGTAATCTGTGGTAATTATCTATAATTATGTTTTCCTTGCAATTTAAAATAACTTTCCTTTTTCAGTAAGGAACAACTCTCTTTTTCACTTTTCACCAGCTTCCATAGCAGTGATTACCTTTTTGGCAAGGAGAATTCACCACTTGAACTAGAAGAAATATCAAGGAGTTATAACTGGCTATAGTTATTCAAGGACAGAAACACTTTATATGGAGGTCAAAAGGGGTATTTAATTAATAGCTATCAAATAAAACAACAAAAAACTTGATTATTAAAGAAAATCTTCACAACACTGAGATCTATTGATTGCTCCACAAGTCTCCCACAGGAAAGCGGCAGAATCTTTTTCATTTAATTTTTAACATGAATGTGGTGCTCCTGTTCATGTATTTGCTCCTTGACAGAGACAACAGCAAAAAAGGAATGAAGACCTGGGAGAAGAATTTACTTTGACTGGTATTCAGGAGACTCATGAGGTGCTTGGGAGAATTTGCAAAGCTGTTAGAGCACGAAAGTAGATAGAGCTATGAGTAGAATATAGAGAGGAAGTAAAGATAGGTTGAAGCCTTGCGTGTATCTATACATAATAATGCACTAGCACAGATAGCAAAGAATTATTAAAACTCTGACAGAAGTCTGTGAGAAACTATCAAAATGTGAAGAGGCCTGCCCAAGAATAGCTAGAAACAGCCCACATAAACATTTAGAAATATATACCCCAAATCCTGCATTCACAGATATGTGGACTGTAGAACATGCTATCAAACCTCTATGGTAATGGAAATGTAATAAATTTATTATTAGAACAAAAAAGCTAGAATATCATCATTTCAGTAGGTTTCACTTTGAAATTTTGTGTTGAATGGATGATTTATTTCTTCCCATTAGATAATCAGAAATATTCCACCTGAATTTTTTCTGGTAATAGCAGACGGGTTTTTTCCCCCCAGTTTTTTACCTCAGTACTCTCCTACAGCCAATGTCCTGTATTTGAGCATATACCTGCAATGGGTCACTAAGCTTTTGAGGCATTTAGCCAATCTGAAAAGCATGAACACAAAATAGTTTCCATAAAACAAACTGTTAATAGTAAAATTAAACTAAATCAAAAATGGTTTGAACAAATAGTTACAGCAAGTGAAATAATTTCAAAAAAATAATTGAATTGTGTGTTTCCTTATCAGAGACAAATATCTGGAGTTTGATTCTGGTTTTGCAAATTGCATGATTTTTGCTTTAGAAACTTGGGTACAGACATTCTGCTTCAATGGCCATGTTCTTGTCTTATGCTTGATTTTTGGTATGAAGAGAGAAGTTTTTGATGGACTTCTAGTGACATAGTACACAGTTAAAGGCAGAGAAGTAAAGGTAATAATGCAAATGCCATAGATGCAGTTTGAGTTTTAATTTTGAATGTGCTGGAGATATTATCAAGATAATACAATTAATATTAAAGGTTGGAAGTTTCTGTTAAATGTTGAATAAAAAAATATGTATAGAAATAATAAATCACATACAGTTATTTCTAAAAGTAATGTAGATTAAAATGAAGTAGGGATGGTATTAATCACATATAGTTATTTCTAAAAGTAATGTAGATTAAAATGAAGTAGGGATGGTATTAACTGTTTCAGAGATTCAGTTAAACATGATGTTCGTAGGTATAATGAGAAACTGGGCTGTTAACATCTGCATGGTTTCATTTACGTCTTGTCAGCCAAGGATCAGCAGTCAATGAGATAGACATGTTGAGACCAGATACTTTGCAAAACATTTCAACAGCTGAACTGAGAAAACATTCAGCAAAGTTTTGTATGGTCCATGACCTGCACTGTGGGTTCACCTCCCTCTCTCCCTTAGGATCAAGAGAGAAGCTGTGGCCATGCACCCCTAACACCAGTTCTTCAGCCTGGTCTCTTTCTTGACATAGTTTATAGATGGTGTCATTCAAGCCAAGGCTTCCCTTCTTTCCAACAGTTTTTGCAGCATGAAAGTGAGATTGAGACTCCTACAAATTTTTTTTTTTCTGAAGAATTTGCAACTTTTTTTAAAAGAGGAGACCTAAGGGGAGGGGCAGAGGGGCAGAATGTGACTTTGCAACAACTAGTTCTTTGGCAACAACCAGAGGTGACTAATACCTTATATGAGTAAATGCAGCTTGAAATGTAACTCAGTTGTTTATATTGATCGTGATGTCACTTTTCCAATATTAAGTAGCAGAATATTTTATCTGATGTTATTATTAATTAATATCTTACACAGAAAACAGATCTTATCTGTATGATTGCCAAAAAAGTGTTATATTCTAACAGCTGGCATTTAAGGAAAATAGGAACCTGATTTTGAAAGATGTAGGAGAAAATATTAAAAAAATTTGGAATACAGAAATATTGCATAAGCTGCAGAGGAATGTTTCAATTTGCCATCCATGGCTCTGGATAAGTGCTCGAGAGCCATTGTAAATAACACTACTCCTGAAAAAGGTGACTTCAATCATTGTAGAAAAGACTGGTGCATGAAATTGACATTGGAAGTATTTAATATTTTAAATTATTAATTCTTATTTTTCACGTTATTCAGTAATGACATCCTGTGATGTCCAGAATACCAATTCACTAAGTGTAGTGGGTTGACTATGGCTGGATGCCAGGCACCCACCAAAGACACTCTATCACTCCCCTTCTCTGCTGGACAAGGGGAGGGAAAACATACCAAAAGTTCATGAGTTAAGACAAGGAGTGGGAGAAATCACTTACCTAACACCAACCATCATGGGCAGAACAGACTCAAACTGGAGATATTAAGTGAATTTTATTGCTAACAAAATCAGAGCAGGATAATGAGAAGTAAAATAAATCTCAAAAAACACCTTTCCCTCACCTCTCCCTCCTTCCCAAGCTCTACCTCCTCCCACCCAGAAGTGCAAGGAGACAGGAAATGGGGTTATGGTCGGTTCATCACAGGTTGTTCCTGATGTTGTTCAGGCAGAAGAGTCTTTTCCCTGCTCCAGCATGGGGTCTGTCCCATGGGAGATAGTCCTTCATGAAGTTCTCCAATATTGGTCCATCCCATGGGCAACAGTTCTCCACGAACTGCTGCAACATGGATCACTCTTCTTCCATGGGGTGCAGTCCTTCAGGCACAGCCCGCTCCAATGTGGGTCTCCTCAACAGGCTCATAAATCCTACCAGGAAACCTGCTTCAGTGTGGTCTTCTCTGTCCACAGGTTCCTGCCAGGAACCTGCTCCAGCACAGGTTTCCCACAGGTTCACAGCCATCTTTGGGGCATTTACCTGCTTCAGCAAGGGTCGCCATGGGGTGCAGGAACACACCCTGTCTTCACCACAGACTGTAGGGAAATCTCAACTCTGGGGCCTGGAACACCTTCTCCCCCTCTTTCACTGACCTGGGTGTCTGCATAGTTGTTCTCTCTCCTCTCTTCTTTGGGCACAATTATATCTGCACAATAATGTTTTGGGTTTTTTTCCTTCTTGAATGTGTTATTCCAGAGGCATTACTGATGGGCTCAGCCTTGGCCATCAGCAGACCCCTCCTGGAGCCAGCTGGTGTTCGCTCTACCAAACATGAAGACACCCCCGTAGCCCCCCACTACCAAAACCTGGCCACACAAACTCAACACAGTAAGATTTAGAAATAATATTTTCATTTCTAGCTTGAATTTACTCAGGGCTAGTTTATGTCTGATTGTTCTTTTGCTAACATGACTTAAATAGTTTATCTTTTCTCCTGAGAGCAGGCTGAAGAATTTACGTATAAGAATTATTCTCCTTTTAACTTTCAATTTGCTAGAAGCAAAGGTCTTTCAACACTCTTTGGACAAAATCAGCTCATCAATCCTCTGTCCTTTGAGCCTCTCCTTGCTCCTTTTCAGTTTGAATTTATGTTTTCTGAATGTTGTTATCCAGAACTGTAAAGGTGTTTCACATGAAATTTTATATATGTCAATATATTTATTTATTTATACTAATTGCATTGCCCAAATTAGTAGAAATGAGGTCACTCATGTTTTGCATTGGGAAACAGAGGTTATGAAACCAAAGTCATCTCTTCCCTTCATTTATTCCAGTCATTAGATATGAGAAACAGAAGCACACTGAAGCACACATCTTGATTTATAGTGTTCTCTTTGTTCACTGAATCTCTCTCTAGCTACTTGGAGGCTTTTCTTTATCTTTTTTTTTTTTCGCCTTTTTTTTTTTTTTTCCTTTCAGGCTATGAATATCCATAAGTATAGCTATTTTCCGTTTCATATTTTCATTTCTAAAATATCAGTTCACTTCCCTGTACATTTTCAATATTGTGCAATTCACATAATTGCATATAACAATAAATCAAACACCTTTATCATACCACTTATTCCTACTCATTGAATATATAACTGTCAAGAAACAACTATGCCATCATATTTCAGTTTCAGTATAAAAAATCTTATTTTATTGTGGCTTTCACTTGTTTCCAGATGTCCTCCCTTTCTTGAAAGAGACAAGTCTGGGCGATGTCAGATTAAGATGAAATATCATCATCGCAACATATTAATTTTTCTTCAACGATCTTAAAATAGCTTTCTTATGCTTTTGCTGGAACATTTTTCATCTTGCTTCAAGGGAAAAAACATGGATAGGAAAATCAACATCATAGCTTCAAACTGAGTGGTATATCCTCAAAATGTGGGCTGCAAATTTAACTGCAGTGGCACAAACACAGTGCAGAAATAAACAAATACATCCTGCTATACTGGAGAAACATGTCCTTTTTGGAGGCTGCACCCTTTATACATAAGTAACAAGATGAATGTAAATAAGTAATAATTTCTAGGCATGCTTATGAGATATATGCAAAAAAGATAAAAAGGCAAACATCTTTTGTGCACATTTGAACACTGTAAGCTTGTCTTCTGAATCAGATGTATAATTTTTAAATTCTTATAGTTAAATCAACACAAATTTTACTTGGAGAAAGTGCTTATAAAAACACAGCTCAAAATCACTGAAGTTATTTTCACCAGTCGAGGATCTGACAGTATCTATTTGTCTTAGATCAAATGAGAGACTAACACTGTTAGACTGATAACACATGATATGAAGTTTTTCAAGGTAACTATAGAGACAATTTCAAACAATTTAAAATGCAAATAGAATATCAGTGCTATGTTGTACAGGAATCCTTCAAGATATGTGAATCTATCTGTAATTATATTTTTATTTTGTTCATGCTAAATACTTTATGACAAAAAGCCAAAAAAAAAAAAAAAGGCTTCAAGGTGGGATTACAATAAAAAAAAAGGGAGAGAGAAGGAATTAAAAAGTGTTTTTATTTTCTAGTACTTTAATTGTCAGTCAAGATAGCAGTGAGTTAGTAAAACACTACCAGTGGAACATTCAAGTACCAGAAAGCACAGAGGAAAAACTCATGTAAAGTCACATTGGCAGAGAAACACCAAGTTCATCTCTATAGGCTCTTTGTTTCAATGCTGAAGAATGGAAATAGATAATTTGGAGTTTTATTTATGATTTTTCTGCCATATGCAGAACATCTATTAGTTACAATTAGTTATAATTGGAGTCTCTTGATCCATTTCAGCAATTCTCTGTTCTCCCTTAAGGATCACTCATTTTGTTGGCATAATAATCAACCTCAGATTTAATCTAAATACAGATTGGATTATTCTAATTATTTTTGTTAGTGAGGAAATTTTTTTAAAAGGAATGTAATTTAATTGGAGGCAGCTTATTTTTCTTCTATTTTCATCGTGAGCATATTGCAACTTCACACTATGATGTGTTTCTCATGGTGTTCAAGGCTTAAATGTGCTTCCCCATATCTTACTGCAGACCAAAGAGCTTGTGGCAAATTCTGTCCCTTCTGGCCTCACTGGGGCTGGATCTTTACTTGGCTTGTGCAGCTGAAAAAGGAGGGCTAAGAAATTAAAGTAGTCCAACCTCACAGTTTAAATATTTGCCATTTTGTTCTGTGTAGAATAACTTAATTCACAATTTGTTGTGGTCAAGTGCAAATACAAGGATTTACTTATGACACCAAAGCAGACAACATGGTTGTGAATGTTTATAGAAGACAGAGATGCTGAAATGGAAGGAAGAAAGCATATGCCATCTGCTTACACTAAGGATGCATGAGGTGCACTGCTCTCTTTCACTTACCCAGCAGATTTTATGTCCTTCCTGAAAATGTGGCATTCAGGACCATGGGGAGAGAAAGCTGCTGTCTGAGATTTCCATCAGAAAACACTTTTAGGAGCACTTTCAAGGAGCCACCTTCAGAGGTATATTCAGGTTCTCAGGCTCAGTTCCTGTGAGACATGATATTTAACTGTTCACAACCACTAAAAGTAGTAGAAAGAGGGAGAGAAGTATGAGATGAAAGGAAAATACTTTTTTTTTCTTTTGGCAGCAGTAATCTCTTGTGTCCAGGTAACTGCCTTTGGGATGGTAATCTTATCCCTTAGCACCCTGAGATACCCACATTTGGTAAAAGTATATTTGCTCATACAGTTCACTTTGAAGTGCTACCATGAGTCCAAAAAATTGAAATTCTTTAATAGAGTACCATAACTATAAAAAAGGAATAATTCATTAAAACACCTTATGTAATAATAAAAACAAGCATGATAAGAAAAATAAGTAGTAAATTGTGGATACAGGGGATTTTGTGTGTCCTGAAATTTTACATTAAACTTAGGCATGCAATACTTGCATAAAATATTTTTCTCCTTGATGGTCTAAAATGTAGGCATGCAGGCAGAAGCATTCATTCACCTTGTGACTTTGCTAAATTCAGTCTAGATGTTGCATTATGGAGGATATAGTGCTGAAATTATTGTACAGGGTTTTCCCCTATAAATATGTAAATCATTGGAATCAGTTATATGAAGATCAGGTCTATTCTTCTGTGCTACAGTGGTGAACCTCCCTTGCTACCACTGAGTTTGCCTTCTTGCCATGATTGTCCAGGGTCTCTTGCCTTTCCCTTCTTACTATAAATAATGTCCTCCCACCTACCCATATGTCTGGCCAAGAGATACAATTCTCTCAGCTGCTTTCAGTTAGGGGCTGGGTTAAAAGCCCATCCAGGATGCACACCGTGGTTGTTAAAACAGTACACATTGCTATTAAATAGCTGTCGTGCTAGAGAAGATGCTCTGCAGGCTGCACCAAGTCCTTGAGCCGTATGGTATGCAGGTCTGTTCTCCAACTCAGTTTCATTTATTTTTATGTTTGTCAGTAGTAGGATATGAAACTGTGATCTTCTTTCTTATTTAAATATATGAATGTATTTCAAAGGCAGAGGACTTTTAAAAATCATTATTTCATTGGTATGTTATCACTTATTTTTAATATGAATTTTTATATATGGTAGTTAGTCATCTCAGAGTAAACAACAGATGTATACACCTATATTATGGTTTAATACTGACATTACTATTAAACAATAATAAGAAAACATGTCAGAAACTTCAATGATTAATAAATATGACAAGAAGAACAAACACTCAAAGTTCAGTTCTGCTTTCAAAAAAATTACTGAAAAAGGCACATACTGCTTTTCAGGACATTTTAAAATGCCAAAATTCCTGGTGAGACAAATATGTATTTGCTGCTACATATGAAAACTAATTTAGCACAGATTTGATTTTTGTTACTATTTCCCCCATACCATGTCTTCTCTTGCTTCTAGAGTAAAAAAGTAGTGGAAAAAAAAAGTTATTCCTACAATGTAGCAGCTCCAGCCACCACAAAAGTGCATAGTACCTGAATAAAAAGAAAGACTTTTTAACATTTGAAAAGAGACTTTCTTTGTGTTCTAGACATTTTAAGCCTCACTATTGCTCAAACCAATGTACAGCATTACTTGTGAGGTATGAAACATGAGTTGCTACCTCTGTTAAAATAGTCAGTTCAATCCATGTCTAAAAACACAGCAAATGTGTGCCTCCAATAAGGAGAAAGTCGCAGTAACTTAGGCAAAAAGTGAGAGAATGGAGTTGATATGGACTGCAGCACCTTATAAGGAACTGGTGCAAGGCCAGAGGACAAATCTGGCTACCTCAGAATATTGGGGGAGATGTGTACTGAAGATTAACATATTAATAAAATTAGTGTATTTTAAATATAGGCATATTGCATGACACTAGTCTGGACACGAGAAAATCACGGCCAACTAAATATACATGAAACTATAACTCCAGTCAGAGATGATTTTAAAACTCCATTTTCTTATTCTGAAGTGACTGTTTGAACTGGAAGATTTACAGGGTACTCTGAAATTAGAATATCTTGATGGCTCTGTTCTACTTCCTAGATTGAACTATCAATTTGAAGATTAGCTCCTATTGCTCCACTTCTCAGATGAGTATGGATGTACATACAGACTGGGGCATGAGATTCTGAAGGGCAGTGCTGTGGAAAGGGACCTGGGCGTCCTGGTGGATGGCAAGCTGAAAACAAGTCAGCAGTGCACTGGCAGCCAGGAGGGCCAACTGTGTCCTGGGGATCCATCAGGTTGGAAATAATTTTTTATAGCTGGTTGGAGATGATGGAAAACATTCCATGAATTATTGTGTGGTAGCTTACTGTCAACAAGATAGTCGTGAGCACTTATGACCTGAATTGTTTAATTGTGTGTATCAATTCACTAAGCAGCATGATTTAATACCTTCCAACATGCTGCCTTTTTGCTCTCTGTAATCTCTAACAGATCTGTGATTTTGACTTGACTATCTGGGCAGGGGTAGCTAAGCACAGGATTAACTTTTTTATAATTGCACAGTATTTTAAAAATGTCTCTATGTATCTGTATATACATATGCACAACATTGGATTTATTAATTGCATTGCAGGACTGTAGAGGCATAAAAAACAAGTCTTCTTGTTCACCTCGATGAAATGTTTTATTCATTGTAAGCAAAGAAAAAGAAAAAGGCTTTAGTTTTCATTTTGCAACTAAAAAACCACAACAGAGTAAGAGTAACTAGTCTTAATAAGGAGAGAGCATGAAATCTTAGTTATGGAAAAATGAAAAACACCTTATCAGCAAAACAAGGAGTTAACTAACTTTTTTCCCTGTCATCTACTCCATATTTATATTCTTTCTGAGTGGTACAATGCAGCATAAAAGTGTGTTGCAGGCAATTCTTGCATAGAATGAGAAATATAAGTTCAGAGGGTAACTCGTTCATCGGCACACACCCTTAATGCCTCTCAAGTTGTCCAAGTGAGGGATGTTTACAGATAGGACAAAAGCAAGTCCTATCACATCTGCAGCTGACTGCAGAAAACTTGCAGCCTGGAGCATGAACTAGCATCCATTTATAGTAAGACTGGACCACAGAGATAAATATTTTCTGTAACTGATCTCCACCATATTACATGTTCTAAAACATTCTGTATTTTGTGACTTTTTCATATAACTGTGTTCCTCACAAATAGTTTTATCCCATATGTTAGCTTCCACAGATTCCAGGTTCCTAAGGCACAGGAAAGCTTCTAGAATTATGTTTTAAAACATGTATTGATACATCAATGAAATTAAAATTATTTAATGAATGAGGAAAAAAGCTAATCTTACCAAAATGCAATTTCAAGAAGGAAAAATAATCCCAAATTGTAAGAGTAAGAAGCACAGCATTCTCACTAATTTGTTATTGTTGTTTTAATTTATGGCATGTATATTTATCTACTTCCAACTTCTGTGGAAAATACATTCACAGAATAAAGGCTCATCCTTTTGTTCTGACTGTACACATTTGTACAATTTTGTAATTAAACTGTAAAGCACTTCATATTAATCTTTACTGTTGTGACCACTTATCATTCCTCTGATTCTGTTAATGTTTATGATGGAACAATGAAACGTCATTCTACCTCAAACATTGGATGCAATAGTACCACTACTAGTGAGTAAATAACCACTGTCAGCAAAGTTATCCACCTCTGCACAGCTCTTATCCCTTATCTAGAGAATGTGTAGGAAATAATTTAGAAAGTATCAAGCCAAGCAAGGTTCAAGGTTTAACTTATTAATCAATAATTTGAATGAAGCAACAGATGTCTCCTCAGCAACATCTCTGATGACATGAAGCTGGAGAAGTGGTCAATACCCCAGAGGGCTGTGCAGCTCTTCAGAAGGACCTGGACAGGATGGAGAGATGGGCAAAGGGGAACTGACTGAAACTCAGCAAAGGCAAACACAGCATCCTGAACCTGGGAAAGAATAACTCCATGCACCAGTACAGACTAGGGGCTGTATTGCTGTAATTGAGCTCTGCAGAGAAGGACCTGCCTGTTCTGGCGGACAATTAGCTGCCAATGAGACAGCAGTGTGTCCATGTGGCCAAGAAGGCCAATGGTATCCTGGGGTGCATTAAGAAAAGCGTAGACAGCAGACAGTGAGAGGTGATCCTTCCCCTCTGCTCAGCCCTTGTATGGCCACATCTGGAGTGCTGTGACCAGTTCTGGGCTCCTCAATGCAAGAGAGACATGGAGCTCCTGAACCAGGTCCAGTGGAGACCTGCAAAGATCATTAAGATACTGGAGCATCTATCTTATGATAAAAGACTGAGGGAACTGAGTCTGTTCAGACTTGAGAAGAGATGACTGAGGAGGGATCTCATCAATGTATGTAAGTATCTGAAGGGAAGGTGTCAAGAGGATGGAGCCAGGCAATGAAAGACAGTGGACAGACACTGATGGACAGGAAGTTCCATGTGAATATGAGGAAGAAATTCTTTACTGTGTGGGTGACCAAGCACTGGAACAGGCTTGCCAGAGAGTTTGTAGTGTCTTCCACAGGGGAAATATTCAAGACTCATCTGGACACAATCTTGTGCCTTGTGCACAGGGATGACCCTGCTTGAAAAGGGATGTTGGACCAGATGACACACTATGGTCCTGTTGCTGTAAGATGTACAGTATCTGAAGTAAGAAATAAACCTCAGGAGATAGAGGAAACTTAACCATAATATTTAAAATCACAGGTTTATTCCCTTGTAAAATGAAGCTTGTCTGTTCTGCCACTGTATTATCTGTTAACAATAGAATGGCTACACCCTCATTAGTATGCAAGGAGTTGCCTAAACCGGTTTGGTGAGAATGTGTCCCCCTGTCCCTGGCTTCTTTGTAAACCCTTTCCCTACCCTCTGTCCCTCAGGATGTGACATCACTTCCCTCTGGGAACCCTATAAATACCCAGACCTCTGGGAATAAAACCTCTTTGCTGCCTGTTCCCCTGCATGTGTGGTTTCCCTGCAACATCTCCGGGACCCTGGCCGCCACCACGTGGAGGGGTGAGGGGTGAGGAGCGTCCATCCAAACTGCCGAAGTTATATAATTGCCTTACGATAAATGTATCTGATTGCTCTAATATGTTCCAAAATGTCTACCCTAATTATTGACTGTCAGTAAGATAAGTCATACAACATCTTTTGAGATCACCTGGAAAGCTCAGCACTCTCTCTACGAGATAATCATCTTACACACTACCCTCATTATTGCCTTTCACACAGATTTACCAATTTACCTTAGCACTTCTTCAAAGCACTTTGAAGCATCCACTACAACCATGTCAGAAGAAAGTCACATGTCACAAAGTTCAAAAATAAAGCATGTATTCAGCATAGAAAGTACAGCCTACAAAAGACAGATTTCTGTATGTTTTCCCCAAGGTTACAGAAAAATTCTTCTCTCACCTATTCTCAGGCTGTCAGGGCAAAGTAGGTAGACATACTGACACAGGCAAGACAAGTTCTTTCAGCAAATCAGAAAAGGATAGAAAAAAGGGAGAAAGACATGACTGTTCTCTCTAAAGATGAGTAGAAACAACCAAAAGACACAAGTCTAAACACTGACCACAGTTTGATAATAACGAATTAAAAATTAGTTACCTTACTTTTCCCATTCTAGATACAGAGGGAAATAAATTTTCCTACAGATAATTGCCTTTATTTTTCTTTTTCCTAGCAACAATTTTTTGTTTATTTGTTTCTCTGTATTTTTTTTTCCTTTACAAATATTTCTTCTGGTTTATAGAACTGAGCTCATATTATTCAGTTGTAAATAACTCAAGTAGAAAGGGGCCACTAAATCCTGTCAGGGATGTTTCCAGGCAGATTTCTTTGATTTAAGATGTGTTTAACAAGTTACCTAAGGAAAGATACTGGATATTTCAGTTACATGGAAAAGTCAGAGCAAACACAAAAAATATGGGATTGGCAAACACATAACTCAAACTGTTTCACCCATATTTGTCTGAACACAGTTCTAATGGTATAAAATCAGTCACAGAACAGATGATGTTGGCAGGCACCTCTGAAGAACAATTAGTCTGAATCCCTGCTCAAAGCAAGGAGATGCCTAGAGCAGGCTGCCCAGGATCATGTACATTCACATTTTTAATATCTCCAAGGACGAAGACTTCACAACTTCTCTGGGTAATCTCTGCCACTACTTAGTCACCCACAGAGTAAAAGAGTGTTTCCTAATATTCAGAGGGAACCACAAGGGTGCATTGCTGGCTCGTGGTCAGCTTGTTGCCCACCAGGACCCTCAAATCATTTTTCTGCCAAGCCACTTTCCAGCTGGGTAGTTCTCAGCCTGTGTTGGTGTCTGAGATTATTCCTTCACAGGTGCAAGACTTTTCCCATCTCCACATTAAACTGCATGAGGTTCCTGTCAACCCATTTCTCCAGGCTTTGGATGGCAATATAACCTTCTGGTGCACCAGATACTCCTCCCAATTTTTCATCATCTG
Source organism: Margarornis squamiger (assembly GCA_035222235.1). Lineage (NCBI taxonomy): Eukaryota > Metazoa > Chordata > Aves > Passeriformes > Furnariidae > Margarornis > Margarornis squamiger. The sequence continues at coordinate 36,274,958 of JAWWTY010000156.1, forward strand.
CAAACTCCCTAAAGGTCCGCTCTATGATCATTAATGAGAATGTCAACAGTACTGCCCCTGATACTGATTGCTAGAGTACATCCCTACCGAAATGCCCCCAGGGGGACTTTGTGCTGCTGATCAGAGCTGTTTGAGACAGACAGTTCAGCTAGTTTTAGCTCACCTCACTGTCATTGGTCTAGTCTTCACTTCACCACTTTGTTATTGAAAATATGATAGGAGATAGTATCAAAGATGTGGTATAGGTTACTCATTCCCTTACTTGCTTTTATACCTCTTCTTATCTCCACCATGTTTTCAAGGCTGGATAGATGACGTTGCAATTTTTCCACATATTTATGATTTACAAAGATGGAAGTAAATCAAATAAATAAGAAGTTACATATTTTCAAGGGAATCACAGAATAAGATTCTTACTTAAGATTTATTTGTTCTGTGCTAGAGTAAGTATATTCTGCATTATAGTCTCATTATTGTGCAGTACAATTTTTGAGGATAAAATACGGCTTCAGGTCCTGTAACACAGAAGTGAACGTTATTAAAAGATATATTAACACCCCTACCCCCAAAAAAAAACAAACAAAAACCACAATATTTTTTAACATTCTTTCAATATGCAAAATTTTTACTTGGACTCAGCTCAGTTAACTGCTTCATCTATCTGTTCTATCTATGACAAAATACCTGTAAGAAAATAGAAATAAACAAAACATCATCAACAATAAAACACCACACCTCTATCTAGGTCTATTAACTTGGAAACCTGAAAGTTATCCACTTGAGGAGAAACAAACAAAACCCATTAAGTGTTAGATATGTCTGTATGGAAGAGAAACAACATGATGTCATTTTGACCAATACATTGTTTATGAAAGGTGCCCTTAAGACCTCTGAAGACTAACATTTCATCCTTATCCACATAAGCAACTGAAGAATATTTCCTCATGGTGTCTGCCCATAGGTCTCAGCTTGCCATATCTGCTAGTATTGTTCATTTAACTAAAAAAAGAACCTTAACAAAACAAAACAAAAAAAAAAAAAAACAAACAAACAAACAAAAAGTTTGTGTGGATCACTTTTGTGAAGTAGAAGTCAATAACATGCCATGTAGTCATCCTAATTACTTTTAGATGGTATAAGCAACAGCAGAATTTGAACTAGTGACCCACAGATAAAAGGCTTAGCACAATGTTACTCATCTCTTCCCATCTTGTGCTTCAGCTGCTGCTGACATTCCTTTGACTCTGTAGGAAACAAGTTTATGAGTTTGGAAAGTGTGTGGGTGTCCGAGTCAAAGTAAGACCATATTTTGCAAGTCGTGTGTATCAGGCAGGTCTCATGCTCTTACAGCAAGAAATGTTAACTTTAAGAAATCTTTCTATCATATTGAGTGAAAAATAATATTCATAGAATCATTAAGTTTGGAATAGACCTTTAAAATCACAAAGTCCGACTCTGAATCTGGCATCACCACCATATTCATGGTGTCTTCAGGTGCAATATCCAATTATTTTTTGAACACTTCAGGGATGGTATCTCCACTTCTTTCCTGGAGAGTCTGTTACAAGTGCTTTACAGTCCTTTCCGTTTTTATTTTTTTTTTCCTAATATTTATTCTAAACCTCTCCTGGTGCAACTTGAGGCCATTTCCTCTCATCCTATCACTTGTTATGTGGGGGAAGAGACTGACACCTGCCTTGCTACAACCTCCTCTCAGGCAGCAATAAAATCTTCCCTGAGACTCCTTTTCTCCAGGCTAAACACTCCCAGCTCCCTCTGCCACTCCCCATCAGACTTGTGCTACAGACCATTCCCCACCTTCTTTGTGCTTCTTTGGACATGCTTCAGTACCTCGATGTCTAGTCATTTCCACGTAGAGGGCACTTCTTCAAATCAGTAAGACAAGCTGCATTGACAACTTCCTTCTAAAATGACCACAGAGCCAACCTTTATTATTTTATTTCTCTTCTAAAATGAAAACCATATCCTTCTTCAAAGTATTTGTCTTTAAAAAATTCTCTAAATTTTTAATGTTATCTATGTTATCTTGGCAATAGGCAATCAGCTTTTGACATTCTTTCATGTGAGCACTAACTTATTGTGCCCTTGGGAATATCGTGATTGTATACTTGCTGTAATGTCACAGACTAGCTTGTCCTAGTTCAGCAGATGGGGCCAGTTATCACTGTGTGGGGATGATCAAAGCTATGTATTCTACTCCCCTCTATTCATTTCCCAAGAACAATGGACCATTTGCAGCAGCTGTCCAGGGA